>OZ005655.1:299772384-300497384 GCA_963930645.1 Salticus scenicus
GTTACTCCTTTCTTAGAAGCTTTCAAATTAAGAGAAATTCGAGATATAAACTGTGGACAAACTGACTACATTTAACTCATATAGGCAAAATTCGATTCAGATACTTAATATTTTCTTTCTTTTTTTTCAAAATTCTTTTAACAAATATTACACCTAATTAAAAATTGGATGCTTCTTTCGATTCATAAAGTTTTGAGTTTGTCTTTATACCTCCTATAAAACAGTTTATAGCTCCTATTTCTCAAATTAAACAGCACTCTCTCTCACATGAAATTCTCTTCTTTTGACAATAATATATAAAAATAGGTGAGGCTTGGAACCGGAAAGGGAAGGAGGAAGCCGGTAAAAAATATTTTAATTTAGTCGTATTTGAAAAATTTAAAAGAGAGAGTGGCTGATGCTATTGTACTTAGATGAGCAGATTTTCTTTTTCTTTCTTTTCTTTTCTTTTTTTTTGATGTGTGTGAATTTGTTACTCCTTTTTTAGAAGCTTTCAAAATAATAGAAATTAGAGATATAAACTGTGGACAAACTGACTACATTTAACTCATATAGGCAAAATTCGATTCAGATACTTAATATTTTCTTTCTTTCTTTCTTTCTTTTTTTTCAAAATTCTTTTAAGAAATATTACACCGATTTAAAAATTGGATGCTTCTTTCGATTCATAAATATGTGTGTTTGTTTTCACAGTTTATAGCTCCAATTTCTCAAGTTAAACAGCACTCTCTCTCACATAAAATTCTTTTCTTTTGACAATAATATATAAAAATAGGTGAGGCTTGGAACCGGAAGGGGAAGGAGGGAGCCGGTTAAAAAAATTTAATTTAATCCGATTTGAAACTTTTTAAATAGAGAGTGGCTGATGCTATTCCCTAACAGCACAGTTAGGCTTAACTTATCCACAGTACATCTTAAGGACGTTTCTGGGATGCCTTTTCATCCAGAAGACATCTTGAAGATATCCTGGGGAAGCGATGTGCTGTCTGGACAAACTGACTACATTTTACTCATATAGGCAAAATTCGATTCAGATAATTAATATTTTCTTTCTTTCTTTCTTTTTTTTTTTTTTTTTTCAAAATTCTTTTAACAACTATTACACCTAATTAAAAATTGGATGCTTCTTTGGATTCATGAAGTTGTGAGTTTGTCTTGGCAGTTTATATCTCCTATTTCTCAAGTAAAACAGCGCTCTCTCTCACATGAAATTTTCTTGTTTTGACAAGAATATTGAAAAATAGGTGAGGCTTGGAAGGGGAAGGAGGAAGTCGGTAAAAAATATTTTAAGTTAATGTGATTGGAAACTTTTTAAAGAGAGAGTGGGTGATGCTATATTACTTTCATCAGCAGTCTTTTTTTTTTTTTTTTTTGTGTGTGTGTGTGTTGTTGCATGTGTGTGTTTATGTGCATAAATGTTTTACTTCCTTTCATAGAAGCTTGCAAATTAAGAGAAGTTCGAGATATAAACTGTGGACAAACTGACTACATTTTACTCATATAGGCAAAATTCGATTCAGATAATTAATATTTTCTTTCTTTCTTTTTTTCAAAATTCTTTTAACAAATATTACACCTAATTAAAAATTGGATGCTTCTTTGTATTCATGAAGTTGTGAGTTTGTCTTCACTGTTTATACCTCATATTTCTCAGGTTAAACAGCGCTCTCTCTCACATGAAATTTTCTTGTTTTGACAAGAATATTGAAAAATAGGTGAAGCTTGGAACCGGAAGGGGAAGGAGGAAGCCGGTTAAACAAAATTTTAATTTAATCCGATTTGAAACCTTTGAAAGAGAGAGTGACTGATGCTATAGTAATTAGACCAGATTTTCTTTTTCTTTTCTTTTATTTTTTTGTGTGTGTGTGTATTTATGTGTGTGAATTTGTTACGTCTTTTCTTAGAAGATTTCAAATTAAGAGAAATTGGAGATACAAACTGTGGACAAACTGACTACATTTTACTCATATAGGCAAAATTTGATTCAGATTCTTAATATTTTTTTCTCTTTCTCTTTCTGTGTCTGTTTCTTTCTTCTTTTTTTTTTTTCTTTTCAAAATTCTTTTTAAAGAAATTACACCTAAGACAAAATTGGACGGTTGTTTGGATTTATAAAGATGTGAGCTTGTCTTCACAGTTTATATCTCCTGTTTCTCAGGTTAAACAGCGCTCTCTCTCACATGAAATTGTCTTCTTTTGATAATAATATTTAAAAATAGGTGATGCTTGGAACCGGAAGGGGAAGGATGAAGCCGTTTAAAAAAAAATTTAGTTTAATTCGATTTGAAACTTTTTAAAGAGAGAGTGGCTGATGCTATTGTACTTGTACCAGCAGACTTTTATTTTTTATTTTTTTATTTTTTATTTTTCTTTATTTTTCTTTTCTTTTCTTTTCTTTTATTTTTTTTTTGTATGCGTGTGTTTTTGTGTGTGAATTTGTTACGTTCTTTCTTAGAAGCTTTCAAATTAAAAAAAATTCGAGGTACCAACTTTGGTCAAACTGACTACATTTTGCTTATATAGGCAAAATTCGATTAAGATTCTTATTGTTTTGTTTTATTATTATTTATTTTTTCATTTATTTATTTATTTATTTATTTATTTATTCAATTTTCTTTTAAAAAACATTACATGTAAATCAAAATTCGATGCTTCTTCGGATTAATAAAGATGTGAATTTGTGTTCGCAATTTATATCTCCTATTTCTCAAGTTAAAGAGCGCTCTCTCTCTCTCTTACATGAATTCATTTCTTTCGATAATAATATTGAAAAACAGGCGAGGATTAGTACGGAAAGGGGAAGGAGGAGGCCGGTAAAAACATTTGAATTTAATCCTATTATTTGAAACTTTTTAAAGAGAGAGTCCCTTATGCTATTGCAGTTGTATTAGCATATTTTTCTTTTTTTCTTTCTTTTTTTTTCTTTTTTTTTTTTTTTTTTTTTTTTCCCTTTTTTATTTTTGTGTGTGTGTTCATGTTCATATGTATGTTAATTTGTTTCGACCTATTTTAGAAGCTTTCAAATTAAGAGAAATTCGAGATATAAACTGTAGACAATTTGACTACATTTTAGTCATATAGGCAAAATTCGATTCAGATTCTTAATTTTTCTTTTCCAAAATCCTTTTAACAAATATTACACCAAAGTCAAAATTGGATACTGCTTAGGATTATGAAGATGTGAGTTTGTCTCCACATCTCTCTCTTATTTCTGAAGTTAAAGAGCGCTCTCTCTCTCACATGAAATTTGAATTTAATCCTATTTGAAACTTTTTAAAGGCGAGTGCCTTATGCTATTGTATTTATATCAGCAGATTTCTTTCTTCTTTTCTTCTTTTTTTGTGTGTGTGTATGTGAATTTGTTGCTTTTTTTTTTTTTTTTTTTTTTTTTTTTTTTTTTTAAGAAGATTTCAAAATAAGAGAAATTCGATATATAAACGGTGGACAAACTTACTACATTTTACTCATATAGATGGATTTGATTCAGATTTTTAATGTTGGTCCTGTAATCGATGAGCCTTTTTAACATCTACGACACTACACTACCACAACTGCATAAATAATCTTTATATTTTTTATTCTAAAAATGTTTAGTTCTGCATTTGAATATTTTGAAGAAAAATTGATTGAATTGAATAACCATTAATTTTTCGTTCATGAGATTTTTTGCTGTAAGAACAAAAGTCTGTTTAATTGTTTCGAACAAAATTATCTAAAACATTATTAGCTGTTTCCTATATATTGATGTAGATGGCAGCACCACCAATGTTATTTTTTTTAGCAATTTTGACCGACTGACTCTGGATGATGTGCCAACTGGGTGCCCTTCTAAGGGGTTTTAGTTTGTATTTATGCGAGTTTCAGATAAATAATTTAAAGACAAGGCGAATAAATTTAGTATCTATAATTTTGTATTTTAAAATTTGATATTGAATAGAGAAACCTTTTTTTTTGAACAAATTTTACTCTGCCAGAGTCACTGTAGTGTGGTATGATATGTTGTCATAAATTGGATCAAAAAGCTTTTGTGGAAGTCATTCTGAGGATCTGTCTATATTCAAACGAGTTATGGAAAAAGAAAATTAAGAAAAATTGTGAATGACTAAGCTGACGACTGTGAGTTGGATTCGAGCGTAGCACTTCTCGTCTGCCAGCTTTGAAAGTAAAATTTCTAGGTCATTAATGGGGACAATGTGGATTGTGGAGTGTTGATGCTCGGATTAATGTCAGTTGACTACACTGGGGTCCTGGGCCTAGAGGGAATGCTCTCCGTGGGGGGAGGTCTTTCTAAGGGGTCAGAAAATGCAGACTAGGATCCTTTACAGCGGTCTGCGTAAGGGGCTTGCGTTACCTCTTCTGCTTAAATACAGGCTTCCGTAGTTTTTCAGTGAAAACCACGGAAAACTCCGAACGGCTAGGCTGCCGAGCGCGACATGGGGTCGAAACCGGCACCTCACGTCTACCAGCTTTTAGATAAGAACATTTTGGCTACTGGTGTTGTCATTAATGCGGACGGATTACTCTTGTGGCCATGAGGATTGGCATTTTAATTGCTTTTAACGAGAAGAAGTTTAATATCCTAGTGGAAAATACGTCTCAAACATTAGTTACTCATTATTATCTAAATGACAATCCTTTACAATATAAAATAACGCTACGGATGGTTGGCCTTAAATTTAATTAAATATTATTATTAAAAAAAAAAAAAATAAAAAAAAATCTGAAAATTTCAAGAGAATTTAGCGATTTTTGGACTGTGAATTCATAATTACTAGCCAATTTTTAATTTTCGTTAAAGTCAGTAAAAAAATTGCAGTAATGGTAATAGTAATAAAAAACGCTATTTTACGCGTGATCTACAATATAACATGATTTAAATCTTCGAAGATCGACAGCTCGAGCATTTAATTTACCATGATTTGGAAATTGGAAGATCGCCAACTCGCAAATTTTAAAATATCAAAACAAAGTTACCCAAAAATACACATTTTAATTAATTTTAAAGATGTATCAAACCAATTTTCACAAAACATAGCCAAGAATCACCCAAATGAAATTGGCGTTGTAATACAGGGTAAGTCAAAATGAATATAGCGATTACAAACGGCTATAACTATTTAATGGAAAAGAATTTATCGATAAGATTAACACAGAATGTAGACGTAACTCCAAAATTTTGTATACATACGTCATAGATGTTCTATGCGACTTCCCTTGGTCACACGGACAACATTTAGACGGTTGTCCATTTCACGCCATACATTCTGAAGCATGTCTGCAGTCACAGACGCAAGCGCATTACAAATGAGATCCTGCGGTTTTTATCTAAGGGTTTATGTGAAAGACAGGGTGTATGTGCTTCCCATGCCCAAAACAATTGAAGAACTCAAAGTACGCATTTGTAATGCGCTTGTGTCGGTGACTGAACAAATGCTTCGGAATGTATGGCGTGAAATGGACTACCGCCTAGATATTGTCCGTGTGACCAAGGGAAGTCACATAGAACATCTATGACGTATGTATACAAAATTTTGAAGTTCTCTCTACATTCTGTGTTAATCTTATAGATAAATTATTTTCCATTAAATAGTTATAGCCGTTTGTAATCGCTATATTCATTTTGACTTACCCTGTATATATACACGAATTCGAATCAATTTATTCGTTTGGTGTTTCGATTGGTTCTAAAGTGCCACAGACAGACACACAGACAAAAGCTTCTAATTTATAAAACCCTTCTTCCTATCGTTTACTCCGTGCGGATCTTTCTAAGGGGCTCTAGCCCGTATTTACCGAAATTTCGGAGAAAACCACGGAAAATTTTGAACGGCTACTTTGATGAGCGCGACTTGGGATCGAACCTGGCACTTCTCATCTCCCAGCTTTGAACGCAGAACCGCTCAGCCACGGTGATGGTGTTAAATCTCAGAGTGAAAGAGGAGACTCAAGTTTATTTTTTAAAAGGAATTTTATTTTATTTTTATTTATTCTATTCCATTTTATTTAATTTTTGTTTTAATTCGTTTATTCTAATGATGGAATTATAAGGTGTGACGCATACTTGACTTTCAGCATTAAAAATTCAGTTGTGTTAATTTTATGAGAATAATAAAAATCAATTTGATTAGTGAAATAACGAAATATTATTGTTTGTACCTTCTCTTGCCCATATATATGGTAGAGAAAATATTGTTTTTGGGTCAAATTTTCGAAATTGAGTTTTGGATATATTTATACGTTTCAAGGTCCCCTGAATCCAAAAAATCATGTTTTTAGCGGTTGGTCTGTGTGTGTGTCTGTGTGTCTGTCTGTGTGTAGGTTATCAGCATATCTCAAGAACAAATAGCAGCAGAAAGACCAAACAGGACAATCTAAATCTTATCATATAGAGATGCTATACTAAACTTTCAGTTGAGATTAAGATCCCCACGGTTCGTGTACAGGGGCATCCAAGAGAATTCAAATGCATTACATTTATGGGGGAAATTGCAAGTAAGTAGAGTTTAACGTCTATAGCTTGCACTAAATAAAAAGAAGTGTATTTTTTATAGGTATAAAAGCATATTTCATGTACAATATGGTATGAAAAACCATTCACCACTCATTTACAGGGCTACACAAAAGAACTAGAATCTTGTGGGATAATACCTGGAAATTCATGAAAGTGCATATCAGGCTGTGTTATATAGGATTATATTTAAGTGCACAATGTGGTTTGTACATAATTTTTAAAAGATGCACAGGACTGCCAATAGTTAATCAAAAACATTCTTTTTTATTGCATGTAATTAATGGAAGTGCTTTACTCTAATATATTACCATGTTCAGGTAAACTGCTCAGAAATTAAATTTAATTCCTCATACCCATGTGGTAAATAAAGTATTTTTAAAACTAAATATTTAGCTTTTTTTTTTTATAATGACACGTTTTGAGGTTCCCTAAATATTGAAGTCATGTTTCTAGCGTTTAATCTTTGTCTATGATATATTTTTTTTTTCAGAATAAATTAAAAACAAATAATTTCAGAGAATTCAAATATTGTATTTTGAAGTTAATATAAGGTTGTTACTTGAAAACATTTATCAGAATTCATAAGTTTCAAGGAATGGTACGGGTGAATATATCTGAATAATTTGAAATGAATATTTAACTTTAATAACAGTTCTTGAATTTTCTTTGAATGTAAGTACAATATTAAAACGGGGAATTACTAAACATAAAATAGTACAATATTAAACGGAGAAACATACAGAATTATTTGTCAAATGAAACTTTTTCGAAAACTATTTTAAATTCTTTTTAGCGAAGGTTTGTATAGCAGTATTCGTTATCTTATCTCTTAATGTCCAATCTGCTTTTATGGTATTGAATTTCAGGGTAGGAGAAAGTCATGTGAGTGACACACCAAATTATTTAAAATTGTTTTAAACTTATTAAATAAAATATTCTTAATAACAAAAGCCTAAGTTTCACAGGAATTACATTAACGCCATAGTTACAATAATGTACAACAAGCATCATAGCTATAATAATGTAGTGATATAAAAAAATGAATAAAACAATGGAAAATAGATGATTTATAAGAAGAAAAGAAATGGCGTCACAGTTGCAACGATGTATTGAGAAAACAAATCTCCTTAATGTATCTCAATATGTTAGTGTAGCCCTGTAAATCTGAAGGATAACAAAATCATATTCTATACAAAATATTATTTAAGCATATTAACAATAAATGTTAATTTCTTTATAATTTTTGCAAGAGAAAGTTCTTTAAATGTAATTTATAAAAATGTCTGTCCTAAAATGCAATGCATTGGCTTTTTTTTTTTTTTTTGAGTGTCCCTGTACACAAACCAGTTGCATAGGACCTATTAATGCCGTTTAAAATAGGGAACATTCCATAGTGAATTTGAATAACTTATATAATTTTATAAAAATTCTGAAAATATTTACTGACGCTGTGGCGGGAAGACGGACAGATAGACAGATGGATAGTCGGACAGATAGATACACAAATTGAAATCATATTCACACTTAAAAAATGTTAAATCGCTTAGTGTAAACGAAAATTCAATTTCAGCAAATTTCCAATAAATGTCTTCAATGTCATTGAATATTTTTGTGTGGTCCTGTAAATCTAATACTATTCATACTACATTCTGTAGAAAGCATTCTTTTATGCATAAGAATAACATATTTCAATTAAAAAAAAAATGTTCAAAGTAAAGGTATTAAAATTTGGTTTATAGAAATACCTCTCACAGAACAAATGCTTTTGAATTAATTTCTGGTGTCCCTGTACACAAACCAGTGGTGGTATTTACTCCATTTTCTATAGCAAACGTCCGATAGTGAGCTTGAATAATATATTTCAATTTCATTGTAATTTGTGTAAAATAAAGGAATTAAGGTATAGTTCATAAAAATACCTCTCATTGAACACGCAATGCTTTGGAATACTTTTGGGTGTCCCTGTATACAAGCCAGTAGAGATATTCACTACATTTTTAATAGGGAATATCCGATAGTGAACTTGAATATTATATTTATCAGTTTCAAGAAATTCAATGAATATTTACGGAAATTAGACCGCAGATAGACAGACAGACGGACAGACAGACAAACTTAAGCTATTAATATTTTTCAACCTTATTGGAAAATATTAAAAACATTTAGAAAGCGATAAAAATGATTGGTATAAACGAAAATGCAATTCCAGCAAATTTCCAATAATACCCATTAATGTAACTGAATATTTTTGTGTGGCCCTGTAAATCTAATGCTAAACTTATTGTATTTATATGGAAAGCATTCTTTTGTGCATATGAACAATACATTTTAATTTTATTGAGATTTGTGCAAAGTAAAGTTCTTCAAATTATGCTTATAGAAATACCTCTCATAGAACGCAACGCTTAGGACTAATTTCGGTTGTCCCTGTACACAAATCAGTGGTGGTAGTTACTCCATTTTCAATGGTGAATATACGATAGTAAACTTCATTAACATATTTCAATTTCATTAAGGTTTGTGTAAAGTAATGGTATTCAAATATGGTTAATAGAAATACCTCTCATAGGACACAATGCTTTGGAATACTTCCGGGTGTCCCTTTACACAAACCAGCGAAGGTGTTCTCTCCATTTTCAATAGGGAACATCTGATAATGAACTTGAATAACATACATCTGTTTCACGAAATTCCATGTATATTTACAGGAGTTACAACGCTGACAGACAAACCGCAGTCATAGACACTTTTGAACCTTGTTGGAAAGGGTTAAAAAGTGTAATCCCCCCCCCCTAATTTTTTAAAGAAACCGTTATATTTCTATGAATATATGTGGTAGCTTCATAAAAAATTATACAGATAATTAGAAGAATTTTCATAATTACATGTTACAGTTAAAGCGTATTTCAAGAACTACATTTTTAAAAGGTGACCCAAGACATTTAGATTTTTGTTTAATTTTTTAATGGTCCATATTCTCTCTTCTGGACAAAACTTTTTTGAAATGTATGTGGTATAACATGTTCTTTATACGTCGAAAGTTTCGCTCAAAATTCTTCGGTTTTAAACTGATTCAAAGCTTATACTTCTTCTTTTCCTCACTAGATAGCAGCACCAAACAAAAACACTTTCCAGTTAATGTTGAAATTGAAAGCAATATTTAATATACTGTTTTTTAGGACTTGGGGGAATTTAGGTTTTTTTCTTTTTTTTTTTTAAATATGATTTTCTTAAAAAAGATAATTTATTTTTATTTTTGATACTTCAAACGAATGATATACACTGTTTTTGAATGTTTGCTTACAAAATTGAATTATCTGTACTGAATAGGAGACTGATGTGGGAACTAATGTACCCATAAGATTTTTGTTTAATTTTTTACTGGTTCCTATTCTCTTTTCTGGACAAAACTTTTTTTAAATATATGTGGCATAACATGTTCTTTATACGTCGAAAGTTATACGTCGAAAGTTTGAAAATAATTCTTCAAGAATTTTTCTAGATATTTGACAAAACGTGCAGTTATTTTAGTGATGAGGAAATTTGCAGTAACGTATGTACCTTGAATCACACACACACACACACACACACACACACACACATATATATAATCCAAAATAATTATATTTTCTAAAACAACAAAATCTATTTGCAAAAAGCAGGAATTCCACAAGGGTTTGTAGCTCCATTATTTTGGGAGATCCATGCCTTCATTACTATGAAAAGAAACTTTGTTTTGATGATTTCAGGCTTTATCGTTACATAGATGGTATTATTGTATTTTATCTTAACAAGAAATCACAAAATACCTTTCCCTTTAATTATCCATCTAACCTAAAGCTCACTCAAAATACTCTTAATAATAAACCAATTAGCTTTTTAGATATAAAAATAATCTTTAATGGCAATAAAATTTACACAGACATTTATGACAAACGACAAGATTTCAGTTTTAAAGTAAACTTGTTTACACATTTTAATTCCTGTGTGCAGCTTTCGGTTTATAGGAACGTCATCACAAACCACTTATTTCGAATAAATAATTTATGTTCTTCAAAGTAAAAAAACAAGAATGTTAATAAATTGATCACAGCCACAGCTGAAATGGGTTTTCCTAAAATCTTTGTATTTCTATTTTATATCCATAACCAAGTCTCCATCAGTACATTTATATATATATATACTATATAAAAAAATCTGGTGTGAAACAACCACACGACTGCCATTACCCACTATTACACGTATTATATGCACTTTTTGGAGATAATGTGATCAGAAGACATTGAATTGGCCTAATGAAACAGACACCTAAAAATTTTCCATTAAGAGAAAGTTAATACACGTCTAAAGACATATAAAACAGAGATTACATAGCGAGTTAAAAACAAAAAAGTTTTTTTTTCTTTCTTTTTAACCCCCAATTTTCGAGATCTAAAACTGATCTATCTGATCAGGATGTCCATTAATTATCTTGTAATAACCACTTAAAGCATGAGAAAGGATATCTAAAATAGGTTCATGTAAAAATTTTCAAGAAAATCGTCAGAACCGTTTTTGAGATACCGACTTTTACCAAAACTTGTCATATTCAATTGCTGACTGAAAAACAACAATTATACACAAAAGGATATTTAAAAGAGGGTTAATATTGCAAGTTTGAAAAAATTCCATACTGCCGTTGTGAAAGGAACACACTTGCGAGACCTGAAATTGAGCTATTTATACAGGACACCTATCAATTTTCTTGAACTAACCAACTATATCATTCGAAAGGACATCTAACAAAGAGTTTGTATAACAAATTTGAAAAAAACGTTTGAGCCGTTTTTGAGATACGGAGTTACGGCTTCATTTCCGGTTTCGGATGTCCAACTTCTGGTTTTCCAGTTTTCACCAAAATTTATAAAATTCCTCTGTACACCACACTTGTCTCAATTCTGAAGTTTCGTAGTTCTATCTTTATTAGTTTTGGAGAAATAATAGTCAGAAGATTCCTCACACACATACATACACACACATACAGACACTGACCAATTGCCAAAAACCACTTTTTTGAACTCGGAAGACCTTAAAACATGTAAATCAGGTGAAATCTAGATATCGAATTTTCGGACCGAATACAATACTTCCATTACCTACGGTAGTCGGGTAATGAAAGTAATAAGTGTACTTTTGTGCATTTTAACTTAAAAAAAAAAAAAAAAAAAGAAAAATTATAAAACAATAAAAGACAATAAAAAAGGTGGAGGTCTGGATGGGCAGATGTTTGAAGACGGAGGATGGGTGATATTGTTTGGCTGAATGTTTGGGTGGGATTGTGAAATTATATATTAATTAAAAAAAAAAAAAAAGAGCAGAAGTCAAATTGCATTTACTTTGTATTAAAACATATATTCATTATTTTTCCTTAAAATCTTCAATTTCTTCATTATTGAGTCGTCAACTATTCTTAAAATTTGCAATCGAACTCTTAAACATGTGATAATCAATAAATAAATTGCCATGTTGCTGTATATAATATCATTATTCTTCATCAGCTATGTACAACTAAACCCTTGAATTATTTTGCTTGTTCTAATTCCTGTGATTCCAAATGCATCATCCTGTGAATAAAGTTTGTTCTTTATGGTTGTTTTCTGCTTGATTCTCTGATTTCTTGAACTAAATAGTTTATTCCACTTTATTCTTCATTTTTAATTCAATTAAATTTTTTGTACGATAGGGTGCCCGTTAGCAATTTGCTATTATAGCTGCTAACGAACGAGATCGTACAATGGTGCTCAACAGTGAAAAAGGTCACCCCTGATGAGTTTTTTTTAGCGTTCTGAACTGTTCCTAGTTAAAATATATATATTATATTTAAAATACTGTCTTAATTGTTTATTTTCTCATGGTTTGTTTGCATCTTTTGGTTTAAGTTCCATGTCGCTTTTACGCACAGGTAAAATTATTAAAATTGCAACTAACAATCTAGGAATAATTTCGTGATTAGATTGAAGTTAAATTAAATAAATAATCAATAAGTCAACATCAGTATTCACAGGTTATTTAAATTTGTTGTAATTTCATTCTTATTGGTCTATGTGGTTTCAGTGATATTATATCTGTTGCTTGGCTTTTACTACGATTAATAATTGATATATATATATATATATATATATATATATATATATATATATATAACTAGCATGTATACTGCGCTAAATTTTTGAATTAAAGAAAAAAAAATCTGGTGTGAAACAACCACACGACTTCCATTGCTCACTATTACACGCATTATATGCATTTTTTGGAGATAATGTGATCAGAAGACATACACGTGACCTAAAGAAGAAGAAACCAAAACAAGTACTTCCGGCTTATTCGGAAGGGTAGGTTGATTTCTTTTTCCCTCTCAAGTAGCCGTCATTATGTTTCAAAATGGCGGCTACAAATTATTTATGCACTTGGTAGAAATATTGATGTAGGCTATGCACATATGGAGTTTTAAGCAAATCGGTTCATAAATACATTTTTATGAGAATTTATAATTTTCAAGTGGCCGGCGCTTGGAAACAAAATGGCGGGTTAAGTTGACAAAGTCACCAAGTGAACTTATCTTAGATATTTGAACCATAAGTTCACTATCCAACTTTTATTTGAATCTGTTTAGTATTTTAAATGTTATCGTGATGGCATATTTTCAAGTGGCAGTGTGACTTCAAGTGACTGGAACTTAGAAACAAAATGTCGGGACAAGTTGCCCAATGAAAACATTCAAGATAATTATATGATAATACCATTGTCCAAATTTGGTTCGATTTGGACAATGAATATTTCAGAAGTTATCGTGATTTTAAATTTTCAAGTGGGAGCCTGATTTCAAGTGGCCCCGCTTAACTTAAGATATCTGCCACTTTATTAAAAATGGCTGATATGGTTTAATAATAAACTTCAATGAGATCCTTATGTGGTCTGTATTTACATCAAAATTCAAACAATTTCGGAATACGCTTTTACAATTGAAATTTGAAATTTTCAAGTGTTCTCTACTTGAAAACAAAATGTCGGAGCAACTTGGTTAACAAACTCATCTAAGATATTTATAAGATAAGTTAAGACACTGTTCAATTTTGGTTCCATTCGGAGTATTATTTCGGAAGTTATCATGATTTAAAATTTTCAAGTGGTGGCCAGATTTCAAGTGGTCCCACTTAACTTAAGATATCCGCCACTTTATTAAAAATGGCGGATAAAGTTCATTAATAATGTTACTTGAGACATTTGTAGAATCTATGCATACATCAAAAAAAAAAAAAAAAAAAAAAAATCGGAATACGCTTTTTGCAATTTGAATTTGAAATTTTCAAGTGGTCTGCACTTGAAAACAAAATGGCGGAGCAACTTGGTTAACAAATTCATCTAAGTTATTTATAAGATAAGTTAAGACACTATCCAAATTTGGTTCGATTTGGAGTATTATTTCAGAAGTTATTGGGATTTAAAATTTTCAAGTGGTAGCGTGAATTCAAGTGGCCCCGCTTAACTTAAGATATCTACCACTTTATTAAAAATGACGGATAGAGTTTCATTAATAAACTTCATTGAGACCTTTATGTGGTCTATATTTACATCAAATTTCAAACAAATTCGGAATACGCTTTTTACAATTTGAAATTTTCAAGTGGTCTCCACTTGAAAACAAAATGGCGGAACAACTTTGTTATTAAACTCATCTAAGATATTTATACGATAAGTTAAGACACTGTCTAAATTTGGTTCGATTTGGAGTATTATTTCGGAAGTTATAGTGATTTTAAATTTTCAAGTGGTAGCCTGATTTCAAGTGGTCCCGCTTAACTTAAAATATCTGCCACTTTATTAAAAATGGCAGATAAACTTCATTAATAAATTTCATTGAGACCCTTATGTGGCCTGTATTTACAACAAAATTCAAGCAAATCTTGCTTTAAATATGCTTTTTAATTTGTCGGATTGAAATTTTCAAGTGGCTGCCACTTGAAAACAAAATGTCGGAGCAACTTGGTTAACGAACTCATCCAAGATATTTATAAGATCAGTTCACTGTCCAAATTTGGTTCGATTTCGAGTATTATTTCGGGAGTTATCGTGATGACAAAATTTTCATTATATATATATTGAGATAGATAGATAAATAAATAGATAAACGAAGTGATTGCAATAGGTCGATTTCTAAAGAAATCAACCTAAAATTTTCCGGTAAGAGAAACTTTATACACATGTAAAGACATATAAAACGAAGCTTACATACAGCGAGGTAAAAAAAAAATAAAAAATTCTAGAGTTATTTTTTGAAACACCAATTTCCGAGATCTGAAACTGACCTACCAGGATGACGGTTAATTTTCCTCTAATATCCGCGTAATACATGAGAATGGAATATATTTATATAAAAAGTTTCAAGAAAATCGTTAGAGCCGTTTTTGAGATACCAACTTTTGCCAAAACTCAATTATTGACCAGAAAACAATAATTACATACAAAAGGATATTTAGAAGTGAGTTAATATGGCAAGTTTGAAAAAAATCCGTACAGCCGTTTTTTAAAGGAACGCGCTTGCGAGATCTGAAATTGAGCTATTTATACAGGACGCCTATCAATTTTCCTGAACTGATCAACTATATCATTTGAAAGGACACCCAACACAGTGTTTAAATTTGAAGAAAATCGTTAGAGCCGTTTTTGAGATACGGGCTTACAGTCCCACTTTCCGAAGCCCCGCTACCGTTTTTTTCAATTTTCACCAAAATTTGAAAAATTCATCTGTACACCAGTCCTGTCTCAATTCTGAAGTTTTGTAGTTCTAACTTTATTAGTTTCGGAGATATGATAGCCAGAAGGTTCCATACATACATTGACCAATTGCCAAAAACCACTTTTTTGGATTCAGGGAACCTTAAAACGTGTAAATCAGGGAAAATCTCGATATCGAATTTTCGGACCAAATACAATACTTCCATTACCTACGGTAGTAGGATAATGGAAGTAAAAAAGAAAAGAAAGAAAGATTTTTAAAGCTAAAATTTCCATACATACACACACACACACTGACCAGTTGCCAAAAACCGCTTTTTTGGACTCAAAAGGCCTTAAAACGTGTAAATGAGGTGAAATCTCGATATCGAATTAATGCAAATTAAAATAAAAATCTTCCAGCTTTATGATACTGCAACTGAACGTTTTGAATAAAGGGATTCGAATTTCTTTTGAATTAATCTACCGTGTGGTAGTTAAACAGTTTTTGAGGTTTTTCTCTTTGCATTTTTTTTTTTTTTTTTTTTTTTTTTTTTTTTGTGCTGCAGTTCTTTTTTGCAGCAAAAGCCTTTACATAAGAACAACGCAGTTTTGGAGGCATTAAACTTTTAATTTATGTATAGATACTAAATATAGGAATAAATAGAAGTTGGTTTGCTATATGACTGTTAAGTTTAAGTATCAAAATTATTTAAGCTTTAAAATTTAGAGAAAAAATTAATGAAAAAGCTAAATGGAAAGAGTAAAATGAATCACTGCATGTACTATCTAAATAAAATCCTGAAACACCCCTTTTTATTTTTATTTTTATGATTTTTGCACTTGTAAAAAAAAAAAAAAAAAAAAATATATATATATATATGGAATACAATTAGAAGCCCCTCCCCCCCCCCCCATATTAAAGCTTCATTTCTCAAACTTAAATCATTCTACCTCCCACTAATCCACTGACAGCACCATAAATAATTCTTTATTAATTTATTTTCTAGATATTTCATTAATTCCAAATTCATTAACTTGTTCTCAATTCTCAAACGTATTTTATTTTATTTTACTGGCTGATGAAACAAAACCGTAATTTATTACGTTGTGCAATGCAAAGGTAATTTTATTTATTTATTTATTTTTATTTATTGTCTCCTCCTTCCTGTGTATGGTATGACTCCCCTATGCGGTGTAAACCCCCTGAACTGATTAAAGAACCATTTTATGCCAAGCCAATGACTGCCCTTATTTTTTTTAATGTGTGGCTGTCCGTTTTAATATGGCATATATATATATATATATAATGCCTGGAAAAACGAATGTGTAATTTATTTATTTATTTTTAACATTAACTTGTTTTTTCCTTTTTAATAGTTTTAAAGTTAAAGTGGGGGGTTTATGTAGTATCTTTCAAACCAATTATCCGATTGAACTAAAAAATTCGACGTTAGCTAGATCTTGTCGTGCTCAATAAGTGTACCAATATTTGTAGCGATCGGTTGAAGGGTGTAGTTTTCTGAGGCGAACTACAAATCCAGGCAAATACTAAATGACAAACTTTTAGGTTTGTATATTAGATAGATATGTCGGGTTTTAATTCGCTATGTAAAACTATGTCGTTCAGTCGATTGCTACGAAAATTGGTACACTTGCTAATCAGAACAAAATCTACTAATATAGTGATTAAAAAAAAAAAAAAAAAATTCAATAATAATAAAAAAAAAAAAAAAAATGCGTTAATTTCTTTTACCCTTTTTTTTTTTTTTATCTTCTAATACTAGGGGGCCCTGTCCCTGCTCACCAGCCATCGAGGGAGGTTTCACCTCCATCCCGACTGGCTTCGTTTATTAAGCCCCCTAATCGTTGCTTTGCCTTTCATTGAATAGGAATATTAATAGTGCATAACGCAAGACAAAAGTAGAACAATATTATAGAAATCCCCATGCTTAATGTTAAACTTAAATGCATAATATTTAATACCACTTTTTTTTTTTTTTTATGAAATATTATGCTAAAAATCAGTAATTCGTTTTAGAATAGAAAGAACTTCGTAATAGCTAAAGATCCTCCTTGGCGACTTTTAAATTTTTGTCACTCTCTGGCGATGATTTTTTTGGTGTAATTGCTTGTTAAATAAAAATAAATAAATAAATAGAGTAAAAAAAAAAATCTAGTACCTAGTGCCTGTACTTTTTACTATTGAATTTTTTAGTTAATTTAGGCTAATACATAATATTGTATATATATTTCTAATGTACAGCTAAGTAATAATTTTTCACATCCAAAAATATTTGAAAAGAAGAAAAGTTTATTATTTTAATTTGGAAAAATTTCCTACAACTTCAATTTTTAATTCTTTCCTCCCTGCTCCTTAAAATAACAAAGGATAAAATGTACTCGATTCTCCATAATAATTTTAGGTGATGAATATATATATATATCCTTTAAATAATTAGAAATGCATCAAGGAAATGTCTAATTCTGTGTTAAAAAAATTATTACTGCGAAACTAGAAGATGCTGTCATTTGTAAATAAGTTTGAATTTGACTCTATAATATAATTTTTATGTCAAAATATAGCCTAAGTACTTATTATTATTATTTTGGAATAAAAAGATAAATACACTTTAAAGAAAAAATGAATGCAGTCAATTATACAAATATTATTTAATTTAGTTTTCTTTCTCTCTCTTTCAAACTACTTAAGGATTATAATTTTTTTCTCAAGAAGAAGTTTAGTATAAATTTTTCAGATAAAATTCCCTCAGAATAAATAAATCATTCTCAAAACAATGAGGAATTTGCACACAGGGGGGATTTGAACAAAATCCTTTTTTTCTGGTAGTTTTAGGACCATAAATTTCAAAAAGTTTATCAAAAATGCAAGAAAAGTTCTCATTAATTTTAAAAATAACCGAAAATCACGTGACTTCAAAACGCTGCCTGACGTCACACTTTAACCCTTTGCGGCGCAAGACAATTCGGATCATTTAAATTATACTTCCACCGGAATTCATGATCTAAATTAAACTAAAAGAAATTTTAAATTTTACGGTTAAAAAAACTGGCCTTTTCTGCTATGTTATAAACGTAAATTTTTGCTAAAAAATTTCCGGGTTGAATTTTTGCAGCCGGATCTTAAATTTTGCGTCCTCGCAGCGAGGACAGCGCGCGTTAAGGGGTTATGATGCTTCAATGTTTACATTTTGTTAGCCTAGTTAGCAAGCAACAATTCGTTTTAACTTTCGTAATTATAAATCGTTTACGTGATTTCTGAGCATTTATTTTTCATCTTGTAATCATGTAATATCATTATCACCATTTTTCATTATCATTATTTTCAATATTTTTCTTTTCATGGCGGTTGTCCAATGTTTTCGTTTAATAGGCTCCTGTGGAACGCTAAAGAATAGCTTTTGAAAAGGTGCAGAGTGGTACAATACAATATTTGTAGACTACGATTTTTTAATATCTGTCATTATTACAACATAAAAAAATTTATTTCACTGATTCAAGAAACAAAGCAATGTATAAAATCCAATGTAAACTACGATTACTCCCGTTTGTTGTCATAAAGAGTGACGTCACAATATATTATACTGCGTTTTCTCATTAGAGTAAGTAGTGGGTATTATTATTGTTATAAGTCAGTCATTAGATTTCAAATAAAGAAAATGTATGTATTTATTTTCTTACCTTTTCATTTTCTATTATATAAGAATAAAAATCAGAAAACGGGAAAATTCCTCATTCGCAATGATTCACATTCCTGCGAAATAGTGCTATGAGCGAACACAAGCATGACAATTTTAAAAAAGAATAAATAATAATCAATACTATTTTGTATATCGAATTTCCAAACCTTAATTCAGTTATTTTTTTAATACTTGATATAATACAAATGTAAATACTAGTGGATCTGCAGATCAGGAGCCTCAACGTCCTATTTGCATCAGGCATTATTCAATAGGTCATTTTTATTTATTCCTTATTATATAATAGTATATATTGATTCGATCGACTTGTTACCATAATCAGATACATTCCTCAACCCCTCGCTGTATCTCTCTTAGTATACTTATCTGTATATCATATATATGTATTCTTAATAAAAGACCGTCTTGTATTATTTCCCTGAAATTCATAAATACTAAATATCATATGAACCAAATTTCCTGAAAAAAAAAAAAAAAAAAAAATTGCATAGCATATTGAAAAATATTTTGCGTAACCTTTAAACTAATTATCAATTCTATGCCCACAATTTTCAACAGGAAAACTTGCTTTTAAAATTCTAATAAAATTTCATTATATTTGATGGGGTGTAACCATATTAAAATACACTTTTAAGAATTACCGACTATTGACCGTAATAGTACGAAATTCTTTTATGTATCCCGGAAAAGTAGCCACAGTCATTATAAACGCTAATAATAATAATAAACCTAATTAATTATAACTCATTAATTTTTCAAACTAATTTGACATCTTTTGGATGATTACAGTACTTTCTCGGAATTATTTTGTGTGGTCCTAAAAATTATTTAGTCCATACATAACCTTCTTTAAGAGTAAACATGATTTTAAGCCTCTTTATAATGTATGGAATTCTATTAAGTTTAATTTAGCATAAACGCATTAAAGTGATCGCTTAAATAGAAATTTGTTCATAGGCTTTAATGTTACGAAATTCTTTTGTGTGTCTCTGTAAACGAACCATAAACATTGTATACGCCAGTAAAAACTATTCAGCTTAATTTGCGTTTAAAATTAATAATTGTTCAAAATTTAACATCGTTTGGATGACTACGTAACATTATCAGAATACTTTTGTAAGGTCCTTGTACATTAATTAGAAAGCTTAAGAGCACATATTTTCTTCAAGCAACATAAGTTTAAGCATCTTACTCACGTACGCTAGTTTCATTTTCTTTATTGCAAAGTAATGATGTTAAAATGCGTTTAAACGTAATTCACCCCATACATCGTAATGTTAAAAATTTTGGCGTGTCCTTGTACACAGTTTATAAACAATATAGCAATAAAAATTATACAGCTACTTATATGCAAAGCTGGAACGTGTGCGCCAATTTGCAAGTCAATCGAAGGATTTTTGCAGACGCTATTGCGGTACATACAAATTCTTCCCATAGGTCGTAATAATAAGAAACACTTTGGCGTGGCCCTGTACACGAACGACAAATGGAATACGCACCTAACACTATACAGCTATTTCTGTTGAGCTCATGAACATGTGTACCAAATTTCCAGTGCATAGTGTGATTTTTGGGGCCACTATCGGGGTACATACAAATTCTTCCCATAGGCCGGAATGATGAGAAAAACTTTGGCGTGTCCATGTACACGAACTACAAATGGAATGCACACCCAAAACTATGCAGATAATTTCTTGGGGATCATGAACATGTGTACCAAATTTCAAGTGAATAGCGGGATTTTTGCGGCCGCTATCGTGCGACAAACACACAGACAAACAGACGGACCCCAAAACCGTTTTGAGTCTCAACAGAGGGCCTCCACTGACGTTTCGGCAATAAAAAATATCACCAAATTAAACGCTTAAATGTAATGGTAACATAAAAATCCTGGTCCTCGATAAGATCATGACCATCTTTAAATATTATTTCATTATTCACAAAAAAAAAAAAAAAGGTAAACGACATAAGAAATTACCAGTATGAAATTTAATTTTCTAAAAGTAGAAAAAAAGGGTTATCTAAAGATTACACTCCTAAATTCATTTTTTCTTTGAGAATACCTAAGATAATACTTTTTATTTATTTGCAGACGGTAAATTTCTTTGTTACCAATTGCAACACTGATATTTGTTTTATTTATTTTTTATTTTATTTTATTTTATTTTTTTACACCATTGAGGACATTTCAATTTCTCTGGGGAAAATAACGTCTGAGACAGAAAAAACAAAGTAATAACTGTTTGCAAGTTGGCAAATAGAGTACCTTTAATAACGCGAGGTTTCTAATTGATGACTTCGTTAATTAATGCGAAAGAAATTTCTAACCAAGATAAATGTCTTCCTTGGAGTTTTCAGTAAACATTGATAATACCCATGACACTGAGGATCTTCTCGTTCGCGAGGAGATGTGGTTAAAGTAAAAAAAAAAAAAAAAAAACAGTGGCGGCAGTAACGTTTTTCAATATATAGAGATCAAAGGAATAAATTATAAACTACAATTTCATTGTAATAAAAGGCACCATAATAAATGTTAGCTGATTGAGTTCATTAGTATACTTAGTGATGACTCTTATAGGATCTGTGTATACAAACCCGTTCATTAATACGTTTTATACAATGTGGACTTGAAAATTTCAAGTGGCCTCCGCTTGGAAAGAAAATGGCCGAACAACTTTATTAACAAATTCATTAATAAATTAAAGGGAAACTTTTTCACCGGCAAAACGGTGCTTGAAGTTTCGTCAAACTTCAAGCACCGTTTTAAAGGTGAAAAAGCTGGCGCGCCCCATGCGAAACTAGTCCGGCACTCAACGTGAAGAATTAAAGGTTGCATGTTTTAAATTATGTTTATTGTAGTTTTTCTCAGGAATAATATTCCACGGCTTATAATAGAAAATCTTATTGACAAGTGCACATCTTAGAGTTCAATGAAAATTATTCGTGTATAGATGGCTTACTTTTGTTTTCTTTAGCGAAAATTAGTGTCGAGAAACGATACGTTTTACCAAAACAATTAACTCCATTAAAAAAAAAAAAAGTTTAGTATTCTAGCTATCTTGAAACAATATCTACCGCGAAATTCGATCACTATCCTCGCCAAGCCGCCAAGTTTGTATCCAGCGCAAATTCTGATCTTGACATCGATTTTGGCGATTTGGTGTCGAATTTGATGACTCGGCGACCGAATTTGGCGAAAATGTGTAGTTTTTGATTGCGAAGTTTTGGAAGCTCTAACTTCATTAATAACAGCGTTCTGGAATTTACTAGGAAAATGCATTGGTTCATAGCGCAGAACTAAATTCTTTGAAAGTTATATAAATTATTAACAACAGTATCCTACAATTTATACGTAACTAGCAGGCTATGCCCGCTTCGCTGGTCACTATTTTTAAATGAATCATTATAATTAGTGAATTCTCAAAATTGCATTAATTTTTATCATGTGAAAAAAAAAAAAAAAAAAAAAAAAAAAGGGAAAAATGTTGCACCGGGTCTCCACTGCCTCCGGCAGCGTAGACCCGTGCGTGATGCGCACGCGCGAATGCATGTATATGAGCGCCCTAATAATTTTACAAATTCGAAAATATCCGCAATCGATTTGTAAGTATCAAAAACCTCTATGCACCAGTTTTGAACGATCTATCTCTATCTTAATTTTTTTGTCCTACCGCTTCCTCCCCCTTCCCACCCCTCCCAATAATTTTAAAAATTCAAAAATATCCGCAATCGATTTGTAGGTATCGAAAACCTCGATGTACCAATTTTGAATGATCTAACTATTTTTTTTTGCCCCTCTGTCCCCCCCCTTCCCGTCCCTTCTAATAACTTTACACTTTCCAAAATATCCCCATTCGATTTGCAGGCCTCTAAAACCTATCTGTACCAATTTTGAATGGCCTAACTGTATTTCTATTTGTTTTTGCCCATAGCCCCCCCCCTTACCGCCCTTCCTAATAATTTTACAAATTCGAAAATATCCGCAATCGATTTGTAAGTATCGAAAACCTCTATATACCAATTTTGAACGATCTAACTGTGTTCTTATTTTTTTGCCCCCCCTCTCCCCTCCCCTCTTCTCGCCCCTCCTAATAACTTTACGCTTTCGAAAATTTCCCCATTCCAGTTGCAGACGTTTAAGACCTGTTTGTATCAATGTTGAACGGCGTAACTGTATTTCTATTTGTTTTTGCCCATAGCCCCCCCCCTTACCGCCCCACCCCCTTCCCACCACTCCTAATAATTTTACAAATTCAAAAATATCCGCAATCGATTTGCAAGTATCGAAAACCTCTACGTACCAATTTTGAACGATCTGACACTATTTTTATTTCCCCCCCCCTCCCCTCCCCCCTTCTTGCCCCTCCTAATAACTATACACAATCGAAAATACCCCCATTCGACTTGCAGGCCTCTTAAATCTATCTGTACCAATTTTGAACGGCCTAACTGTATTTCTATTTGTTTTTGTCCCATAGCCCCCTTACCGCCCGACCCCCCTACCCGCCCCTCCTAATAATTTTACAAATTCAAAATCATCCGCAATCGATTGGCAAGTATCGAAAACCTCTACGTACCAATTTTGAACGATCTGACACTATTTTTATTTTTTTGCCCCCCCCCTCCCCTCCCCCCTTCTTGACCCTCCTAATAACTTTACACAATCGAAAATATCCCCATTCGACTTGCAGGCCTCTTAAACCTATCTGTACGAATTTTGAACGGCCTAACTGTATTTCTATTTGTTTTTGCCCCATAGCCCCCCTTACCGCCCCACCCCCCTACCCGCCCCTCCTAATAATTTTACAAATTCAAAAATATCCGCAATCGATTTGTAAGTATCAAAAACCTCTACGTACCAATTTTGAACGATCTGACACTATTTTTATTTTTTTGCCCCCCCCCTCCCCTTCCCCCCATTCTTGCCCCTCCTAATAACTTTACACAATCGAAAATATCTCCATTCGACTTGCAGGCCTTTAAAACCTATCTGTACCAATTTTGAACGCCCTAACTGTATTTCTATTTGTTTTTGCCCCTTAGCCCCCTCTCCCCCCCTGCTGCCCCACCTGGGGGATGAATTTCTAAAATTCCAGAAATTGGTTTTTAGATAGTTGCATTAGCTATATTTTAGAGCAAAAATTTCACGTATATCTATTTTTTTTGTTTGAGATATATAGGATTATGCGAAATCACGTTTTACGCATGTGAAATCACGTTTTGCCCCCCCGCCCCCCTTGGGGACTGAATTTCAAAAATTCCAGAAACCGATTTTTAGACATTTCTATTAGACATTCATATTTTTAAAAGCAAAAATTTTACGGATATCTGTTTTTTTTGTTTGAGATATGAAGGATTTTGTGAAATTACGTTTTGCCCCCCCTCCCCCCCTTGGGGGGCGAATTTTGTAAAATCGCTTGCGGCGTTGTCTTTCTCGGGTCGTAAACATTAACCGTGCCAAATTTGGTCCCGCTCGGTGAAACGGCCTAGGATTCTACAGCGGACACACACACAGACTCTGCTCTTTTATATATATAGATTAAGAAAAAAAATTCGCCAAATCGGCGAAACTTCTGGCATAATTTTAGAGGGTAGTCTAATCTTGGTCGAGAATGTAATTAAAAGATTTTTTTTTTTTTTTTAACCATGTTTTCTTTGCCATAATAATATCCAAAAATTACTTGTATTGCCTGTACTTTATCTTTATATTTCTTTTTTTATCTGGTGATTTATTTGATTTTAATTGTCACTCTGAGGGTTTTTTTTTTCTTTTTTTACATTTTATCTAATTAGATCGAGATCTATTTCTTCAAGTTGGTTCCAAACTACTGCGAACATCTATGGAACCACCGGGATTCAAACCAGGAACTTGACAACTCAAGGACAGAACGTTAACGGCCCTCTTCAATTACCGTCGCCGGAAGCCCGAGCCAATATTATTCTATGGGGAAATTTTCTTTACAAGTAACTTATTAACTAATACACATTTTTAAATTCGGTTTTCACATTCAGAAAATTCCCAGCTGTCAAATTGACGGATTTTTTTTTTAAATGTATTTTTTTAATTATTAATATTTTATTTTGAAATTTCAAAATGAAAAAAATTAACATATTGAAAATTCGTATTCTGCAGCTTCAAAATAAACTATAAAAAATAAAAAATAATAATAGTTTAAAAAAAAATGGTCCGTCCATTTAATAGCTTGGAATTTTCAGAATGTGAAAACAGAATTTAAAAATACGTATTAGTTAATAAGTTATTTGTAAAGAAAAATTTCCCATAGAATAACATTAGCTTCGGCTTCCGGCGGCGGTGAGTGAAGAGGGTCCTTAACCATTCCGCCGCCAGATGAGCTATTTACCTGATGAAATGGTATTCTTAATTATTTCAGTTCTGGACAATTCGTTCACATTTTGCTATTTGCCTATAGAATTTTAGATCATGAATATTCAAAATCGAAATTCCGGCACATTTTTCTGTGAAATGATCTACTTTTCTTTTTTAACACGCTTTTATTAGCTTCACCTGTATGTATGTTTGTAACCGCTCTGGGAGCAAAAAAAAAAAATCTATATTGTAATAATATTATAGTTTTAAAAAATTAAAGAACACGCTTTTATAGAAATGTGAACGAAAAAGCACAAAATATCTATCTTAGTATTAAAATGCAGGGTAAGAGAAAATCGTGTGAGCGACACACCATAATACTTACATACATTTAAACCTTTAATTAAAATAATTTAGAATCAAACAAAAACCATTTTTAAAAAATCTCACCTGACTGGGATCGAACGCTAGACCTTTAAGCTCGTAGCGCGGAGCTACACCTCAACGCCACGACGTTCACGTAGGGAAAGTCTTTTTTTACAATATAGATTTTTTGTTTGCTCCCAGAACGGTTACAAACATACAAACATACATACAAACATACATACATACAGGTGAAGCTAATAAAAGCGTGTTAAAAAAACACTTTAACTACGTGAACGCCATGGCTGTGAGGTAAAGCTCCACGCTACGAATCTAAAGGTCCAGCGTTCGAGCCCAGTCAAGGGAGATTTTTTAAAATTGGTTTTTGTTTAATTCTAAATTATTTTAATTAAAGATATGAAAATATTATGGTGTGTCACTCACACGATTTTCTCTTACCCTGCATTTTAATACTAAGATAGATATTTTGTGCTTTTTAAATCACATTTCTATAAAAGCGTGTTCTTTAATTTTTTTAAAACTATAATATTATTATTGCAACATTATTTAAAATTCATTATTAACACTTTGCACTTAAACATTATCTGTCTAAAAATTTTCGAAAGCATATTATTATAAAGTTTAATTTTTTTAAATTCAAAATGTTTTGCATTTATTTCTTTGCAGTTTATCAAAACTCTAATTACTATTTTCATTTTTTTTTCTCTCTCTTTCTCTTTTCAGGGAACGTCGACCCCGGCGCGCACATTCCTTTGATGAAAATGACTTCCAATTTTCTAGTTTATCATTTTATGCTTGGACATTATGGCAACAGAGAGATTCAGATGATGCTCTGCGCTGGAGGCACGCTTGACCGCACATGAAGAATATGTCTCTCCACGACCTTGAACCCCGACGGCCAGTGCCTTGACCCCTTCTTGAGTCTAGTCCGCCTCCATGCATCCAAACACGAGTTCACCGATTTCTGGTTGTTTAATGCGAGAAATTGCGATTCATATCTAGAAAAGATGCCCGTCAAATTAAGGGTCGTACCCAATATGCAAATTTTTAACAGAGGAATTCCAAAATGCTATTTTCTGAGAGGAGGCGAGGGGATACATATATACCAGTTCATTCACAACTGGAGATGAGTTTGGAATGGGTCATTATTTCGCGGGGAAATCCTCCACATCAAACAGAACAATACCTCACCAATTGTTGTGATTATTATTATTACTATTATTATTTCGCTGATATTGCCTCTATTTGCTGACAAGGGGCTTGGAAAAAACGCGCCACAGGCAATATTGCTTCTATTAACGTCAGGATTCTTTTTAAAACATACAATGCATTTGCAATGTAATCAAAATATCGATAATGAATGTCATATTCGTGAAATTATTATTACGTTCGATTCTGAATAAATTTATTTATATGAGTACGATACAAAATATGAAAATATTTGATGTATCTGTAATTTTTTTCTTTCTCTGATGTCATTCCAAAGATAACGAATGATATATACTTATGTATGGTAATAAAACGATATATACATATGTATGATTAACAAATGATATATATATATATATATATATATGTATATAACGAATGATACATCAAATTTATATAATTATATATATATATATATATATATTGAACGAGTGGTTTAATTAATTATTTATACCCGTAAATATATATAATGATTAAACTCGTTTACTAATGAAAATATGTTTCTGTGAAGAGACGCTACGCTCCCCCTTGCTCCCAAGCCATTGTAAAATACTAGCTTCTTTTACCCAAAAGGAATTTAAAGCAACCAAAAATAAACATGCAGTTATCATGCACAGGGGTGGGGAATAAATTATACCACAAACTCCCATTATATATTTACCCTATTCCTTGTTTATCCTAAAACCCAAATGCGGCGGTGCTTTTAAAACAATTAGACCATAGGTGACAAGTTCACACCCAGACAGCGCTCGTCAGGCTAGTCGTTCGGAGCTTTCCGTAATTTTCTCCGAAATTTACATGAATACAAGCTAAAACTGCCTTCAAACTCTGGCAACTTGCAAAGCGACAAGTGCGGCTCTATTGATATTTCTTTGATGTGTGATTTGGGTTGTCGCAAAGCTGGAGAGAGGTTTCCTCCTGTGACAAACCTCCTACTGCGATAACTGCATGGTGAACTTGGGTCTCTTTTGTAAAAGAGCAGTAAAAAGTAATGTCCTTCATTGTAAACATGTGCAAAATTTCATGGGTCACTTTCAGACAATGGATAATATATGAATTTTGAAGCTCTGCATCGTTGCCAGAGTTTAAAGGCAGCTTAAGAATCCCTAAAAAGACTCCCGCGAGGGGCAAGTTATCCAAGCTTAGAAACTTTGTGTAGTCGAAATCCCCAATACCAGCCTTATGCAGCAATATAAACATACTGGGTGATCCAAAAGTCAGAGGGAAAAAAATATGTATATATGTATTCTTCGACCACATTTCTTGAGACCATGGAAGCCTCTGCGAAAGCGTTGACTCAACGAGTCCAGTGTTAAAATAGGGGAGACAGTCATCTAATTCAGAGAAAATAAGCGATAAGAGAGCGTCGAATTACTGGATGTTTTCCAAATCCCAAGCTGTAGGTTAATTTGGCTCTTGTCCAAGCTTTTGGACGGTTCGTCACTGCTAGTTTTAGAAAACGTGGTTACACTATATATATATATATATATATATATACATATATTATTCAAAAAATATTGGTCGTTCCATTATACGATTTTCACTGAAATATGCAGAAAAGCAATAGATTTATATATATACTATATAAAAGAAAATATATTAGTTTCATTTTCACCAACAGGTGGCGCTGTATTCGCAGTATTCTCTCAAATTTTAAACAGATCTGCCTTCTGAAATGACGCCCTATTGCGAATACTGATTAATACAACTTTGGCATGTTACATAACATTTCCTATGTTATTGAATATTTAAATTAAGAATTTTAGGTTTATTTCTGCTACTAATCGTTCTAAAAGAAAAATCGTAATGATGTTAATGATAATTGCCAATGCGCAACGTCTGACGGCCGTCACATCTCGAACATTTATATTATAATTCTGGCTGTGTTGTTGAATGCAATGCACCACTGTGAAAAAGTAATTTTCACTTAAAGCGTCACCTGATGGAGGAAAATTAAACTAATTTGTAAATAAATCTTTGGTTGCTTAAAAAAAAAAAAAATAAATAAATAATAATAATAATAATAAAACATGCTTTTCTGTGCGCATTTGAGTGAAAACCGCATAGTGCTATTCGTGGTCAATACTTTTTGAATAATGTTTTTTTTTTCCTTCCGTGTAACTTTAACTTTTAGATCATTCGGTAATACTAAGTTTGTTTCTTCAATAGGCCTGACATTAAAGTGTTTTTAAAATATTTCGTTTCAAATAGCTTATAAAAAAAAAAAAAAAAAAAAAAAAAAAATGCTCGAGTTTTAAAAATTTTCTCAAATATATTTTTTGCTTCTAGATGTAAACGTATTTTTCTTTGTAAATGCAAATTTTGTTTTTTCGCGATTAACTCTTACTTATTACAATAGTAAACCAGATCCAAATTTTTTTTGGTCGCAGATAAATATCGTTTTGCTATATTGATGCAGAAAATTCTGCTGCTGGTCGGTTGCAAAGTCATTTGCAAAAGTTTAAGACCAGTAGCCGATTTTCAGTATTATAACAAATTGCATCATTTGCGTAGATTATTGCGTCATCTCATGTGCTGATTGCATCAGACGCATTCTACAGCTATAAATAAAGGTGCCCGGAACTTTTATCGCCGGTTGTTTATCAGATTTTGTCGTAGACAGTGCTGTTGTGTAATTATTGTAATGGGTAAAAAAACTTCACTTACTGTTACAAAATGGTCAGAAATATTGACCCTGCATAATACTAAATTTTCTGAACGTCAAATAATTTCGAAGGTAAATGTGAGCAAGACAGCTTTGCATCAAGCTATTAGTAAATTTAAAATTTCGGGAAAATTTATGGACCTTAAGAGAAGCGGTCGCCCTAGAATGCACGTGATGATCATGTGATAAGAAGAATGGTCATAGGAGATCCAAGAGCCTCCTGCACAGTGATGCCAGATTGGGGATTTTGTCCCCATTTTGGGGATTTTTGAGACTTCTGGGGTCAATTTTGGAGAACAAATGTTTGAGGGGACTTTTTGGGGAATTCGAAAACTTTTGGGGACAAATCTGGGGAGTTCTTCAACTTTCTGTCAATGTTGGCAACGTAATGATTTATCCCTACGACTAGAAACTTTCAATAGCTTTATTGTTATTTGAGGTTTTTTTTTTTCAAAAATTGCCTTCATTTGGGGAAAAATCTGAGCTTAAATCATAGAAAATCTGCTTGATATATATATATATATGTATATATATTTTTTTTTAAGACATTTTTATTTTCTCTTTTTAGTAGAAATCAAGTTGGAGATCTTTTTGAAAAAAAAACCCTGATTTGGGGAAATTTGAAGACCTGTTTAGGGAAATAATTTTCGACCATCTGGCATCGTATTGCTCCTAGATCAATTATCAAGTGTAAGTACACAATTTTCTATAGAAAATTTGCTCTTATACATCTTAATAATTTATACTTGTTCTATTGTGATGAATGCAATATGCATCGTTACTTGAATTCTAAATAAATGAAGAGAAATTTCTTCCATAGAGAGTAATTATAGGAAATTCTTTAATCCATCTCTTTATACGAATAACAAATGCGTTTTGCACCCAAAACTATGCATCTAATATATGTATATCGTATAATTAATAAATTTTTAGAAAACAATCGGATGATTTGATAACATTTCGAAAATTTTTAGCATAACCTTGTGGATCTATGATCATGTTGGATGTAGGATCCATAATCTCTTCCTGAAAATACCATAATTTTAAGTATTTTTAAAATGTATGTTAATTTCATTATTTAATATTATTTCATTATTAACTTATATGGACATCATAACTTTTTAAGTCTTAAGAGCAACCAGAACTTAACCCCCCCCCCCCCCCCCCACTGATAGTCAAAACTAATGTTATTCTATGGGAAATTTTGTTTCCACATTTATATATTATATATAAATTCTGTTTTCACCTCAAGAGGATTAATAATCGTTCAATTAATATTCTTTATTATTATTTTTTTCCATTTTTCGTATTTTATTTTATGGCAAAAAATGCACTTAGTTAATTTTTGGGGAGTTTTCCTTAAAAAAGAAAAAAAAAAGTATTAATTTGACGGTTGTGAATTTTCAGAATTTGAAAAGGGAATAAAAAATAAAATAAAATAAACATTAGGTAATGAATAATTACGAAAATAAATTTGCCCATAGAATAACATGGGCTTTGGCTGTCGGTGGTGTTAAGCATTGTACGCTCTTAAAGCTGCACATCCTTCAGATTCCCTCTTTCTCCCTTCCCATGTTATACGATGGGATTTTTCTTGTTTCGTATTACAATGATACCTCATTTAAAAATGGAGTTTTTCAAAATTCTGTTTTTTGAATTGCACCCTTTTTGCACTCGTCGTTTATTATCTTAATGAACAATTAAAAAAATAATTAAATATTTAATTTTATTAGGCAAACTCAAAGCCCGAATTTTCCATCTATTTAAATTTATTATTATTAAAAATAAATAAATAAAAAATGCCCACTAAGCTAATAGACTATATGTCCAAAGAATGGAATTCAAAGAACGCCATTTTGAATGAGCTATCCTTATAAAACGAAACAACAAAAAGCCCACAGGATTAAATGGGAAGGGAGAAAAAGTGGATCTAGTGGATGTATAGAGAGGCCACCCTGATATTTAGGCAATAAAAAATATATATTACCTGTAAAATACAAACTGAAGCGTTATTTTGAATGAAGAGATATATTATTATGGAGACGTTGTTTAAAAAATATGAGTTAGTTCAAAATGGCTTGTCATTTATTTGTTTTATTTATAGAAATGTAAAACTCTTGAGGGTAAAAAAAAAACAACAACTTTGGAATGTTTATTTACTTTAAGAATTCTCTTCATTCGCCAAAAAAAAAAAAAAAAAAAAAAAAAGAAAGTTGACGAAGATTTCCGGGTGTATTGTTCAGATAAATGAATAAATAAGAGTCATTTTTTTCTGTCAAATTAAGTTTTTTCTAAGTGTATATGTTTTGCAAATAATATTTGTTTAAAACACAATATCCATTCATGCTTATGGAAATGAACGTTATGTTAAACGATGATTTCCTTTCATATTTTATTAATTTGGATTGTATACTTTCTTGAAAATTTTAAATAATGAGCGAAGAACAATTCGTAGGTTACTTCAGATTTATTTTAGACTTACCGCTTATAAATTATATCCATAGCAAAAAAATATTTAATGTTGCTTTCCAGGACGTAGCCGGAAATGTTTTCAAGTTCAAAGTTTAGTACATAATGTCGAGTTTTAAAAAATAAAGGATAATCGACCATTTTCGACAAATTTGCAAATATTTGGGAAGGAGGTGAACAGTTCAACACCTCCCTCCTCCCCTTGTTTTTATTTTCCTTGCTGTTCAAGAGTTCAAACTTTAATATAGTCATCTACGATTTTTACTTTTTGAACACTATAGTGAGGAAAGTATTGTAATCATTTCAAAAATCCAAATTGGAGATTTTGATGCTTCTATACGTTTCGAGGTCCCCTGAGTCCGTTTCCACTATTTTTACGATGATGTGTGTATGTGTGTGTGTGCATGTATGTGTGTATGTATGTATGTGTATGTGTGTGAGTGAACACGCTAGCGTCTAAACGCTTTGTTCGAATAAGCTGAAAGTTGGTACGTATATTGTAAGTCACCATAGTACGAACCCTATTGATTTTGGTGAATCTAGTGCTTATAGTTTTTTTTACAGGGACACCAGGAAAAATTCTTTATCATTAGGGCCTATGGGACCAAATTTTTAAACGTGCGATAGCGTCTAAACTCTTTATTAATCTGACCAAAAAATTTGTACACATGTTATAGGTTACAGTTGCACCAACTGTATAGATTTTGGTGAATTTAGCACTAACAGTTTTTTTACAGGGACACAAAGAAACATTCTTTACCATTATGGCCTATGGGGCCAAATTTTTAAAAGTGCGATAGCATCTAAACGCCTTATTCAATTGAGCTGAAAATTTATATGAATATTATAGATCACTGTTGCACAAACTATAATTATTTTGGTGAATCTAACATTTATAGGTTTTTACAGGGACACAACGAAAAATTCTTTATCATTATGATTTGTGGGCTCAAAGTTCAGTAGCGTTAAATAAAACATCGTATAATATATGGAGAAAAATACTCAAACACTCTATTATGGTTTTCTCTTTTTTGTTTGTTTAACAACTTCTCTTTCTTTACTTTATCTACAAAATTGTTAATGACTCAATGTTCGGAAAGTCGAGTGGAGTCACTCCATATATATATATATATATATATATATTTTCATGCAAAAATTAGCAATTTTATGTTGAGATAGTCAATGAAAAGCAACGTAAATGTCTTATGCTACTTTTTAAAACCATTTGTCATATCTACTTAACTTAAATTATTATTATTTCCCTTCGGGGTTGGTTGGTTGGTTGGTTGTAGGATTTAAGGCCGATTGACTCCTGATGTGTCCTAGGCCTAGGGGGGGAATGCCCTCCGTGGGGGTCTTTCTAAGGGGTCCTAGCCCGTATTTACGCGAGTTTCGGACTTTCCCTTCGGGGAAAAATAAAATAAATATGAGAAGGATATACGAGATAAATTGGAGGATTAAGTTAATGTACGGTGTAAAGAATGGTGCATGTAAGCATCATTTCAGTTCACAAATAAATATTATTAGTTATGAATAAATAAATATTTGATTCATTATCTCTGTTGGTTTTCAAAAATGTACCTGGAATCCTAAACGCCTTTTAAAGTAATTTTTAAAGCATTTTTCTTAAAATAATTTCTAATTGAAAGACAATGACGACATATATATCTTTCCAGTAAAAAAAAGTGATACATGTCAAAAATTTACTATTATGGATTTATCATTGAAAAATCTGTATGAAGTGCCCCAACGTGTACGAAAAGTATTACATCTCCATTTAGCAAATCCTCTGCCTGAGAGGCAGTTGTATCAGTTTTATAGTAGACTAATCAATATTTTATCGTATTTTATAAGTGATTTTTTTTTTCAAATACTACATCAAGTGCAAATGTAGTGGAACAGATTCCTTGTTCCGCAGCAATAGGGGTGGAAAACCAACATAAACGTTTCGTACCAAATATCAGCACAGAGCTGTACTTTCAGAAGAATAAATCGTGTTCTTGCAAAAAAGGATGCCAAAGAGTTTGCTCCAGTAGAAAACTTGAAATTAAATATTTGGTGATATGTGTGAGCCCTATGACAAAAATTTTTTATGCTTTCTGCGACAAGTCTTGTTCGTGCAAACCTTTACTGCAAGACAATATTGACATATTCTCTTACTTATACATAATATGTGCATGTAACTATAAAGACATCAATATTATTAGTAGACTGTTGAAGAATTCTTCAATACAAGACACGAGTTTCTATTTTGTACTGAAATTTAGAAATATAGCTTTCAGTTTTATGGGCAAATATTTCTGCAAGTGACAATTTCTTTTCAGCGACAATGTCGCTGTGTCGCCTAAATTCTGCCACAGGGTGTGTGAGCTGCAAAAGACACATTTATTCTTCATCCACATTTCTTGAGACCATGGAAGCGCAATTGCTGACTCAACGAGTCTAGTGTTAAAATAGAGGTGATAGTCATCTAATTGAGAGAAAATAAGTGATAAGAGAGCGTCGTATGACTGGATGTTTTCCAAATCCCAATCTGCCGGTCCATTTGGCACCCTTCCAAGCTTTTGGATTCGTCCTCACTGCTAGTATTAGGAAGCATGGTTGCACTATATACACAAATTGTCTGTCCGAGGATGATGTTTTACTGCTGGAAATAGATTCACGTGACGAAGAAGTGAACCTTATTGAAAAGGATGCATATCAAAACACTCTCGAAGATAAAGAGCTGAAGGACAATGATGAGTACATTTTTTGAACCCTCTTTTGGAAAGCGGTAGAAATGTTATTAAAAATGATACATTCTTTTTTCAGTGAATTCATGAAAATCCTTTTCATTGAAGTACCTATCTGTATAATGTATTGATTTTATGTAAAGTTTCTGTTACATTAAATGAAACATTTTGTTGTGATAACGTGGTTTTCTTCTTTCTCAATCCTTCATTGTTACGTTTATGTCCAATATATCGTTAAATTTTTGGGAAAAGAAGATACTACTTTTTCTCATAGCCATTTGGGCTTCCACTTTTTAATATAATAATTAGTTACCTACTTATGTTGACTATCTAGGTACAGGTACAACCGATAGTTACATTTTCTATTTGTAATAACCGTTTTGGGGTCGCGTACTATTAAAATAAACGTAATGGTCAAAACGGAAAATTTTGCTTTTCATTTTTAACAACTGATTCTGACCAAATCACTAAAACAAGCGACAGAAATGTTAATGATGTAATGGCCGAAACAAATTGAGCGTTTAAGGAGGTCATTCAACTTATAATATAAAGCTCTTTAATTTTGAATTGTGTTAAATTTTTCTGTCTAATGCACCCATTAAATGTTATAAGGCAAAAACTCAAAAAAAAAAAAAAAGTGCCAAAATTTTCAGCTTTCAAACAATTAGCTCACCTCGAAACCAACCGTCGCAAACTCATATATTATTCTTATATTTAGGATCCACAAAGTGAAATAAAATAATTTTTAACTTTTTAAAAATAAATTGGAACAAAAAGTTTGATTTGACTGAACTACATTCAATAAAGTAAAATGTATTGAATTTGAATACAGTAAGCGCAGATGAAAATGGGTTTATTTTCTGTTCAAATCTGAACTATATAACATAATATTTTAGTATGCAAATTTATTAGTTTGTTATTGGTATTTATAAACATCTCTCAAAGGTTATTAGTAAACATATCTTCTCAACAAAACGGTTCAGAATAATGCTTTTGAAGGAATGCCCAGTTATGCTCTTGCTCGGAAGAAACGCATATCTGTTTGATGACGTGAAAAGTTGCACATTTATTATTTCTAGGCATTTTGTAATTTTGCTTTTCTCATATTATGCTTTCCTCCAAAAAGTACAGTGTGATTATAATTATAGTTACGATTTAAAAACTACCCATCAGAGCGATTTGGTATTTTACCAGAGCAGTCGTGAGGCAATGAAATTTTGTTTGACAAAAAAAAAAAAAAAAAGAAGAAGAAGTTCCAAACTGTGCCATTAATTATCCGCAAATGTTTCATGAAGCTCCTCTTTTTCTCTTTTCACTATGACTATTTTCGCTGTAAACATGTATTCTTGTCTTTTTGCTAAAAAAAAAAAAAAAAATTAGTAAACCCTTGAAGTCTATTGTTTCCTGCTATTCCACTGTGTTTCTAACGACATTCCTGTGTTGAATGAGTCCATTTAGGCGTTTCCCCTGCTATTACCCTGACAGCGCCCTCTATAGGAACATGTTGGAACTACTTTTTTCCTCCCCCAAACAAAATTTCATTGCTTCACGATTGCTCTGGTAAAATATCGAATCGCTCTGATGGGTAGTTTTAAAATGACAGCGTTTTAAAATCGTAACTTTAATTATAATCACCCTGCATATGAATTCGCAATAAAAGACAAATTTGATATTTATTTACTTTTTACGAACAGCTCTCAGTTTTAAAGTAATTATCACAATAGCGCAACGGTTCAATGCTCACAATCACTGTTTCAATGAAACCTTTCACCTATTTTAACCTTAATAAAATAATGTGTCTATTTGTACTCATAATAATGTCATGAATAGTAGTTCTTCTGTAGGACTTTTCCTTTCACAAAAATTCACGTAATCGATGTCCACAGAACTCAAAGCAGTCGGGTACAATTAAGTGCGGAGGAGCTGACTGTGAAAAAATTTAAGAATTATATTTAGTTTTTGAGATAATGCATAAGTAGTTAAAATATTAATTTTTGAAGCCGAACCATAGCATTGACTATAACCACTGCTCCGAGAAAGAAAAAAACAAGACAAAAAAAAAAAAAAAAAACGAAAAAATGAGTTGCAATACACCATAAAGTTAAAACACTTTGGTATGTTGTCGGAAGGAAACATTTTTTGCATGATAACGCCCCCATATTCCCAATCTGATGAAGAATACGCTTCAGAGATTTGGGTGAGAAACGCTTCAACGTCCTCCGTTCAGTCCAGGTCTTTTCCCCTGTGACTTTCACATTTTTGGTGATCTGAAGAGAGACATTCGTTGACGTCCGTTTCATCCGGACGAGGATGGGCAAGAGGGGTAGATGTCGGGGATCCGTCAACGACCCCCATCTTTGTACAAGACCAGAACTGATTGTCTCGTCTCACAATCTGATAAATGTTTTAACTAATGTGGCAATTACTTTTGAATAAAACATACTTTATTGTCACTTTTTAGAAGGAGTACGGTTTTTCTTTGACTGCCCCTAATGTGCATGTGTGTGCATTTATTTATATTTGTATGTATGGATAAATTAATAGATATTTTCATATAATGGTTAAAAAGCATTTAATTTTATAACGCTGTCGTTTAAATAAAATATAATATTAGACTTTTAAACGTAATTTAGAATTTTCAGTATTTTGATTTATCCAAATTGCAATTACAACGCGTACTCTATGGCTGCGTTAAATAATAATAATTACTTTTATATTCTTAACGAAATTATTATTTTAAATAATATAATAATGCATTATAGTTAATCTTTATTACTTACCCCATTGTAGCATTACTGCATTTATCACTCATTAAATAAACATACTCTTTTTCAAAAAATGAAAGCTTTATGAATTTCATAAAATGGAAAAATACTGGTTTTTGTTGTTTAAAGTGGGCATTGCCGCAAAAACTAACCAACAAAGATAATAATAACGCCTCATAAATAAAAGAATTATCTTTTGTATTCGTCATTTACATCTCTCGGGGGGTCTTAACCCTTTTGAGCTTTCAACCCAAACATGAATGCGAGTCAATAGTCCATTTTGACCCGAAAGGTCAGTATATTAAAAAACTCCGCAAGAGGTAAAAGAAATGGCACATTTTAATAATTACGAAATTCTTCGGAAAAAACAATTCACGCGGTGACGTATCCTCCTTATTTTGATTTTTATATTGTTCTTTAAACGTTATGAAATAGAAGATTATATGCACAAATGTTTCTATAAAATACTGTTGTTATAAGCTTTTTTTTTTTTTTTTTTTTCTCCCTATAATGCTACATTATACAACCAAAAGCATTAATTTTAATTTTATAAAAGATCGTTGATATTGTTTATCCTTGACTCTGTGCCCTCTTTATTCACTCATCAGATATTTTGAGTATAATAACAAAGATCTTCTGGAAATCACAATCTTATTAACATTTGTGCTGTAAGAAAGGTCCAAAAGAAAAGATTGTTGAAATGTAAATTATTTTCTCTTTATAGTAGTTTTTAACATGGTGCTCTTTGGTCTTTCTTCTAAAATTTGTATACTCAGTCTTCTTCCGTTAACGTGCTGTGCGTTTTTAATGAAGTGTACAGAAAATGTATTAATAAGGAAACGTTTTTTAGCTAAACTCATAGAATTCGATGAAATTGATACAGGAGTTAGAAGAACTTATAGGAAATTCATACTCTGAAAATTAGCTGCTTAACACTAGAACGCCGGGAACCTTGTTCACCCCTATAACGCCGGCTGGTGTCATTTTGACACTGTTCAGTAATAAGCGAAACATTTAAATAAAATTTTAATACCTTGTTAATTTTGATGATCTTTTAAAAAATATAAATGATATACAATACATTTAAGGAAATTATTAACTTTTAAACAATGAAATTTTATTTTAGCATTGTGATTAATATGGTATTAAGGACTATTATTAATCTTTACATATTTTAAGTAGTATTATAACAGGTAAACTGTTCAGGTAGATAACAATGGAATAAAAACAGAGTAAAAAACTACTCACATTATTTACAGTCAATACACGTATAGCTCACATGTTTGGTGCATTTTCCACATACCACTCTTTTACAAGAAGAACACATTTTATTTGATAGATTTCCGTGACATTTTTTTACTTCACACTTTCTGCGCTTAGATAGATTTTCAGATTGTAGTTCATCTTCATTTTTTCTCTTTCTTTCACTGCGTATTTTCTTGTATTCTGCCTGCATTTCTTCAGCTAAACTTTGAATAAAACTACATCTCGATACTTTCTTTCCAGTTACACATTTGAAAATAATCCAAGCATTTATAGCAACAAAGTCTAAAATGTTGTAAAATGTACGAACAGGCCATCTTCTACCTGCTTTGACTGAATATTTCCTTGCCATTTGATCAACAATATCAACGCCACATTTTGTTTCATTATAATTTAATTATTATTTAATTAAATTATTTAATTTAACAATTATTTGCAATTGCAATGTTTGAATGCATCGAACTTCAAATTATCACATTCTTTTTCTTTTTGCATTGGTATGCTGTGAGTGTTGAACCAGAATCCTTATTTTTCAATATTTTTGTTGTGCATAACTTCTCTTTTCCTGACCTTATACAATCTGGAATTTCTCGTCTAGCTCTATTCATCGTACCAACTAAACTCGTGCGTTTTTCCTTTAGTTTCTTCGCCAATTCTAGAGATGTAAAAAAATTGTCAACTGTGACATTTCTTCCCATATTTTGAAAAGGCTCAGTTAGTTTTAACACGACATACTCAGAAAGTCTCTGGTTTTGATCCCTTTCTTCATTTTTTCCTAGATATGGAAATACGTTCAATATGTATTTAGTTTCTAAATCTGCAGCTACCCAAAATTTTTGTCCATATTTATCAGGTTTTGATGCTATAAATTGAGTAAATGGACAGCAAGTTTTGCTAGGAAACAATTGTTCATCAATTGTTATGTTCTGGCCTGGCTTATAACAACTAATACAGTTTTCAATGAAACGATTCCATACTTCCGAGATCATTGCAAATTTATCGTGTTTTATTCGATTACAACGCGTCGATTTTATATCAAATCTCAAAAATCTGGAAATTTCGCAAAATCTGTCTCTGGGTATGGTTTCTTTACAAAATTTTAAATTCCAGGTTTCAGACCACAATGAATGTAATTCCAAGTTTCGAGCTCCAGAGACTCCACGAGCATACAACACTGAAATATATGCAAAAAACTCTTCTCTTGAATGTGACCAGTTTTCATTTTTTAGCACTCTGCGTGCTTCGGTCACTGTGCATTTTATTATGTGCTCTAAAATAGTTTTATCTATAAACAGCAACCAAGCACTCAAAACACTTTCACTATTTATATTTCTTTTTGCATAACTAGTGGGGCCACTTGTTTCTCGCAATATATTTTGGCTAGTAAATCTTCCAGATGCACTCACATATGTGCATTCTTCCCACTGTGAACCATCGCGAGCCGTAAATATATCGTTGTTTTGAGAATTATCAACGCATGTTTCCTCATCACTTTCAGAATCGGAAGATACAAAAGGAACAAAAATTTCATCATCAGATCCTCCATCAATTTCGGAAAACTCTCCACCCTCGGATTCATTATCGGACAGTTCTCTTAGAAGCTTTTATATTTCTTCTTGGGTAAGTCCTCTTTTACGAGACATTAACAAACCTTTATGACTTTAGTAAAAAATACGAAAATGTTAAATTGACTGCAAAATCTAATAAATTCACTAGTAATTCGAACGCTATTATTACAAGAAATAGAATCAAAAAACCGTTCTGCTGACAGCTGCAATTGGTCACGTGATAACACGTGATCACCAGGTGCAAGAAAGCGCATTCCACTCGTCGATCACATTCTTCACTCCAAAACTACCGTTTAAATAAATGCCTATAGTAATGAAATTTAATTCGAAGTAAAAAAACTCAAATTATTGCCGTGTCAAATTGACACCAAGCCGGCGTTCTAGGTAAATTTTCCTGTAAATAAAGTTTAGTAAGAGCTAACATCTTAACATTTTATATGTGTATTTTCCCTACACATTAAATAAAAGTCAAGAAAAATTAATCAAATTCCTCGAGTTTTTCGAATTTTACAACGGAACTTAGATGCTTTAGTGTCAAAATGACACCGCCCGGCGTTCTAGTGTTAAGTTCATTAGGAAATGTGTAGAACGATGTTGTAAATTGAATCGGAGTTACCAGAATCTTCCATTTAGCATCATTTGGCGACTTCGAAATCTTGAAAACTAATATTTTTAAGAAAATGTAATTCAGTGTCCAAAATATTGATATATATATATACATATAAATGATAGATATCGTAATAAAATTTAACCTTGAAATTTAGCAATTAATAGATACATAACAATACCAACACAACAAAAATAGATTTGATTTTAACTTATACGTAAGACTGACACAAAAATGTTGCGATACAGATTAAGAACCAATAAGAGACAAAAACAATTTAAAATACTTACGCCGACATGAATAATAATAATAAAAAAAGGACCATTAAACTTAATGACAGAGAAAGTAAATGAAGGACCACAAAAATAATAATTGGATAAAAATGCTTAAAATTAGAAGTATAAACTCTTCAAGGGCCATGTACTTCATAAAGCTGTGAAAGCTGCATCGATTTCGTAAAACAATATTGCTAATCGTAGCAATTTATATTGTTTCAGCCCCGATCGTGGCAGCAAAACCATTTTGAATGTGAAATTAAATTAATTATTAAATCAAATCAACAAGGAATCCAGAGAGAAAACTAGGAAAAAGTAGAGTAGCCACATGTAAAACTTTTACACAAACTGGAGAATAGGAAGATGCCATATATATATATATATATATATATCTGTATACATATATAAATTACGTGTCACGATGTTTGTCCGGGGTAAACTCCTAAACTAAGGAACCGATTTTAATGAAATTTTGCACACTGTGTGCAGTTTGGTCCAACTTGAGAGATAGCATAGTTTTTATCTCAATTTATTGTCACAATATTGTTTTATTGCAATTATTTGTTAATTATAGACCTTTATTAAAGTTGCTCCAAAATATCTGTGAGTTCCATTAATTTAATTGTTGCCAAAAAAAAAAAAAAAAAAAAAAAAAAAAACGAGTTCATTTTCTTTTGACATAAAAGTAAATACATTTAATCAAACGTGAACGTTAAAAAATTATAAAAAGTTAAATTATGCATCTCACGAAAATTGACATCATAATCAATTTAAAGATTTTATACACATTGGTAAAGTGCTAATGTAGTTCTATCATAGGTATAGTAATATATATAGATCTCTCATCCCCATGTTATCGTACAAAGATTTTTGATGCCGAAAAAAATAATAAATAAAAGCTTTGGAAACAGCCATTAAGTGGTATTGAAAAAAAAAAAAAAAAAAAAAAAAGAAAGAAAGAAATATGAATTTGAAACTGTATCTGGAGTCTTCCATTCCCCTTTAGCAAATAAATAATTCATAAATTTTATTTGCTAAAATATTAGTATGTATTCCCGTGTGTATTCACTCGGGGAAAGACGGCCATATTTTGGTAAAAACGTCGTCTTTTCCCAAATGAAAAGGAATAACTTTTTTCTCCCCAATGATCACTCTATTCTATATATGCTATACTATATCTATGAGTTCTATACGCAAGCGAAGTGTGATTCACTGACCGTCTGTGCAGCCAAGAAAAAGATTGCCTATGTTAATTGCCCACTGGATTTTTTGTAAGAAATTATTAAAAATCGAGGAAATTTATTTCTCGATTTTAATCCTTATATTTGGGTATAGATATGTATTAGTTATCGCGGGTGTTAGATTGAATTATTTTGCTGTCAAATTGACAAAATTTTAATTTTAAATTTCAAAACTCTGTCGCCCTTTGCTTTTTTTATTATTATTATTATTATTTGGCGATCAAAAGCGTAACACGAAAATATACATGCCAGATGTATGCATTGAATGAAATGTAATATGTATTATTCATTGTACGTATGCATGACATGTAATATGTATTGTACGAAATATTGTTTTATATTATTCATTACTCTTTTAATGTAAGTTGTTAAAATAACCATGATTTTTGAAAGGAATTAAATATTTTCGCCAGATAATTTGGCGATATTCTTTTTTTTTTCGCCAAGGATGACAGAAATGAAATCTATTCCGCTGCAAAATATTAGTATCTTACATCAGATATTTTATTTAGACATTTGAAAACAAATTTGACTTCAAACTATGATAGAATATTTATCATTTTCCTTTTAATTAGTATATTATTAGTATATTAAAATTTAAAAGCATGGTATATAAAAAGTTTTTTTTTTTTTTTTTTTTTAATCTTATAATTATTCTTATCTTAATCCTCAATGTTTCCCATCTTTATTAACTTGAATTTACTATTAAACTTTTAACATACTCAAAAACTTCTCATCACTTCGTTAAAATACACTAAACTTTTCCAAAATCTTTTTCTATTTAAAATGATACATGTATTTACTTTAAATGTCCAATATTTCATAAGATTTCCAATTTTAAAGTTTTAAAATATTTATCAAATTTACTTATTTTTCTGGTTTAGCCTTATTGTTTTCCTTTTTATAACTACAGCTGTTGCCCTCTTTAAAATATTTAAAATGATGAGGTCATTTTATAGTAAAATTATCCATTATAGCATATATTATATTTCACTCCTCCATAAAAATTGATTTTAAAATCGTCTGTTTCTTTTATACTTTTATTTTAATAGAATTTTAATAGAATTTAATTGATATATTAGTCATTTTAGCAATTTTATCCAAAGTAGCATTAGAAATAATATATATCACTTCTCCATTAAAATTTATAGGACCCTACAATAAAATTAATTTGTGCTTAATATCAACACTACGAAAATTTTTATCAATCGCTTCCAAATTTTGACCTAATTTTCAAATCTCAACCCTGTGGGTTTTTACATCGGCTACAACGTTTTCGTCTTTGTTCGTAAATAATAATTTGACTGTACTAAATAGTTTACAGCCGTATAATTCAACGTATAACTTAGTCACAGCAATGCGTGGCCGGGTCTGCTAGTATATATATATATATATATATATATATATATATATATATATATATAATCACGCGATGGACTTTCAAGCATTAAACTAAATAAAAACGAATATTTTTAGCACCTCGCTAATGTATACTTCAAATAAAAGGGTAGAAAAATATACAAATTAGACAAACAATATCTATTCAAACTGAACTTCAAATACCTTTGAAAGCAAAATATCAAAAAGTGACTTCGAAACAGCATTAAACTGGTACGGAGGACACATGGGCAGCTAATTTAAGAACTTGGCGCTTTTCTCTGCACCCTCGCCGAGTAGGGTTGCATTTGACGTTAAAAATGTTGACTTTTATTAATTTTTTACCGCTTTTCCGTTGCAATTAGGCAGCTAATTTTTTCATCGTAGATATTTTGAGCCATCTACTATCACCTGTAATTTTTTCGTTGATTTCTTTGAGTTTAGCTTAAGAACGTTTCTTTATAAGGGTGGTATATTTTACAAATACTATATAAACTGAATTTGACAAATTTTCAAAGAAAAGCGGTTATACACAATTCAATATCATATATAACATTTCATTTTATTTCTTAAAAGAACATAGTCATAGTTATTCAGAGATCGATGCAGTAGAAAGTTAGTAAAAGTAGGGTTAGAATTGCAATAAAGTCCGTTTTAAAAATATTAATATTGTATTAGCACGAAGAGTCATTTATATATTTATTTCGGTACCAGCATTAAATTTTCCAATACAATACCTGTATTTGTATTATGAAAGTAGCTAAATTACCAAACTTAGCACATATATTATCACTAGTAAGGGACATATTTAAAGAAAAAAAAACTTACTTTTTTTTTTTTTTTTTTTTTTTTTTTTTTTATATATATATATAAGTAATAGATATAAAATTCTGCAAAAACAGAATTTAAGTAATTTAGTGCGACAGAAATTTTTCTTAATCTATTCTTCCATAGAAAGGCATGCGTAAACTGTTTCTCGTTTGTACTTTGTTTATAGGACATATTTTGTTGTCATTTTGTCGATGAATTAAAATGGCTTTCCGCTCCTGGACAGCTAAGAATAGACTGAAGAGATCTTCAACACTTCAGTTTGATAACGACATTAACCTGAAATACACAAGTCTTGATATCATTCAGGAACCTTGCTTTCCAGTCAAACCACCTCCCTCTGTCAAAATAATTTTGGACTTGCCTAGAGCCGTGCACGAAAAAGGAACCTAAAGACATAAGTGAAAGGAAATGCATGGATGCAATATTTAGCCTTATAATGCCTCGTCTAGTAATTGTCTACACCAACGGCTCTTCAGACTCAGAGTGCAGTAGGGGTGGTTCTGGCGTCTATCTTAAGTACCCAGATAATACAACTTCAAAGCACAGGGTTTCTTCAGGGCAAATTGCATCCAACTTTACGCGTGAACTGATAGCAATCAGGACAGCCTTAGAAATTTACCTTGCATAGACAAACATCGTTAACTCCGACGGCATCATTGTGTTCTCGGATTGCAGATCTGCTCTTGAAGCCATCAAAGAAGTAAAAATAAGGCTCACCCAAGAAATTAACTCTCTTCTGCTCTCCATTGGAGCTATGGGCAAATCATGCACCCTTCAGTGGATTCCTGCCCATGTTGATATCGAAGGTAATGAGGTGGCCGATTTTCTTGCCAATGAAGCCAGAACACTCGAGCCTGTAACTCTATCTACTACGGTTTTTGATGCAAACGCAGTCGAAAAACGGAAGCTCTGCTCAAAACCAAAGAAAAAATCCTGGTTGCCAGAATTAAATTACGGCCGAGAAATAACAACAACCATAACAAGAATAAGGACAAAGCACTTTAAGGGCATGCAGATCCTGCCTGAAGGTTCCAGGACATATGTGGAATGCAGGCACTGCCCAGGCACGCAACTAAACCCAAACACTTTTTTAGCTGTCCTTCCATTGCTGGTGCACTCTTCAAGATAGACAATGACTGCAACGTGGGCGTTTTATGCTCAGAAAGAGCCACAGACATTGCCAAGGCTGTGATCCACGCTTTTGGCAATATTTAATTTTTATCTCCCCTTTTTTGTTACTATTTTATTTCTATTTTTATCACTTCTGCACTTTGTCATACACGACAACAACAACAACATTAAAATGGCTATTTAAAAAAAAAAAAAAAAAAGCGCAAGTTGTATTTCATCTTGAGGAAAGGAAAAAAAGTTTTAATTGGTCTAAATATATATATATATATACATACACACACACACACACATATAAAACATCATAATAAATAAAATAAATAACTGATGTTTTACCATAAATTACGAAATTGCGTTAAAAAATAATGTCTTGTCCCTCAATCTATGTAATGTATATATATATATATATATATATATATATTACGCATTCATTTTAATCCTACATATATATATATATATATATATATTAAAAAAAGGTATTTATATAATATCTATATTTTGCATCAATTTATTATTATTATTATTATTTATTTTAAAGTTAAAATAGGGTATTTATATTAAATGTCCTTAGATACAATTATCTTATTGAACTTGAAAAAAAAAAAAAAAAAAAACGGCGTCAGCTAGATTTTGTTCTGATTAATAAGTGTATAAATTTCCGTTGTGATCGTTTGAATTTTTGTAACTGCATAGCGAATTAAAACCTAGCATATAATACAGACATATATATGAGCTTGATTCTAAGTAGGCTTCTGCTTTCCACATTGCTAAAATCACTGAATGAAAATAATAATCTAGTTATACTATATGTTCTTTACATATATGATACTTATGTGTGGTGTGCGTGTTATTAAATATAAATAAATAAATAAATAAATAACAGATAATTTATAAATTTTGAAAGGTAACAGTAAGACCACCTTCAAAATATTACTTTAGAATAGATTATTAATAAACACATTTTATTTCCTCGCATTTGTAAATTCACTTTTAAGGCAAGGAAATATTAGATGACGGAAATTTAAACTGCTGGAACACATTTTTTTTTTTTTTTTTTTTTTTTTTTTATATATAATTTTAATTTTCAATAGAAATAACATCTAATTTTTCAACAGCAAAATTTTCGAAGTCGCAGTTATCACCGTGACACGAATTGAACAATTTTTAGTAAATCTAGCATTTACAGATTTTTACAGGGACACAATGAAAATAGTATGACCTTTGGGCTCAAATTATTGGAAGTGCAATAGCGTTAAATTACACAACATACACAGTCGTTCAAATTTAAAGGAACAACCGACTTTCTCATTTTCTTCTTTTGCATATAACTATTAAATAAATAAACAAATGAACATAAAAGTTGGATGGCATGTTCGTTATCATATCTTTAATCGTAATTTATATAACTTTAACTTAAGTAATAAGTTTTAAACAAGTAAATATTCAAATTTTCTCAAAGTAAGCTTTGGAAAAAATGGAGAATTTCAACATTAAAAAATAAAAAAAATAAAAAGCTAAAAACTTAAGGGAAAATGATGTTAAGGATGTATTACAGACAGATGAAAACACGCATGCCTTCAAATGTTAAACTAAATCCCGATTTTTCTTTCTGTATTCAATTTTCTTTTACGTTTAAAACGGACTTTTTGAAAAATATATAATTACCAATTTATAAACTATGAGCATCGCCAGAATGATATAAATGTCGATAAATAATATTATAATGAATGCCTCATCCGTTTTTCACGTTTGTAAGTACATTTTTACTTTCTTCTATCTTCAATAGAAGAAAGTATTGGATTCGTAAAAATTTTCGATTTCGGGTTTTTGATGGATTTACACGTTTTGAGAGCTGTAGAACACGATTTTACCATTTTTAGAAAATGTCTGTCTGTCTGTCTGTGTGTGTGTGTGACAAAATTTTGTGGCAACTGTATCTCTGGAACTACTGCACAAAATTTCATACAAATTGGTATGTAGTTGCACCTTGACATAAATTAGTGCCTATCAACTTTTGGTAAAAATCGTCTTACAAGTTGCGTTGCCATCCCGCTTTTTCTAAATTTTTAACAGGGTGATATAAGGCAAAAATTTTCAAGATGGGTATCTTTCGAAAGGTCTCGTCAGTACCTTTAAAACGAATGGTTGAACTGTAAATCTGTGATAATTTAAAACAAAGTTATCGATTTTTTTTTTACTTTTTACAAAAAAAAACTTAGAATTTTTTTTTTCTCCCTTTAATTTTATCAAACTCCCACAGTTTCCGTGTTCTGACAAACTTTAACAAATTTTCACATTTTACCCAAAATTTTATCAAAGTCCCCCCCCCCCCCCTTTTTTTTTTTTTTTTTTTATCTCTCCCCTTAATTCTATCAAACTCCCACGGTTTCCGTGTTCTGACAAACTTAAACAAATTTTTGCATTTTCCCCCCAATTTTGTCAAAGTCCCACGGTTTCCATGTTTTGACAAACTTAGAATAATTTTCACATTTTACCGAAAATTTTGTCAAAGTCCCACTTTTTTTTTTTTTTTTTTTTTTTTTAAATTATTGTTACTGAGTGAATTTGTATAGGAAAATATAGAAGAAAGTCTCGTGGTGGCCACAACATACTAGTTTTAAAAGTTATTCACATGCGGAAAACTAGTATGCTGTGGCCACCACAAGACTTTCTTCTATATTTTCCTATACAAATTCACACAGTAACAATATTTAAAAAAAAAAAATACTATTTTTTTTTCAAAGTCTTTTTTCATGAAAAAAAAAAAAAATCGATAACTTTGTTTTAAATTATCACCTATTTATAGTTCAACCATTCCTTTTAAAGATATTGACGAGACCTTTCGAAAGATACCCATCTTGAAAATTTACCCCCCCCCCTCCCCCGGAGTATACTTTCCCCTGGGGGAGGGAAGCGATGACCGAGATTTTTTCCTAATTAACTATTACTATTATCAATAATTTATATTAATTTCACAATCACAGGTTAAGAATAACTCCCATTATGTACATTTATACGAAATTTTGTCCTATATACTGCCATGTTAAAAATTTAGAAAAAATACGATCACAGCACCACCTGTTGAGTGATTGATCCCCAAATCTAATCAGCCCCAGTTTATGTCAGGGGCCAACTAAATACCATGTCTGGTTAAATTTCGTTAAAAAAAAAAAAAAAAAAAAAAAAAAAAAAGATTTTTTTTCTAAGTTACTTTTTGTTAAAAGTAAAAAAAATCGATAACTTTGTTTTAAATTATCACAGATTTATAGTTCAACCATTCGTTTTAAAGGTGTTGACGAGACCTTTCGAAAGATACCCATCTTGAAAATTTACTCCCCTCGAGGGGGGACTTCCCCCCCAGGGGGGTTCACGAGGCTCCTACGCATACAAAATTTTTTCTCCAGTTGACTACCTCTATTATAAATAATTTTTGTAAATTTCATAATGATTACTAAAAAATAATTATCTTTATGCACATTTATACAAAATTTTGTCCTATATCACCATGTTAAAAATTTAGAAAAAGCGGAATGGCAACGCAACTTGTAAGACAATTTTTACCAAAAGTTGATAGACACTAATTTATGTCAAGGTGCAACTACATACTAATTTGTATGAAATTCTGTGCAGTAGTTCCTGAGATACAGTTGCCACAAAATTTTGTCACACACACACACACACAGACAGACAGACAGACAGACAGACAGACAGACAGACAGTTTCTAAAAAGGGTCAAATCGTGTTCTACAGCTCTCAAAACGTGTAAATCCATCAAAAACCCGAGGTCGAAAATATTTACGAATCCAATACTTTCTCTATATTACATATAGAAGAAAGTAAAAAAGAAACAATAGTGCAAATACAAGAAGAAAAATCCGGTTTTAATCTAACACATGGATGCATGTGCATCTTCACTTATCTGTAATGCATCCTCATGACCATTTTTCATTAAGTTTTCTTTTCTAAAATTGCTGAAATTTTTCATTTTTTCCAAAACTTAATATTGAGAAAAACTGAACAGTTATTAGTTTGAAAATTATTATTTATGCTAAAGATGCATAAAATTCGATTGGTGATATGATAATGGACATGCCATACAAATTTTTATGTGTGTGTGTTCTTTTGTTTAACATAATACGCGTAAAAGAAGAAAAGAGAAAATAGGTTGTTCCTTTAATATTACACACTAGTGTACTTTTTAGGATGGATGGATGGTTGGATTTTACGTCGCATTAGTGCTGCGCAGGTGGGGAATTGGCGACGGTCTGGGACTCACCCGTAAGGGTGGTCCGGAGACATGCCATCGCAATTTTGATGGGATGGCTCTCCCGCTTCGGTGACCCCCAGAGGTATAATTTTTGATGGGAACATGGAGGACATTGCGGCCACGACAGATTTTACGTGCACCAGCCACCATTAGTGTACACGACGGTCTTTGGCCGGCTCGAGTACCGAACCCGCAATTTTCCAGTTACGAGACCGGTGCTCTACCGACTGGGCTACCGCGGCCCGTGTACTCTTTAGGGAAAAAAAACCACTCAAATACTCTATTATAAAATTCTCTTTTGTTTATTTAACGATTTCTCTTACTTTAATTTATTTAAACAATTATTAATTACTTAATGTTCGGGAATTCGAGTGGAATCACTGCAGATTTTTAAAGATTTTTCGAATATTAAAAATTGGCATGAAATTTCAGCATTATTTAAAAAATATTTTTAAACAATAAACGATCAATTCATTAAAGTAATGAAATTCCGAACTACCTTTAGAATGTATTGATAAACGAAAATAATGTTTAAAAAAATTGAGGAAAATATTTAAAAATTGGTTCAGAAGGAACATTTAAAGTTTTTTCAAAAAATTTTAAATTATGAATTTTATTTTATTTTATTTTTTTAATTTTTTGGAAAAATTTAATTATACTTAATACTTTTCAGCGCATATGTATACAAACTTTCGTAACTCTTATTTCAATAATAAAAATAAATGTTTATAACGATAACCAACCATTCTTTTATAAATACCAAATGTATCCTTTTATTTATAAACGTGACCATACGTTTAAGCATATTGAAATATTAAGCAAGATTTAGCAATATTAAGCAAAAAAGAGACTTAATACTAGTGGATCTGCAGATCAGGAGCCTCAACGTCCTTTTTGCATCACGCATTATTCAACAGATCACTTTTATTTATTCCTTATTATATAATATATATATATTGATTCGATTGATTTGCTACATAAACAGAAACGTTTCTGTTCTGAGGGGGGCTGTCGCTCCCCTCAACCCCCTGCTGTACCTCTCTTTCTATAACTATCTGTATATATATATATATATATACAGATCAGTTATATATATATATATATGTATATATAACTGACTGTCTTGCATTAATTCTCTGTAATTCATAAATGCTTGTACCAAATTTCATGCAAAATGATTACATAACATAGAATTATTTTATGTAACCCTGTAAATGGATTACCAATTCTATGCCCACACTTCTCCACTGAAAAACATTCTTTTAAAACTCTAACAAAATTTCATTATATTTAACGAGATGTAACCATGTTAAAATGCACTTTTACGAGATACCGACTATAGACCGTAATAGTATGAAATTCTTTTATGTATCCCAGAAAAGGAGTCATAGTAATTATATACACTAAAAAGAATTTTAATTAATTATAACTCATTAATATTTCAACCTAATTTGACATCATTTGGAAGATTACAGTACGTCATCGGAATTCTTTTGTTAGATCCCGTAAATAAATTAGTCTATACACGTTCTTTTTCTAGAGTAAACACGCTTTTAAGCATCTTTATAATGTATGTTAATTCCATTATGTTGAATGCAGCACAAACGCATTAAAGTGCGCTTAAACAAAAATTTGTTCATAGGGTCTAATGTCACGAAATTCTTTTGCGCGTCTCCGTAAATGAACCATAAACATTGTATACACCAGTAAAAACTATTCAGCTTATTCTATGTTTTTCATGAATAATTCTTCGAAATTTGGCATAATTTGGCTGATTACGTAGCATTGTCAGAACACTTTTGTAAGGTCCTGTACATTAATCAGGAAGCCTAAGAGCACATATTTTCTGCAGAAAACATAAGTTTAAGCATCTCAGTAATCTATGCTAATTTCATTTTGCTGATTGCAAAGTAATGATGTCAAAATGCGTTTAAACGAAATTCACCACACATGCCCTAATGATAAGAATTTTGACGTGTCCCTGTACATAATCCATAAAAAATATAGATATAAAAAATTATACAGCTATTTTTCTACAGAGCCTGAACGTGCGTGCCAATTTGCAAGTTGGAGGACTTTTGCGGCCGCTATTGCGGTACATACAAATTCTGCCAATAGGCTGTAATGATAAGAAAAATTTTGGCGTGACCCTGTACACGAACTACAAATGAAATGCACACCCGAAACTATACAGTTTAAATTCCCTGTGGTTCATAAATAAGTGTACCAAATTGCAAGCGGATAGCGTGATTTTTATGGTCGCTATCGCGGTGCATACAAATTCATTCCATACGCCGTAATGATAGGAAAAACTTTGGCGTGTCCCTGTGCATGAACTACAAATGGAATACACACCCAAAACTATACAGATGGTTCTGTGGGACACATGAACATGTGTACCAAATTTGAAGTCAATAGCATGACTTTTGCGGCCGCTATCGCGCAACAGACAAACACATAGACGGAACCCAAAAAATTTTTGAGTCTCAACAGAGGGCCTCCACTGACGTTTAGGCAATTAATGTTAAAAAAAAAAAAAAATGAAAACGAAAACTTACAAAATTGTTTTTTTTTTTTTTTTTTTTATTTGAATTTATACGAATAAACTTTATGATACTTGTAAAAAAGGGAAGTTTTACAAAATATATAGAATCATTACGACCTCAAATAACATTTGCTTATGTAGAAATGTAGAAACATATATTTTCGATATATATATATATCTATTTTTTTTTTCTATATTTAATTATTTTTGGATCAAGATAGAACATCATTTCCTTTTTACGTTTAATAATCCATATAGTGTAGAGATAAACCTGTTTTAGGGTCAAATTTTCGAAATTGAGTTTTTGATATAGTTATACATTTTGAGGTCCCCTGAATAAGAAAGTTAGAAGCAATTGTTTGTGTCCGTTCTCAGTATATCTAAAGACAAATAACAGCAGGAAGTCCAAGCTCGGTATTTTAATGGCCTTATTCACCATTAACTTCAACTCCCGGTTGAACGAAAAAACTTGAAAAGCGTCTAAAGGCAGAGTAAATCATTCCAAGATAATTTGTCATGTTACTTCTGCCATCTAGTGTCAAAGTTTTCATATAACTTTTGATTGGTTATCTTCAGCTAAAAAATCTGAAAATAACAACGCCTCTAGATGGCAGTTGAAACGCATGAAAATTTCCTGAAAAGTTGAACCCTGACTTTATACGCTTTTCAAGTTTTCGTGTTCAACCGGGAGTTGAAGTTATTGGTGAATACAGCAGTTAATCTGTATCATATAGGGACACTACACTGAACTTTTCGTTGATACCAAGCAAATGGTTCGTGAACAGAGACATCCAAGAAAATTCAAAAATGTTACGTCTATGGGAGAATTTTCTGGTTGGAGTCTTCCTTTAGACTGCAATAATCAAAATGAAATAAACATAGATTTTTTATGCATAAGAGCATGTTTAGTATACGATATGATATGAAAATCATTTACCATTCGTTTACACAACCTCACAACAGAATTCGGATTTATTAGGACTATGCTAAGGAATTGTTAAAATTGCATTTAAAGGGTATGTGTTAGTTGTGTGTTTTTTAGAGTGTGCTAAATTCAAGTATACTGTTTGGTGTATACATATTATAGATAAGGACTTTATAAAGAGGGCTACAAAAAATTGAGGGAATACATTCTTCTTTGTTGAAAGTAATTAATGGAAGTGTTTTACTAAATTTTACCAAGTTTAGGAAAACTGCAGCGCAATGATAATTATTTTCTCATAACCTATGGTAAACAAAATACTAGTGTGGAGCCCAAATTTTAGCGCTGATTTTTTGTATTTTTGACGCATTCTGATTCTGAGGTCTCCTAGATATAACTAGTATGTTGTGGCCACCACAAGACTTTCTTCTATATTTTCCTATACAAATTCACTCAATAACAAAAACATAAAAAAATACGATTTTTTTTTTCATTAAAGGAAAAAAAAAAAATCGATAACTTTGTTTTAAATTATCACATATTTATAGTTCAACCATTCGTTTTAAAGGTATTGACGAGACCTTTTGAAAGATACCCATCTTGAAAATTTATCTCCCCCAGGGGGTACTTCCCCCCAGAAGGGGAAGGGATGCCCCCACATGTACAATTTTTTTCTTACTAATTAACTACTACTATTATCAACAATTCATATTAATTTTACAATCCCAGGTTAAGAATAACTCTCATTATGTACATTTATACGAAATTTTGTCCTATACTGCCATGTTAAAAATTTAGAAAAAATACGATCAGAGTACTACCTGTTGAGCGATTGATCCCCAAATCTAATCAGCACCAGTTTATGTCAGCGGCCAACTAAATACCAAGTTTGGTTAAATTTCGTTAAAAAAAAAAATCGATAACTTTGTTTTAAATAATCACAGATTTGTAGTTCAACCATTCGTTTTAAAGGTATTGACGAGACCTTCCGAAAGATACCCATCTTGAAAATTTACTCCCCTCGAGGGGGGACTTCACCCCCAAGGGGGGTGGCGAGGCTCCTACACATATAATTTTTTTTTCCCAGTTGAGTATCTCTATTATAAATAATTCTTGTAAATTTCATAATGATTACTAAAAAATAATTCTCTTTATGCACATTTATACAAAATTTTGTCCTATATCACCATGTTAAAAATTTAGAAAAAGCGGGATGGCAACGCAACCTGTAAGACAATTTTTACCAAAAGTTGATAGGCACTAATTTATGTCAAGGTGCAACTACATACCAACTTGTATGAAATTCTGTGCAGTAGTTCCTGAGATACAGTTGCCACAAAATTTTGTCACACACACACAGACTGACAGACAGACAGACAGACATTTTCTAAAAATAATCAAATCGTGTTCTATATCCCTCAAAACGTGTAAATCCATCAAAAACCCGAGGTCGAAAATTTTTACGAATTCAATACTTTCTTCTATTGAATATAGAAGAAAGTAAAAATGAAGATTTTAGCGGTTTATTTAAGAATCTGCAATTAAAATAAATAATAATTGCAAGGAAAATTAATTCGGTATTTTTTAAGATGATGTTGGGTTGCCATTGAAAAATTTTAACGAAGTTTGGTAAGTTTCAATGAGTGGTGTGGGTAAAATTTTTCTGAATTATTTGTAATAAAGTTTTTGAGTTTAATAATAATTTTAAATTTTCGTGAATGTATGTACTATGCCATACAGGGGTTTGGAAAGGCTGTAGCCCCCTCATACAGAAATATGCATCTAGTAAAGCAGTTTCTAAAATTACTTTTAACTGTTTTTAAAGTACTTTTACATACATCACGTGTTATCTTATCTCTTAATATTTAACCTATTTTTGTAGTATTCAGATATAGGGTAAGAGAAAATCGAGTGTGTGACACACCAGATCATTTTGTTTGAAAAAGTTTACTTATCATCTCCTATGTAAAAGACCTTTTATTATCTTCTTCACGCTTTATAAATTAAAGTTGCTCTTAAACTAGTCCATATTTAATAATTAATTTTATGCCTATGTAAATTTAATAAATATCTAATATTCATTTACCGAGCTTCTGTTGAAAGTCATTAGATAAAAAAAAAATATAAAAAAAATAAAAAAAAAATTCTTTACAATGATGAGAACGCGTTCAGTTATTTTACTGAAGCTGACATGAAATTCAACGTGTTTCTCTACGCATACTAAACAAATTTATGATTAAATGCCATTTACACGCACGAAAGAATGCGGCACTGAATAAGAGAAAGACTTTTCATTAGCTAAATTGCCGTAATTTTCGCTATCATTTCGCTTTCATATGTTTAAGACACAGAAGAAGTGTTCTACGAGGCCACGGCAATCTATCAACCAACTCATGAAATCACAATGCACTGTTCTACCATCGCGACTTCCAACCCACTTTCCTGCCGATGAAATTGTGACACATTGCATTATTGATGGCATCATAAAGTGCCTGCGAAAGTGGCGGAAAATTAGTCCTAGAATTCGAACAAGGACTCTCGTATCACATACCTGGATTTTAGCCAGGACATGTGTCAGAGAAGCTAGGGGTCTAAGTGGACTGTGCGTCGACTGGTATGACCCAGATAGACAGGTTTCTGAGGTGAAATGCGTCAACCATAACACTTAGAAACATTTAAAATATAAAAGAATACTTATGATATTGAGTCATGCACTGAAAACGGCATTTGTCGCATATGAGTTCATCTCGGATCTTGTAATAAAACCTTTAATAAAATGTGGACGGTGTTCTAGATTACATTCTATTTAGAAACAAGTTTCTTTTTTCTTTTTTTTTTTTTTTTGATAAATATTTAGGTAAAATATACAATTTTTTTCAACTTGTCTAGGAATTGTTATTGCCTTTTAAGTATAAAAAAAGTTGTTATTGTGGAAATTGTGCCGTGTAAATAATTACTTCATATGTACAGCATCTATAGGAATAATGAATGCAGTATTTTTATAATAATTGGTTATGTTAGTTTTATACATATAAATGCATGATTGTGTATTTTTGCTTAAATTTTTTTTAGTGATTATTTAAATGCGTTTATGTTTGGAGAGTTTTGTGATTTTCATCATACTTTATGTAATGAAGAACGAGACAATGGAAAATGTAAAATTTACCCAAGCATACCCTGAGGGCGTGGGATTAAAATCATTTGGAACTATTTATAATACAAATTATATTATTCAAAAATAACCCTATCTTCCTGAGTATAAAAATAATTAGATAAATTAAGTTCTACTCAGGATAATTATAGTAAATCTACCGAAATCTGTGAATTGAAAATTTTACGTAATATCAACCCTTTTGTTGTTGTAAATAAGTTGAAATAAGAGAAACAATAATTTGAATGGAATTTTTAAAGGCATAAAATGCACAAAGCTGAATTTTAAAATCATTTAAAACTTATATATGCGCTTTATTTAATCTGTTTCATAAAAATCGGTGAAATAAAATAAATAAATGAAAGTTTAATTCACGCGTCTTTCCAACTGATAGGTAGATTTAGACATTTTCTAATAAGAAATTTTTAACGCGTGTATAGTGTGAAAAGAAATAAAATATGAAAAAAAAAAGCCCAAATTGTGATTTTGAAATACACAATTAGTCATATTTAAAAAACCTTCAGATGACTGAAGTTTAGCACTAAGGCATTCAATTAGAAAATTCTTCACTGTAATCACTGATTTGATTGATTGGATACTTTTAACACAGGGATCGTTAACTTTGTACTTCAATAAAAGTGACAAGGAAAAAAAAGAAAACTACATGCATACTTTTTCTTTTTTTACACAATGTTCTGGATGAAGATGGCAATTTACAGAAGGAGAAGTTTGTTAAAGTACCGTTTTACAAAAAATTCACTTTTGGCGTCACTTTTACTTTTGGATATTTTCATTTGTCTATCCTTTTCAATATGAGTTCTAAAGAGCGGATATGGCTGAAATAGTCAAAAATCCTGCTCTATAAAATGTATGTAATGCTTATATATTGGTAAAATATGCGTACATAAGAAAAAAAAAAGCACTTTAATAAACTTGTAAATATTGTACCTAATGGCAACTCAGGGCTTCTGTGGCAGGTTTGAGCTCAGGTTCGGCCATGAATATTCGCAATTATGTGGAATACACACATTGAGGAAAATCTCGTTCGAGGTTTAATAATTCGGTTTAACGTTCGAGGAAAATCTCGAACTAATAATCGTAGTCCTAATGTGCAGAAAGTGATCATAGTATTGCAAACTGGAATTTTCAGTTAGTCGCCAGTGACCAGTATACTCTTATAACTTAGTCGCCACTTTTTCGCAACCTAATAATAGACAGTGGTCGTTAGATTCCTTAACATGGCAGCTACTTTTTCACCAATTTTTTTTTTCTTAATTAAAATTAAATGTATGCATAAGGAATAATACACACACACACACACACACAAAAAAAAAAAAAACATTTATAAAAGGTAACTTAGTGATGATTTTAATAAAACATGGTAGAAAGTAAATTAAGCTACAGAATTTAGTAAGTTTTGCAAGTGAATATATACTAGGTGTTTACTGTCCTAGGGAAGAAACTTGGCTTTCTTTCTCTTTTAGAAAGTTTGCCACAGTTTTTTAAGCTGAAATCTTTGCTATCATCGAATGCTGTAAGGTGTGCTTAGACAGGAGTTATCATAATTTAATCATCCATATGTGTTCTGACAGTCAGGCGGCTCTCCTTCCACTGGTGAGGTGTAAGTTCACTCTCTTCTCGTGTGGGAGTCCTACAAGGAACTTTGTGAGCTTTCTTCCTATGCACTTGGTGATATGAGTATACCTGGTGATGAGTTGGCTGATGAGTTGACAAGGTCTGGTTCCAGCACACTCTTTTGTGGCCCTGAGCCTGTTCTGAGTATTTCCCCGACTACTTTCAGGACTTCTATCGTCAAGCTCCTTGGTAAGGACCACTATAGGCAATAACGTAATTTAGATGGTCAAAGGCAAGTAGAAGAGCTTAATCCTGACTGTCCTGGTCTTCGTCATAAGGAGCTTTTAAAGTTTAACAGGAATGGTTTGAGGAAGGTTATTGGCCTTCTTACTGGTCACTGTACTCTTAAGAGACATCTGAACATTATAGGTATCAGTCTGATCCCATTTGTCGTGGTTGTTGTCTGGAAGGGGAGACTGTTCGGCACATTTTATGTGACTATGAGACTTTTCTGCTCACAGGTTTGATTATCTTGTCGGCATCTCACTGAGCTTTGGGAACTGCAGGATATTCCTGTCAGGTGTCTGCTGAACTTTGCTTCAGCTACGAGACTTTTCTCTTAAGGATGCGTTTGGGTCTGGGTACTATAGACCTCTGGTCGATGTACCCTAGTTCTCAGTGTCCTGGTGAGGTCTGCCCTCCATATCATGTCATGTCAAGTCAATATGTATATAGGCCACTCATCGACAGAGTTGATCCTAAGCATTTTGAAGAGTACAGCTTTTAATTTAAAAATTATTAAGCAAAACGGACGCATATATACTAATAACAACTATTTACACTTACAGTTAGATTTTTTTTTTAAAGGTTATTTTTTATGTTTTCTTTATATATTTTCCCGTTTTCTGTTTTATGAAATCTTTTCTTGTGTTTACATTTCCAAAAAAAAAAAGAAACTTTTTTGTTCTGGTTTAACTTGCCTGAGAAAAATTTATTGCAGATGTGAAATGATAGTGGCATCCATTCTTTCCCTTCTTGAATATCCTAAAAGCAATTTTTTTTCTTTGAGACAGGCGACAGCACCCCTCATATTCTGGCGCCAGCATCATTATTATATATATGATATTATTATATATATATATATATATATATATATATAATAGTGTTTCACCTTTATGGATTGCGATGAAAACATTTCGAAGATTACAGGAGTCTGTCCAGAGCAAATCTGGGTCCGTTAAAGGACTCTTCACAAAATTTTATATATTAAAAAGGACCCTTCACAGAATTATTTATCCTAAAAAAACACCCTTCACAAAATTTTTTATCCTAAAAAATTTCTCCTTAGAAGCAGACCTTTGATAAATCTGTTTCATTTTCAAAACTAATCTTCCATGGAACGAACAGGCTGTTTGAATAATCGGACGTGTTATCGGAAAAGCTGATATTCAATTTCTAATTTATAAAAGGCTTCTATGCATATATGTAAGTTTAGTTCTATAAAAGTGAACTGTCATTGTCTAAAACGAAACTTTAATTATAATTTTATTTTGATAAATGACATTTTTCACAATAAATTTCACAAAAAGAGGAAACTAACCAAAAAGTTCAGAAGAACTTTATTTTCACACTAAATTTAAATTCACAAAAATACGCGCAGAATTTTTCACAATTTCACAAAAGCAGGACCCTTTCTGAAAAGTCTGGATAGACCCCTGGAATGGAGAAAGAAAAGTGACCAGTTATAAAATTTTTTAATTGTTACTTTTTTTTAATGTAGATGGTACCATGCAAATGAATTTTTTCAGGCCTAGAAGAGTGGAAAAACAAAGCAAAATTACCCACATTTAACATGTATTTCATTTTTAATGGGGCAAAGAGAAAAGTCATATGTATAATACTTTACACGAGAGATTTAATAATTAATTAAACGTTACACATTTTTACTTGAAAAAGAAGTAATGAATAACAAGTATTTTATTTGTTCGACTAGAAATATCCAAGAAATAGAAAAGTTGGTGGAATAACAAAGATGCAAAAGAATTAAGACGCTTAAGTGTATGCAGCTGTGGACACACACCCCATTTCAAAAAGTCTTTAATATATATGGATTATTGAGTCCAAAACTAAACAGGAAATAAGCATATTTGCGAAACAAAGCGTATTTTAAAAATGTTAATTTCATAATTTGAACAAATAATTGTTCGCTATCCTACATTTTACAATGTTAAAAGTTTAAAAATATCTTGCCACACACTTGAAATATCATAGAAGCAAATACAATTTAGTTCATTTGTAGTATTTGCCTTTAAATGATGAAAACAATCTTAAGGACGACTAGAGTTGTTCTTTCTGGCAAAAAAATGCCATCTCTTAAGAACCTGCTAATGGACTAATAAGCAATTAAATTCGTTACAGCACTTAAGCTGTCGATCTCTCTAATGGGTTTTTCAACAAACATCAAGAAAATTGTTGTAGAAAATGTCAAACGCGTGGAAGCCGCAATTAGCTAAGGTTGATAAATTAACGCAATCATTCATAACTACATTCCGCTAAAAAATATACGGTGATGTGTTTGCTATTTTTAATTAGAAGTGAAACAAGGGACGTAAAGATAATGGTCATTTTTACAATGAAGTGGTGGAAGGAACATTATGAATAAAAATTAGTTTCCTGGTTCCTCTTCAAGGTACGTAAATTTTTCAAACTGGTATTGAAAATGTACATTAAAATTAATAAGTTTTGAAATTTTTTTCTATCTCATGCTAACGTGTTAAAATTAATTTGTATATTTCTAATTTTATTGGAATGTTTCACATTTTATATATAAAAATTGAGAATATGTGTCCATTAGAATGAACCATATGAACAATGACGAAACACGTGTTCAATGAATTCGTGAGGGACCTTTTTTGGTGTAAAAAGTCTAGGCCCGGATGGGGGATGGGGCTAAGGGGGCCGCTAGGGAGGGCAACTTAAATATTTTAAATAGGAAGGTATACCTTTTGATACATCCCTGAAAACGTCTCTTCAAAACAATGAATTTGATATAAAAGTTTCGCCCTACGAGGATTATTAAAGGAGATACATGAGTTTTTAGACTTTTGAAGTGTGGATTTTATACTTAAGTATACCCTTTAAAAATCATTGCACTACAAAACTATTTATATCAAATTCATTGTCTTGAAGAGACGTTTCCAGGGATGCATCAGAAGACATTCTTTCCTGTTTAAAATTTTAAATTTGCCCTCCCTAGCGGCACGGCACTACTACTACCCCCTTGCCCGGGCTTAAACATTTTTGGGAAAAGTATGCCTTGTGATACATCCCTGGTAACGTCTCTTCAAGACAATGAACTTGATATAAACAGTTTTGTCCTGCAATGATTATTAAAGGGGATACATAAGTATAAAATTCACATTTCAAAAGTCTAAAAACCCCCGTATCTCCCTTCATAATTATCGTAGGGCAAAATTATTTATATAAAATTCATTGTTTTGAAGAGACATTTTCAGGGATGTATCACAAGACATACCTTCCTATTTGAAAAATTAAAGTTGCACGCCCTAGCGGGTTCCCCAGCCCCTCCAGGTCCAAACTTTTTTCACCAAAAGAGGTCCCTCTCGAATTCATTGAACACATGTTACGCCATTTTTTACAATTTCGACTCATCTTCGAGTTAGGAGCGGGATGTAGAACTTTTGGAACACCCTGTATATAAGAGGCAATAGCTTTAAAAATAATAATAATATGAATATGAATATTTGTGAATGCATAGTATACATAGGAATTAATATTGTTAAAGAAATATTAATATGGATATTTGTGAGTGTATATATGGAGTCAAAATTGTTAAAGAAATGTTAATATGAATATTTGTGAATGTATATATAGTAGTTAATATTTTAAAACAAATATTAATATAAATATTTGTGTGTATGTTCTTTAACCAATTAATATCGACTATTATTGGCGTCACGAATGTCCAGTAGAAAGTCATTGGTGGCAAAACTTGCCAGGTGATTGAGCTCTTTGTTCCATTATGCGAAATGTAGATACTAACCCAGCCCAAAAAACATGCCAAAGTTAATAGAAGAAAGTAAATATTACTGCATATGCTACATCTTTTTAGTAAATCCTACATCATTCAATAAAAAGTGGTTTTAGTAGCTGTAGAACCTTAAGAGAGATTTTTTTTTTCTTTTTAAAGCGCCATTTCGGATTAACGCCAACCTCACTTCAATTTACTTATCTCTAGTTCTCAAAAATTGTGTTTAACCTCACAGAAACAGTGTGAGAGGTATTGTTATTTAGGTATAAATCAATTTTAACAAGTTGCAACACAAGAGGAGTCTTAAACCCTTTCCAACAGCATGAAAAATGTTTTTTAATTCTATTTGTTTGTCAGTTTGGGGGGTCGCGCTTTAATTTCCGAATAGTTTATTTACAGTCCAAATTCCATAAATAGTAATTCCATAATAAATTCCATAAATAATTTTATAATGACTTGAAATCAATATATTTTTTATGTTTATTATGGCACAATCCCTAATGAAAAAATAAAAATAGACGCTGTTGTTTTGTATACAATAACTCGCAAAAGAATTTCAATACATTGCGATGTATATGAGTATTTCTTTAAAGTATTTTTTAGTTTTTTTTATACTGGCGAAATTACCATACATTACCAAGATGCATAAAAAACATTTTTTAAAAGCATATATAAAAACGATAGTCTAGTTAACAGTAATGATTGGTTTGAAGACAAACAAAAGTATTTAAATGCATTATTGAAGAATGTAAGTGGAAATTGTTAGATATTTTATGACACATCAAATTTATCATACATCTTTATATTGTCTACTAAGTTTCAGATATATTTACACTGAAAAATATTTCTGTGACTGACATCTAGAAACTAAATTGTGGCTCTAGTAAAAATAGTTCCATGTCATCCTTATAAATTCTAGTTCTCTCTGTTAGCGAGTTCTATATACCCTATTAGAATTCTAGAGCGTTTTCCTGTATTAACGTGATCAAAGTTAATTAAAAATCTCTTTAAATAAATGCGAACACGAAAGGCGAGTCTTAGTAACTCTATTTTATAAATTAGTTCAAGAAATCAAGCGAGAATTTCTCGCAATACGAAGCATTCATAATACAATGTATCGTTTCACCATCTAGAAAAGTGTAGACTAGAAACTCTCGAGCATTTTGTCCAGTATGGTTATTTACGTTATACTCATAACTCGGAAATTCATATTTCTAATTTAGGGATTCTGAAAATGACTATCCGTTCGTTCTAGGTGAAGCGTGGTGTATTCATTTCTCAATGTATGACTTTGTTTCATCTCTGATGTCTGTCGGCGCTCTCATACCCACAAAATGTTTTTAGACTTCCATGGAATTCACTGAGAAAAAATTCTGTAACTAGAATCTAAATTGTGGCTCTAGAAAAAATAGTTCCACGCCATCCTTATAAATTGTAGTCCCTATTGTAACCGAGTTCTAGAAACACCTATTAGAATTCTAGAGCGTTTGCCTATATTATCGAGGATAAAGTTATTTAAAAATCTCTGCAAATAAATGAGAATACAAGAGGTGGGTTTCAGCAACTATAATCTTGGTTTATGACCCAATTCTAGAAAATCAAGCGAGAATTTCTCGCAATGCGAAAGATTCAGAATATTGTTTCACCCTTTAGAAATGTGTAGACTAGAAATTCTCGATCATTTCGTCTATTCAGTTTTATGGCGTGCCTCATGCGCATAGCTCGGAAATCTATATTTCTAGTTTAGGGATTTAGAAAAGGACCACTTATTCATTCTAGATGAAAGCGGTATATCTTTTTTCTCAGTATATGACTTTGTTTCATCTCTCATGTCTGTCGACGCTCTCCTATCCACAATTTTTTTTTTTAGACTTCCATGGAATTGGTAAATGTTTTTCAAATACATTATGACATGCTTTCTATTGGTATAATTCTGATATATGACTATTGAAATGTCTAAAGGGATTCACAAAATAATTCTGATGTATTGTGGTTTAAGAGAAGTATATCTTTAAATTAGATTTTAAGATATTTTTACTTCACATTTCATAACAAAAATCACATGCATTACTCAGATACACAAAATTTTGATTGATGTAAAATGTGGTGTGATTGACATTAATGATTGATTTATAGGAGCGTTTGTGGGTTAAACATGGTGGTCTACGCAAGTATCCTAGGACCTGGTGAATACCCACAATGGGAAATCTTTCTAGATCGTATTCATGCGTTTTTAGGAAACTCTGAACAACTTAGGGGTCGATCCAGATTTTAATTTTTGGGTCCCTTCTTTTGTGAAAAACAAACTATTTTTGTGATTTTTTTATTTGTTTGTTAAAAATAAAATATTTTTGTGAAAAAATAAAATAGTGTGTAAAATCGCCAAATTAAGGTATTAATTAAAAATAATACTGAAAACATAGAAACATTTTATAAAAGGATCATTATTATAAAATAAAGTCTTGTAAAGAGGCTCATTTTATAAATTTGAATTTTGATAAGGGTCCCTTTTCATGGATTTGAATTTTGTGAAAGGTCCCTTTTCACGGATTTGAATTTTCTGAAGGGTCTCTTTTTACGGATTTGAATTTTGTGAAGGGTCCGTTTTCACGGATTTGAATTTTTTGAAGGAGCCGCAAAAGGGACCCATATTCTGTTTGGATAGACCCATGCAACTAGATCGACAAGCGTGATTTTGGTTTGAATTCGACACTTTTTGTTTATTAGCTTTGAAAGCAGAAAACTTGGGATAATGGTGGAGCATTGTTATATGTTATTTTTGTTCACTGTGGCATGTTTTCTATTGAAAAAGGTATAAACAGCACTAATGACTTGTGTACAGGGATTTGCAAAACAATTTGAATATCTTGCTCATGGAGAGAGATATTTTTAAGCACATATAAAAATAAAACAGGTAACGAAATTAACATACATTTCCCAGATGCATAAAAGATATTTCCTACTGAAAATTGCATCGTAAACCTTGTAGATATGTTTAAGGGATGGCACAAAAATTTGATGATTCCTATGAGGAAATTGTTAGAAAAGCATGTTCTATTTTGTTTATAATTTTCGTTGTTGTTGAAAACCATTTATGATTTTTAATGTTTAAATACAGTTAGAAAGGTTATTTTAATTTATACGAACTGCTTCATTTTCATTTTATATTATTTTATATCAGCATCATAAAAGTTTAAATTTAAAGTTTATGTTTGCTTTAATTCAAACAGTTTTCAAAGTATTTGATATATATATATATATATATATTTTTTTTTCTGTTTTCCTTAGAATCAAAAGGGTTAAAATTTTATAGAACAATAAAATAAATTCATAAATAAAAATACAAATGCAAGTTAAATAATGATAAATTGGAAATGATATTTCCTGAAAGAAAAAAAAATTGATAATATTAAATAATTTTGAATTTATACCGTCTACTAATTTTGCCGAGAGACTTAGAAATTTTGTTAATGATTTTCACTGATTTATAAAAATATATAAGTTTAAAATTAGCTAATAATTAATATATTCTCTATTAATAATACTAATAATTTGACTAGAATAATTATAAGATAAAAAAAAAATTTCTTATATACCATCTTTTAAATTTTCTGATGAATCATAGATCTCTTATCCATGTGCATAAAATTTTTAAAGTGACAATGACGTCCATTTTTGTGAAATGCATAATTTAACTTTTTACAATTTTTTTAACCTTCACGTTCAATTAAATGTATTTATTTTTATGTCGAAAGAAAATGAACTCCTAATTTTTTTTTTTTTTTTCAACAATTATAGCTAATATTTTAATGGCTATTTTGTCACTATCAGGATGTTATTATTTTTATATTTTAACTAATTATAAGAAAACTAATAAAAAATTCGAAAATCGGACTTCGAAGTATTGTGTTGTCACCGTGTTCTGAGCAATCCTGAAAGTTTCAAATTTCTAGCTTATCGGGGAGTTAGTTAAAAATCGATTGCAAGAACTGTACAGGATATATATAGGGAGAGTGTGAACTAATAGTAGGAACTGAAAAAGGAAAATGATGTAAATTTGAATAACCTTCCTGTACTAATGCTTTGTTTTGGCTATCACATAAAGAATTCTCATTTTTACTTTTCAAAATGAGCTGTTTTGGCTTTCGTATAAATTCTTCTTCTTCTTCTTTTTTTTTTTTTTTTTTTAATTTCTGAAATGAGTTATTTTCGCTGAAACAATAATGTAATAATTTAGAGGGGGAAAAATAGACTGATTGGCTATTCGATATTTTTCAATGTTAAAATTATTATTAATTTTTTTTTTTTTTAATTTCTATTACATTTTAATGAAAAGAAACAAAATGAAGAGTTGTTACACGTAGTTTAGAATTTTTAGCTAAAAAATAAGTTTAAATAATTACAAGATGAAAAGAATTTTCGAATATACCACGTTTTTTAATTTTCTGTTGAATCATATGAACTTGACAATTCTATGTATCAATAATTACTTAAAAAAAAAAAAAAAAAAAAAAAAAAAAAAAGATGTATTATTCCATCCACTTGAAAGAAAAGGATCCAATGCGTAATAAAGAAATTTTCAAACATTTATTAATTGAATAAAAGTATTAAAAGAATGCATTGTCATCGTGTTCTGAGCTATTCTAAAAGTTTCAAATGTCTAGCTAGTCGGGAAGTTAGTTAAAAATCGATTGTAAGATTTGTACTAGACAAACAAACAAGAAAGCGAGTTAATAAAAAAGTGGTAAAAATAAAAATTAACGAAAAAATTCGTTTTCCAGGAATCATTTTTCATTAGCCATTTATCACTTTCTTCTGTATTCAATAAAAGAAAGTATTGGATTCGTAAAAATTTTCGACGTCCGGTTTTCGACGGATTTACAAGTTTTGAGTGGTCTAGAACACGATTTTAACGTTTTTGGAAAATGTCTGTCTGTCTCTGTGTGTGTGAGACAAAAATTTTGTGACAACTGTATCTCCGGAACTACTGCTCAGAATTGCATATAAATTTATATGTGGATTCACCTTGACCTAAATTAGTGCCTATTAACTTTTGGTATCGATCGCTCAACAGGTGGCGCTGCTATGCAACGATTTCCGCAATTTAAGGGAAGGCTATATCTCAGGTTCTGTTGAGTATAATCAAACAAAACTTGATATGTAAGAAGCAGTGGCGTCGCCAGAAAAAATTTCAGGGGAGGCACAACCTGAAAAAATATTTTTTTTAAATAAAATTCTGATAGCATAGTTTTAAATTTAAAGAAAAAATGCTTAGTCGAATTTTCTAGGGGGGGGGGGGGGGGCAAGTGCCCCCTTGCCCCATTCTGCCGACGCCCATGGTAAGAAGGTCATTATAAGATATTATGTCCATTCAATTTGAATGCTTATACAGGTGGCGCGGCTATACAGCGATTCCTGCAATTTAAGGAAAGGCTATATATCTCAGGAACTTCTGCACAAAATTACATATAAATTTACATGCACCTTGACATAAATTAGTTCTATTAGCTTTTGGTGTCAACTGCTTAACAGGTGGCGCTGCTACACAGCGATTTCTGTAGTTTAACGAAAGGCTATATATCAAGTTCTATATCATATAATCAAACAAAACGTGATATGTGAGAAGACCATTATGTGGTATTATGCTGATTCAAGTTGGATGCTTATAGGCCATTAGATGGCGCTGTTATACTGGAAGTTTCCTCGATAACGGGAAGGCTATATCTCAACTTGTATGGCTTATAACTGTACGAAACGATAAGTGAGATAGCCATTATGAAAACGCATTTTCAAAGATGTTACTTATAGACAATAAAACTGTCTTTCTATGGATATTTAGTGTTAATTTTCTCAAAGAGGAAAATAATTTGCATTCATCCTGTTAGATAATTTTAATAAATAATAGTTTTAATAAATTATTTGCACTTAGTGAATTTGTATACGAAAATATAGAAGAAAGTTTTGTGTTGCCCACAACATAGTAGTTTTTAATTTGACTTTGACCTAATAAAAATTAAATTTTAACAAAAAAACTTTTTGTAGAAAATATTTGGTTTAAAATTTTTCTTTTCTTGCGTTTCTTTTCTTGCGTCTCTTTCCTTGCGTCTTTTTTTTTCTTTTTTTTTTTTTTGTTGTCTTTCTTTTAAGCATATAAATGCTAAATTTATTAATGTACAGGTAATAATATATAAAAACATTCCTTCGCTCTTATTACTGATACAATTTTTCTTCTGTCAACTGAGATTTTACTTTTTTTTTGTCTGTCTTTTAAGCATATAAATGCTAAATTTATTAATGTGCAGGTAATAATATATAAAAACATTCCTTCGCTCTTATTACTGATACACTTTTTCTTCTGTCAACAGAGATTTTACTTTTTTTTTTTTTTTTGTCTTTCTTTTAAGCATATAAATGCTAAATTTATTAATGTACAGGTAATAATATATAAAAACATTCCTTCGCTCTTATTACTGATACACTTTTTCTTCTGTCAACTGAGATTTTACTTTTTTTTTTTTTTTTTTTTTGTCTTTCTTTTAAGCATATAAATGCTAAATTTATTAATGTGCAGGTAATAATATATAAAAACATTCCTTCGCTCTTCTTACTGATACACTTTTTCTTCTGTCAACAGAGATTTTATTTTTATTTTTATTTTTTTTTGTCTTTCTTTTAAGCATATAAATGCTAAATTTATTAATGTACAGGTAATAATATATAAAAACATTCCTTCGCTCTTATTACTGATACACTCTTTCTTCTGTCAACAGAGATTTTACTTTTTTTTTTTTTTTTTTTTTTTGTCTTTCTTTTAAGCATATAAATGCTAAATTTATTAATGTACAGGTAATAATATATAAAAACATTCCTTCGCTCTTATTACTGATACACTTTTTCTTCTGTCAACTGAGATTTTACTTTTTTTTTTTTTTTTTTTTTTTTTTTGTCTTTCTTTTAAGCATATAAATGCTAAATTTATTAATGTGCAGGTAATAATATATAAAACATTCCTTCACTCTTATTACTGATACACTTTTTCTTCTGTCAACAGAGATTTTACTTTTTTTTTTTTTTTTGTCTTTCTTTTAAGCATATAAATGCTAAATTTATTAATGTGCAGGTAATAATATATAAAACATTCCTTCACTCTTATTACTGATACACTTTTTCTTCTGTCAACAGAGATTTTACTTTTTTTTTTTTTTTTTTTTTTTTGTCTTTCTTTTAAGCATATAAATGCTAAATTTATTAATGTACAGGTAATAATATATAAAAACATTCCTTCGCTCTTATTACTGATACACTTTTTCTTCTGTCAACTGAGATTTTACTTTTTTTTTTTTTTGTCTTTCTTTTAAGCATATAAATGCTAAATTTATTAATGTGCAGGTAATAATATATAAAAACATTCCTTCGCTCTTATTACTGATACACTTTTTCTTCTGTCAACAGAGATTTTACTTTTTTTTTTTTTTTTTGTCTTTCTTTTAAGCATATAAATGCTAAATTTATTAATGTACAGGTAATAATATATAAAAACATTCCTTCGCTCTTATTACTGATACACTTTTTCTTCTGTCAACTGAGATTTTACTTTTTTTTTTTTTTTTGTCTTTCTTTTAAGCATATAAATGCTAAATTTATTAATGTGCAGGTAATAATATATAAAAACATTCCTTCGCTCTTATTACTGATACACTTTTTTTTCTGTCAACAGAGATTTTAGTTTTTTTTTTTTTTTTTTTTTTTTACGTACCTTTTTTTAAAAAAAATTAATTATTCTAAGAATTAAATGAAAAAGTAAAAATTTATCCCCAAAAAATAAATATTTTTTTTTTCTTCAAATTTACTCTGTTAAAATTTATAACGATATCATATAAAATTATTTAATGCTAGTTGTAATATTTTTCAGGAAATTTAAAAACGTGTCTGGGATTTATTGTAAAACGTAAGTTTGTATTATTAGGTATAAACGTGCTGATAATATAAGGACTTACGCTAAACAAACTAGATGGTATGCATAATTATGAAGTAATAAGTGTGTGCAAGCAGAATATACATTTTTTTTTTTTTTTTTTTTTTTTTTTTTTTTTTAGGAAAAAATTTGTTATAATAATGCCACTGCTTCGTCATTAGAGACTGAATACGTTATATTAAACTTACAAAGTTCGATGTTTGACCGTTTCACTTTTTGGTTATATTGGAGACTATTTCGTCCCTTATTCCAAAATTCTTAAATTAAATTCTTAAACTGGTAATGTAAGACCGAAGATTCAAGTTTAAATAATGGATTCACTGAAATATGGAATGGGGTAATATTTAACGCTAGAAATCGTATTGTTAGATTTCTTTCCCCCTAATTATAGCTAAAAGTAAGAACAATACAAAAGATATTTAAGTTGTGAAAACCAAGAAATGTTTAATTGCCCCATATTTTTACTTTCTTCTATATTCAATAGAAGAAAGTATTGGATTCGTAAAAATTTTCGACCTCAGGATTTACACGTTTTGAGAGCTGTAGAATACGATTTGACCATTTTCAGAAAATGTCTGTCTGTCTCTCAGTCTATGTGTGTGTGACAAACTTTTGTGGCAACTGTATCTCAGAAACTACTGCACAGAATTTCATGCAAATTGGTATGTAGTTGCACCTTGACATAAATGAGTGCCTATCAACTTTTGGTAAAAATTGTCTTACAGGTTGTGTTGCCATCCCGCTTTTTCTAAATTTTTAACATGGTGATATAGGACAAAATTTTGTATAAATGTGCATAAAGAGAATTATTTTTTAGTAATTATTATGAAATTTACAAGAATTATTTATAATAGAGACAGTCAACTGGGAAATAAATTTTGCATGTGTAGGAGCCTCGCCAACCCCCCTGGAGGGGAAGTCCCCCCTCGAGGGGAGTAAATTTTCAAGATGGGTATCTTTCGAAAGATCTCGTCAATACCTTTGAAACGAATGGTTTAACTATAAATATGTAATAATTTAAAACAAGGTTATCGATTTTTTTTTTTTTTTTTTTGCTTTTAACGGGGAAAAAAAAAACTTTTTTTTTTTTTTTTTTTGTTACTGAGTGAATTTGTATAGGAAAATATAGAAGAAAGTCTTGTGGTGGCCACAACATACTAGTTTGGTATATATAAAGCAATTGTTAACTCTTGTTTTTCACCTTAACTTTATTTGTTTATTTTACTAGACTTTATTTTATTTTATTTTTTGCATCTGTTTATCATGCAGTTTTCTTTTGATAATACATTTCAGAAATTAATACGATTTTTTACTTCAAATGTACCTTCTTCGAAAAGAAGAAAATTCTGTTGAAATATACAGAATGTATTCTGTGTTAAAATTTAATATATTTAGTATTTATTTCAAAATAAACTCACATAAGTTTCTTTAAAATTTTTTCGATCAAATCTCTTTGTATGTTGGATAAATATATTCTATCACAAAAAATTTTGGAATTATTTTTAGAGATTATTCTGGAATGGTAATTATCCGTGATTGAGAATTTCCGGTGTTCCCGTCATCCAATTCGAGTCCAAGAAAATACTTTTGTGGAATACACAATGTAACAAGATTCATCTGCTCTGCTGCCATTAAAGATCCAAAACAGAGAAAATTCCTAACCATGAAGCAGTAAGACAAAAACTGATATTCTGATTAAGCGCAGACGATTGTTTTATTTCCTTCTTGCAGTTGCCAATCCACAAAAGACAAAAGAAATATTTTTATTTTTTGTCTTCTTCTAGAATCGGTGGCTTGTAGAAAACCAAAAGGAAGGCCATTTTTCCGGTTGGGATACGTCCTTTGGAGGAAAAATAATTCCAAAACAGTGACACTGGAGTGGTTTTATAGGGAGATGAGACAACTCCCATTCTATCGTATTTGGATGAGTGACCGAAGGTTTTGACCTTCTCTTTTTAAGATGGCGGCCTCAAATGTTTTGATACGCTTTCGAATTTCACTTCCTATTCTTGGGGTAACACAATTTTTCCTTTTGTGGTCGTGACCCTCGCATGCCGCTCTATGAGCAATTATTTAATGCGCTCAGGAGGATTATGGTGATATTATGAATTAGAAATGAAACTGAAGGGCAATGGCTTTTTTTCCAGCGTTTCAAAAGTTTCACTTGTTTACTTTTTTTTGCACTAATCACTTCAATGCTAATATTTAGATTTATTCGATAAGCAGATTTCGTTTTCATTTCTAGAAACATTCCATAATAAAAACTAATTCATATGCAAAAGGAAAAAAAAAATGTTGTTGTTGTTATCATTCTTATTTTATTAAGTATACATACATTTCGAAAAAGTAATAAAAATTTGCAATGTTGTTCAAGTGCAAGGGCACGATCAAGTAGGTTTATCAGAGTAATTTTGATAAGAATCTAGCAATTACTTCCAATTTGAGAGGTTAGACACCTTTGAAACGGCAGCCAGATTAAAGGTAAATATTTTCGAGTTTACTATTTCGAAAATAATAGTAGGGGAGACCGGGGCACAGTGGACCACTTTTACACTCTTAATTTTTTTTCACAAAAAAAACAGAAAAGCAACGTACTTGAAAAAAAAAAAAAAAAAAAGGGAAATAATTTCTAAGCCCTTCTTAACATGTCTTATTTTTTTTTTTTTTTTATATATATCTAATACATTATGAATTAAAAAATAAATTTTGAGCACTCACAAAGTCGACCACTGAGCCCCATCACCGGGGTACAATGGACCAGCCTCTTTTGTATGTATTAAATTACTATAAATTACTTTTCTCTCTCTCTCTCTCTAAAATTAGTTTATTATACTATTCTAGTCTAAATAACATAATTCTAGCATTTTCATGAAGTAAAATAACAAAGATTAAATGATTAAATTAAAATAAACAAATAAGAAATCAAAGCTCAATAAGATAATTTAAGTTTAAATAGATATTGTTTTTTATTCTTTTATTAATATTATAGAAATAAAATATTTTTTAATTCAGATATTAATAAATATTATACTACTATTCAAATTTTTGATATTTTTGTAATTATTTTGTGATATAATTAATTTACATTGTATTTGTAGGATAAATTTAAATAAAATATATTAAGCTACTTCTTTTGCTTTTCACATATGATCTCTAAAAACAACAAAAATAATAAATCATTTCTACTATTTATTAAATTAGATTTTTACTTCCATTACCCTACTACCGTAGGTAATGGAAGTATTGTATTCGGTCTGAAAATTCGATATCGGGTTTTCACCTGATTTATACGTTTTAAGGTCATCTGAGTCCAAAAAAGTGGTTTTTGGCAATTGGTCAGTGTGTATGTATGTGTGTGTGTATGTATGTATGTATGTATGTATGTGTAGAATCTTCTAGCTATTATAGCTCAGAAACTAATAAAGATAGATCTACGAAACTTTAGAATTGAAATACGTCTGGTGTACAGATGAAATTTCCAAATTTTGGTGAAAATTGAAAAACCGGAAGTGGGACCGTAAGTCCGTATCTCAAAAACGGCTCTAACGATTTTCTTCAAACTTGCTATATAAACACTCTATTAGATTTCCTTTCGAATGATATAGTTGGTTAGTTCAGGAAAATTGATAGGCGGCCTGTATAAATAGCTCAATTTCAGGCCTCGCAAAGGCGTTCCTTTAAAAACGGTTGTACGGATTTTTTTCAAACTCGCCATTTTAACTCACTTTTAAATATGCTTTTGTATGTAATTATTGTTTTCCTGTCAATAATTGAGTTTAAACGGAAGTAGGACATCGGAAACCGGAAGTGGGACCGTAAGTCCGTATCTCAAAAACGGCTCTAACGATTTTCTTCAAACTTGCTATATAAACACTCTATTAGATGTCCTTTCGAATGATATAGTTGGTTAGTTCAGGAAAATTGATAAGCGTCCTGTATAAATAGCTCAAGTTCAGGCCTCGCAAAATCGTTCCTTTAAAAACGGTTGTACGGATTTTTTTCAAACTCGCCATTTTAACTCACTTTTAAATATGCTTTTGCATGTAATTATTATTTTCCGGTCAATAATTGATTTTTTGTAAAAGTTGGTATCTCTAAAACGGCTCTAACGATTTTCTCTTTAGGTCACTTTTATGTTTTCTGATCACATTATCTCTCAAAAATGCATATAATACATGTAATAGCGGGTAATGGAAGTCGTGTGGCTGTTTCACACCAGATTTTTTCTTTTTAATTAATACTATATAATTCAAATAGTTAATAAATTTAGATATTAACAATAATTATATTACTATTCAAATACTTACTTTTTCAGAAATTTATTATTATTATTACTTTATTATAACATTAAGATATTTATAACTTTGAGATATACTAAACTTTATATTTGTATCTATAAATTTAACTAAAACAAATATATTAAATCTAATTTGTACTTTTAGGCACACTGGATGGTCCGCTGTGCCCCGTGTCAGAGTAAAACAAATAATAATAATAAAATAATATATAGACTATAAATATGCTAATATCTTGCCTTCCTTTAACAGCTATGTATTATTTGCAGTCACTAGTTAAATCTTTATTAAATTTAAAAAACTTCACTGTGAAAAAATTACTTTGAGCGGCTCAATACATAAAAACTGCTCAAAATGGCTATCTTAATATTTCCCAAGTGCTTTTTTTGGCTGCATACAACTAGTTCTATGCTGCCATACATATGATCGAAAAGAGTTGAATATTAATAGATTTAAATAGGGGTGGTCCACTGTGCCCATCCTCCCCTATTATTTTACATGAAATAAGTAATATAACACAGTACTTTTCATGCGTAATACTTTTATAATTCTTTCATTATAATGCTTAGATACAGAAAAGAAATATTTTGTGTAACATTACTCACTTTTTATTAATTTTTACGTATGTCATTTCAAAACTTAATTTCTTTGTGAGTATTTTAAACTCCGCTGCTTACATAATGAAAATGAGCTAATTTGAAATAATAATAATAATAATAATAAATAAATAAATAAATAAATAAAGGAATAGCATATATAATTAAATGTTAAATATTTTATTATTATCTAATTCTTAAAATGTTAAATATAATAATTCATGAAATATGATTTGACAAATTTTTAAAGCATGAAATATATTTTACTTAAAATTTAACAAATAACTATTCTAGATTTCTGTAAGAATATTTATTTATTCTAATAATATGCTAAACTTAATGAAAAATACAATAAACATTTTAAATTGTGTGTGAAAATAGATATTCTAGTAATCGTATCAAGTTGTACGTAAAAGAATATTAAAAAAAAAAGAAAGAAAGAAAGAAAGAAAACATATATTGCATTTGCGTATAAAATTGTATTGCGTTTATTATTTTTTTTAGAGAAATTACAGGGCTAAATATATTTGCTTATTTGGAATTTATTTATTTTAATGCCCCAACTAATCTTAAACTTTCTTCAGTTAATTACATTTTTCAAATGAATAAAGTCAGATTATTACATCGAAATTTTCAATATGTATCAATTTATTAAGAAAAATCGTAAGTTACGAAAAAAATTATGTCGTAACTACATTGGGGTAGTTATGGTATTATACAATTTTAAATCTAATAACATAACATTTGCTAAAAAATTAAATGAATACAACAAAATTTTTACGCAATGTCAAATTTATTTCTTAAGACTTCAAAATTTATTTATTAAAATTTTTTAAAAATCATAAATTTATAATAACAGATTAGTTCAAATTAAATTACAATCAATTTCTCATGCCCCATCTTGTATTTTTATACACAAATAAAGAATTAACTTAAAATAAATGCTAGAAAAACACACTTAAAGATTTTTTTTAATAAAATGTTGCCAATTTTTCTTTTATTTCTTTTTTATTTTTTAATAATAGAGCATTTCCTCGTGACGTCTGGTGGTTGGCAAAAAAGTGCGCTCGACTTACCCGCGCCCCGCCCACCATTGATACTATAGGGCAGTTCCTTGTTTGTAAACAAACATCTCAACTTTTATGAGTGGTTGGCAAAAAGGCTTGGGAAAAGCATAGCGATGGCGGATCACCAATATAGTATCAATGGTGGGCGGGGCGCGGGAAAGTCGAGCGCGCTTTTTTGCCAACCACCAGACGTCACGAGGAAATGCTCTATATTGGTGATCCGCCATCGCTATGCTTTTCCCAAGCCTTTTTGCCAACCACTCATAAAAGTTGAGATGTTTGTTTACAAACAAGTAACTGCCCTATAGTACAATTTGTAATTTTGTGGTTTTAATATATCGGTTATTATTATTATATAAAATAAAATGCTTAAATAATAATAATAATAATTATAATAATAATAATAATAATAATAAAATGTTCAACACTTTTAATGGTATGTTAATATGAAAATCCCTCCAAAAGAATTTTAAATTTGAATATTGTCAATGGAAGTGAATAAATTTGTAGCGGAGTGATACTTCCGTCACAGTAAGTAGTCGGATAAATGTTCATAAAGCTGAAATCCGCTTCGATTTACATTTATGCTTGTAAAGTCATCAAAATTCAAAAAGCGTGTAGTACAGCACCACCATTTATGAGTCGGAACTATTAAGTACTTTTGAAAAATTATTACTTTTTTAGATGATTATGTTGATTTTTTTCCCTTATAATCTTATTTTTAATACCGTTTGGAAAATAAATTGTAGAAAGAAAAACGTTAATAATAGTACATTATTATTATTAATCTAGCAGGTGGTATTTTTGAACAGCTAACATAGCTAATAACGAATTTGTAAAATTGGAAATGAAATAGAATTTTGAATCGGTTAAGTATGCATATGAGAATCACACAGTAAAACGGGTCTGAAGAGAATTATATCTGTTAGTGCTTTCAAATATTTCTGCTAAATACAGAATGTACGAAGGAATATTTTTATTTATACTATAATTTGAATTGTTGTATTTGAATGTGTCATACGCAATTTTTTTCGGGGTCGATGCAGCATGATAAAATATTTTTATCTCTGCAAAGAAAAGATATCATAACTTAGCACGTTGCTATTGAATCTCGTACATTCTTATGGCATCGTTATTCTTTTTGAAACTTAAGATTTTATGCATAGGATAATTTTATAATTTAAATCCGATATGCTCGTAAAATAAAATAAAATAAATAACTAAATAAAAATAATAATAATCTCTTTCTAAAATAATAAAATAAGAGAGACGTAATAAAATCGCTTTTTCACCCCGAATTCTGTGAATAATTTGATACCAGACGTTTGACACCAGAAGCGTTAAAATTTGGACTATGATTATTTTAAATATACTTATGAAGATTAATATAACTTATTACTAAGTCACACATTATAAAATTTTTAAGCATAATTAAAAAGCTATTTAGTAGGGAAAAAAATTAAGTTATATTTTTAATAGAATTTACAGTAAAATTTTTGATAAAGTTAGAAGAAAAAACGTTTTACAATAAATAAATTTCATATCATAAAGCTATGAAAAATTTTAAGAGTCAGTTGTTTACGCCTTTTCGTTGTTATAAAAATTAATCGTAGCTCTTAATTAAACAAGAAAAATAAATTAAATATTGTAAAACGTCGGATGATCACAACTTTCAGTGAATTAAAAAAATAGATTGGCATGTAGACAACTTAAAAGTTTTGTACCTAGCTACCAGAAAAATTATGTATAAATAATACTGGGTATCTTGTAGAAAAGAGTGACTCTTAAGAAGCTTAAAAAGCATTTGAGGTCAAGTTGCTAAGTTGTTTTACCGGAATCGGAGGGAAAACAATAGGACGCCCAATATGATATTAGTCTTTCTAATTAGTAAAAATTATTTTTAGTATTTCCTTGTACAGGCGCTTCTGCGATAAACTGCGAAATTATTTGAAAGAAATAGAAACAACCTTAAAGTAATTAAAATTATTATCATAAATTTAAATAGAAAAAAAGGAATAATAATAAGTAATAAATTAAGATAAATTAAGATAACAATAATAACAATTAAATTTGCTTTATTAAAAAAAAGTCACTGAAATATTCGCGATAACGATATAACAATGAAGTACCATATATTATTTCAACATGTATTCATTCACTTTGTCAAAACTGATTATCGCAAATGAAAAAAATTTAGACATGAGTTTAAATTTACTAAAAAAAATAAAATAAAAAAAAGTATATTATATTAACTTTATGCTCTTACAATGATAAGACAAGAAAAAAAAAAAAAAAACACCAACAAAAATTTTAAACTGTATAAAATAAAAAAATCTAAGTTTCTAATAATAATTTCAATTAAATAGGTATACCATTTTCAAATTTTTATTCCACAGAAAAGTTTAGAACGCAATCTTTTGCACTTGCTGCCACACAAATTTTAATAAATTTAGCAACACCAGGAGAAAATTACGCGAGTGAAAAAATGAGAGGATAAATAAACAAATTAATAAAAAACAAGGACAATAAATATAACAGTGATGTATTTAAAAAAAAAACTTTGCTGCAGAATAATACGAACTGTACAATTATTATTATTATTATTATGTGATTGTGCATAATATTTTCGTATTGAGAAAAGTAATAATAATAAAAAAATGGTCAAATATTTTTTTCCACTAAAAAATTACTCCTTCATTTTTCTCTTGTATTTAATCCTAATGTCCGATAAATACAGTATACCAATTATGAGATCTCTTTAATAATTTGTATTTTACTATGTGTCACGCCAGAGTTTCGCCGTTTCGGTCTCATTGCCAGTTCGGTCGGTTGCCTTTCTTCTCATTTTGTCCTATTAATTCTATAGAACTTTCATAATAGTACATTCCAATTTTCAGTTTGTAAATGACTTACCTTTTGACATTCAAACACTGAATATTAATGCACATTAAAACCGATAACTTTTACTAAAAAACATGTTAATTTTAATGTAAATCACACACTATATATTTGAACAATAATTAAAATTGTCTTTAAAATTGTCTAAAATACTTGCTATAGAGTGTCAGAAAATAAATTTTTCTTTCCCCATTTTTCTTTCTTTCTTCTTCTTTTTTTTATAAAATTATTTTTAGTGTGACACTATACTAAATATATTGATTATATAAAGTAAATTTTCAAAGAGGATTACGTTTCCATGACATTCAATATTGTATTAAAATTCTTAAGCAATCTGGATGGTTTTTAAAAATTAGAACTCATATATAGAAAGAATTATAGCTTCTATAACGGTTACTTTCAAAAAGTAGTATATGGTGACATGAATTTGAATATTATATACAAATACGAATTGAGTGTTTGTCGAAAATTAGACCTTAAAAACAGGTTGTCCAACAAGAGTACCCTTATTCAAAAATTTAAAGTCTTGAAAACAAAAATTGATAGAGAGAAAAAACAAACAGCGTTTTCATTATGATATCTGTAAAAATACAATACAAAAAATTCCAAATGTGTAACAGAAGTTTCCATTTAACGTTACATTCCTACTTTGCGTCTGCGCATCGGAGTACTATTTATTGAGATTCTGTATTGTGATTACAGCGTACAGTGGCAACTTTTGTTATTAATTTTAAAATTTCTGTATAAAATTTTTACAGCATTCACGATAACCATACCATTTGTTCTATTCTTAAGTTGATTTTTGTTTTCGAGATTTTTTGAATTTAAAAACTAGGAGTGTCCTTTGCTAGACCCTGTATATAGAGTAAAGAACAATCTAATGCAAATCATTGAGATTTTCAGTCTCTGCTTTTGACGCATTTAAGTGTTAAAAGTAGCAAACTATCTAAACTGTCAGGGCGAATTACACATCATAATTTTTTTTTTTTCCTCTTTAAAAGATAGGTGAATTCTTTAAATAAATAAAATTAGAAATAAAATTATTTAATTTTAAACAACTATTTACAATGTAACGACATAACTGTTTTTAACCTATAAATAATAAATTTACAATATACGTTTTCTAATTTTTATATCTTTCCTTTCATATATTTTCCAGTGTAACTGAAACAAATTCTTTGGTCATTTCCCACTATTCACTTAGAAATCTTAACGTAATGAAAATTCTTTTCGCGCTGGAAAAGATATGTTTTGACTTATTTCTATCCTTTTGTTTTGTGAAACAAGAAAATAATTAACTTGGTTTCTTTTAATCTTACATCGAAATGTAACTCATGTGTCCTCTTGTCGCCTAATTTCCATCATCAGGTAGATAAAATATTTGCTTAGCTGGTTCTTTCCAAGGAACTAAAATACTTGGCGAAATCATGCCAACATTCACTTACAACGGCCATTGAAGTACTGGTCGTCTTTTCAAAAATTACGTAAAAATAATCGTAACGTAGTGCAACCATTCTCTATCTTAAACTTTGAACTTGGCGTGTGTAAAATAAAACGTCAAATGCAATGTCATTTTTTCGCTCCAGTTTTTGAAGCCCACTTTCTTACTAACTTACGACCATGATATAGCCCCAGAAAGATAAGGGCCTGGGACCCTGTTTCCCCGCTCCATGCTCCATGCTCCACACTCCATATTGTTATTGCCCATCTGTGGTCACGCAACAAATTAGCTTCTTTGGAAAAATTGCTCAACCAATTGGTGCCTCTTGGATTCGTTCTTGGGTTATCTACGTTCATCTATAACTAATTTTTAACTTGACTTTTTTTACAGCTTATCCTGACCTTGAGTTGCCAACGCAATAATATTATCTTTTCGAAGCCTAAAAATTCGTCATTAGAGACTGACAAAAATCATCATCAGAACCACTGTCGTATATTTAATAAAGGCAAATCTACCATTCATTTATTTTTATTTTTGATCAATAATGCCTAATATTGTATACAAATATAAAAACATATTAACAGTTGTAAAATATGGATTGATTTAATGAAGTTTGTAAACAAATATTTCATACAATTTTTAATAAAATCACACAATCAACTGTGGAAGGAAATCATATTTGTTGAAATTTAATTTTTCCGACTGAGTGAAAATAATGCCTGGACCGGGATGTCGGCCTGGATAGCTCAATTGGTAGAGCCTTGACCTTGTAAGTCAAAGATTCGGTGTTCGAGTCCCGGTCCAGGCATTATTTTCACTCAGTCGGAAAAATTAAATTTCAAAAAATATTTCATAACTTGAGACATAAAAAAAAAAGGATGTTAATGCATATTATGCAAAAATATAAAATATATTAAAGACAAAATAGGTTCAGTAGTCATATCTGCATTTTTATATCAATTCAATAACTTTATATGTACAATATATCTGATGAAAGGTTCTACTAAAGCAAATCTCTGTTGAAACCTGTCAAATTATCAAGGTTTTGTACCTTAAATTACTATCATAACTTTTATGAAAATATTTAAAATCTGTTAAGTACTATTCCATTACATAAATATTTGAATTATATAAATATATATATATATATATTTACTTCAAATGTGTATGTTACTTTATGTGAAGATTTTGTTTGGTCACTTTCCAACGCAGAACCTTTTTCCATTTACAAACTATTTTTTTTTAAATCAATTCTAGGTTATGAGTGACCCATAGATGTGAAAAAGATAACCCTTTTAGATTACCTGCATATATTTATATATAAACATATTTTCCCGAAAGCGTATATTGCGGAAGTGTTGTATATTATCACGCTGAGATCAAACCCGGTTAAATATATTTCATTTTATTACACATGTAACCATAAAACTGATGGGGGAAGATGGCACTTTATCAGTCTAAGACTGTGTAGATGATCTTTCCTTTTCACCAGGTGAAGACAAACAATAATTTTATTTAACAAAACTTGCTATAAGCGTAACCCAGGATTCATGTATAAGGCGATAATGTGAAATGGACCATCCCTAATACCCGTATCTATCGAGAACAACAATCCTTTCTCCCACTCACAAGACACAATGCTTTTCATGGCCATATATGGCTACTTTCAATAGCAACTTTAGGGGGAAAAAATAAATAAATAACTACTACTTTCATCTCTTGCACTTGACTTTTTTGACGAATGGCAGCACCCCGGGGAAGTAATGTCCGGCCAGTCTGAGACGAGGAAGTTCATAAAGGTCGATTTCGTGACCCTAGGCCCCTCCTAGGTTGTTCAACTTTAGCAGAGACGGAGACGCTTTCATAGCGGTGTTTTCTCCGACCGGACTCCGTTAGGTGACGGTTATAGCATTCTTTTTTAAAAGGTGCTCCTCGAGAAATGAAATAATTTCTGTCAGAGAAAGCAGGAAGTTAAATACCCTTTTCACATAATGTCTGAATATTATGTAGCTTGATGATGAACTTAACAAAGTGTAAAAATTATTATGGCAGCTATGACCTCTGTTAAGTGTGATGTAGAATCAGATGGCTGATGTACGAAGTTTTGCAGAAACTACTTGCTGTCATATTTGCTGCAGAAACTGCTTGCTGTCACATTCCTTAAAATTTTGAATATTACTAGACAAATTCGAAACTGAGTCCGCAGAAAAAAAAAAAAAAAAAAAAAAAATCTTGTGTGAAAAACAAAATGCATAATGAATCAAAATTATAAAGCATACAAAATTTAAAATGGTTCTTTAAGTAAGTTGAAATTTCAATTAATAATCTGATTTATTATTTTTAATAAAAGACTAAAAAGAAAGAAAAAGGTATTCTTCTGAGAGATAGATGAAATTGTGAAGTACAGTGTTTGTGCGTGGGAAAATGTTGTTCATTGAGTATTATGGGGATAATTAGGGAAAGTGAGAATGTGGGTTCTATCTAAGGGAGCCGCGAATTCATTAAGTATCAACATTTAAATCTCAGTTTTTATTAGTACCTTGCATTATTTTTTAAGCGCACAGAAAAAAGTATAATTACACTTTTATTTGAATTTTGTTTACCAAAAGTCTTTGCAAAAAAATAAGATCAAAGAAAGTGACCTTATAATAATATCACGAGTGTATAATAAGGTCATTGCAAAAGAACATTCTTATTGTTTGATTTTCAGCAATTATTTCAACTTATATTTAAAATTACTGACAAAAATGTTTTTATGTAAAAGAATGGAAAATAACAGCAACATAAAAAAATAAAAAAAAACATATAAGTCCTAAGGTGTAAAAAAACTCAAATATAATGATTAAAATAAAGTTTTATACTAAAATTTGATGTTGGAGGGTTGTATCAGACTGAAACGGGTCCGAATAGAAAGTTTTGAGTCCTAAGCCTTTAATTTATAATCGGGGCATTGAGTATTAAAAAATTACACTTGAGTTAAAATGCATAATATGTTGAAATGTCTTATAATTTATCACTCAAAACAAGAGGTGACTGATCTAAGGAGAAAACTGGAATGGTTTCGCTGCCATTTCACAAAATTTCACTTTGAAAGAAAGCCTTTTACAAAAAATTAAAATTTTCACAAACGCCCCACTCACCTCTTCTTTCACAAAATTTCGTTTTAGAAAACTTAAAGCTATTTTTTTTTTTTCTTTAAATATTTCTGGTTGTTGTTCGTTGTAGAGTTTAAGGCCGCTAGGATCCTAGGCTTATAGGGGGAATGTCCTCCGTGGAGGGCGGGGGGGGGGGGGGGGGGGGGGAGGGTGTCTTTCTAAGAATCCTAGCTCGTATTTACGCTAAGTTTCGGAGAAAAAACACATAAATATTTAAATATTCATTTAAGAAGACATGCGATGATGAAAACTATCAAAACCGATGCAATTGACGACTGGACTTTCGATCGCCATTCGACGTCATGATGACGTTTTCCTTTCATTTAACCTATAGGAGTCTTAATTTAGCCCACAAATAAAGGAATATAGCCAATCATGGTGCAGCTTTTTCCCACAAATAGTGAAAACCCCGCCTCGTTCTAGTCGTCCATTAAAAATAATTAGACAGTTATCATAGAATGTACTAAGCTAAATAACATTTTAAAAATACAGATCCTCATTTATTATATATTTATTTGTATTTTATGAAATTTTGAACTTTATATTTATTTTTCTTGGGTTCCAAATTTTCGGAGTCATTTGTTGCACTTATAATGACTGCTTGCTAATTTGTTTTCATCCAATCCTCTTAAAAATGTGTGTGAGTGTTAATCAATATGTATTGTTTGTCACAAAACTGGGCATTATATTTGAAATTAAAAAAATTATTACATTTATTACAAAACTCTGTTGCATGACAAAAATTCATGAACATTTCAATTTTTAAACATTTTTTTTTTTTTTTTTTTTTTTTTTTTTGGAACGGTGTTGTAATTGAGATAAGAAAAATTCAATGCACAGTTGTGTTCAGTTACATGCAAAAGAATTGGATTTTTAAGATAACTCAGAATCAGCACGGAGCATTTTGAACTTGGGGGCATTATTTTTTATTATTATTTTCATAAAAAAAAAAAACCTTTTCATCACAAAAATTGCTTTTTATCATTTAAAACACGCTCTTATGCATAAAAACGACAGATTTCATGGCAGTACTTGATATGATTTGAGAAACAATAAAATGTAAAACAAGAATTATTTCATTAAATGTAAACAAATAAATAAATAAACAAATAAGAACGTGGGAAAATTTTAGAACCCCTTTGAGAAGTTTTAAATTTGGCCCCGAATTAGCTCGGACGTTTCTCGCCAAGATCTTTATTTATACAATTGTGATAGCCATTTTTAAATCGTCAACGAAATGAGAATAAAAATTTAAAAGCCGCCCAGAAGCTCCTAAGCTAATGCTCTATCAAAAAAATAATTAATAAATTAATAATAATAATAATAAATACTTTTAGAGCTATAATGACGTCAATTTTACCCTGCAAGTTTAAATTTTCACAAAGTTTTACATCAATTTTAACATTCACGCGTGAATTTCTTTTCATTAAAAAAAAAAAAAAAAAAAAAAAAAATTAAAATAAACTCGTAAACTTTTTTGGTAACAATTATTCAATTCGCTTTCAAATTATTCAATTATATTATCGATAAATTTTCGATTTCGATAAATGTCCAACCATCATAAAACTGGCGACAACATTTTATCGGTAGATTGAGACTAATAGTTCTCCGTACTAATAATTAATTTCAATGTCCCTTGATCCCGTAAAAAGATGTCCTACACACGTTTCCTGTTTTTATCAAATTGCTGCTTTATTAGCTTGATATTAAATATACATTTCTATAATAAACTTAAAATAGAATGAATAAGGGGAATTAAAAGTTTTTTAAGCTATCTTTTGGTTTTCTTTCAGAAAGTAAATAAAATAATAAAGTACTTTGTTTCCACAACAACGGGTCCCAAAAAATAAACTTCTTATCAAGCCTTTAACTATAATAATGTTTTTGAATCGATGTATTATTGTACAGTCGGTAACAAAAGTCTCCGAACACTAGCAAAAATTCCTATCTAAAAAAAGTACACTTAATACAGTTTTGCTAAATAAATTCTTGTCGAATCCTTTTCTTAGTCAGTCTAAAAACAGGATTCGACAAGGATTTATTTAGCAAAACTGTATTAAGTGTACTTTTCTGCATAGGAATTTTTGCTAATGTTCGGAGACTTTTGTTACCGACTGTACAATAATATAACTTTGAGCGATTTCACGGTTTGTTGCAAAAAAATTCTGAAGCTGAACACTTTTTAAACAAAACTATCATTCTTCGGCTTTTTTCTTCAGAATCTTTTCTCGTTTATTAGGGGAAAAAAAAGAAAAGCACAATGACATTGATGGAAATATATTCAAGTTCGAAATTTAACTTCATAAAGAAATAATTTTAATGGGAAGTTGAAACTTAAAATTTTAAGTTCAGTACCCTATTAAAAATTAAATTATTACAACAAATTTGCTACGGTCCATACTTTCCAGCACCAGATTTATATATATATAACAATATTCTCTAGTATATTTCTCCGATCAATTAAGGGAAATTCTGCCAAATAAATATAAAGGAATGTGGGTGGTGAATATGGGATAGCAGGGTAAAATGGAATATCGTTATATCTCACTACAGTTCATAGGTCCCAGATATTTCACTTTGTGTCAATAAGAGAAGCAGCTTTTGTGTCATAAAACTTGTTTGGTTCACTAATATTCATAATTTTTCGGAAGTAAATATCACGAATTCTGTAATCTATTTACGAAGCAGTAGGATCGAGTGAAAACCGGTAGGGTAGTGTTTCCGGTAGGGGGAGTTGAGTTAGTTAGTAGTCTGATTACCGTAAACTTATTTCTACCAACAAATGTTTGAGACTGGTTTATTCACCAAGAAGGCTATTCGGTCAGTATGGAATACAAAATATTCCATATTATTGGCGATTATTGTAAAACTTGAATATTCATAAATTTTCAATATCGTTTATTTTTAATACAGTCGTCAGTAAAAGTATCCGAGCACTAGCAATAATCCCCATCTAAAAAAATTACACTTAATACTGCTTTGTTAAATAAATGCTTGTCGAGTCATGTTCTTAGTCAGTCTAAGAACACGATTCTACAAGGATTTATTTAACAAAGCAGTTTTAAATGTACTTTTTTGGTATCGGAATTATTGTCTAGTGCTCGGATACTTTTGCTGCCGACTGTAATAATTCCAAGATAAAATGTTTCTATTGCAATTATTTATGATTATGTGTAAAAAATAGTATCTTATTCCATGTTATTCTTTAAAGAAATAAGCATTCCATATATCTTTTCTTAATTATATTACACGATTGGTCCACATTACCCAACAATAACTTTTATTTTTGTTAACTAAAAATTTTACATGTAAAGTCTATTTTTTGTAACATAAAACTAACAAAGCACTTTAACAACACTTTAAAGGGAATTCAAACAGAAATGAGTATTTCATATCTACCTCCGTTCCTCTAATTATGGAAGAGTCTGGGAGAAAAACGTCAGTCCGTAGCAATCCTACATATGTAAAAATTAATTATTATATTTAAAGTATTGACTTTTTATGCTGGGTTATTTTAACTATATAGGGTACTCTAATAAAACTGCGCACAAACTGTACAGTGTGTAAACCTATGATCGGTGTAGGTAAATAAGGATGATACAGTAAATCCACAGTATGTCGACACCTAGTTAGCTGGACTTTCTTTGCAATTCGACGTTTTATCGTTGACTCGTAACGTAAAAAGAAAAAAAAAGAAAGAACGAAAGTTTTAAATTGATAATTTTCACTATTTTGTAAATTTTCGTTTGCAGAAATAATGTTCTCAAATCAGTATAAAAACGTGAATATTTGCTGATTGTAAGAAATACTGAATTAAAAGTTGTTGCTGATTAAGCATTGTCCGATTGTAAAAAATATCCTAAAACCGAAATGTCCCTTCGAAAACAAACGAATAAATAAATATAATAAAATAAAACGATTGAAGATTTAAAATTTTTTGAGTATATAAAAGAACGCCATTTCAAAAATATTTTATAAAAAATTTTCTTTAAAAAATTTGGAAAAATCAGCTGTTGGATACTGATTTCCAGAGATCCTTCAGAAAAGCAGTGGACTACAGCGTTGCCAGATTGGGGATTTTGATCCCATTCTCGGGACTTTTTGGACTTCAGGGGACAGTTTTGGGGACCGAATATTTGTGGGGATGTTTGAAATGTTTGGGGAGAAATCTAGAGAATTTTTCAACTATTATGTTTTTCTCTTGAATTAGTCAACCTGATAAATTCACAGCGTTACCAACTGTGGGATTTTGTCCCTATAATGACTTTTAACAGTTTTTTTTTTTTTTTTTTTTTTTTTTTTTTAGCATGTAAGGTCTTTTTGAAGGTGCCTTTTTTACCCAGGACGTCCTCAGGTTATCCTGAGGATGAAAGTAAATCCTACGTACATCCTCAACACTAAAGTACTTTATGCAGGATTGGAATTTTCATACAACAGGTTGTAAAAAAGTTTATATATATATATATATATATGGGGATTTTTTTTTCAAAAACGAGCTTCATTTGGGGAAAAATTTGGACATAAATCTATTAAATATTTAAAAGAATTCTTTGTTTTTTAAATTTACTTTTTTATTAGAAATTGAGTTGGGGATTTTTTTTTAGAAAAAAACCCTGATTTGGGGAAAATTGAAAGCCTGTTTGGGGAAATACACTGTCGACAATCTAGCAACACTGGGTGGACACGCTCTCAAAAACTAATGCACCGATCTTTTTGAAATTTTGCACACTTATTCAAAATAGAATTGACTCTAGTGTGTGAACGAAGGACTGCCAACTGTAGGATTTTGTCCCTATAATGACTTTTAACAGTTTTTTTTTTTTTTTTTTTTTTTTTTTTTTTTTAGCATGTAAGGTCTTTTTGAAGGTGCCTTTTTTACCCAGGACGTCCTCAGGGTATCCTGAGGATGAAAGTAAATCCTACGTACATCCTCAACACTAAAGTACTTTATGCAGGATTGGAATTTTCATACAACAGGTGTGTAAAAAAGTTTATATATATATGGGGATTTTTTTTCAAAAACGAGCTTCATTTGGGGAAAAATTTGGACATAAATCTATTAAATATTTAAAAGAATTCTTTGTTTTTTAAATTTACTTTTTTATTAGAAATTGAGTTGGGGATTTTTTTTTAGAAAAAAACCCTGATTTGGGGAAAATTGAAAGCCTGTTTGGGGAAATACACTGTCGACAATCTAGCAACACTGGGTGGACACGCTCTCTCAAAAACTAATGCACCGATCTTTTTGAAATTTTGCACACTTATTCAAAATAGAATTGACTCTAGTGTGTGAACGGACTGCCAACTGTAGGATTTTGTCCCTATAATGACTTTTAACAGTTTTTTTTTTTTTCTTTTTTTTTGTCTTTTTGAAGGTGCCTTTTTTACCTAGGACGTCCTCAGGGTATCCTGAGGATGAAAGTAAATCCTACGTACATCCTCAACACTAAAGTACTTTATGCAGGATTGGAATTTTCATACAACAGGTGTGTAAAAAAGTTTATATATATATATATATATATATGGGGATTTTTTTTTTCAAAAACGAGCTTCATTTGGGGAAAAATTTGGACATAAATCTATTAAATATTTAAAAGAATTCTTTGTTTTTTAAATTTACTTTTTTATTAGAAATTGAGTTGGGGATTTTTTTTTAGAAAAAAACCCTGATTTGGGGAAATTTGAAAGCCTGTTTGGGGAAATACACTGTCGACAATCTAGCAACACTGGGTGGACACGCTCTCTCAAAAACTAATGCACCGATCTTTTTGAAATTTTGCACACTTATTCAAAATAGAATTGACTCTAGTGTGTGAACGAAGGATTTAAAAATTTTTTTTTAATTTGAATTTCTGGCAGAGCTCTATGCAAAAACATTACAATTTTCCGCACATTTTACCCTCACGTATAGCCTTGTAAAATTAGTTGTAATTGAAAAAATAAAAAAAAAATCTTTCGTCCAAGCACTAGTCAGTTGTATTATGAAGAAGTGAGCAAAATTTAAATAAGGTCTGTGCATTAGTTTCTGAGATATCGTGTCCACCAGTTTTCAGAAGCGTCTCCGAAAACAAGGCTGAATTTTTCCAAATAAATATATTTATATATACGAAGGCTGTCCGTAAAATATCCGGATTTAATTTAAAACTAAAAAAATATAACGGATATACATACTTCAGTTTAATCCCGTTCAAAGTATCGTCCTTAAGTAGCAACACACTTAGCCCAACATTGTTGCCACTCTTGGAAGCAGGATTGGAAGTCGTTCTTTGGAACGGCCAACAGTTGTTCGATCGCTTTTGGTTTGATCAAACCGTCGTTCCTTAAGCGATTTGAACGGTGCCATGTTTGGTTAAAAAATTTCACATTTCCAAAGCTAAGGAAAACGCTTAAAGGACGACGGTTTGAGGATGTGACGAGCATCAAACAAAAAGTGATCGGACAGCTGTTAGCCATTCCAAAGAGGGACTTCCAATCCTGCTTCCAAGAGTGGCAACAACGTCGGGCTAAGTGTGTTTCTTCTCAAGGACGATACTTTGAAGGGGATTAAACTGAAGTATGTATATAAATTACATTTTTTTAGTTATAAATTAAGGCCGGATACTTTACGGACAGCCCTCGTATATATGCATGTGGTTCAAGTGTTTTTGATATGATCAAAATAATTTCGAATACTTTTTTTTTTATTATATGTGATGAAATAGAGAAAAGCTTCTTTAAAAAAAAAATCCATAATACACTAATTAAAATACACCAATGTTAATTAAAGTAGTTTAAGGGGTTACCCTTAAAGTAGTTTAATTAACATTAATGTTTTTTTTTTTTTCAAAGAAAAAGATATCATAAGAAAAATTAAGTGTGTCATAAAAAAAAGTTACAAATTCTTATTGCGAAAATTTATATACTTTCTTAGAAAATTAACTGACAAAGTATTAATCGGCAAATTCAGACACCAATTCAATAAAATTAAACTTATATGTATTGCAATAAATTCAAAATTGTAGATTGCAGTTAATTTTAATTTGCGAATCGAAATGCAATTCAATTTAAGTAATGACTGCTTCCACCTTAGCAAAATACAGACATTACTGGCACCATCAGAGAAATATATTTCATCTTAGAATAGAAGATACAACACATCTCGACTCCGCCCTAGAATGAACACTGCAGTGATGGCTCTATGTTGAGATAGGTTAATATAAGTGAGCTCTTGAATCAAAATGTCTGCGGTGTGGGTAAACTGAACCTGCACTGGTAGTTTATGTCTGGAGGGCGGTTTTGCCAACTATTGGAACTTTTATATTCAATATTTATCACTGATTTTTAGCTGTGATGATTGTCTAAATGTATGACTGTCTATTCCACAATCATATATATAGAGGAGCAAACATTCAAACCGTGTTTTCTCCTTCGGATACAATTTATCAAAAAACACCAAAAAATGGTAAGATAAAAAATATCTACATTTAAACTATAATTATTGTTTGTTTAGATGTATTACTAGTTTCTAGAAAGATATGTAGACTTACTTTATCTAATGAACTTAAAATTGATTAGAAAAATGCATTTGAAATTTGGAGAAATACTGTATTGATCGAAAATCCGAGGAGGAAACATGTTTTTAATGTTTCCATTGTGGATAAAGCACTTTTTAAATGAAAAAGTATAAACCAGCATAGCATGAACAAAATAAACAAACATAAAAACTGGTATGTGGCAGGTCACATGACCATTAAGAACAGCTCTGATTGGCTGGCTGGAGGAATCACCATTTGAATGGAGACAGGCTCTGGAGAAAGCACGTTTTGATTGAAACCTCAATTTTCTAAGTAAGTTCATAATGGGATAAAATTAGTTTTAATTAACAGTATTTGTATATTTTCATACTATTATGTTGAGATGAAAGAAAAATTGCTAACTTTTTTTTTTTTTTTTTTTTTGAGAAAACACTGTTTGAATGTCTGCTCCTCATATATATATATGAAATATATGGGAAATGAAATGTATAGGAAATTCATATGTGAGAAATTAATAAAAATGAGTTGGTAACACTGCTGGAGAGTTATTTTCTAGGACTATAAAAGCACTCTTGCCGCATTCTTAAATACCTTGACAGAAAATTTGTACGTCAGATTAGTTACTGAAAAGTTATGCCGCCATTCAGGAGTACTCTGAAAAAAGGTTTTCTAACAGGATGACACTTGCCCTCATACCACTGTTGTCACAAAATATACTTTATAGAGTGTCAGCATGTTGTCCTGGTCTGCAACATTAACTCATATTTCTCCTATCGAGAACGTATAGAACGTGATTGGATGATAAATCCAGTTCTATATACAGCTAGCATTAATTGTTGCTGATTTGACTGACCAAGAGCAATAAGTATGCAGTTGTGAAACCTACAATATGACCTGTTCGAGAGAATGCCTTCTATACTTTAAAATGTGGCTATAAAACTTTAAATTAATTAAATAATTTCCCTACACAACTAAATAACTGCTTTGCTTAAATTTCCTTCCGCTAATTTATTCTCCGTGATGAGGTTTTTTTCCCCTGCCAGTACAATTTTTTTCCGTGGTGGCTGAAAAAAGCAAAACTCACTGAATTGATTTTCGCTCAGGTCAGACTGTTCGTGTAGATCTTTTTAGTTAGTCGAGTTGCAAAGAGTTCCACTGTATGATAAAACTTCTGCAGTTATTAGCATTTGAGAAAAATGAGAAAAATAAAGCTGAAGTCACGTCTAGTGTACAGAAATTAAGCTTTGTTAAAATATTAGCAGGGATTAGCCACAATGCGTGCTTCACGTGGTACTCCAAATTAATTATTGTTCCGCGTATCAAAGATCCTTAAGCATGATAAAACAGGGTTCGTACGAACCCGCCCTTTTGCGAGAATTTTTCCACCAGAACTTTTATATAATGAAATTTTACTTACAATTATTATAAAGTTATTTTATGACAAAAATTGCTGTAAAATTTTAATGGTGCCGAAAAATATGTGCTATACGAACCCCATAAAAGTGGGTAACTAAAAGCCACTCATTATTTTGATACATACAAAAATAAACGTAAAATAAAGATGACTTATCAGGCCTTTTTTTTTTTTTTTTTTTTTTTTTTTTTGTCTTAAATGGATTAAGATATAGCAAAATCTTCGAATGACCCAGAGTGGCTTCTCACGTGAACATCATATGACTTTTGATATTTATAAATTCATGTTCATTTGTGTTCATTTTCTATTTAAGATTATTTTTTGTGCTTTGAGAGTAATAACAAATATTTTTGTTCGCATTTTACTCAAAATCACAGGTGCGTAGTCTGTGAGACCTGATTCGATTTTCATTATATTTATATGTACTGAATGAGACGCTGTTTTGTAAAATTAATTTTATTATAACTCGCCTTTTTTCTCTAAATAATGGCAACTAACAAAGATTCGTTATACAGGAGGTATTTTTCTCCGTTTTATTTCAATTTTTACTAAAAGACTTCAATTTTGTATATTATCTATGCTTAGCTGTAATTATGAGCTGAAAATTGGACACACACACACACCCATATATAAATATATAGATAGAGAGATAGATATAATTACAAAATAACTTATATAGAACTTGCGAAAAAATGTTTGTTATTTTAGTAAAAATTGAAAAGCAGTATTTAAGATATATTGAATAAATAAATAAATAAATAAAACACTTTAAGATAAAATTTTGATGAGAGATAAATTAAAACATCAACAAAATATTTTTTCATAAATATGAATTGCAGAGTAAATTTTGAAAAGAAAATTAACAATTAAAAAAAATCATGATAAACATTGTAATCTATCTATCTATCTATATCTATATCTATATATATATATCTATATATATATATGCGTGTATTATTTACTTTCAGCTTACAAAATAAATAAATAAATAAATAAAAATAAAATAAAGTAAAAGTTTTTGTTCAGTATTTCATGGAATGTAGTTTTAGTACTCCTCTATAGTTAAATAAGCATATAATAAAACTTCACTTTTCATTATAGGCATACTTTTCCCCAAACACACTCTTTCATATTGTATCAGATAAAATATTTCCTGTTTCTTTTTTTCCCCTCCTTTTTTTTAATAATTATTTTTATCAGTGTATCATTTTCATATTACAAGATAATGTAAAAATTACACACAAAACCTTCTACCAAGCTCGAAAATATATGCTAATTGTTAAAAAACATATACGTAAGAAAAAAAAAAAAAAAAAAAAACATGCTAAAACACCATTTACTAAGTTTTCAACTCGTTTATCATAGAGTCTTTTTTAGAATAATATAGTTTAAAAATAGCTTCTTCGAATACAGAAAAATGTAAATTCGACAATTTCATATTTGGTCGTTGAAGATATCATTAAATTCGAGTAAAAGTTGTAAAAGTTTTTGTGTATAACTGTTATATTTTCTTGTAACATACAAATGTTATACACTTCTAAGTATAATTATAAAATATCATATCATTAAGGTATGCAGTGTAAACGTACAATAATTTAAAAGGTATATATATTCCCTATTTGAAAAACTCTGTAATATAAACCGATATTTAGTACATTAATACTAACAATGTGTAAAAATGCATCCCTTGACTTAAAATGCATCCACGGCCTATTTAAAAATTATTTCTTATATATAAGCATACAATTAAATTTCATTCAGAAATTAGGGTGCATAGTTTAGAAGTTTCTTGCGCATTTTTGCCTTGTATGAGTAAATTTTATTCAGGTCTGTATTCAAATTTTATATTGCTTAATACCTGTGCTATTACTGAACACATAAAGGTAACGTATCTATATATTAATAGGCAAGCATAAAATTTGTTGTCCCTTTTTAACATATTAATTATGGGAGTAGAGATTTGAGAATGGTATCATTCGAAAGGTATGGTTAGCCGGAAGGTGCGAATACAAATATTATTTTCTTACGATGTCAAGAAGGTATTTAAAAATACATTTATTTTTATGCATTTTCCCCCATTTTTCCCTTTTATACATGTATTCCTTTACATTAAAAAATACCTAAAAGAAGAAAGTTGTTGAATCTGGCAATTTCATAAAGCTCAAATAAAACCATAGACACAGTAATTTGTATAATGTAGCATCACTATACGCAAGCGAAGTGATGACGTCACTGTCTGTCCATGGAGCCATGAAAAATATTTTCTATGTTAATTGTCCATTGGATTTTTTGTAAAAAAATATTAAAAAATAACGGAAATTATCTGCCGATTTTAATTCCGATATTTTGGTATAGTTCTATATAAGTTACTGTCTACATGTGTTTGATTATTTTTTCTGTAAAATTGATAAAATTTTAATTTAAAATCGCAAAACTGCAGGAAAAAAAATGGCAAACTTCCAGTTTCGAATGTAAACATAAACATTTCATTTCAAAGGGTGTTATTTAAACAATAAATATTCAACTAATATACTAAATAAAAGGAAAATGGATTTGTTACTAACTGCCGCATGTATAAGTAGACGATACGGAAAAAATTCCGATTTCCGTTTTTTGCTGAATTTACATGTTTTGAGCTTTCTTTACGTTTCAATTGACTGAAATTGGTTACTTATTTTTTAAAAAAGTGTCTTTATTGCTAGCTTTTGTGGGTAGAAGAAGCAAGTAGAAGATACACAAAAACTTCTGATTTCCGGTTTTCGATGAATTTACACGTTTTGAGATTTCCTTGCATTTTAATTAAGTGAAATTGACTACTTATTTTTATTTTTTAAAAAGTGGATTTATTATTCTTTCCTCTGCATATATAAGTAGAAAATATAAGATTCAGAAAAGTTTTAGATTTTCGGTTTTCGATAAAGTTACAAGTTTTGAAATCTCCCGAACTCAATTCGACCATTTTTGAAAAATATCTTTTTTTTTTTTTTTTTTTTTTTTTTCTTTTTTTTGTTCAAACACTGTACTTTATGAACCAATTATGAATTAATTTAACAGAATTTTATACTTGGTTGGGCCTTGGTTTGACATGGTATCTATTAGCTTCTGGGCTGTATCACACAACAAGGGGCGTTTTCGCGTTGCGATTTTCTCTCATTTCAGGAAAGGCTAACATCTACAAAGAGAAATAGTTATATTAAGTAAAACTCTGCTGATTCAGTTAGAGTGAATATCGGCAAACAATTACCGCAGCTGTGTTGCAATTGCATTCCGTTTAGGACAAGGCAATAACTTTGCTTTACCTCGCTTTGCAAAAAATATGGTCGAGTTTCGACCACTGGGCGATACTAATTAGTATTAATTATATAATTATATTTATTAACAGATGTGATGAAATAGTAATGCGTGGTATCAACCTATAAATCGTAACTAGTTAAACCGAAACAAAACAAATTCTAAAAGAATCTGAAAAAAGTTGCCAGATTCCCAAACCAATGTTACGATTTTGAGTGCAATAATAAAATACAGAACGTGATTCTTAAAAAGCTGGATTTTATAACACAAATTTTTAAAGATACGATGTTTTGACCCTTTTTACTTTCCGAACACTATAGTGAGGAAAGTATTGTAATCATGTCAAAAATCCGAATTTGAGATTTTGACGTTTCGATACGTTTCGAGGTCCCTGAGTCCATTTTTACTATATTTACGATGATGTATGTATGTATGTGTGTATGTATGTGTGTGTGTATGTCTGTGAGTGAACACACTAGCGTCTAAACGCTTTGTTCGAATAAGCTGAAAGTTGGTACATATATTGTAAGTCAACATAGTACGAACCCTATTGATTTTAGTGAATCTAGCACTTATAGTTTTTACAGGGACACCAGGAAAAATTCTTTATCATTATGGCCTATGGGGGCATAGTGCGATAGCGTCTAAACGCTTTATTAATCTGAGTAAAAAATTTGTACACATGTTATAGGTCGCAGTTGAACCAACTGTATAGATTTTGGTGAATTAAGCACTTACAGTTTTTTTTATGGGGCACAAAGAAAAATTCTTTATCATTATGGCCTATGAGGACAAACTTTTAAAAGTGTGATAGCGTCTAAACGCTTTATTAATCTGAGCAAAAAATTTGTACACATGTTATAAGTCACAGTTGCACAAACGGTACAGATTTTGGTAAATTTAGCACTTACAGTTCTTTTACAGGGACACAAAGAAAAATTCTTTATCATTATGGCCTATAGGAGCAAATTTTTAAAAGTGCGATAGCATCTCAACGCCTTAATCAATTGAGCTGAAATGATATGAATATTGTAAATCACTGTTGCACTAACTATAAGCATTTTGGTGAATCTAGCATTTATAGGTTTTTACAGGGACACAACGAAAAATTCTTTATCATTATGATCTATGGGCTCAAAGTTCAGTAGCGTTCAATAAAACATCGTGTAATAAATGTATGGAGAAAAATACTCAAACACTCTATTATGGTTTTCTCTCTTTTGTTTGTTTAACAACTCCTCTTTCTTTACTTTATCTACAAGACTGTTAATTACTCAATGTTCAGAAAGTCGAGTGGAGTCACTCCAGATTTTTATTTCAAGTATGAAATCAGAGAACTGATTTTATGAATATTAAATTTTTAGCATCGCATTCTTCAAACTATCTACATTCAAGAAATAAAACACACGTTTTTTAATTAAAAATTATATACATTATTCACTGGAAATATTAAAATATATTGCTTGTTTATTTAAATCATAGATATAGTAATTTATATAGATCAATCATCCCCACGTTATCGAGCAAAGTTTTTCGTATCACACATTAGTAGGTGTGAAACTTGGCAATAGTAAAATAATAGAATGTTGATGAATTTTCAAAATGCAGAAATATTGAGTCGTATTTAATTGTTTTAATAAACATATGAAAGGAAGTGGGATAAGTTTTCAAAAGTAAGTTATATTTGACTAATTTGCGAAAAATACAATTTTATAATCAGTTGCTTTGTTATTATGAGATTAAAATTGTTTTCATATTTAATGGATTTTTATTTTTTTTATTTTAATATTTTTTAAGTTTTTATATTAGTGGTAAGTAATATAGAACATATATATTTTTAAATGTAGTTAGCAGCGTCATAAGTAAAACTCGCTAGTTTTAATATATATATATATATATATATATATAAAACTTTAAATTTAAATATTAACTAAGTTAATCGATATAGTAAAAAAAAAAAAAAAAAAAAATAGAGAAAGGAGAAAGAAAAATGAATTTGAAACTGTATCTGGTGTTTTTCATTCACCTTTAGTACATAAATTATTCATAAATTTTATTTGCTTAATTATCTATTTGTATTACCGTATGCATTCACTCGGGGAAAGGCGGCCATTAGGAGGTAATATGGCCATCTTTTCCCAAGTGAAACGGAATCATATTTTCCCCCTTCATGATTGATCTATGTCTTATTACTATACCTATGATTTAAATAGGTTCAGACATTTAGATATAAAATATTTTAGCTATGCTTTTTCAGTATTAACTTCGGGGAATCATTATTTAGAAAATAATAATAATAAATTTATCAGCAAAACTGAAACGTAAAAGGATGTTTTTCTACTTCACTTTCTTTATCTCCAACCTATTTTTTCTGTGTATTGCGTGCCTTTAATAAATATAATAAAAGATAAAGCACGATGTAGTCGCCAAAAACAACATTCCCTACAGGTTCCCAAAAAAATTTCAGATTAGATTAGATTTTTTTTTTTCTTTTTTCACTTTTACAAAGCATCTCGTTATTTTGATTCCTCCAGTTCGTGGTACCCACCTTAAAAGCGAGACCCAACCCTGACGAAGGAAGTTCACGGAGGTCCCAGTCTCGACTGACCCAGGGGTCAAGCCTGGGTGGGTTGTTCAACTTTTCATATAGCTATATGTAAGTAGCGGTGGTTTAAGATTAGAAACACACCTTCAGAGCAAATAACGAACCTTCGTGTTATGGTACATACACAGAAAAAAAAAAAAAAAAAAAAAAAAAAGAAATTAGTTTAAACCTAGCCTCAGTTAGCGTAACCTTTGTTTCTTAATCTAACGGAGAGACATCTTGAGTATATGTGTTCTTGGCAAAATGTGTGTTTACAGCCATTTGTTCTTGTTTTCTCTTCTTGGAACGAAGAAGCTGTAAACGACTAGGTGACTAACTCGATCATTCTTTTGAAGCTTCTTTCAAAAGGAAGATGAAATTACAGTTTGGAGAAGGTGGAGTAATTGCACGAAGTCTGTAATGATACACACCTCAATGCTAGACTGAATGGACCCCGTGCACGAAAAGGGCTATTAGTTAAGGTATGAGGCTGGGGTTTAAGGCTTTTATCATACCAAGGGGAAAATGTGGTATATTAGCCATTTCGGATTATTGATATTAAAATAAATAAATAAATAAATATACTAATGTGATGTTTACACCACCTTTTCCTACCCTGCCAGTTTTACAAACAGCTTTATTTGGCATATATTTTCTGTGTGAAGAGAGCTGCCGCCTCTCTTCACATGGCTTGCTCAAGATACTTTAGCTCATCTTGCAAGCAAAATCCTGCATAAGAAGGTAAAAAAATACGCGTTTGAACATTGTACTTACAATAATAAAATATTTAAGGTCGTTAATTACATTTAAATATTTATTCCAATTTATTCATACTTGCCAACATAACCGGAAAATTGTTAGTTCCCGCCCCTTTTTTGTACACCACTTAATTTTTAGAGTAATTCTCTTCAAATATATTTACGACTAAATGAGACGAAAAGTACTCTAAAAAAAGACTGGTGTGAAAAAGTAGGCGGAAAGGGGCGGGACTAACAACCTTCCGGGTTAGGTTGGCAAGTATGGAACTTTCACCGACACCGCTCTTTGGAACTTACGATCTCAGTCAATTTTTTCAAGGAGTAGCGTCCTTGTATGGTCTTTAAAGTACCTAAAGTTTTTGCAAATATTTGTTTTTAAATTAGAATAATGATAGCAGCACAAAGTCTATATTTGTCTGCTATCAGCATAAGATTAAAAAATAAAAAAAAATAAAAAAAAAAAAAATAAATAAAAATACTGCAACTTACATACACACCACATATTATACTTATTTTAGCACATTAAGTAAGACGCATAGCATAATCTTCAATGCATTTCAAGTTATTTTCACCTGTAGCCCCTAATATATGTGAATTATTTTGTGTAGCCTTATAAACTAATTATGAATGCATTTTATGCTCTACACTGAGAAAAGAAATATACCGCCTTTATCTAGACTGAATAAATGGTCATTTTATAAATCCTTAAACTAGAAATATAGATTTCCGAGCTATGCACATAAGGCAAGCCAATAAACTGAATAGACGAAATGGTCGAGAATTTCTAATCTACACATTTCTAGATAATGAAACAATAATCTGAATATTCTGAATTTTTTGTATTACGAGAAATTCTCGCTTGATTTTCTAAAATTGGGTCATAAACCAAGATTATAGATGCTGAAACCCCCCTCTTGTATTTATATTTATATGGAGATATTTTCAAATAGGTTTGTCCTCGATAGTATAGACAAACGCTCAAGAATTCTAATAGAGGTCTCCAGAATTCGCTTTCGAAGGGGGACTAGAATTTTTTTATAAGGAATTTATAAGGATGACATGGAACTATTTTTTCTAGAGCCTCAATTTAGATTCTAGATGTCAGTTATAGAATTTTTTAATCAGTGTACTGGCGTGCCTTGTACTCACAGCTCGGAAATCTATATTTCTAGTTTAAGGATTTAGAAAAGGACCACCTATTCGTTCTAGATGAAAGCAGTATATTTTTTTTCTCAGTGTATATCATTTGAAACAACCTTTTGTGCATATAAAAATTGAATTTAACTTCATTGAGCTTAGTGCAGTTTATGACTGTTAAAATGTACAAACATGAAATTTTGCTCACAGACGTAAGGCAGTCAGTAATTTTTTTTCTAAACTTCCGATTTTGCTGAAAATTTACACACGGGTTCATAAAGGATGACATACATACAGTATTCAAGCGTCTTTAAGAGTCTATCTCACTAGAGGCAAATTCAAAGGGCGAAAATCATTCTTTTTTTTTTTTTTGTGTGTGTGTGTGACATTATAATACACCGGTATGTTTAGGGATTTATTTCATCAGAGTAGGTTCTGGGAGCATAATAAATCTGTCTGTCTGTCTGACTTCTTGTTACTCTTTTTCAAACTACCGGGTGATCCAAAAGTCAGGACAAACTTTAAAAATGAATAATTCGAAAACGAATTAAGATACAAAGATACGGTTTGCACCAAACGGATGAAAACGAAACCGGGTTTTGTGTGGCAAAGGAAAGAAATTAGTTCTGTTGGCGACCAACAGATGGCGCTATAGTGTTTTATTTCACCAAAAGATGATTTACAAATGAAAAAAAAAATGTTGACAACTTACAAATCAGCTTAATTACAGTTAATTAGTACTACTACAGTAACTGTTCAATGTCCATCATTCAGAAGTACAGCTGTGAGATGATTCACCACATCGTTCACAGCATTTAGTAGCATTTCTTGCGTTATGGCAGACAAATTTTGGCGGATGGCATCTTTCAGTGCTGCTACTGATGCCGGTTGGTCGCGGTACACTTTTGACTTCCAAGAATCCCCACAGCCAAAAGTCACAGGGTGTCAGATCGGGAGATCTTGGAGGCCATGCGTGATTAAAGTAGCGACTGAGAATGCGATATTTCGATGCATATAAGCTTCGACTACCATTACCTGCTGTAGTTGTTCCTTTTTATATCGTTTGTCGCTTTGCATAATCCTACATCAGAAATACGACAGCGCCATCTGTTGGTCGACAACAGAACTATTTTTTATTTCTTTGCCACACAAAACCCGGCTTCTTTTCCATCCGTTTGGTGCAAACCGTACCTTTGTATCTTGATTCGTTTCAGAATTATTCATTTTTAAAGTTTGTCCTGACTTTTGGATCACCCTGTACTTCTGCCGAACCGATATTGCTAAAATTTTACACAAGCAACACAAATAATTGTTTGTTATAAATTATTTGTAATGATTCATTTTTTCTTTTCTTTTTTATTTGAATTAAATTTTGTATCAAGTTAATTTTCTGGCAATTATTTTTGATAATTTATACGTCAGGATTTAATCTTCTTTTGAAAATGTGAAAGAAAGTATTTCCAATTTAACTGTAACTGTAACAGCGACAGATAGGGAATAGTCTGTCTATGATACAATATGAAATATCAAAATTCAAAGTTGAAATAGGAGAATAGGTGTAGATAAAAGATTGTATACATATAAATATATAAAAGTTAGTTCAATATATTTTTACTTTCTTCTATATGTAATATAGAGAAAGTATTGGATTCGTGAAAATTTTCGACCTCCGTTTTTTAATGGATTTACACGTTTGGGATATCCTGAGCACGAATTGATAGTTTTTAGAAAATGTCTGTCTGTGTGTATCACGATTTTTGTGGACACTGTATCTCACGAACTAATGAATGAAATTTAACCAAATTTGATATTTCGTTTCACCCTGACATAAACTGGTGTTGATTAGACTTGGGGATCAATCGCTCAACAGGTGGCGCTGTAATCGCATTTTTTGTAAACTTTTAACATGATAGTATAGGAAAAAATTTCGTATAAATGTACATAATGAGAGTTATTTTTAACTTGTGATTGTAAAATTAATATAAATTATTGATAATAGTAGCAGTTAACTAGGAAAAAAAATTGGGCATGTGGGGGCATCGCTTCCCCTTGGGGGGGAGTACCGCCCCCGGGGGTGGGTAAATTTTCAAGATGGGTAGCTTTCGAAAGGTCTCGTCAATAACTTTAAAACGAATGGTTGAACTATAAATCTGTGATAATTTAAAACAAAGTTATCGATTTTTTTTTTTTTTTTTTTTTTTTTTTTTACTTTTAACAACAACTTTTTTTTTTTTTTTTTTTATAAATATTGTTACTGAGTGAATTTGTATAGGGAAATATAGAAGAAAGTCTTGTGGGGGCCGCAACATACTAGTTTAATAGTTTTTTGTTTTCAACTAACCACTTTCAGATGAAGCCTCCATACATTTTTGTGACTGTTATTTTGCAAAATATGACAGGTTTGAGATTCATATGTTCCGTTGCCCCTCCCTTTGCTACGGGAAAAGAAAAAAATTCACGGTTCGTTGATCTCTTCATGCACTGTGAAAATTTATTTACCTTTTGTTCTTCAAAACAGATGGTTTTGTTATATGATATAAAGGTAAATTTTCCTTTTTTACTATTTATATATACATAAAGGCCTATAAAAGTATAATGATAGGATATATTTAAGACATTCCTGTTTTGTCAGACCTACTAAATTTGTAAAGGAATTCAGTATAAGTACTGCTGTTGTAAGAATAACTAAAATACACTTTACAAAACTTTAAATAAAATAAAATGCAGTTTTTTAATTTAATTTGATGCATTTTTTTAATAATTACCATCAGTCTCTATTACGATCTTTTAAGATTTTAAAAATCATAATACATTAGATGTTGTACATAAAAATAGTTTTAACAACCATTTTAATATAACATCGGCAGGAATTTCGAAACAGAGATAAATCCATTGCTAAAATATTTATAAATGCAGTAAAAGAGCAAAAAAAATTTACGAACATATGTTTAAACACATCATTTTCACCTTTCCTGCTAACTTTTATCTCCCCCCCCCCAATCCCGTAGCGTGCTTTAAATATTTAAAAAAGAAAATTTAACAACTTTGAAATAATTATTTTTTTAATGTCAGTAAAATTTTATTATATTTATTCTTATTTGATCATTACGAAACCAGTAAACAGGTTTAGTGACATTCAGATTCCATTTTTAATTATCTTTATTTTTGATGAGATTTGTGAATGTACAAGATAGGGGGAGACTGAAGCACAGTGGACCTAGGGGCACAGTGGACCACCCCTATTTAAATCTCTTAATATTTAACTCTTTTAGTTTATATTGAGACTCATAGATGACAGCATGGTACTACTTGTATACATCCAAAAAACCACATGGCAAATGCTATGTCGGCGTACATGCAATTGTAATTCCCTTTGTGTTCAGGAGATGGCGCCAATAGCGCGCTGGAAAGAGAATTTATGGTTTCACCGGCTTGTGGGATTACGTCGTTCAAAAATAACATTCATTACAAGAAAAAAAGAGTTTTTTATTCAATTAGTCATTAACCAGATGGGTTAATGAAGTATATCCTTTATTAAAGTTAGTTTATCGAAGTATATCCTTTTAAGAAGAGAGAAAAATCTATTATATACAGTCCAGGAAGTATAAATCAGTAAAATTCTTTAAAAAAAGAAAAAAGAAAGAAAAAAGAAAAAAAGCTTAAATTAAAGAGTGTGTTCGAAAACCTAGGGTAAAGTGCAAATTTTGGGCAATGACTCACCCATGGGTCAAGGCTAAAGACCCTAGAAAATTTAACCGCTTTTATCAAAATCAACGAAAGAGAATCAGTGGACAAGAAAGCGTGGCACAGTGCCAGATGTGTTAGACTTGAGACAAGAAGGTTTACAATTCGATCCTCGCCTCGCTCGAATGAATACTTTTTTTTTTTTTTTAATGTAAACATAATACCAATATTTAGTTCAACCTAAAATTACCAAACCATGGTAAAAGGTTAAACCATCAAGTGTTTCAGAACCAAGTTTTGGTTTAGACTAACACCAAATTTTTAACAATGTATTGTAATTTATGACTGCCACCCCAAGTTACTTAATTTTATGTCCGGCATATAAAAAAAGTCTTCCGTACACTTCCTGTATAATTTTGTCAAAAATATTTCATTGATGTAATTATGCTCTGTTTTAGTTATCATTTCATTTCAACTTGAAGCCAAACTTTTTTTTTTCTTTTGTTTGTTTACTTTCTTTTATATTTAATAGAAGAAAATATTGAATTCGTAAAAGTTTTCGAAGAATTTACAGGATTTGAAAGGTCCAGAACAAGATTTGACTATTTTTAGAAAATGTCTGTTCCAAAAAGTTTGTTCCAACTGTATTTAAGAAATTACTGCTATAAATGTATGTGTAGTTGCACTTAGCACGCTTTTTTATATATAGTGAAAAGACCATACTAATACCAATCAACCTATTTAATTGCTACAATAACTTATTTACTTATTTTACTGACTAATTTTCTGCTATCCAAGATTTTTAATTTCATAGTGCAGTCCATTGTGATCCAATCTGTGCAAAGGGTCTATCGGAAATCATCTGTGCGGGGACAAGGCCGGTTTTTGAACTGTCTAGGGAGGGATGTCAGATTTCTTGTTTGTTCAGTTACGTGCCTTAGTTCTTAAATAATCTATCACGCAAAGAAGGCCCCGCCCGATATATTTGGATACGAGGAGAAAGACAAACGAGAAAACTAGTAAAAGGCTTGCTTGCTGTCTAGAAGAATCAAAACAGAGGAAGACAATGTGCGGGAACTCATAATGAGAAATTATAAATGAATTCATCTTTTAGTTTAGACAACATAATGTTCTAGATAACAATAAAAAATAAATATAATAAGTGTTTTAATTCGAGTTGTAACAGGATTCATACAATGCGTGATTAATGGATAACTTACAAATTAAATAAAATTCAAAAAAGGACAATGCAATGAACAATATCTAACAAGGAAACATTCAAAAGGTGTCGTCTTCAAAAAATAGTGAAATATATATATATATATATATATGTGATTCTACTCTTCATAAAACACCAGAAAGTGAAAAAATTATCGACTGAAATTAATTACAGTGACCACAAAAAATTATCAAAATTAAGCATATTTGGCGATTTCACACTGTTAGGTGATTGATTTTGAGTACTTGGCCGAGAAGCAAAACACTGCTCTGTTCGTACTTCAATCTCGGTGACAGCGAACTTATCGCCTAACAGCGCTAAATCGCCAAAAATGCTTAATTTTTATAATTTTTTGTGGTCGCTGTAATTCATTTCAGCCGATAATGTTTTTACTTTCTGACGTTTTATGTAGAGTAGAATTACATATATTTTTTTCAATATTTTTTGAAGATGGCAACTTTTGAATGTTTCCTTGTAAGAAATAGAAATAAAATCAGTTTAAAAAATTGTCTTATATGTGCTCGAAAATGAGAAGATGAAAAGATTCTTGCAAACAATTAAAAAGATTATTCAAAATTACCAAGTTAAATTAATTGTAATTGTCTAAACATCATTAAGACCTATTAGTTGAGATTCAAAATGTGTGTTGTGTTTACATATATACATTTATACAAGCGTGTATTTTAGAATGTAGAGGGTGATTATAACTTAAGTTACGATTTCAAAACGCTATCGTTTTAAAACTACCCATCAGAGCGATTGGATATTTTACCAGAGCAATCGTGAGGCAATGAAATTTTGTTTGGGGGAGGAAAAAAAAAAATAGTTCCAACATGTTCCTGTAGAGGGCGCTATCAGGGTAATGTCAGGAGAAACGCCAAAATGGACTCATTCAACACAGGAATATTGTTAGCAACACAATGGGATAGTAGGAAACAATAGACTTCGAGGTTTACTACAATTTTTATTTTTAGCAAAAAGACAAGAATACGTGTTTACAGAGGAAACAGTCATAGTGAAAAGAGAAAAACTGGAGCTTCATGAAAAAAAAAAAAAAAAAAACTTTACGGATAATTTACGTCACATTTTGGAACGATTTTTTTTTTCTTTTGCCAAACAAAATTTCATTGCCAGACGATTGCTGTGGTAAAATATCAAATCGCTCTGATGGGTAGTTTTAAAATGATAGCGTTTTGAAATCGTAAAACTTTAATTATAATCACCCTGTATATACTACTAGAGCGGTCACAAAAATCATCGGATTGGCTTGTTTCTTTTTCAATAAACACAAAACAATTTTGAAAAATGCCAATTGTAAATTCTTATTTTTAAGCGTTTTTTCAATTCCTACTATTAGTTCACAATCTCCCTATATACAGTCGGCTGCAAAATTATTCGAGCACTAGCCAATAATTCCTATATTTAAAAAGTACACTTAAGACTGTTTTACTAGGTAAATCCTTGTCGAATCATGTTCTTAGACTGATTAAGAACATGACTCGACAAGGATTTATTTAACAAAGCTGTATTAAGTGTACATTTTTTTGGCAAGGATTATTGCTAGTGCTCGAATAATTTTGCAGCCGACTGTATATCTTGTACAAATCTTGCAATCGATTTTTGACCGACTTCCAGTCTAGCTAGAAATCGGAAACTTTCAAGATTGCTCAGAACTCGGTGACAACACACTACTTCGAAGTCCGATTTTCGAATTTTTAATTAGTTTCCTTAAAATTAATTAAAATATGAAAATAATAACATCCTAATAGCGTTAAAATAGCCATAAAAATATTAGCTTAAATTTGTTGTAAAAAAAAAAGTTTTTTTTTTTTTTCTTTCTTTTTTTGACATAAAAATAAATACATTTAATTAAGCGTGAACATTAAAAAATATTAAAAAGATAAATTATGCATTTCGCAAAAAAGGACGTCATTATCACTTTCAAAATTTTATGCACATTGATAAGAGCTCTATAGTTCATCAAAAAATTTAAAACATGGTATATAAAAAGTTTTTTTAATCTTATAATTATTTTTATTTCATTTTCCACGCGCACTTCTTGTTTCCTAATTCAAATTATTAAAAAAAAACTTTTTCGATAGTGTTTGTATGTACAGTCGGTAACAAAAGTGTCCGAACACTAGCAAAAATTCCTATGTAAAAAAAGTACACTTCATACGGTTTTGTTAAATAAATCCTTGTCGAATCCTGTTCTTAGTCAGTGTAAGAACATGATTCGATAAGGATTTATTTATCAAAACCGTATGAAGTGTACTTTTTTTACATAGGAATTTTTGCTAGTGTTCGGACACTTTTGTTACCGACTGTAGGAATTGACTTTAAAAAATTTTCTTTTATATTACTTGTTTCTATGTAAAGCTACACGTTCTCCGAACACTTTTGAAAGATATATATATATATATATATATTTGCTGTTGTTCCGTAAATGTATGGAATTCATAAGAATTGTAATTCAGCAGCTGGGAAATTTAAGTACCTTTCTTCTTGTTCTTTTTTTTTTTCTAAAAGTGTAAAAAATTTCGAAATACCTTCCTATATTATGAAAAATTGAAATACAAAGAAAATGTCTCAAGTTAAAACAACAACAACAAAAACCCTAAAGTAAACTACCGACAATCTAAGTAAATTAAGATTCATTTGTTGCAGTGTATCTTTTAAGTCGCTAAGTCGTCCCCTGTGAAAGCGAGGCCCAGTGCTAAAGTTTTTGGGAGGACCTTACCTCCGAAACTAATTACTCCCCTCATATGTATCATAAAATCATTGCACTTTTAAATAATACGTATAGATACAGTCGGTAACAAAAGTGTCCGAACACTAGCAAAAATTCTTATGTAAAAAAAGTACACTTCATACGGTTTTGTCAAATAAATCCTTAACGAATTCTGTTCTTAGTCAGTGTAAGAACATGATTCTATAAGGATTTATTTAGCAAAACCGTATGAAGTGTACATTTTTTACATAGGAATTTTTGCTAGTGTTCGGACACTTTTGTTACCGACTGTATATATATATACATATATGAAAAAGAAAAATAATTTGAAAGATTAAAAAACTGAAAATTAATAAAATGATCATTATAAAGGTAACGAATTCACTTACTGAATGCTCACGAAAATGCAGGAATTAAAAGATATGTAAACATAATCATAATGTAAAAATTGAAAATGAATGCAGGCAAAAGATTTAAAAATGAAAGCAAACAGAAAATATTAATTAACCCCAAAAGCATTGATGCCACCGTCCGGGACACCCCCTTAATGCAGAATGGAAACAGTAACATGTTTCAAGAGTTACTAATAAAAACAAAAAGTAGCTTAGCTCCCTATATCTTAATAAGAAAAAAAAAAAAAATTCAACTACTGCAGTTCTGAATACAAAAATGAAAATTATTTAGATACAAAGGGAAATAAAAATAGAATAAAATAAAATACACGCACACACACATGTTATATTATATTTACATTGCATGCATTGTAACTGCGATCCGTAACGGTTAAAGTATTGAAATTGTTTATCTTTTGGTGTATGGTGTTTCTCCATGCTAATGTTTCTTGTTCCTTTATTTGTTTTTTTTTTTTTTTTTTTTTTTTTTTTTTTAACAATCTTTTTTCAAGTTTTTCATATTTATCTTTTATTTTACAGTGTTTTTGTTTTCCTCATTTTCTGTTTGTATCTAAATAGTATTTTTTCCTTTTAGTATTCAGAGCTGCAGTGATTGAGTTTTTTTTTTTTTTTTTTTTTTTTTTTCTTTCTCTTACCCGTAAGATAGAGGAAGTATTGTTTCAGGTCAAATTTTCGAAATTGAGCTTTTCTTATATTTACACGTTTTGAGGTTCCCTGAATGTGAAAATCATGTGACAAATTTCGTAGCTTTGCAATGGCCACACAGATAGATTGTGAATTGTTATAAGAGACACGATTTGTGAAATTTTCTTATATGTAATTTCTTTAAAGTGAAAGTCATTCTTTACTTCATTCAAGAAAGTCATTTTTTCATTCCAACTGTTCTTGTGGATATGTTGACACAAACATCATCTAAAATTAATCTTTTACTCATTTTTACTTTCTCTTACCCATAAGGTAGAGAAAGTATTGTTTTTGGGTTGAATTTTCAAAACTGAATTTTTGTTTTATTTACACATTGTGAGGTCCATTGAATACAAAAAACAGGTTTTTAGCGGTTGGTGTGTGTGTGTGTCTGTTATCAGCATATCTCAAAACAAATAATAGCTGAAAGTACAAACTTGGTATTCTAAATATGTATCAGGCTGACCAGATCAAAGTACCTTTATAAGAGAGAAGCATTAAAAATTGCTACAATTATCCAATTATGGATGTATTTTTTCATTCCTAATAAATAAGGACTAAAAATAGAGTGTTATTGATCAATAATTTAGTTTCTACAATTTTTTAAAACATAGAAAAATTCCTTTAAAAAAAAGGGCATCCCCATTTGTCCCCAGAAAATGGGGACGTTTAGTCAGTATAATCATATAGGGATGCGACACTAAAATTTTCGTTGAGATCAAGCGAATGGTTCGTGTACAGGGTCATCCAAGAGAAATCAAATACATCTGTGGGGGAAATTGCAAGTAAATAGAGTTTAACATCTATAAACTGCACTAAACCAAATGAAATGAATATATATATATATTATAGGCGTAAAAGCATGTTTCATGTAGAAAAGGCCTGTCCAACACAAAACACTTGGTGGGCCGCATTGGAAATCTATTTTATTCAGGCGGGACGCACCGTGAGTATATAGGTGCATACATGTGTTCTGAGAGTATGAATCATGTATGTATGTACTTATTCGGGGGAGTGCAGGGTGAAGATTCGGAGTGGAAGACATTACTTTCAATTATTTTCATTCATAAATAAATAATAGAATCATGCAAAATTTATGACATATACGTTAATAAATCTAATAATAATAGAAAAAAAAAAAAAAACTGATGGATCTAATAATATTTCAATAATGTGATTCATTAGCTACCATAATATATATATATATATATATATATATATATTCACTTCGAAAAGTCAGAACAATTTTTAATGTGTTAACCAAAGCTGTCAAACTTTAAATATTGTTAGTCTCTTCGCGGGTCACAAAAAACTCCACGACGGGCCGCGGGTTGGCCACCCTTGATGTAGAATATGGTATGGAAATCATCCATTGTTCGTTTACAGGACTAAGAATTAGATTATAGGGCGAAATACTTGAAAATTGATGGAAGTGTATTTGTGGTTGTGCCGTGTGTTATTAATATAGGATAATATTTAAGTACATCATGTGGTGTGGTGTGTACATAATCTACAGAAGATATACTGGGCTGCCAATATTTAAACCATAACATTCTTTTTTATTGTTAGTGGAAGAGCTCTACTATAATATTTTACCATGACCAGGAAAGCTGCTCAGAAATTGCAGTTAATTCCTGACGGCCATATGTGGTTAATAATGTATTTCTTTTAAGCTAAATATTCATTGCTTGGTTTCTTGTGCATTTACTCGTTTTGAGGCTTCTTGAATACTGAAGTCAAGTTTTAACGCTTGACCTTTGTCTGTGTCACTTAGAGTAAATTAAAAAGAAATAATTTTAGGCGATCCAAATGTTGTAATTTGAAGTGAATACGTTCGTTACTAGGAAAGTTTGATCAAGATTGATAAGTTTCAACGAATGTTGCGTGTGAAAGTTGTCTGAACAATTTTAAATGAACTTTTGGATTTAATGACAGATTTGAATTCTATATAAATGTAGGTACAATAATGAAACAGGGGTATGAGGGATGGGGGGGGGGGGGCGCTCCACAAAGAATTATATGTCAAATAAAACTTTTCCGAAGCCTGATTTGAATTGTTTTAAGACAGGTTTACATAACAGTACTCGTTATCTTACCCCTTAAAATTTCAGGGTAAGAGAAAGTCGTGTGAGTGACACATCAGATTATTTTTCTTTGGTAAAATTTAAGGAATTTAAAGAATTACTTTTCGTTTTTAATTGTATCTCTTGGGTTATCTCACTGTTTCCACCCTGCGTTAAGGACATCCCTGATGATGGCTTTAATGTTTTTGGGGTTAATTACTATTTTCTGTTAGCTTTCATTTTTAAGTTTTTTGCCTGCGTTCATTTTAAATTTTTAATAAAATAAATGTATAAGTATATGCTGTGCAAGAAGTTAAAATAATAGCATAACAGCATGGAGTCCTCGCGAATGTAAAGACGACTATCGGTCCCAACTGTCGGAAAAAATCATGCATTCTGAGCAAAAACCCCACACCATTTATTATAATTTTAGTAAAAGCTTCTTTACGCACATTTCGAAGTATTTATTTTTTAACAGTGAGCTCATCTGATCTTTTGCTAAAACAATTTTACGCTTAGCGTCAAAATTATTTTAACGTCAAAAATCGTGATTTTTTTTTTTTTTTTTTTTTTTTTACGTAAAATGAAATATATTTATTTACATATGACGTTAAATTAATTTAAATAAACTTCAATGACCAATAAAATTGAAATCATATTTTATCAAGAATTAGATTTGCACATGCGAAAAACTTGTGGTAAAACTAATGTTATATCTGTATATATATATAAATTACGTGTCACGATGTTTGTCCGGGGTAAACTCCTAAACTAAGGAACCGATTTTAATGAAATTTTGCACACTGTGTGCAGTTTGGTCCAACTTGAGAGATAGGATAGTTTTTATCTCAATTTATTTTCACAATATTGTTTTATTGCAATTATTTGTTAATTTTAGACCTTTATTAAAGTTGCTCCAAAATATCTGTGAATTCCATTAATTTAATTGTTGCCAAAAAAAAAAAAAAAAAAAAAAAAATACGAGTTCATTTTCTTTCGACATAAAAATAAATACATTTAATCAAACGTGAACGTTAAAAAATTATAAAAAGTTAAATTATGCATCTCACGAAAATTGACGTCATAATCAATTTAAAGATTTTATACACATTGATAAAGTGCTAATGTAGTTCTATCATAGATATAGTAATATATATAGATCTCTCATCACCATGTTATCGTACAAAGATTTTTGATGCCGAAAAAAAAAATAAATAAAAGCTTTAGAAACAGCCATTAAGTGGTATTGAAAAAAAAAAAAAAAAAAAAAAAGAAAAGAAAATAAATAAATAAATAAATATGAATTTGAAACTGTATCTGGAGTCTTCCATTCCCCTTTAGCAAATAAATTATTCATAAATTTTATTTGCTAAAATATTAGTATGTATTCCCGTGTGTATTCACTCGGGGAAAGACGGCCATATTTTGGTAAAAACGTCGTCTTTTCCCAAATGAAAAGGAATAACTTTTTTCTCCCCAATGATCACTCTATTCTATATATGCTATACTATATCTATGAGTTCTATACGCAAGCGAAGTGTGACTCACTGACCGTCTGTGCAGCCAAGAAAAAGATTTCCTATGTTAATTGCCCACTGGATTTTTTATAAGAAATTATTAAAAATCGAGGAAATTTATTTCCCGATTTTAATCCTTATATTTGGGTATAGATATGTATTAGTTATCGCGGGTGTTAGATTGAATTATTTTGCTGTCAAATTGACAAAATTTTAATTTTAAATTTCAAAACTCTGTCGCCCTTGGCTTTATTATTATTATTATTATTATTATTATTATTTGGCGATCAAAAGCGTAACACGAAAATATACATGCCAGATGTATACATTGTACGAAATGTAATATGTATTATTCATTGTACGTATGTATGACATGTAATATGTATTGTACGAAATATTGTTTCATATTATTCATTACTCTTTTAATATAAGTTGTTAAAATAACCATGATTTTTGAAAGGAATTAAATATTTTCGCCAGATAATTTGGCGATATTCTTTTTTTTTCGCCAAGGATGACAGAAATGAAATCTATTCCGCTGCAAAATATTAGTATCTTACATCAGATATTTTATTTCGACATTTGAAAACAAATTTGACTTCAAACTATGATAGAATATTTATCATTTTCCTTTTAATTAGTATATTATTAGTATATTAAAATTTAAAAGCATGGTATATAAAAAGTTTTTTTTTTCTTAATCTTATAATTATTCTTATCTTAATCCTCAATGTTTCCCATCTTTATTAACTTAAATTTACTATTAAAATTTTAACATACTCAAAAACTTCTCATCACTTCGTTAAAATACACTAAACTTTTCCAAAATCTTTTTCTGTTTAAAATGATGCATGTATTTACTTTAAATGTCCAATATTTCATAAGATTTCCAATTTTAAAGTTTTAAAATATTTATCAAATTTACTTATTTTTCTGGTTTAGCCTTATTGTTTTCCTTTTTATAACTACAGCTGCTGCCCTCTTTAAAATATTTAAAATGATGAGGTCATTTTATAGTAAAATTATCCATTATAGCATATATTATATTTCACTCCTCCATAAAAATTGATTTTAAAATCGTCTGTTTCTTTTATACTTTTATTTTAATAGAATTTTAATAGAATTTAATTTATATATTAGTCATTTTAGCAATTTTATCCAAAGTAGCATTAGAAATAATATATATCACTTCTCCATTAAAATTTATAGGACCCTACAATAAAATTAATTTGTGCTTAATATCAACACTACGAAAATTTTTATCAGTCACTTCCAAATTTTGACCTAAGTTTCAAATCTCAACCCTGTGGGTTTTTACATCGGCTACAACGTTTTCGTCTTTGTTCGTAAATAATAATTTGACTGTACTAAATAGTTTACAGCCGTATAATTCAATGTATAACTTAGTCACAGCAACGCGTGGCCGGGTCTGCTAGTTTTTTAAATATGTTTTCATACAGCTTAACAGTTTATAATAAAACATGGGATTTATAGATTAGTAATTTATTATTTTTGAACAATATGTTTAAAAAGTGCGATGAAGTTGTAGAAAATATTAAAGTACAATTTTTTTTTAGACCCCACTGCACATATTTCCTCCTTCAGAGTGAGTTCATCCGATTCTATATGAAAGTAAGTTTAAGTATCACATTTTTTTTAATGAAAAATAACCTGGTGTGTTATTCATACGACTTTCTCTAACACTGCATTATTTCAATAATATAAAGGCAGATTGAAAATTAAGTCGTTAAATAACAATTACTTAATATAAACTTACGTTAAAAAGAATTCAAACTAGGTTTAGAATCGTTTTTTTTTTATTGGGGGGGGGGGGGATGGAGACAAATAATTTTGTGTCGACGAGGCTATTGAAGAATGTTATTAGATTTAAAAGTTTATTACAAATTATTCAGACGACTTTTACTAGCATCCCACCTTAAAACTTATCAATCTTTATTTTTTCAACCATCGAATTTTTATTTATTTATTTATTTATTTATTTGGCAACGAATATTAGGTGAGAAATGCTGAGCTAGTTATCAGCCAGGGTAGCTCAGTGGTGGAGCATCCGTGCATTAAGCGGACGGCCCGGGTTTGATTCTCGGATCTGGTGTTTTTCATATAGTTGGTAGGTACAACTATAATATCTCCCCACAGCTGAATTTGGCGATTTTTCTTTGGCGCCGATTTGAACGATAACGATGTCGTTCTGGACTGTTTGCGATATAATATGGCAGCCTGCATGCTGTTTATTTTGGATTTATGATTTTATGATTTATAATTTAGCTTATGATTTTATCATTTATGATTTATGATTTAGCCACAATCGCCAAAAATAAATCGCCAAATTCAGCTGTGGGGAGATACTATAGTTGTTCCAGTTGGTATATAAAAATATCAACCTTTAGACTCCAATTTACTTAAAAAAAAAAAAAAAAAAAAATGAATATTCACGGTTGATGAAGTTATGAATAAAAAAAAATTCTAAATTGAAATTTCGTGGTCTATGGAGTTGTGCTACGATTAGTATTGTCTCACCTGTAAAATCTGCGTTTTTAGGCTCGGTGACTTTGCCAACGAGTATTATGTGAAAAATTCCGAGCTGGTTATCAGCCAGGGTAGCTCAGTGGTAGAGCATCCGTGCGTTAAGCAGAGTGCTCGGGTTCGATTCTCGGCTCTGGTATTTTTCACATAGGTGGTATATAAAAATATCAACCTTTACACTCCAATTTACTTTAAAAATGGATATTCACGGTTGGCAAATTCATGAATAAAAAACTTATCAATCTTGATTAAATTTTTCCAGTAGCAATCTCATATAAACTACAAAATACAATGTTTGAATTGTCCGCAATTGAAGTGACGCTGATAACAGCCATACAGAAAGATTAAACGTTAAAAACATGACTTTAGTATTCAGGAACCTCAAAACGCGTAATTATATTTAAAAAAAAAAAAAAAAAAAAAAAAAAAAAAAAAGCTAGAAATTCAACTTAAATATAATATAATATATATATATTATTTATACCGTATGGGTATGAGAAATTAATTTTCATTCTTAAACAGTTTTCTTGGCCATGGTTAAATGATATATTTAATACAGAACTTGTTATCTTACCCCTCAATTTGCAATCCGTCTTTACAGTATTGAAATACAGGGTAAGGAAAACTCGTGTGTGACATATCAGATTATCTTCTAACAATATATTGATGCAGCTCTCTCAGCTTTATGAAGTACATGCCCCTTGAAGTGTTTATACTTCAATTTTTAAGCATTTTTATCCAATTATTATTTCTGTGGTCTTTTATTTACTTTCTCCGTCATTAAGTTTAATGGTCCTTTTTTATTATTATTATTCCTGTCGGCATAAGTATTTTAAATTGTTTTTGTCTCTTATTGGTTCTTAATCTGCATCGCAACATTTTTGTGTCAGTCTTACCTATATGTTACAGTCAGTTCTATTTCTATTGTGTTGATATTGTTTTGTATCTATTAATTGCTAAATTTCAAGGTTAAATTTTATTACGATAACTATCATTTACATATATATGTATATATTCGTTCCATTATTTGTGTCTTGGTTCATAAATTTAGCTATTTTCATCTTTTTTAGATCATTTCGTTAAATTAAGCTCGATTTGTAACTTTTTTAATACAATCCAATAAAAGTATCTTTTAGGTTGATTTCTTTAGAAATCGACCTATTGCAATCACTTCGTTTATCTATCTATCTATCTATCTATCTATCTATCTATCTATCTATCTATCTATAATGAAAATGTTGTCATCACGATAACTCCCGAAATAATACTCGAAATCGAACTAAATTTGGACAGTGAACTAATCTTATAAATATCTTGGATGAGTTCGTTAAACAAGTTGCTCCGACTTTTTGTTTTCAAGTGGCAGCCACTTGAAAATTTCAAACCGACATTGTAAAAAGCATATTTAAAGCAAGATTTGCTTGAATTTTGATGTAAATACAGGCCACATAAGGGTCTCAATGAAGTTTATTAATGAAGTTTATCCGCCATTTTTAATAAAGTGGCAGATATTTAAAGTTAAGCGGGACCACTTGAAATCAGGCTACCACTTGAAAATTTAAAATCACTATAACTTCCGAAATAATACTCCAAATCGAACCAAATTTAGACAGTGTCTTATCTTATCTTATAAATATCTTAGATGAGTTTATTAACCAAGTTGCTCCGCCATTTTGTTTTCAAGTGGAGACCACTTGAAAATTTCAAATTGAAATTGTAAAAAGCGTATTCCAAATTTGTTTGAAATTTGATGTAAATATAGACCACATAAGTGTCTCAATGATGTTTATTAATGAAATTTATCCGTCATTTTTAATAAAGTAGTAGATATCTTAATTTAGCGGGGCCACTTGAAATCACGCTACCACTTGAAAATTTAAAATCACAATAACTTCTGAAATAATACTCCAAATCGAGCCAAATTTGGACAGTGTCTTAATTTATCTTATAAATAACGTAGATGAATTTGTTAACCAAGTTGCTCCGCCATTTTGTTTTGAAGTGGAGACCACTTGAAAATTTCAAATTCAAATTGTAAAAAGCGTATTCCGATTTTTTATTTTTATTTTGATGTATACATAGATTATACAAATGTCTCAAATAAATTCATTAAAGAACTTTATCCGCCATTTTTAATAAAGTGGCGGTTATCTTAAGTTAAGCGGGACCACTTGAAATCAGGCCACCACTTGAAAATTTAAAACCATGATAACTTCCGAAATAATACTCCAAATGGAACTAAATTTGAACAGTGTCTTAACTTATCTTTATAAATATCTTAGATGAGTTTTTTATCCAAGTTGCTCCGCCATTTTGTTTTCAAGTGGAGACCACTTGAAAATTTCAAATTTAAATTGTAAAAAGCGTATTCCGAATTTGTTTGAAATTTGATGTAAATATAGACCACATAAGGGTCACAATTATGTTTATTAATGAAATTTATCCGTCATTTCTAATAAAGTGGTAGATATCTTAAGTTAGCGGGGCCACTTGAAATCATGCTACCACTTGAAAATTTAAAATCACAATAACTTCTTAAAAAATACTCCAAATCGAAGCAAATTTGGACAGTGATATTTTCATATAATTATCTTGAATGTTTTCAGTGGGCAACTTGTCCCGACATCTTGTTTCTAAGTTCCAGACACTTGAAATCACACTGCCACTTGAAAATATGCCATTACGATAATTTTTAAAATACTAAACTGATTCAAATAAAAAGTTGGATAGTGAACATATGGTTCAAATATCTAGGATAAGTTCACTTAGTGACTTGATCCGCAATTTTATTTCCAAGTGGCGGCCACTTGAAAATTTGACATTATGGTAACTTTAGTAATACAGAATCAATTCGCATCAAATTTGGGTACTGGATTTATCTTTCAAATATCTCAGATAAGTTCGCTGGGTATCTCACTCCATTTTTTTTTTACTAGTGGTGCCACCTGAAAATTTCTTATTACGATAATTTTTGAAATACTGATTTAATTTAAACTAGAACTGGACAATGAACTTATCGTACAAATATACTGGATGATTTCGATGGGCAAGTTGTTTTGCCATTTTGTTTCCAAGTCGCAGCCACTTAGACTGCCACTTGAAAATTTGCCATAATAATAACTTTTGAAACACGGCACTGATTTAAACCGCAGTTGGACAGTGAACCTATGCTTCAAATATCTTGGATGTGTTTGCTGGGCAACTTGTTCCACTGTATTGTTTCCAATTGGCGGCCACTTGAAAATTTGTTATCAAGGTAACTTTAGAAATACTTAATCAATTCAAATCAAAGTTGAAAAATGGATTTATCATTCAAACAACAAAAATCTAGAAAATTCATGTAACTCGTGAACCAATCACGTTATTGCGTCCATCTTTGGTATATCGATAATAAGTATTTTCTCGCCAAAAGTCGCCATAGGGGAAAACTCGCCAGATTTGGCGCCAAATCCATTACCTGCGTTACTGGATCTTTTTAATGCGTTTTTAAGGAAAAATTAGGCTATTTTAATGCTAAAGCGAACTAGAAATGCAGAAAACTAATATTTTATCAACTTACTAAGCCTCTTTGAAAGAATTTCTACAAAAAAAAATATATATATATATATTCAAATTTTCAATCAAATGCCATTTTGATTGAAGTGGCAGCCACTTAATTTTTCAACACGACAATTTTTGAGATTTTGAATTAATTCGAACTATATGTGTACAGTAGACTTATCTTACAAATACATTTAATATATTTGTCAACTTAACCCACCATTTTTTTTCCAAGCGCCGGCCACTTGAAAATTTTAAATTCACATAAAAATGTATTTATGAACCGATTTGCTTAAAACTCCTTATGTGCATAGCCTACATCAATATTTCTACCAAGTGCATTAATAATTTGTAGCCGCCATTTTGAAACAAAATGACAGCTGCTTGATAAGGAAAAAGAAATCAACCTACCCTTCCGAATAAGCCGGAAGGACTTGTTTTTCTACTACAATACATTGAAAGATTCTTCTTTTATATGTTTCCAACGTGTTTTGTAATCTTAAAAGAATTAAATTTGGGTAAGTAATATTATTATTACTTTCTCTTACCCATAAGGCAGAGAAAGTATTGTTTTTGGGTCAAATTTTCGAAAGCAAGTTTTTGTTATATTTACACATTTTAAGGTCCTGCGAATCCGAAAATCGTGTTTTTAGTGGTTGGTCTGTGTGTGTGTGTCTGTCTGTCTGTTATGAGCATATCGGAAAAAAAAAATGGTAGCAGAAAGTTCAAACTTAGTATTCTAAATGTGTATGATACATGGATGCTATACTAAGTTTTTCGTTGAGATGAAACAAATGGTTCGTGTACAGGGACACCCAAGATAATTCAAATACATTACGTCTATGGGGGAAATTATAGGTAAGTAGAGTTTAACAGCTATAGACTGCACTAAAACAAATGAAATGAATATATATTTTTTCTATGCGTAAAAACATGTCTCATGTAGAATATGGTAGGGAAATCATTCACTGTTCATTTACAGGGCTAAACAAAAGAACTAGGTGATAATGCGACAATAGCTGAAAATTGGTGGAAGTGTATTTCATGTTGTGCCGTGCGTTATTACTATAGGATTATATTTAGGTGCACCATGTGGTATGTACATAATCTTCAAAGGATATACATGGCAGCAATTATTTAAGTGATAACATTCTTTTTTATTGTTAGTGGAAGTGCTGTACTATAATATTTTATCATGTCCTGGAAGGCTGCTCAGGAATTGAAATGGATTCCTCATAGACATATGGTGAATAATATATGATTTAAAGCTAAATATTCCTTACTTGCTTTTTGCATATTTACACGTTTTGAGGCTTCCAGATTACCAAAGTCAAATTTTTAACGTTTGATCTTTGTGTATTTTAGAGTAACTTAAAAACGAATAATTTCAGGAGATCTAAAAGTTGTATTTTTAAGTTAATATAAGTTTGTTGCTGGAAAAGTTTGGTCAAGACTGATAATATTCAAGAAATGTTGCGTGTGAAAGTTGTCTGAATAATTTTAAGTGAACTTTTAATTTTAATAAAAGGTTTAAATTCTATATAACTGTAGGTACAATAATGAAACGGGGGTTTGACTGGGCGGTAGTTAACATAGGTGTACATAGGTTTACACATAAGTTCTCGTTATCTCTTAATCTTCAAACAATATTTAAAGTATTGAATTTCAGGGTAAGAGAAAGTCGTGTGAGGGACACACCAGATCATTTTTTAAATAAATTAAAATTATTAAAACTATTCAAGCGTTAACTAGTTACTAAATTGGTCTTTGTGGTTTTCTGGGATGAATTATTCAACTGTTTACTTTTCGTTCTCATTTTTTTCTTTATTCTCATAATATATATATATATATATATATATATATATATACAGTCGAACCTCGTTAACGTGAATCTCGAGGGGGATAAAAAAAAATTGTTCATGCTATCAGTAGTTCATGCTACCAGTAACTAATCTTAATATAATTAAATTAATCTTCATTTTGACGGGGATTGTGGAAACAATTCATGTTAAAAGTAATTCACGTTAACAGCGTTCACGTTAATGGAGTTCAACTGTATATACTGATAAGCATAATATAAAAAACATTGATGCCATTACATCTCTTTTTTTTTTTTTAAGAGTTAATATTAAAAATCCTTTTTGCTGGAATTATTTTTCGTGTACCATGATACAAAACCAGTCTTATAATTTTTGTATCATTTCAACAGGATAATATCATTTATTAATTAATAATAATAAGATCATTTATTATATCTAATAATATCATTTATTAATTAATAATAATAATATAATTTATTAATTAATAATAATAAGATCATTTATTATAATGATCTTATTATTTATTTGGCAAAAATAAATGCTTCATTCCAATATCTTTTCTGGTTATTAAGCTTTCTTTTTATCACCAATAATTTCTAAAATACACTTTCTCTCTCCTTCTTTCGAAATAAAAAAGTTTTTGTTTTGAATTCACAATGAAAATCCGAAATGTGTTCTTAAAAAAATGTTTTTTGCGTTATTAATCTTATGTTCATTCGGGAACTTCAGAAACCTGTTTTAAAATGCATTCAAATAAACAAAGAAAATTTTACTCAGATGAATTTTTAATTGGTGTATTTGAAGTCACCAATAATTAATCCACTGTTGACTAATCAAAACATGAAAATTTAATTTATTATTTTAAAGATTTATTGATTTATTTTTAAGAATTAAGATTTTTATTTCTGAATAAACACTTTTTTTAAACAATCGAAAGACCATTAGCAACAATGTTTATCAATTAGATGTTATGTTTGTGATTATACCAACAATTGTATATTTCAGAAAACAATTCTAACAATGGGCTAACAATGTTTTATTAAAAGAAAAAATCTAATCATTAACAACAAGCTAAACATTTTTGTCTTTATCAAAATATCTTGCTATTACTGACGTCTAAAAAGTTCTTATGTGATTTAAAATAGATTTTATTTACGTACAAAAGGGGTTATTAAATATAATAAAAATCAATTTTGATTGATTTATTTACCTTTCACAGATTCTTTAATTAAATTTAGACAATAATTTGCCATCATGGCATCAGAAAATATCTGTTCTCGTAATATCGTAAACGAAAACTGTCTGCAAAAGAATAAATTTTCATCTGAAGATACTTCATGCCGTAACATCGTAATTCAGTTTATGGAAAAGAGGGGATACACAACTATCCAGCCACTCGATCGTGGTGGATTTGGAGAAGTACTTTCCGCCATTTCACCTAATAAAGATGATATTGCAATAAAAGTTGTAAAGAATACCCTCTCTTGGAATATGGAAGATGTTATGTGGCCAATTTTGAAACATCCAAACATCCTTCCACTGTATGAAACTATTGATTTAAAAGCAATGAATGTAAAGTTGTATGTCATGCCGAAGCATCCTACATCATTGGATAAAATGATCAAGAGTCAACAGTTTCTGGCCGATCCTAATGGATTCAATAGAATTCGTAAATGGCTTCGAAATATTATAGATGCATTACAGTATCTGCATGATAGAGGCTTCGTGCATTTCGACGTCAAATCCGACAACGTCTTGATTACTGTCGAAGATACGGCTGTTTTATCAGACTTTTCAGGAATCAATTGGAAAAAACAGGCATATAACAGAGTCATTGCTCCCTTTGTATACAGAGCTCCTGAGTCTTTTAGTGTATTGAAATATCAGGCAGACGCTTCAGCTTTTGATATCTGGACTTATGCCTTGATGACGCTGCACGTTTTGACTGGTAACTGGCCATCCTATTACATGCGAGAAGCGTATGATTTTGTGTCATGGAAAACCAATGTCGAGCCGGTTTTGAAAGAATCTTTGAATACCGAAAATTTCTGCAAAATTGTAACATCGGCACTGCCTGCAGTCGAAATGACAGACGAGGACTTACACCTTGCCCATGATTTTGTTTTAAGCATGTTGCAGTCGAATCTGAAGCATCGACCAACGACTCGTGAAGTTCTAAAGCATCCGTTCTTGTCGATCAAAGATGATAAAAAAGAAATATTTACTAAAGAGGAATGTAATGAAAACGAAGAAAAAATCACAAAAACATCTTTTGAACTTTGTGCAAATAAAACGGATGAAATAGTTGTCAGTCAAGTTTCACTTCAGAAATCATTCGAAGTACCTCTTGAAAATGTAGCTATCAAAACTGAATCAGTTAAAGAGAGTTCTAAAGTCTCAGTTTTAGATGAACAACAAATTTGTGATGTCGAAAAATCTTGTATCGATGAACTGCACGCTTTAAATTATTCTGATAATCTTGTCAATTCAAATCAGTGTTTGGCTGGAAAGATCGAGTTTGATACTGTGAAAATAGAATCTCCCGCGAAAAAAAATCTTGGCGGGAAAATTAAAAGATGGATCGTGAAAAAATGGAATCGTTTGTTTAACAGAAAAAAAAATTGAGAATGCCAATAGACAGTGACTGAAAAAGCATTCTGTTACCTTAATTTTCTATCAAATATTTTTTTGGCTTCCTACAGTATAAATTATTTCAGTTTCTAATAAAACTTTCATATTGCATTCAACATGTGTCATTATTTTCAAATAGCTTTTCATACGTAATAGTACAAAATCTAAATTTTATGTTGTGGGGGCACTCAAAAAATTTACATTGAATCATAGATACTAAGAGTTTCGGTTTCAATCGTATTTTCTCACTTTATACTTGCAGAAAAATTTTCTTTTGAATAACTGCAATATATACAATGTAAAGCAGTAAGCAATCAAAGGATTTAATCCAGTTATGTAATAAAATTAACCGCCTGTATTCATGTATTGCATAAATTTATATTTCGCTAAAATATTTGCTGAATATTTGCAGCAATTTTTTTTTTTTTTTTTTTGTTTTTGGTAACTGAGCATGCGAGAAAGGTTGCATTTTTTTTTTTATTACGCATGTCGAAAGCTACAGGGAAACTTATGTGAAAAGTTATTTCAACAGAATAAAAAAAAAAAAAATATATATATATTACCGGCGAAAGAATTACCTAGTTTTTAAATATTTTCTAAGAGTTAGAAATCCATCAGGGCTTTTTCGCATGTCATGCATTTAACACCTTCGCGCCGGCGTCACCCACAGGTGGCTCACACCTACAGTCGGCAGCAAAAGTATCCGAGCACTAGCAATAATACCTGTCCGAAGAAAAAGTACACTTAATACTGCTTTGATAAATAAATCCTTGTCGAGTCATGTTCTTAGTCAGTCTAAGAAAATGTTTCGACAAGGATTTATTGAACCAAACAGTTTTAAGTGTACCTTTTTGACATCGGAATTATTGGCTAGTGCTCGGATACTTTTGAGAAGACTTTGTAAACAAAATGCGCCGGCGTGAACGTGTTAATTCGAAGACCCAATTATTACAACTACTTTGCGACAAATAATTTTGATAAAAACTCCCTTATGAACTCTCAAATCTTAGTAAATCTTAAAGTTATTAAACCGATAAGGAGTTTTTACATACCACTTACTTAATTTAAAGATCCAATTGTTTCATCCACATTTTAGAAATCATTTTATGAAAAATCCCTTATGAGGTTGCAACTTCTGGGATAAAGAATAAAATCGACTCTCTTTTTTTTTTTTTTTTTTTTTTTTTTTTGACAATAACTATCTTAATTTTTCTTTTATTTAATTTAAGCTTTGACGTCAAATTGCCTGATACATCTAGCTTTGAAAAGATGTAATAAAATTTCTATCTTTCACCCATGTGCAGCGGAAAAATTATTTACTCTAAATACTAAAATTTCTATCTTTCACCCATGTGCAGCGGAAAAATTATTTACTCTAAATACTCTTATCTCAACGATAATTAAAAGCATGCCTTTTATATTTCAAAATAATGTTGTTCTAATAATTTATCAAATTTTCTGCAAGTTTTGTGAAATTTTGTTGAAAGTCATCCTTGTTATATGCAAAAAATTAAGTTTAGAAATAAATATGTCTAAATAATCGTGCGTTTTCTACTAAAAAGCATACAAGAATCTTTAACAGTGAGTGAAATCATGTGTTATATTTACAAGTCATTTGTATATTTTTTATGACACAAGGGAATTTAAAATATTTTTGTTTTTCTTTAATTTGTTGTTAGTCCTCTAATTGCATTGGTGACTAAAACCTTAATAGAAAATGTGAGCCTGCGACCGTTTCTTGCATTTCTGTATTTCTTTTAGTATTTCCTTAAAAAACAGAAAAAAATATGCTAATTCAAAAGAGAAATATACATCTAATAATTTGATCACCCTGCAGTATGTTGCCAAACAAGTGGCTAAACATTTCTGCATTCAAAGCTTTTAGACAAGAATTGCTGGGATCGATCCTAGTTCGCGCTCGTTGACCTAGCTGTTTGGAGTTTCCGTGGTTTACTTCGAAACTCGTGTGAATACGCGTTAGAACACCATAGAAAGAGCCTGAATCAGGCGAACTTCCCTTTAGGCTTATATCCCTATGTGTAGACATCTGGCCTTAAACCGGACACCAACACCAATACACTGAGAAAATATTCTATAACTGACATCTAGAATCTAAGTTGTGGCTCTAGAAAATATAGCTCCATATCATCCTATTCCCTTTGGAAAGCGAGTTCTAGAAGCCCTTATTAGACTTCTAGAGCGTTTGCCTATATTCTCGAGGGCAAAGTTATTTAAAAATCTCTGCAAATAAATGAGACTACAAGAGGCGGGTTTCAGCAACGATAATCTTGGTTTATTACAAAATTCTAGAAAATCAAGCGAGAATTTCTCGCAATACAAATGATTCTGAATATTGAGAGTATTCGGAATATTGTTTCACCATCTAGAAATGTGTACACTAGAAATTGTCGATCATTTCATCTATTCAGTTTATTGGCGTGCCTTACGCGCATAGCTCGGAAATCTATATTTCTAGTTAAGGGATTTAGAAAATACCACTTATTCATTCTAGAGGAAGGCGGTATATATTTTTTTCTTAGTGTACCCATTGTATGTTTCCGAGTAAATATGCGACGACGTTTTACTGAAGGTATGATTGTATGTAACTAGATATTTTAATCATGATGAGGGACTGACTAAGTCGATTCGAAAATTTGTTCGCCGTAAATTTTATTTTAATTTACTTAGTTTATATATATATACAGTAGGTAACAAAAGTGTCCGAACACTAGCAAAAATTCCTATGCAAAAAAGTATACTTCTTACGGTTTTGTTAAATACATTTTTGTCGAATTATGTTCTTAGACTGACCAAGAAGGATTTATTTAGTAAAAGCGTATGAAGTGTACTTTTTTTACATAGGAATTTTGGCTAGTGTTCGGACACTTTTTTTACCTACTGTATATTTGCATAAATATGTCTTTTAAATAATTTTTAAGGGAGCTGAGAGATTTTAACCTAAATATATATATATATATACATATTAAAATATGAACAACTGTAAAAAAAAATTAATACTTTATTTATGATCCTACGTACGTTGGTTGAAATATTATGAACAAAATTGTAATTTATATCAAGATAGAGTTTTATTGATTTTTCAAATTTTAACATGTATTTTTTGAAATATATATATATATATTATATGTGTGTGTATGTGTGTGTTTGCAAACTATCATTCCTTGAAGTTAACCTAGTGAATTTTTACGGCCTTAAAATGTTTGTACAAATTTATTTCATTAAACTGACAGATTTTAGAATATTTGCTATTTTTAATTTATGTAGAATTTAAAAATTAGTTTTATTAAATGTTCTTCATTTTGTAGATATCTTTTATATAAATGCGTGTGCGATGGCTTAAAACAAAAGGTGAAAAAGTTTATTTTATTTTATTTTAAGGATTTAAAAAGAAAAAAAAACATTGAAATTAGTTACAATTTTGCCCATAAATTTTCAGCCAAAGAATGAATAGTCATAAATAAAGCGTCAAGCTATACAAAAATGTTCTTATATATATATTAATAAAACAGAATATATATGTATGTATTGAAAAGTCGATTTTTTCCGTAGGATAAAACCCCTAAGAGTATTGCCAATATCCTCGCCAATGACTTACAACGAATAGTACGTTTACGCCTACGAATAACACTCCTTCAATTTAGCGGAACTCTGCGTCTGCCTTTCCTGTAAATGTTGTTTTCTGGCAACCCGAGTATACGCGTGGGAAAACTAAGTTTGTTTCACTTCTGATTAGGAGAATAAAAATAATAATTACACTTTCTAAAAATTATGTTAAAAAGGACCAGTCATGCTTCTTCAATTAATTTTTACAGAAAATTTACTGGTAGTTACAATCGCTGTTTTTCAATTGTATTACATTATTTCACTAATTCCGTCTATTTATTTATTTATTTTTATTTTTATTTTATTTTATTTATTTATTTATTTGTTTGTTTATTGTCACGGTACGCTTTTATTATTTTAAAATATTTGTAGGTCCACTAACAATAAGATACATTTTATTTTATTTTATTTTATTTTATTTTATTTTATTTCATTTCATTTTATTTTTATTATTTATTTGATGGATGCATCCAAGATATATTTTGGTAAAAGAGCCTATGACGATAATTTTTAATAATGGAATATAAAATGAATTTCCATTACAAAATAAATGAAATGTTTATTTGATAATACATTTAATGAGAAATTTAAAAGGAAATGTAAAATAAATTCCATTATAAAGTAAATAAAATGTTTATTTATTGATAAATTACAAATTACATGTAATGAAAAATTTGAACCTTGTCTTTTTAATAACTTAATTTACATTTAAGAATAAAAATGCACTGTAAATACAAGTGTCTGAAATTCAGACACAATTATGTCTAAAATGGATGTTTAATTTTAAGATGCTAAAAAGTGTCTTAAAAGGCATATCGTTTCACACATGAAGTGCCTGAACTTCTGCCATCTTTGATCCTATCTACAGTGAATATTTTTCATAAATAAATAAATGAAAAGATGAGTGTTATACTGTTTACATGAGAAAAAGATTTTAGAATAACCTAGAGCATAAAGAAAAAGCATTAATAATTTTTAAAAAAATAATTACAGTTGCCTTCGCCCGGAGTCGAACCGACAATCAATGGATTTACAGTCCAGCGTCTTCCCAATCAAGACATCGGTATTCACACTAGAGGTTGTTTGTATAAGGAAATATATTTTTGTAACCGTAAAACAAATCGAAGTTTTACGTCTTTCCAATAAAACTGTCGATAAGAGCTAAAGATTAATACACATTATTATCTTAAATTCCATAGGTGTAGAGGTTTAGAGTTTTTTTTTTTTTTTTTTTTTTTTTTGTAAAATGCGTAATAAATATGAAAAAAATAGTAGACTATGGATTTTAAACGATTTTTTTTAAAGTGGTATTTGTAAGAAAACAAACTATGTACATGAAACCAAAACAATTGTTCTTTTACATTTTGAAGTGTATAGGGAACATAAAATAATTAAAATGCGAAAAAAAAAAAAAAAAAAATCAATTACGCACAATTCTTTTAAGAATGTTTAGTTAGGAATTCGCTTCTTAGCTACAAGATACATGTTTCGTTTATCTTAATATATATATATATATATTTTGTTGTTGTTGTTTTATTGCATGTGAGAACTTTAAATAAAAATTAACTTTGTTTTTTAACTTTTAACTGAATAAGTTTCGCGTCTAAGTATTTTAAATAAGTTAACTACTTATATTATATAAAATAATATCAAATTTATTTGTTAAAAAAATATTAAAGCAGGATATGCATGCTGTTTAAGTAGATTTCATATGGAAAATTTGTTAAGTTATACAAATGTCTGAATTTCTAAGTGTCTGAAATTTGAAATGTCTGAATATTTAAGTTCCTAAATTGTAAAATGTCTGAAATTTTATGTGTCTAAAATGTTATATGTCTTAATTTCAGACATATCGACCTTATTCAGACACTTATATCAGCTCATTTATGAAAAAGACACTTACGTGCCTCAATTTAAGACAGCACGTGCGTCTGAAATTTTGCATGCGTGTTTCAGACATTTATGTGTCTGAATTGAGATTTGAGACACATTTCTGTCTGAATTTAAGACGCTTCTATTTACAGTGTGGTAGTGCTAATTCTAGTTCCTTTTCCTGATTTACAAAATCTACATTTTCCCCTTTTCTTTCTTTTTCTTCTTCTTCTTTTTTTTTTTTTTTTTTTTTTTTTTTTTTTTGTATGCGTGTGTGATGGGCATAGAGCTGAAGTTCCAAATTCGCATAAGTGATATGACATGCAAAATTGTAATAACACACTTACAGCTTTTTGAAATAATGTGAGATAATCCTACCTAAGATTAATCTCGAACGAATTAATTCGCTTTTCTGTATATTTTAAAATTAAATCTTGATTATTACACCCGAAATTAGTTTTCCTCTTTTTGCAAATTTAAAGCCAAATAATAATAATGAAAGACATAAATAAAAATGTTTCACAGGAAAATTGCGTTGCATGTCAAATATCATTCTCTCTCCAGTCGGCTGCAAAATTATTCGAGCGCTAGCAATAATTTCTATAGGTAATAAGAAAAGTACACTTAATACTGTTTTGTTAAAGAAATCCTTGTCGAAAAAAAAAAAAAAAAGTCAATGTTGCTATTGCTATATTGTCGATGTTGCTATTGGTAACAAATAAATTTATTGCCTGCAAATGAATAAAAAAGTGTTTCTTAAATATTATAAAAGTAAAAAGATATTTAGGATTGTAATTTTTCATCTGCATATAGACTTTTATTCTACATTATAAATAAAAGTAAAGAAATTGAAATTGAAAAATTGGCATCCTCGAAATGCTAGAAAGAAGAAAATTATTAGAGCAGTTAAACATTTAAAAATATCCGGTATTTATAAAATATTAAGCAGAAATTTAATCCAGATGAAATGAAAATTAGTTTAGATTTTATTTTATTTTAACGTCAGTCAAAAAAGATTTAGCAATAAAACGTGATGATCATATTAAACAATTATTGCTACAGCGCTTTAAGTCCAGAAACTTTCTAAGATGAAATTTAAGAAACGATTACTTAGACTTGTTTATATAAAGATTTAGTCTTTTAACTCAAAACATATTTAAACGATTGACTAAATGGGAGCATCTTTAGTATAACTAGTTTAGTGACTTTTAAAATTTAGAGCTGAAGTAGCTCGGGAATTCTCACCAAGGAATTCATTCCTGTGACCACGTTAACCAGTTAACTCTAGCCATGGGTTAAATATATTAATTATAGAAAGAGGCAAAAATAGTAATGATCACAATAATATTAATTTAATGTTTACAATATTTATAATAATCACATAAGTTATTTGTTTTCAATGTGTCTGACTAGATCATATTGTAGAAAAAATGCACTGTACAAGTTTCTTCTTTACTGTTGCAAATGCCATTTTAAATCTAGCTGTACATTAAAAACATAGAGAGAGTATTACGTATTGTCCTAAATTAACTAAAAAGTGTAATAGTAAAAATATAGGCATAAAAGCTCTTTTTTTTTTTTTTTTTTTTTTTTTTTTAACAAGCAATTATACTCAAGAATTCATCGCCAAATAGTGATAAAATAAAAAAAAAACTCCAAGAGGGTTATATACTAAAGCTGTGATGCTAAATGATCTAGATATTATGAAATTATCTCTATTCTAAAAAAAAAAAAAAAAAAAAAAAAAAAAGTTACTGTCGTCGTTGTTCATTTTGTGTGTATAGCATATGCTTTCGCCCAAAACGGTGGAAAATTGTTATTAAGTAGTCGAAAGTTGAGACAGATTTTTAACATATTATTTTATATATGAGAAATATGAAATCAATGAAAATCAAATAAACCAACCAAATCTCTCGTAATACCTCAAAACGTAGCTCTAGTTCAATGTAAAATACACTCAAATCAATGAAAATCAAATTTCTTGTAATTCCTTATATATATATATATATATATATATATATATATATATATAAAGGATATAGCATTAAATGTTGTGTGTTTCAATGTGATATCAAATATGAAGATTTATACATCATTGGTCTATATTTGTCTTGTGTTATGCACTGTTAATATTCCTATTCAATGAAAGGAGAAGCTACGAATAGGCGGGTAGAGCCCCACAAGGGTTAATGATCGAAGTAATTTTTTACACATACTAGGTGGGAGGGGGCAAAGTCTCTCTCAGGGGTTGGAGAGCGGAGTAAAGCGAGGGCGGAGCCCCCTAGTATATTTAAAATAATATTTAATTTTTTCTCTTTTAATCCATTGCAATATTCAGTGCTACTTTTGTGTTAAGATAAATAGCCAAAGAGTCATGGTAAACATAAAACAGCATAAAGTAATTGAAATTAAATTATTTATCTTTTTGTTTTTTTGTACGCGTAACAACCTTCTGAAACCACAATTCTGGCGGCGCCATTGATTTCAGTGAAACTGAATGAATTCCTTTAAGAGCCTGAAAAATGAACGAATAAAAATACAAAACACCTTCTCTTTTTATATAACTTTCGGTATAAATCTTTCTCCCCAATTCAATTCACAAGAGAAAGGTCAAACTTTCCTTGCGAATCCCTTTTACGCCCCTCGAGTTCAAGGCCTCAGCAGAGCATTCAGTGGGCCCCAATTTATAGTCTAGAATTCCGGTATATTGTCTTTAGTGCACGAAATATTAGAAAGGTTTGTGGGGGCCCAGGTAGGCGTCCATAGTCCAACACCCCCGATGTCACGCACACGCGCTGTGGGACTTTCATTTTCTCATGTTCAAGATTAGATGAAAGCCATTCAAAATGATTTGTTAGAACGACTAACTTGTCTTTGTAAGTACCCTATTTGACAGGTAAAGTAATGCCTGTAAATTTACGGTCGCAAATGATGTAATTTAAAATCAAAAGATTTATTTTACGGATATTTTCCATTTAAAGCTCCCTAAACTATCAATAACAGTTTTTTTTTTTAAAGCCCCGAAAAACATTGCTTTCAGTTTGGAATAACAGAAAAATTTTAGATATTAAACCATGTGAAAGGCGGGGGAGGGAACGGGGGGGGGGAAGTATACATGAGTCCTGAGGCTAAAGAATTGATAATAATCTTTTTTAAAACACAATATAAATATCAAAGCATAGGGATCCATGTAGGAAAAATTCCATTCTGAAAACAGACATTCTACAAACATTAAAATAGACCTTCAGAAAAATCACCAAACTTACGGATCTTGCATAAAATAAACTGAAATATTTCAGAATTTGCACTTCACAAAAATGAGTCCCTTTAAGAAAGTTTTACAGAAAATTGCATATTTCACAAATGAGCCACAAAAATGTCATATATTTCAGCTATCAGATATTTTTTATAGCAGTAATTTTGCTGACCTGCAAGTAATAAAATTTTTTCTTAATTGAATTTTTTTTTCAAAAGTGAGAATTTTGTCGACTTTCGGTGAAATAATTTGTTTGTTTCGAAATCTGCGGTAAAATACATGTATGTGAGAATTGGTTACAATTAAATGTGAATTTCTACAATTAACCGTTTCGTGAAACGAAACCGCGTGTACGCACTCAGATAAATGTGCATATAAGAAGAAATTTTATTGAATTGGTGGCGAAATAAATGCCCATTTCAGTATTTAATTACAATTAAATTAAATCAATTAGCGAAAAAAATAAATGATCCGATATTAATAAACAAGCAAAAAGTGATTTTATTATAAATATCACCTGTAAACTTTTATATAATTGTTAAAGCCGTATTCCTTAAATATCACTACAACTATTTCCCAAACAACAGTTCAGTTATACTGAAAGTTAACTGTAAAATATCAGTTAGAAAATCACATCAGATTCCATTTCATCAATAAGAAAATTACAAAGTATATTCTTATCGTACCAAACAGTTTTCTTTTAATTAATTCTACGTATAAACTATCACTGAAATCTAATACTTATTATACTTAATGTTATGAACTTTAGTTACACGAAAACTTTAAAGGTATACGTCTTGTATGAAAAATCGTATCATATCGCTTATAATACTTGATAAATAAATACATATATACAAGAGCAAGGGTAACCGAAAGGTCCCTCAAAAAGAAAAAATATCATTTTCCTTATTATCCAGTAAAAGAACAAACAAAAAATGAAAAAGTCATTGTATTGAAAAGACCACCTGCAAATCCAAGATATCTGAATAATTTCCAAAGCAATATCGATGGAAACATCATTTTATATCTAAACTGAAACAGAAGAGACCCAAACAAAATGAATCAATTTTTGCAACTGGTCATAAATGATGGATGGAAAACGCTATTAAATTACAGTGTACCTCTCTTATCTGTAACATTAGGTCATTGAGAACGTTTATTATTTCTATTTTTATCGGACCAAGCGTTTCTGTTGATTATATTTTCTCCAGAGCTTTATTCATATAACTGAACCTACGCCGTTTCAGCCAGCAATAAAATACCTGGAAGCTGTTCGCTTCCCAACCTTAATATTAAATGATGGATTGGGGATAAATAATCAGGGGGTATCATAAATCATTATATGGAGAGCATTATTTTTTGAATACTAATAAATAATGGTACATTATTCCTTATCTCCTGTTTCATTCAAAATATCTAATAACTCCTCCTTTTGCAAATATTTTACTTTCTTTAATGGTTTCTATTTTCATATCACGTCCTTTTATTTAGTAGGGACCACGTAGCGATAGCTCAAGGATCCCTAAAAATTAAAAGTACTGTGCACTGAAAAAAAAAAAAAAAAAAAAAAAAAAAAAATATATATATATATATATATATATATACATATTAACTTTGTCAACGAATGTTACGTGAGAAATGCCTCGCTGGTAATCAGCCAGTGTAGCTCAATGGTTTGAGCATCCGCACGTAATGCGGAAGGTCCGGGTTTGATTCCCGACTCTGGTATTTTTCACATAGTTAGTATAAAAAATCAGTCTTCCACTCCAAAATTTTCTGAAATGAATATATATATATATATATATATATACCGTGGTGGACATAATTATGAGACACCTATCTAATTTGACAAATAGTGAAAGAAAAGATTCAGAGCTTAAAAAAGTTTTATCAAATATGTCAAAAAAATAAATTTATTCTGTTATCACACGTAATTTTTTACAGAATTGATATTTTTATAGAGTTTAATAAAAAAAAAAATTAAAAATACCATGGACAAAATTATAAGACACCCTAACATTTTAATTAAAACACCTGCTTTTTTTCGAAAATAATGTGCAATATGCAAATTTTCTGCATGCTGTTATGACGTCAGCAGTTAACTAAAACAGACGATAACCGACTTCACGCATTTACAAACATGCCACGAGGTACAGAATTAAAAGAACGTGAAATTGGCGAAATTTGGAGATTAAATGGAACTGGTGCTTCAATTAATAATATTTCAAAAGTTATTAAACGCTCTAGATGTGCAATTAGAAATGTTTTGAAAAGAGGAATTAATGAATCGGTGGTTAAAAGATGTGGACGTATTCCTTGCTTGTCCTCGAGAGACAGACGCCATGTTCTTTCGCTCGCAATAAGATGACCACTACAGGCATTAAAAATGCTTTGAAACTGAATTGTTCAAGGAGAACCATTCACAGGGAGTTGCATAATGCTTCCAATGTGAAATATAAAAAATTGAAGAAAAAACCACCGCTTCTAAGCCGGCAAAAAATGGAGCGTCTAAACTTCGTTAAACATACTATGGCTTTGACCTCCAAATGGTACTCTGTGTTATTTTCTGATGAAAAAAGTTTAACGTGGATGGTTCTGACGGGTTTCAATATTATTGGCATGATTTTCGGATGTCTCCTCATGTACTAATGAGCCATCAAATGGGTGGAGGCTCAGTAATGATTTGGGCTGGTTTTTCGGCTCAAGGGAAAATAGATATTGTTTTTGTGCATTCAAGAATGAATTCCGAAAAGTAAAGAATCTTCTTAAATATCAACTAGCCATATATGGCGAACTTCTTTGTGGCGAAAACTACACTTTCCAGCACGATAACGCGCCGATTCATGCATCACACGAAACAAAAAAGTGGCTTTCAGAGCAAAATATCAATGTTCTCCCATGACCTTCTCGCTCTCCAGACTGAAATCCCATCGAAAACTTGTGGGGGATCATAGCTCGTGCGGTTTACCAAAATGGGAGGCAGTTTATATGTGTCGAAGACCTAAAGAATGCTATAAAATGTGCTTGGGAAGAACTGTGTTGCGATATTTTGTTAGAATTGATAGATTCGATGCCGAATCGCATTTTTCATGTTATAAAAAACAATGGCGGCTCCACCAAATATTGAATAACCATGTAAGAGGATTTTCTTTTAGACCATTAGTGTCTGCTAATTATGTTGACCACTGTATTTGGAAAAAACGGTTGGTGTCTTATAATTTTGTCCATTATGTTTTTAAGTTTTTTCATTAAATTGTATGAAAATATGATTATTATAAAATAATTATATATGATAACAGAATAAATTTATGTTTTTGACGTATTTGATAAATAATTTTTAAGCTCTGAATCTCTTCTTTCACTATTTGTCAAATTAGATAGGTGTCTTATAATTACGTCCACCACTGTATATATATATATATATTTATTTATTTATATGTCACTGACACCTACACTGGGAAAAGAAATATACCGCCTTCATCTAGAACGAATAATTGGCCATTTCCTAAATCCCTTAATTAGAAATATAGATTTACGACCTATGCGCATAAGGCACGCCAATAAACTGAATAGACGAAATGATCGAGAATTTCTAGTCTGCACATTTCTAGATGGTGAAACAATATTCTGAACATTCTGAATCTTTTGTATTACGAGAAATTCTCGCTTGATTATCCAGAACTGAGTAATAAACCAAGATTATAGTTGCTGAAACTCGCCTCTTGTAGTCTCATTTATTTGCAGAGATTTTTAAATAGCTTGGCTATCGATAATATGGGCAGACGCTCTAGAATTTTATTAGGGGTTTCTAGAACTCGCTTTCAAAAGAGACTAGAATTTAAAAGTATGGCGTGGAGCTATTTTTTCTAGAGCCACAATTTAGATTCTAGATGTCAGCTATAGAATTTTTTCTCAATGTAGAAACTAAATTGTGACTTTAGTAAAAGTAGTTCCATGTCAGCATTATAAATTCCAGTTTCCTTTGCTAACGAGTTCTAATTAGCCCTATTAGAATTCTAGAGCGTGTTTCTATATTATCATGGTCAATCTTATTTTAAAAAATCTCTGAAAAATAAATGTGAGCACAATAGTCGAATTTTGGTAACTATAATTTCGGTTTATGTGTAAATTCTAGGAAATCAAGCGAGATTTTCTGGCAATACGAAGGATTCATGACGTTTATAATACTGTTTCACCATCTAGAAAAGAATATACTAGAAATTCTCGATCACTTCGTCTATCCAGGTTATTTGTTTACCTTCAATGTATATTTCTAGTTTAAGAATATATAGAAAAAGACTACTTATTCGTTCTAGGTGAAGGCGGTATATACAGGTGTTGGACAACGCTTTGTCGAATATCTTGGAAAATACTTAAGGTGTTGTTCTTGAATTTTAGGGTTAAGGAAAACATATCTTTCCTCCTATTTTTCAGCAAAGATTTTGTTACGAACAACAAATCCAATAAAATAAAAAGTACTTGTGATAACCCTGTATATGGAAAAGATTCGATTGATCTGCAAATTTTACATATGGTTATAAATGTTATAGTTTATACGTGTGTAGAGTTTTGTGAGGATATCTTGAATATTTAATGAGCTATTAATATTTTATTAAAAAGGTGACGTTTTTGCTTCATAACTCCAAAGGTTTTTCTTTATATTTCATGAAACTTCCGGAAAACATGACAGCATATGCCTAAATCATTATACTATAGTTTAATTTAATATTTAAAGAGATATGGACAGTTGTAGTAAATAATTTATTACTGTGCATGCGCGGGCTATAGCAAAACAAATTTCGACACAGTTTGATACCCAAATGTATAGAGAACCTTATGAAAAACATCCATTTGAATATCACAAAAATTCATACAAATACTGGTGATTAAATGAGCTATTTTTCAACTGTTGTCTTTACGATAAGGGGTCATTCGTAAATGAAAGTTCGTATCAGAAAAAACTATGTTACACAATAAGACTTAATACAATATTTGCGATTCATTTTTCTTTCTTTCTTTTCTTTATGAAAAAAAGAAAAATGAATTGTTTGAAAAGAAAAAAATATTTTTCTTTTTCTGATACAAATTTTCATTTGGGAATAACCCTTTATCGTAAATACCATTTTAGAAAACAGCTAAAAACCAGCTCATTTAATCACCGATATTTTTATAAATATTTGTGATATTTAACTGGATTTTTTTTTTTTTTAAGGTGTTCTATACAGTTGAGCATTAAACTATATCAAAGTTTTTCTGCTAAAGTCCGCGCATGCGTAATAATAAATCATTTATTACAATTGTCCATATCTCTTTGAATATTAAATATATTTGTTTTAAACTATAGTATAACTATTTAGACATATGTTGTCATGTTTTTCGAAAGTTTCATGAAATTTGAAAGAAACCCTTTGGTGTTATAAAGTAAAAACTTGCGATTTTTTTTTCTTTCTTTTTTTTTTTTTTTTTTTTTTTTTATTATTTAAATAAAATATTAATAACTCCTTAAAAATTCAAGATATCCCCCCAAAACTCTACACACGTATAAAATATAACATTTATAACCATAGCTTTTCCATGTACAGTGTTATCACAAATACTTTTTACTTTCTTCTATATTCAATAAAAGAAAGTATTGGATTCGTAAAAAATTTCAACCTCGGGTTTTTGATGAATTTACACGTTTTGAGAGGTGTATATATGGAAATCATCTGCATTATCTTGGAAGATAATTTTTTTAAATAATAATTTTAATAAATTATTTTTACTGAGTGAATTTGTATAGGAAATTATAGAAGAAAGTCATGTGGTGGTCACAACATACTAGTTATTTTATTGGGTTTGTTGTTCGTCCCCTAAGGGTTTTCGTCACAAAATCTTTGCTGAAAAATATGAGGAAAGACATGTTTTCCTTATTCCCAAAATTGAAGAAAAACACGGTACGTATTTTTCAAGATATTCTACAAAACGTAAAAAAGCGAAAGTGTTTACATATATTTTCTCAGTGTAGAAGAAGGATACTGAAAAATATTTTAGAGAAGAAACGACTCTTAAAACTTTAAAAACTGAGTAATAAAAATCTACTTATTAGAGGAATTAGATTAATATTTAAGTTGGATTATTAATTACCTTTTCCCTCTAAATGCGTTCATGCTTTTTTTGCTACAAATCCTGTTTTTATAATACCGCATATAAAGAGCAAATTTTTTCTTTAATTTTTAACAAATATCAATTGTGACCAAAAATATTTTATATACAATGGAAATAAAAATAATTAAAAAGTATTATGCGCTATATATTTATATTTACTTATGTTTAAAATGAAAATTAAACAATATATATATATATATATATATATATGCGAGTAGTTTTAGAACGAGGAAGAAAATTTGACTTTTCCCTATTTGTGCATGCTGGAAATATTTAAAATTTAAACATTGATTAAAAGAATTTTAATATGCTATATATGTATATATATTTACAAAAATACAAATATACAAAATTATAATTATTGTTCGTGAAATCTTTACTTCATTGCTAAAAAATCTATCTATATGGCAGTTTTTTCTGCTCATTCATTCGTGTTTTTAGCCTATTTCTTAAAATATGGGAAGCGTTAATGATTAAAAATTTGCGAAATATTCATGGTTTCTGAGTCTGTTCCGTTTTTAATCTGAAGAACGAGATTAGTTTAGATGAATGTGGGAAGATTCAACAAGAGACAATCTTTTTTCCCCCCTTCTTTTACGTTTAAGTTGTTAAGATCAGATTTATGGTGTAAAAAGAAACTTTGAGTTGAAAGATGAGCATGGGGGCTGAGAAGAAAGTTTCGCAACATAATGATTTGTAAGAAGATTAAGGAGTGAAAAATGGATGTTTCAAATATACTTTTTCATTTTATAAAGTACGTGGACTGAATATTTACAACCTATTCATGCTTTCTGGTAAAGTATGAGTAGCTATCTATCTTCAAAAAGTGTATGACCTATGAGGAATTGTCTGAAATGAACGCAGGGAATTTTTATCTTTTAAAATAAATGTTTGTTTTAGAATTATTTAGGGAACATGGCTGCATTGATAGTTTCAAATAAGCTTATATTTTCATTTACTATTTATAAATTGCACTATATTATATTTGTTCAATAAAATATATATTTAGATAACAATTCTGATGGTTTTTGAAAGACTTTTTTTATAGATTTGAAATTTTTAAATTGCGTTTTGTCAGTTTTGCATTTTTTTCATCAATTCATGATCTTCAAAATTCTAAAACTCTTACAGATATTTAAGATGAGACTTAATATTTTCTTTTGGGTTTTTACTACTTACAAGGTATGGATTTTCAAATTTATTAACTAGTTTTTGTGAAAAAAAAAAAATTAAAAACTACATGTCTCTGTAAAAATTTCAAAAAACATGATTTTTTCCATATTTTTATTTTTGATGGCTTTTCTTTTAAATATATTACAAAATACACCCCCCAATTCTTTTAAATAGTATCTATTAAGCATTATATATATATATATATATATTACTTTTTTTCATAAATATCTGTAGAAGGTTTAGCATTTAGAAGATCATGAATTGATGAAAAAGTGCAAACGAAGAAAACGCAATTTCAAGATTTCAAATCTGTAAAAAATATATAAAAAACCACAAGAATAGTTGCCTGAATGTTTTGTTGAATAAATTTCATGATTTGGTTATTGAATTTCTTTTACTGAACAAATATAATATAGCTCAATTTATAAATATTAAATTGAAATATAAGCTTTTATCTGAAAACTTCAATGGGGTGCAAAGTACAAGGTATTATGTCCTTTAAAGTATTGCTTATAAGTAAAAATTATCCACAGAATGTATCCATCCTTAACAATGGTCAACAGAGGATTTCTAAACGATTGAATTTCAGATTCATATTTACAAGTTAAAACTAGTTGGCATAGGTGGACTCTGCTCAGTTCCCCATCATATGTGTATTCTCATAAATTTTGTAGTACAAAACATATTATATTCATGTTAAGAGAAATGAATTTGACCAAACACTTGACACAGTGACAGAACGAAATCCCTGCCTAATAGGCTATCCACCGTTCAGTTCAATATATTTATCTTATTCCAACCTATTAATTTATTTTAGTGGGTCAATTTCGTAGTTTATTTTCATGCGACTATTTCCAATGCAACAATCCCCAAAATGCATATTTATATGGAATATCATCCCATTTTGGTGTGTTGATAAAATCTTAAATTTCGAATAACTTACGAAATTTTCCTGTTAGAATATTTGCAGTCACTCATGTAACAACAAGTATCATAAATGTTATTTTGAAGTTGTCTGGCATATTTATAATCCTCAAAATGGACGTTTATTATCAATTTTACCCTATTCCGCCTTGTTAAGTAAATCGTAAATTCCAAATAACTTACGAAATTTTTAAATTAAATAATTCATAGGGATGTCCATGCCAGTATCTTAAATGACATTTTAAAAGTGTTCTGACAACTTTACGATGAAAATATTCCTCAAAGTGAGCGTTTATGCGAAATTTTGCCCTATTCCGCCATATTAAGTAAATCGCAAATTTCCAGTGACTTACGAAATTTTTTAATTGGAAAATTCATAGTCACGGATGTTTTTACCAGCATCTTATGTAATATTTAAAAAATAGTCTGACAACTTTACGAGGAAAATATCCCTCAAAAGGGGCACTTATGCGAAATTTTGCTGTATTCTGTCATGTTAAGAAATTCGTAAATTTCGAATAATTTACGAAATTTTCAAACTAGCATGTTTCTAGTTAATGGTGTTTATAACGGCATTAAAACTGATATTTAAAAGCTGCTCTTACATCTTTACGATAAAAATATTTCTTTTCGTGTACGTTTAAGGGATATTTTGCCCTATTCTCCCATGCTAAGAAAATCGTAAATTTCGAATAACTTCTGAAGATTTTTAATTAGAATGTTGAGAAAGAATAGGGTTCTTGTCAGTGTCATAAATAATACTTTAAAACTTGTCCTATCTCCCTGCGATCATTTGCTCGTGAGATATCGTGTACACAGACTAACATACTAACACACTAACGGACTAACATACTAACGGACTAACACACTAACACACTAACGGACTAACATACTTACACACTAACGGACTAACATACTAACGGACTAACACACTAACACACTAACGGACTAACATACTTACACACTGACGGACTAACACACTAGCGAACAAACAAACTAATAGACACCCTACAGACGGACACCATACCCATTTTGATATTTTTGAATTCCTCACACCTGAAAACGTGTAAAAAAGTCAGAAAACCGAGGTCGAAATTTTTCACGATTACCTAAGTTCCCCATACCTATAGTATGATGGGGAACTAAAATGAATAAAAAATTAATTTTAGATGATGTTTGTGTCAAAATATCCACAAGAACAATTATAAAAAATGACTTTCACGCAGTTATTCCCTTAAAGAAATTACATAAAAGAAAATTTCACAAATCGTCTCTCTTATAACAGTTCACAATGTATGTGGTCATTGCAAAGTTACGAAATATGTCACACAGGTAGATTTCAATCCAATGACGCACCTCGAAGCCCATTTTAAAATTTTGATTTATTTTAGCCTATTTTATGATTGGAAAAGTCTTTTTTACTTTCTCCTATATTCAATAGAAGAAAGTATTAGATCCGTAAAAATTTTCGACTTCCGATTTTCGACGGATTTACACGTTTTGAGAGGTGTAGAACACGATTTGACCATTTTTAGAAAATGTCTGTCTGTCCGTCTGTGTGTGTGTTTGTGACAAAAATTTTGTGGCGACTGTATCTCCGAAACTACTGCTCATAATTGTATATAAATTTATATGTAGATGCACCTTGATATAAATTAGTGCCTATCAACTTTTGATGTCAACCGCTCAACAGGTGGCGCTGCTATACAGTAATTTCCGCAATTTAAAGGGAGGCTATAGCTGATGTTCTGTTGCGTAAAATCAAACAAAACTTGATATGTGAGAAGGTCCTTATGATACATTAAGCTGATTCAATTTGAATGCTTATCGGCCAACAGGTGGCGCTGCTGTACCGCGATTTTCGCAATTTAAGGGAAGGCTATATCTCAGGAACTACTGCACAGAATTGCATAAAAAGTGATGTGTAGCTGCTCCTTAATCTAAATTAGTGAGTGCCTTTCAACTTTTGTTGTCAACTGCTCGACAGGTGGCGTTGCTAAACAGCGATTTCTACAATTTCAGGGAAGGCTGTATCTCAGGAACTACTGCACAGAATTGCATATAAGTTTATATGTAGATGTACCTTGACCTAAATTAGTGTCTATCAACTTTTGATGTCAATTTCTCAACAGGTGGCGGTGCTGCACAGCTAGTTCTGCAATTTAAGGGAAGGCTATGCCTCATGTTCTACTGCATATCATCAAACAAAACTTGATATGTAAGAAAGCTATGTTGAGACGTTATGCTGATTCAGTTTGGATGCTTATCGGCCAATAGGTGGTGCTGCTATACTGTAAATTTTCCTCGATAACGGGAAGGCAACAACTTCTATGGAACATAACTGTACGAAATTTCATGTGTGAGAAAACGAATTTTTTAAAATGTAATTTATGCACAATAAATCTGTCTTTCTTTGAATATTTAGTGTTAGTTTTCCCTAAGATGAAACTAATTTGCATTCATCATGTTAGATCATTTTAATAAATAATCGTTTTAATAAGTTATTTGCACTTAGTGAATTTGTATAGAAATATATAGAAGAAAGTCTTATGGCGGCCCAAACATACAAGGTTTTTTTTTCCTTCCCCCCCCCCCCCCCCCATTTTTCTTATTTACGTTTGGAAGGTGGAAGGTGATATTGACTTTCTTCCAACCCTATTATTTTGATCAATCGACGCATGTTAGTTTGTTTCGCTGTACAAAAAATATTGTTAATAGGAGAAAATATATCTAAAAATAAGTCAAAAAAATTAATTTTGTTCTCTCAACAAAGCATTACTTTTCAGCGCAAGTGACAAATTATAGATGCTATTGAAACATTATTTTTAATCAGTCACAGATCTATTCGTAAATCCTTTAAACGTCAATAGTATTGAATCAATAACTATGCAGTTTTAACAAATAGACATTAAAGTATTGATGTACTTGTCAGGAAAAATGAAGTTTTTAGGGAAAAATAACATGAACTGGGACTAGGTGGAGGCTGAAGAAACCCACACAAAATCCCATGCTGCCTGTCAAACGTAATGAAATTTCTAAATTTCTCATATGAATCTGTCAAACAGTTCTTCTTTGTTTTGTAAATTTAATTATGGGTAAGGCCGTCGTGAAGAAATCACCAGAAAATATAATTGGAAACTAAATCTTACGTTCGAAGGACATACTCGTGCAGAAAAAAGAAAAAAAACATATTAAAGATTTAGAGCTTAATTTTCAACATCTTGATATTTGCAACAAACTTCCTTCAGTTTGGCTAGAATCGAAAAGATATCATTTATGAAATAATTTTTGATTAGCAAGGAATTCATCTTAAAAATAAATCTCCAAAATTTTCCTTTAAATTTACCTGCTAATGATGTATGTTCATTCTCCAAAATTAGATATTTAAAAATATTTACACATTAGCTTCTACCTACACGGAATAAATTTTATAAACAATTAGAAAAAAAAAAAGTCATGTGCAATTTTTGCAATTTTGAATCATATTGGAAAATGTCCAAATATCTTTACATGATGTGTAAGTACGTGTACAAAAACTTTATTTCCACTTCATTAATTAAAAACAAAAGCGAATTATCCAACAATTTTTACATAATTTAGACCTTTTTTTTTTAATTACACTGAGGAAAAAATCTCTAACTGACATCTAGAATCTAAACTGTGGCTCTAGAAAAAAATGTTTCATGTGATCCTTATAAATTCTAGTCCCGTTTGAAAGCAAGTTCTAGAACACATTGGATCCTTTTCTTTCAAGTTGATGGGATAATTCATCAAAAAATTGTAAGTATTTATTAATACATAGAATTGTCAAGTTTATAAGATTCAACAGAAAATTTAAAAACCTGGTACATAAAAAGTTATTTTAACTTGTAATTATTTCTCCTGTTGATGTAAAGAAAAAGATAATTTAATATTTTTTTACACTACATTCATACATATATATATAAATATAAATTTATTTCTTAGACATTTTAGGTCATCTTTTTAGATATTTCTACCATAAAAATGCGTATAATATTAATCATTCATACATCTCTAAATAGAAAGAAATTGATATTGTATAATACGCATTAAATTTCACATACAACTTTTATCCGGTAAATTGGAACGTGTCGATAAAACTCATTGCATTAAGGCAATGAGTTTTATCGATACATTCTGATTTACGTATAAATGTTAAACGTTAAATTTAATGTGCATAACAAAATTCCTTTTATGCATAAAAAATAATTATAAACATTAAATAAATCACATATTGTACTAAATAACAATATGCATTTCGTTCGATATTGAAAATAGTTTATAATCATCAGAACGTACTATTATTATTTTTTTATTACTATTATGATTTACCATGATAAATATTATTTCTCATACATCATAATATATTTCAATTATTTTTCGTTTTCTTATAGTAAAACAAAAAGTATAATATACAGTTTTAAATCTCTACAGCAATATAATATTCGTGCTCTGTTTAAAACACTTTAATAAAACATCACATTTTAATAATATACATTACAAAAAAATACCTCATACAGATCGTTTATATTTCAATTCTTTTATGTATCTTTGTAAAAGACCTATAAATACAATGCACATTATTAAAAGAAAGAACGTGACATCTTGAATTCAAAAACTATTTCAATTTGGTAAAAATCTAAAGAAATTTACAACATTGAAGTATAAACATGATATGCAGACATACAAATAGAGGGATTAAAGTGTATCTATTTTTAAGGAAGCAGGAGATTTAGAAATTATTATTATTATTATTATTATTTTCATTCTGTCATATTTTACATCATGTACTGTTATGAAACCTGTAACTTTAATCCATGTCACATGTATTAAAAACTAAATATATTGTTAGCACTGAAAAGCTTTTTTTTTTTTTTTTTTAATAAGCAGAAGAAAGATAATAATGCGATTTTTAAAATGGTCCATGATCATTATAAATTATTTCACATCTTCAATTCCTTTGATATGAGGGCTTTTTTTTTTTTTTTTAATGGACTTACTTCTGCACTGAATATCATGCAGCTTTATTATAGCATAAATTAAAAAAATGTGTGTTAAAATTTCAAAATTGTTATACATTTTTCCCCCACGACTTCTTGATTTTAAAATGAATGTACAAATTTATGATTAATAAACTCTTTAATATGAAAATTTTTCAATGAATTGGATGAAAAGAAATATCCAAAGAATATATTTTAGTAATTTGCTATTCATAAAATTTGAAACAAAAAGGAAATAAATAAACAAATTTTTAGTTTGTATTTGTGTAAAAGCTTGTAAATATTGATGTCGGAATTTTAAAATGATATTTTGAAAGTCGTTTGTAGTTTCTCATATTTTATAATAACTATAGATGCAATCTTCATTGCACTGGTTTTGATCTTTTTTCACATCCCTTGTAAACACTTCTGAAAACCATTAAAAGAATGTGATTAGAAAGAGGGAAAAATTAAACTACAACCTTAGATGAAATGAAAGAAAAACCCACTTTCCTTAAAAATGAAATTATTGCAAGTGGATGATGCATAGTGGAATCATCAAGATTTCAGCTATATAAATTTTGTAACTCTTGGAAATAGTTTTGACACATACGGTTTTTTACCATGCTCCATATTTCATCCAGCCGCAAATTACAGCATTATATTATGACATTAATAGAATCACTAATGTATTTAGGAAATTGCATTCCTCTTCAGTAATAGTAAAAGTCAGTTTGTGGTACAAAGGAATTCAAGTCTTGCCCTTAGAAAGCATGCATTATTGATAAAAATAGCTGGAAGGCGCTCTTCTCAGATGAGAAGGAAATTTGGATAGTGACGTTAATTTTCACTCTTTCTCTATGACCTTACGATTGAATATATAATTACAACATGACTTGCATACTATTTACTTTGGTAATTATTGCATAAAATTCAAGATGACGAAGGTTTTAAGGAATATCGAGAACTATGTTATTCATAGTTATGGGGAAGTTTTTTAACAGCTAATTTGTGATTGGCTAGGAAAAATTACAAAAATTAAATTTTATTAGAATCCTACACAGGTCGGGTTTTACGTGACCTAAACCCAACACAGGAATTTGAAATACCCAAACCAAACTCGATAAAATTTTTTCATCGACCCGAAAACCGATCCGAACCCTCAACAGAGAACTGTGACACCCCCACATCTGATCCGAAACCGACTTCTTTTTGCTCGAACTCCATCCAAACCCCCAACAGAGAATTTCGGCGCCCTACATCCGACCCGACCCGAAACCCGAAAACTAAATGAAAATTAATAATTCATTAAAAAATCATGCAATTAAAAAAAAAAAAAAAAATCACCTTTTTTAAGTAAAACGTTTTCATTGTCACATAATTGATAAATCCTTTCAAAATGAATAGAAAATGCAATTGCAAATACATTCATTCAACTCAAAATTCAAAAATATGATAAATGGATTAATAATAATTTTTACCATTTATACGTGTTGTGTACTTCAAGTGCATAAAAATGTGCTTCAAATTTAGTGTTTGTAGTTAATTGTCTAATGGTTATATTTCAAAGAAAATTGTACGACGTTTCTTTGTCCATTGCTTTTCTCTATGTTTACTTTACTACAATAATTTGAGTACCCGTATGTTAATCATATCATGGGTACATGTAATATATTTATATCAGTTATACAGTTATAATTTTATCAAACAAATTTCTGCTTATTATAGTAAATAAATAAAAAAAAAAAGCTTTGAAAGATATTCTAATTCGACCTGACTCGTTGAAAATTAGAACTAATACGACCCCAAAACCGACCTGCAAGAAAAAAAATTCAACCAAACCGACCCGCGAGAGAAAATTTTTAGTGAAATTGAATCGATGCTGGACTCTAGTTCGCATTGTTCAATCATTGCTAAATTTCCTGTTTTGAATGCCAAACAGAAAAATATCGTAGCCAAATTACATTAAGCCTCATTAATGAATGCCAAAATAATTAAATATATTGTGCAGGTTGATTTCTTAAAATGTGACGCCATGTCTTTATACTATATCTAAACTTGTAACATCAATATTGGAGAGAGTTAAAATAATGGAAATTAAATATCAGATTTATCCTTTACATTAAATTACATTCATATTACGATACATTTATTTGACACTAAGCATTAGGTTGTCGAAGATAAAAGTAAAATGAAGTCATATCAAAATATAAGAATGAAATAAATTAATAATAATAATATATATATATAGCAACCGTAGATGGAAACCGCCATCACAGTACCGTCAAATAAGACGCTCATTCGGAGATATTGCAAACATGAACTGAAATTATTTATAACTTTTATAACGTTTCTACAGCGACTCAGCTCCTAATATTTTTGGAAAACGTTATTTTTCATTAAATGTTATGCTGGTATTTTTCTTAAATGTATTAGCAGTTAGCACATGAAACATTTTCCTAGTTGATTACCTTATCAGAAGATATATATAAACAGGTTTACGACCGAATAGTAATAAAAGTACCTTTCTTAAACAGAATTTGAATTCGTACCAGAGTAAAAATCCTATTTTTGAGTTCATATCATTTATTAAAGAAATTTTAATTATTTTCCAACACTATTTAGTAGAATTAAAAAAAACTAGTATGTTGTGGCCACCACAAGACTTTCTTCTATATTTTCCTATACAAATTCACGCAGTAACAATATTTAAAAAAAAAAAAAAAAAAAAAAAAAAAACGATTTTTTTTCATTTTTTTTTTCGTTAAAAGTAAAAAAAAATCGATAACTTTGTTTTAAATTACCACATATTTATAGTTCAACCATTCGTTTTAAAGGTATTGACGAGACCTTTCGAAAGATCTTTCGACCGATCTTGAAAATTTACATCCCCCCGAGGGGGGGGGGGGAAGCGATGCCCCAAATTTTTTCCTAATTAACTACTACTATTATCAATAATTCATATTAATTTCACAATCACAGGTTAAGAATAACTCTCATTATGTACATTTATACGAAATTTTTTCCTATACTGCCATGTTAAAAATTTAGAAAAAATACGATCACAGCGCCACCTGTTCAGCGATTGATCCCCAAATCTAATCAGCCTCAGTTTATGTCAGGGGCCAACTAAATACCAAGTCTGGTTAAATTTCGTTTAAAAAAAAAAAAAAAAAAAAAAAAAAAAACGATTTTTTTCTAAGTTTTTTTTCGTTAAAAGTAAAAAAAATCGATAACTTTGTTTTAAATTATCACAGATTTATAGTTCAACCATTCGTTTTAAAGGTATTGACGAGACCTTTCGAAAGATACCCATCTTGAAAATTTTCTCCCGAGGGGGGACTTCCCCCCCACGGGGGGTGGCGAGGCTCCTACGCATACAAAAATTTTTTCCCAGTTGACTATCTCTATTTTAAATAATTCTTGTAAATTTCATAATGATTACTAAAAAATAATTCTCTTTATGCACATTTATACAAAATTTTGTCCTATATCACCATGTTAAAAATTTAGAAAAAGCGGGATGGCAACGTAACCTGTAAGACAATTTTTACCAAAAGTTGATAGGCACTAATTTATGTCAAGGTACAACTACATACCAATTTGTATGAAATTCTGTGCAGTAGTTCTTGAGATACAGTTGGAACAAAATTTTGTCACACACACACACACACACAGACAGACAGACAGACAGACAGACAGACATTTTCTAAAAATGGTCAAATCGTGTTCTACAGCTCTCAAAACGTGTAAATTCATCAAAAACCCGAGGTCGAAAATTTTTACGAATCCAATACTTTCTCTATATTACATATAGAAGAAAGTAAAAATATTACTAAAGCAGTATATTATTACAGAGATACTGTTAACTATATTATAATCTATACGTGAATTTGCTAAAAAGCACGCTCTTGCATTACATGATGTACTACTAATATTTATATATATATATGGTAATATTACCAATTCTAACAATAATTTAAAAAAAAGCATACGTTAAATTTTTAGATTTTAATTGTATTGCGTAAACATGATTATCGAGTTTTCTAAATGAAAAAGTTATCAAATAAAACGGGTTAAAACAGGATACGAGTATGAGAATGCAAACGTATGCAGGCGTAAGAATGTATTCTTGGTTTTTATTTTTATGTTTAAATTGAAATAAAAGACAATGCGCGATTATTACAACAAATATTCTTGGAAAATGTTCTTTGCCACTTATTATGTGTGAGATATGGCTCGAGATTATTAATAATTGAAAACTGCACATTTACTAATAATTAACTTATATATCAATTTCAATGCGATTACATAGTACAGAGGTTGAAATGTATCTATTGGGTAAGCTGAAAAAATTGCGGCATAAGTATAGCCTGTACAATGTACAGTACTCCTCAATTTTTAAATAAAATTGTTTCACAAACTGTTCTTCCTTATGAAGGCGTTTAGTTACTGCAGTAACTAAATTTTAGTTAACGTAGTTAACGTAGTTAAAGACTTGGCGAGAAGCGTTCGAGCATAGCCTCCCAAACTAGATGCCTGTTGCGTAGCTCGGAAACTTGGTAACAGTTCAAGTGGTAGACAGCGCCACCTGGTACAGATTGCGCGACTTTTTTATTCAACAGCCACCAAAAATTTTAAAAGTGGGATTTGATATACATAAAAGACGAATAGAATCGAAGAAACGTCGATTATATATATCATATATGACTTCTTAAAATTATTGGTGATAGTTGAATAAAAAAATCGCACAATCTGTACCAGGTGGCGAAGTCTATCGCTTGAACTGTTGTCAAGTTTCCGAACCACGCGATATGCATCTAGTTTAGGAGGCTATGCTTAAATTGTGAACACATTTGCTCATATCTGTATGGAGAGAAATAACCACCGTACACAATTGTTGACGACAGATTTTTATTTGTGTTTGAATTGCTTTAATTTTAGTATTATTATAATATTATTACTTTACAGTTTGATGTTCAAATTTTGTAGTACAAAGTTTTTACATCAGATTTTTTTTTTTTTAAATTGTTATTAAATAGAAATGCACAAAAGGAAATTTAAACAGTTTTGCTGAAATTTAAACTGTTGCTACGCGACAGGCATCTAGTTTAGGAGACTATGGTTCGAGTTACTTTGATGCAAACTTCAAATCCCGCCAAGAAACAGAGGTCCTATAGTAAAGTTATTCCATTTCTGTCACATGATTTTTCTCAATTTTATTTAAAATATATGTTTTAACCTGATGCGAAAGGAAAAAAAAAGAAAAGGAAAAACATTTTCCAATTGGTCCAAATGCACAAAAAGCGTTAAAAAAATATATCTTATCTTTCAATTTAAATATAAGAAAATTGTTACGTACATTTTATTTTCGACATAAAAAGAAATAAATGTATTTATTTTTGGTATCAATTTGTTATTTTCTTTTTAATATTTAAAAAGTTAAATAATAAATAAATTTAGTTAGGGTTTTATTTAATATATAATTGACTAAAACTTACGGCTTTATCTTGATTAATAAGTGTACCAATTGCTGTAGCGATTGGTTAAACAGTGTGAGCAAATTAAAACCTGACATATTCATGGAGGAAAACAGCATGGATTTAAGGTGGGCTACTGCAAATTTCGACAACGCTAAATTCACTTATCGAAGACAATAGTCTTGTATTAGAAAACAGGAGCCTATCAGTGTCAGATTTTGGTTGACATATTGAAATTAAAATAAAATAAAATAAATGGTATAAGAATCAGGTCCAATTAAATATGAAGTTTATTGAAATCCAAAGCATTATTTCTTGTATACACTGCCGTCAACATTTTTGTCGCAAGGCAATCAGTCACAAATTTTAAAAATAGTCGTAATGTATATCAAAGATACTCCTAATCGTTAAAAATTGAAAATCGAAAACGTCCGTCAATTCAATTCTTATTATGTCATATTATGTATACTTAAAATACAGGGTGATTACAATTAAAGTTACTATTTAAAAACGCTATAATTTCAAAACTACCCCATCTGAGTGATTTGGTATTTTACCAGAGCAATCGCGAGGCAATGAAATTTTGTTTGGCAAAAGAAAAAAGTTCCAAAATGTGCCGTTAATTATCCGTAAAGTATTTGTTTCATGAAGCTCCTCTTTTTCTCTTTTCACTAGGACCGTTTCCGCTGTAAACACGTATTCTTGTCTTTTTACTAAAAAAAAAAAAAAAATGTAGTAAACTCTTGAAGTCTATTGTTTCTTGCTATTCCATTGTGTTGCTAACGACATTCCTGTGTTGAATGAGTCCATTGAGGCGCTTCCCCTGACATTGCCCTGACAGCGCCATCTATAGGAACATGTTGGAACTGCTTTTTTCCTCCCCACAAACAAAATTTCATTGCCACACGATGGCTCTGGTAAAATATGAAATCGCTCTGATGGGTAGTTTTGAAATTACAGCGTTTTGAAATCGTAACATTAATTAGAATCACCCTGTATATTCTGCATTTGTATTACACAGAAGAATGCAAATACCCAACAGTGAGAAAATGTTTTAAATTACTCACAATTTATTCTATAGTTATTCAGAAACGTTACATTAGCACACATTTGGAATTTTCGAACACTAGGAATTCTTAAAGGAAGCCGAGAATGGTTTTCTGCAACGACTTCAGTAACGTGAAAGGAATGCAACGGTTGAATTGCAAAACTTATGGAAACTCCGCGTGATGTGTAGTTAAGAAGATTTCTCTCATGATGTCATAGTTTGGAAAATTCCAAACAATCCTATGGGATGAATACACTTTTTAAAACTACTAAAAAAGGGCCATTTACTTTATTAAAATATGCATATCCTTTATTTATAATGCAATATAGTAAAATTTCTTTGAATAAAACTTACTTCAAATGAATAGTTAATAGAATTGTTTTTAAAATGAATTTAACAAGATTTTTATATGTATTGCATGTTAGCAAACAGTTCCCAATTATGTGATTACTTAATTTTGATACAACTTTAATAGTAAGTTTAAAAAAAAAAAAAAAAAAAAAAAAAAAATGTCGATAATGCTGTAGAAGTGTATTATAATGAAATGCTAATTGTCTACGAGCTCGACTTAGAATCTTTATTTAGTTATTTATTTTTACGAACCAATAGAATGAAAATTTTTTAATTTTTTGAATCAGAATACATTTAAAGTAGTTTTCACGCCAACCATGAAAAAATAGTGATTTTAATGATAATAAGAAAGTACCACACAACTGTCGTTTTAGAGTAATAAGTACAAAACGTTGAATAAACATCATAAAAAGCAATAGCCTCGCAACAATTGTTTCGGGTCGACAAAAACACACGACCTTCCGTCAGGTGAACAAAGTAGGCACGAGTGATGCAATCAAAGTGGCAACGCACAAAACCGTTTCAATCATTATTCAAAGTCATTTTAAGGGACCACCTACATTTTGATTTATTCATGCAAAACGCAAAATTAAAAGTATCAACAAATACAAATATATGAATATTTTTACGGCATTGTGTAAAGGGAATTTTAAAATATTCTAATGAAAATATTTAAAAAATAAAAATATCCTTTTTTTATAAGTATTTTTTACTGCATATCTCAACGCTTTTTTGCGTAAACAAAATTTTTAAATATTCCAAGCCCAAGTTGTCTGTAAAGGGTAAGTGTAAGTTTAGTTTTCTGATCCCAATTTTGAATTTAATTAAATACTATTTATCTAAAAAATATCTATTTCTCAAATGAACTGAAAGATTCTTGAACTGCGAATACATAATTACTATTTGTAGCTTTTTTTTTTTTTTTTCGAAGTCGGTTGAAACTTCACGATTATTATTACTAGTATTATTATTTTAATTTATACTCCACCTTAAAATCCCTGTAACGTACCACGTACCATGAAAGGGAAGTCGGGAGACTGACAGCCACATTTCAAAATACCAATGCGAAATAGCCTAAAAAAACAGATTTGAGTTTTCGTTTTTTTAATGCTTTTTATTGAAGGTAAAATATCTGTAAAAACAAGAACGAAAAATCATGCAATACGCATTGATTATTAACACTTTCCAACTGTACGTACTTGTTTTGTATCGTATACCTTTCAACATTCTTTGCCTCCGTTATCACACAGAAGACAGACAGAAGGACGGAAAAGTATACAGATTGAGAAATTGAATTTTAAACCACTCTTAGACATTGTTTGAAAGTGTTAAAAAGGCTTAACACAAAAGAAAATCTGCAGCCCTTAATGTATTTCAATTAGTGTAGCCCTGTAATTCTGAAAAATATTCTATAAAAAACATTATTTTAGAATATTAACGATGCATTAGGATTTTTACAGTGAAAAGTTATTTAAATGTGATTTTTAAAAATATCTGTCCTAAAACGCAATGCTTTGTGTTTTTTTTTTTGTCCCTGTACACAAACACACAAACTAGTTGTACAGGACTTATTAATGTCCTTTTAAATAGGTAACATAATATATATATATATATATATATTCTTTTTTTTTTTTTTTTTGTAATTCTGAAAATATTTACGAAAGCTGGGGCCGGGAGACAGACAGATAGAAAGGTAGACAATCGGACAGACGGATAAACAAATTAAAATCGTATTCACACTTAAAAATTGTTAGAAAGTGTTAAAAACGTTTAATGTATATGAAAATGCAATTCCAGCAAATTTTTATTAATAACTCTTAATGTAACTGAATATTTTTATGTGGCCCTGTAAGATTAATACTAATCATACTATATTTTATAGAAAGCAGTCTTTTGTGCATATGAATAACATATTTCAATATCAATTTCATTAAACTTCCTGCAAAGTAAAATTATTAAAATTTGTTTTGTAGAAATACCTCTCATAGAACACAATGCCTTGGAATGCTTTCAGGTGTCTCTGGACACAAACCAGTAGAGATATTCACTCCATTTTAAATAGGGGACATCCGATAGTGAACTTAAATAACATACATCAGTTTCAAGACATTCAATATATATTTACGAGTGTTAGAGGGCGGACAGACAGACAGATAATTGAAATCATATTCACACTTAGAAATTGTCAAAAACGCTCAATGTAAACGAAAGTGCAATTCCAGCAAATTTTAATAAATATCTCTTAATGTAACTGAATATCTTTGTGTGGTCCTGTAAATCAAATGCTGATCATACTATATTCTATAGTAAGAATTCTTTTGTGCTCATAAATAACATATTACAATTTCATTAAGCTTTGTGCAAAGTAAAATTATCAAAATTTTGTTTATAGAAATACCTCTCATAGAACGCAATGCTTTGAAATACTTTCGAGTGTCCCTGTACACAAACCAGTGATGGTATTTACTCCATTTTATATGTGAAACATCTGACAGGGAACTTGAATGACATATTTCAATTTCATTAAGATTTGTGTACAGTAAAGGTATTAAAATATGCTTTATAGAAATACCTCTCATGGAACACAGTATTTTGGAATACTTTTGGGTGTCCCTGTACGCAAACCAGTGATGGTATGTACTCCATTTTATATGTAAAACATCCGACAGTAAAGTTGAGTAATATATTTCAATTTCATTAATATTTGTGTACAGTAAAGGTATTAAAATAAAGTTTATAGAAATACCTCTCATAGAACACAATGCTTTGGAATACTTTCGAGTACCAGTACGGTTCCACTACCAGATTTTCATGTCCCGTTTCCAGTTTTTCAATATTCACCAAACGTTGGGAAAATTATTTGTGCACACGACCTGTGTTAATTTTGCAGTTTATCTTTATTTGTTTTGGCGATATGATACTGAAAAGATTCCCCCTCTATCCCTCACACATATACAGACACACAAATGCACTGACTTAAAAAAAAAAAAAAAAAAAAAAAACACTCTTTGGACCCAGAAGAACTTAAAACATGTAAATCAACTGAAATCTCGATACCGAAATTTTTGATGGAATAAAATACTTCTATTATCTACGGTAGTCTACTAATGGAAATAAAAAGCAAAAACATATTAGTAGAATTTCCTTGTTATTTGAATAACATTGATCACGATTATCGTTTCCTTCTCTGAATGTTTTTTATGGTTTTAATAGCAAATAATTTCAATTTTAAATTAATCGATTATTCGTGTAAAGGAAATTCCGATTTTTTCCCCCTTTTCATACACGTTTTAAATAACCAACAATCGTTGGAGACCTTTAAAATGAAGCAATTAGATATGATAGATTATGGCTCGGAGAAACTAAAAGTGAAAGTTCGATAGATTATTCGAAAAAAATTTAAATTTTACGGATGAAATGTAAACAAAATATACGTTTTTTGTCCTCAAGAGAAAGCAATTTACGTGGAGAAAGGTGGTAAGCTGATAATGATACATAAAACATTTTAAAATATTCAGAAAAAATATAACATTACTAATAACCATTTTCCTGTTGGAATTAAACTAAAAAATTATAGATGTGAAGGAAATTCGCGACATAAACTAAATTGAAGAAAGGCGGATTCAATCATTTCATTTCCGTAATGATTTGAGTCTTTTCAAAACAGAAAATTTACCAAAAAATGTATTTTTAAATAAATAAATAAATATATATATAAATAAAATAAATAAAAGTTTTAATATATGGCTAAATATTCAAATATTATATTCGAAATATAGAATATAGAAACTTGTTTGCAAATTTTTATAATTTATAAATTTTTATGAGTTTTATATCGGACGATCAATAAAATGGACGATCAATAATGAAGTTTTTATAAAATGATAGAACATGAAATGTATATAAGTATATAAAATTTATTTGTCGAAATTTTAAACTTTGTAAATAAACACAATTCTAAAATTTAAGAATAAGGAAAAAACTACAAAAGCAATATAAATTACCTTTTTTACCTTTTATATATATATATATTAAGAAATTTGTAGATTTTGAGATGTCCTAAATACGATTTTATCATTTTTAGAAAATGTCTGTCTGTCACTGTTCTAATAAAATGGAATATAATACTATAGTAAAACTTAGGTTTAAAGGTACCGAATAAAAAAAAAATAAAAAAAAAAAAAACTTTATATTGAATCAAAAAAAAAAAAAAAAAAAAAAAAAACAGTTCTTTTGGGTTCAAATAATAGCATGACCTTCCCAGGAGGAAAAAGTAGGCACAAGTGTACCATGCAAAATCGCTCGGGAAAAAAAAAAAAAAAAAAAAGAAAAGAAAAGAAAGAAAGAAAAAGAAAAGAAATTACTTCAGTGCCTATCACTTAAGAGGTGGCACAAATATACATATTTCAAATATAAATACTGTATAAAGAAAATAATAGCCAATTACTTAGAAAAAAAAAGCTTGAAAAAATTATTTTATAAAACAACTTTTAAATAAGTACAAGATAAAAAGAACTTTTTATATACCATGTTTTTAAGTTTTCTGTTGAATCACATAAACGATATCGAAGGCAGCGGGAACCCGGAGCAATTGGATAAAAGTATTAAAAAAATTCATTGCTATCGTGTTTTGACCTATTATAAAAGTTTCAAATGGCTATCTAGCCGGGAAGTTAGTTAACAATTGGTTGCAAGCTTTGTACTGCTAACGCTGCCGAAGGCAGCAGGGTCAAGAAGCAATTGGTTAAAAATATTTTTAAAATGCATTTTCACCGTATTCTGAACTATTCTGAAAATTTCAAATGTCTAGCTAGTCGGGAAGTTAGTTAAATAAATTTTCTGTTGAATCATATAAACGCTGCCGAATACAGCAGGGACCTGAAACAGTTGACTAAAAGTATTAAAAAAATGTATTGTCACCGTGTTCTGAGGTATCCTTAAAGTTTCAGATGTCTAGCTTGTCGGGAAGTTTGTGAAAAATCGATTGCAAGCTGTGTACTGGTAACGCTGCCGAAGGCAGCATGGTCACGAAGCAGTTGGTTAAAAATATTTAAAAAATACATTTTCACCGTGTTCTGAACTACTCTGAAAGTTTCAAATATCTAGCCAATCGGGAAGTTCATTAAATAAATTTTCTGTTGAATCGTATAAACGCTGCCGAAGGCAGTAGAGACCTCAAACAGTTGACTAAAAGTATCAAAAAAGATATTGTCACCGTGTTCTGAACTATCCTGAAAGTTTCAAATGTCTAGCTAGTCGGGAAGTTAGTGAAAAATCGATAGCAAGCTTTGTACTGGTAACGCTGCCGAAGGCAACAGGAACCCAAAACAGTTGCCTAAAAGTATTAAAAAATGCATTTTCACCGTGTTCTGTACTATTCTGAAAGTTTCAAATGTCTATCCAGTCGGGAAGTTAGTTAAATAAATTTTCAGTTGAATCATATAAACGCTGCCGAAGGCAGCGGGACCATGAACAGTTGACTAAAAGTATTAAAAAAAAGTATTGTCACCGTGTTCTGAGCTATCCTGAAAGTTTCAAATGTCTATAGCTAGTCGGGAAGTTTGTGGAAAATTTATTGCAAGTTTTGTATTGGACAAACAAACAAGCAAACAAACAAGAATCGAAGTTAATAAAAATATGGTAAAATGTCTATTAAAGCTGCTATCTTTCATCCTTTTCTAAGCTAGAAAAACCAGTACAATAAATTAACTTTCAATACGGAACACAGACAACTAATAAAAGACAAAATGAATGGATTTTTCGTATTATATTATCGCTTCTGTCACTCAGGAATTTAAATCTAGATCTATTTAGGGAATTCTTTGAATTGAAATAGCCTTATTAAAATAAAAATTTTTATGCTTATTAAAAAGAAAAAAAAAACACTTTTTTATTCATGCTTAAAACGGTAGAGGACCGGTTTATTTATTTCCAAGATATATTTTTCTATTTGTATTTTAGGAAAGAATTTCAATTAATAATCTATTAATATCTTGCACAATGCTACCGCATTCCTCGATAATTGGTAAAAAATCTAATGTGAAAGATAAGTTTAATGAAAACGATATCACGATATTAATATCTATTGAAGAAACGGGAGAAAACAAAAGCGTGAAACCTATATGCAATCAAAGTTTAAATTGAAATTCGTGGTTTTAAAACGTCCATCAGTTATTCATGATCAAATGTAATTTTTTATAAAAATGAATACCCATAATGGAAAAGATCTATTAATTTTGTTTTTTTCCTTTGAATAGAAAAAGTCCAAGGCAACTGAAATAAATAAATATAAGATAAAAAACTTTTTATAAACCGTGTTTTTAAATTTTCTGTTGAATCATAGCTATAGAACTAACTACATTAGCACTTTATCAATGCGTATGAGATCTTTAAACCGATAATGACGTCCATTTTTGTGAGAAACATAATTTAACTTTTTACAATTTTTTAACGCTCACGTTTAATTAAATTATTTATTTAATCACGTTTATTTATTTTTATGTCAAAAGAAAACTCGTATTTTTTTTTTTTTTTTTTTTTTTTGGCAACAATTAAGTTATAGCTAATATTTTAATGGCTATTTATAAGGTATTAGGAGATTATTATTTTCATATTTTATTTAATTAAAAGAAAACTATTCGAATATTCGAAAATCTGACTTCGAAGTATTGTGTTGTCACCGGGTTCTGAGCTACTGTGAAAGTTTCAAATGTCTAGCTAGTAGAGAAGTTAGTTAAAATTCGATTGCAAGATTTATACCGGACAAACAAACACACAAACAAATAAACAAACAAGAATAGAAGTTAATAAAAACATGGTAAAACATGGTAATAAAATAATTAATAAATAATTTAAAAAATATATATATATTAAAATATTATTTTTCTTTATTATTTTTAAGGGGTTAAATGGGCTTTAAAGACAGAAAAAAGTAAATTTTCTCTACTTTTATTTTTAACCCTTTGCCGGCCCTAACGTTCTGAAACGCTCTAAACAATGTTACCAAATTTCGAGACTCTTTTATTCAACTACCCCCAATAATTCTGGGGAGTGATATTTGATATATATAATAGACGAATAACCTTGGAACTGATCATGAAACCGTTACAGTTAAAATTAACTGGTGGATATTGAATGAACAATTCTTTAAATTTGAAAACACTGACTAGAGGAGTGAAATTAAACACGACCATCAAAGGGTTAATATAATAAATAAATATTTTTATTCAAAAATTTGAGCATATGAAAGCAACATTTAAACAGTATTTTATAAAATTTTCATTAAAAATTTTGAAAAATTCAGCCTGTGGGTCTTGCTTTCTGGAAACCTCTTTAAAAAAATTAACGCATCGATTTTATATTGAAATTTTGCACACTTCTTCAAACTGAGTAAGATTTTAACAAAGATCTGTAACTGTTTCGATTACAACTGATTTTTCTGTCTGTCTTTCTTTCTTTCTTTTTTTTTTTTTTTTTTTTTTTGTTTAATCCTTCGTTCAAGCACTTACGAATTCTATTTTAAAGAAGTGCGCAAAATTTTAATAAGATCGCTGCATTAGTTTTTGAGAAATCGTATCGTGTCCCACCTTTCTTCTGAAGGGTCTACGGATATCAGTAACACTACCCACCGGTTGAAATTTTCGAAATTTCTCTATGGAAATTTTATAAAATATTTATTAATTTATTTTAATTTATTAATATTTACTAATTTATTTTATCACTTTTCCATGCAACGTGTCATCTGGTAGATATATTTCACTTTTTTTTTTCTTTTGCAGCTCTTTGCACAGATCTCGCAGTCGTCCTCATACAAAATTTGATTCAATTCGCACATTTTAACTGGAAAATACTGCTTATAGCACAAATTCCTTATAACTAAGGGTTCACGCCAGCAAGGCGACATAGAGACAATTGTCGCTGTTTATTTTCAAGGTTCTATATTATTGCTATTTTCGGGCTGGATTCTTTTCACTTTACACTTATGTCCTCTTCTTTCTAGCTTGATGAAGAACCATGCTTTTTAGTGTTGAAACAATTGTGGCTTGATTTTATAACTTAGGGTGTTTGATATTTCTTTTTTATCTTTCAGCAATAGTTTTCCGATGCATTTTACTCCAAGTTTTTAAAAACTTCTATTCCATAATTTATATATTTAAAATTAAATTTTCTTCCTTTGGAGGAATTAGCATTAATGGAAACAGGACGTACATAGTTTGTGTTTATCTCATAATAAACGTGTTTGTGCTGTTTTTGCACAGAAGTCATATAGGCAAGAAAAATGGACTTAAAATGTGTGTCTGTGCACATGTATATGTTTCATTCAAAATTTTATAATTTTTTGACCACTAATCATAATATGAGTAGCCTTTGTGGGGCCACTAAATTTTCATCCTTGACGTGTACCCCACTTATGCACTTACTTTCTCACACACTTACGTACTCTTTATAGCATGTATAAAAATTAAAGAACGTCTTTAGAACATGTATTTGAATGCAGCAGCGTGACCTTTTTTAATATACAGATACGTGACAAAATAGTCTGATAATTTCAAATTTGGAAATTGTTATGAAGTTTGTTGCTGCAGTGATCGTTGTTTAGTGGAGAAAGCTGCAAGGAACGGTAAAAAAGAAACGTTACAAAAATACAGTTGATTGCAGTCATCAGGATGTCTTTATTGAGGAAACTCTCCAAAAAATATCAATGATAAATATTTCCAAAAATTTAATACAGAGCGTTGTATAACATTTAATGATGATGCAAATAAGCCCTGGTGAGACGTTGAGATTGTCGAATGAGATGGGGGAGAGGGTGAATGTGATTGTGACTTAGCTATACGATGATTTGGTGCAGATCTGTGTTCCCTTTACTAGAACAGATCGGGGATGTCTGAAGTAAAAAGCCAATATTCAGAAAAAACAGCCAAATTATAGTGCCAAATACTTTTTTTATTTCTCGAATAAAATGATATAAATATTTTGAAATCAAAAGTTTGCTATAAAAACTAACAGCCAATTATTTCGCCAACAAAATAAATTAGACGAATGAAAAACCGTTACATCTAACGATTGCACTGTAATTTTTATTTAGAAACTAAATGTATTTTTTTTTTTTTTTATGATATTAACTGACAAGGATTTCTAAATTTAGCTATAATGAAATTAAAATTGTGCAATATTATTTGACGCTGAGTTTTCTGAAAGAGTAATTTATTTAATAAATAACACTCTTAACTGTCTGTGTTGACTTCTAATGGGTAATAAGTTATTTATTATCCAGAAAAGATTTAAATTGCGTCAGTTAATGCTATCTATTCAACGAACAGAGTAATAAATAACACTTAAAAAATAACACTTAATTATTTGAGCTAAACGGAAAATACAAATTGTGCTCTTTCAATAAATATTTCTTATAATATTCAAAGAAAAATAAATTGAATGAACTGATATTATTTAGCTGATAATTTGGTACTTAATAAACTTCGAATAAAAATTATATTTAATTAAATAATATCTGAGTAACTTCCTCATAGACATTTTGTTGATTATCCAGAGAAATGCCTGATGGATTCTTTTGGATTTTCATGGGTGTAAAGAACCTGTAATACACATATACTTCAACAAATATTTTGTGTCGAAGGGAAAGTGGGAACCTAACAAGTTAATATATATATACATATATTAATAATGTTTGAAATGTATTGGAGCATGTTATTGTGATGTTTCTTATGGTTATCTGTATTAATTTATGTTGAATAACACTTATATTCTTAAAGATATAAGATTTTCTTCAACAAAATTGAAAAATTTTCAATCGTGTTTTGTTTATAACATGCAGTGTTTTCAACAAATAAGTCATTTTTTTAGAAAACTTGACGTAATACAACAGATACAATATATTACAATCAGAATAAAAAAAAATTAAATATCTGATTAAAGATGAACAATATTACGAAATAATTCTTAACTGCGCAAGCGCAAGCGTTATAGAAGATCTTTTTTCACATTGTATCATCCAAATCCAAGGAGTTACTCTGAAAAAATAATCAAACAAGTAATAAGAAAATCCAGATAGATATTGTCGATAAAATCAGTAAAATCTCAAACACTATAGAAAAAAAAAAAGCAAAATCCTAAGGGTTTTTACTTATATTTTTCCTTTCAATTAACTTACACTATATTACCGTTAACTGATTCTCTGTTGTATTTGAATGTGTGCTGTGAGATGTGTTTAAATGTGTATACGTGTTGAAAGCTTTATGTAAAGGTATAAGGTATTTAGTATATAAGATATATGTAACATATATTATGAATATAACTATATACGCACATACATAAATATATTGAGAAATGCATCCGTGGATGAAGATAATATATAAAAGAAGAAGTTTACAACATGAAAGTATAATGCCTAAAGTTAGAAGTTATCTATTCAAACTAAGCAAGCATATTCTAACCGTTTTAGAATTTTAATAAAAATCAACATTAACCTTGTATTTTACTTATTTAATTATGATCTTTCCTTGAATTTTAGTATCATATTACCCCCCTCCAAAAATGTTTTTTTTTCCAAAGAAAAAATTCTAATTCTAGGTGTGATTTCACATGAACATAGAAATTTCTCAAGACGACCTCTGAAAAGGCCAAGCAAATAATTAGTTTCGTTTTTCAACTACTTTGAATTTTTGAGTTTGAAAATACTTTAACAATTCTTAATTAAATTTAAATACCTTTAAAAAAAAGTGTTTAATTTTTTTTATTAATTTACTTTTCTCTTAATGAAATCAAAATTTAAATATTCACCCACAGCGCACAGCGGGTCGAATACTAAAACCTCCTGATATTTACATGCTAATATACAGGGCGTTCCATCCTATGTACATCAGACGTCCTAAATGCGCATTCCAGTTCCCTCTATTCTCTCATATACCTCATTTATTTGTTTATAGTTTCAGCAGAAGATGAGAAAATGGGTGTATGCACAGTCCGCCTGACTTACTTTCGCGCTCTCTCTCTAAAGGGAAAGTTAAACGTGCAAGTGAAATTCAGGCCTTAAAAACAGACCCGCCCATCTACGCCTGTTATGTCAGGTATCTTCGTGTATTCAAATCTTTTGAATAGTGGGACAATAAACGAAATTGTTTTGAATGGAAGAAGCATCAACGTCTCAAAGAGCGTTCTTTTCGTAGAAGGAGGATGCGAATTATTTGGCAGAAAATTTAAAATCAAAAATGCGTGTCGCATTCTATTAAACATGCAACAATGCATGTTTTTTTTTTTTGTTTTTTTTTCAGTGTTTCTTAATTTTTATGCATGGATATAATATTGAAAATTAAGCATTTATTATAAATTTATTCTATAAATGTAATAGTATAAAACTATCGATCTACTAATTTATAAGTCAAATGTTAAAATCATATTTTCATATTCCCTCTTTTAATTTTTTTTTTTTTTTTTAAATGACTTAATCATATACATTTTTGTCATGTTTAACTACGTTCTTAAATTTTGTTATTAATCGTTATGTTACATTATGTTATTATTATCTTTTCCATTTAAGTAAATATTTCATTTTATTATTATTATTATTATTATTATTATTATTTAGAACTGAAATTCACTCCGATATGATAGTTATCGACAAATGTTGCCAAAATCATAAACATGGACGACAACTTTTGTCACCTGTACTTTTATACATTAAACACAAAGCTGTTATATTTTTAAGACGAAAATTGGAGTATTTGTGCATGTTAAAAAAAACTTTGAACCAATCCGAAACGACTGCATTTCTCTTATTACACAAAGGGGCGATACAAACACAACAAACCTACTGTCTTTTTAAGGAAATAAGTAAGAAAATTATTAACACACCAGACTTTTTATAAATAAAAAAAATCTTTGTAAGCAAGGAACATAAACTGGAGTCATTAGTAGTACAGTCGGTAACAAAAGTGTCCGAACACTAGCAAAAATTCCTATGTAAAAAAGTACATTTCATACGGTTTTGTAAAATAAATCCTTTTCGAATCCTGTTCATTTAACAAAACCGTATGAAGCGTACTTTTTTTACATAGGATTTTTTGCTAGTGTTCGGATACTTTTGTTACCGACTGTATCTATTACATAATTATAATGTTACAGTCACTTATCCCGAATAATTTCGTCTATACCAATTTCACTGAAAGTACAAAACTTTCATCACCAATTTCATGTTATACCGTCGGGGTAGTCGACCCTTTTATGCCTACCTCGAATTTTTGCATGTATATTAGTTGTAAAATTTTCTAATTTCCCACCAGTTCCCTAAAAACGGTGATTCATAATGTAGGAAAGTAACTTTATAAAATTCATAAAAGTTAAAATGTATAATAATAACGCATTTTTCCATTTTAGTGTTGTCAATTAAATTTTTAAAAATAAAAGTGCTTTAGTATCGGAAAAATAAATAAATAAATAAAATAAAACTATACCGCCCACTGTAAAAGCTGAAACGCCCACTAGTCATCGGTACGGACTGAGTGAGTTGACTACCAGTGTTCTAGTGCATCGATTCCTGATGATATTGAAATATTTTTGGTTGCATTCTGGCTAATCTGTTAAACCAACATGCATTTAAAGTTTTTAAGTGTGTTGTTTTATTTCATTAATTGCCGCAGCAGCTTGATTTATGCAATTTAAAAATTAAAACATTTCCAAGCTTCAGTTAATAATATTGCATCATTTAGATGTTTTTGTTTTATTTATTTTTAATTTATCGAAAAGTTAAATTTACGTAGCATTCTAAACAGCTGTGATTATTTCCGATCCAGTAGTTGGGCAAGACATAGAGTACTGGGTGGCAGAAATTCAACTTTTATATTAGAATGCTGTAAGCAAGGATGACTGTGTATTGCTTATAACTCCCAATATTTTATAAGGGCAAGCTATCTCAGTCGTATATTTTTCAACCTTTGGTACGAAGCAATTGTTGTACCATGTTATGTAAACTACGAAAACTAAAAAAAAAAAAAAAAAAATCTAAGTACCGTAACTTCCTGCGTATGATCCGCAGGTAAAATATGTCATTCCTCCACCAGAAATTTTGTTTAACACAAAAATCTATATTATTTTGAAGAAACAGCTCGTACAAATAGAACCTCGTTTGCTAATTAAAATTTCTGCTGCAGAACTGACTTACCTGAACTGCGGATTATACACAGAAAATTATGGTAATAATATATATATATATATGTTTAATATAACGCATTAGAAAAAAAATCGTACATATGTGACCGCAAAAAAAGAAACTGTCCTAAAGTAAGTGCATAAAACAAGCTTGGCTGCATTGAAAAAATAAAAATGTTTAACCTTAAAATTCTGAAATTTAGGTGTTAACCCTTTGCGGCACAAGACAATTCAGATCATGTAAATTATACTGCCATCGGAATTCATGAACTAAATTAAACTAAAAGAAATTTTAAAATTTAAGGTTAAAAAACCGGCTTTTTCTGATACGTTATAAACGTAAATTTTTGCTAAAAATTTTCCGGGATGAATTTTTGCAGCTGTATCTTAAATTTTGCGTCCTCGCAGCGAGGACACCGCGCATTAAGGGGTTAATGTTATAGAAAATTCCAATTTACACATCGGTCAAAAATTTCCGGGACTAACCCACAGATGGCGTTGCGAATGAAATGTTTCTATTTGGGTAAGGTACAGTTTGCAGCAAAAGTATCGGAATCGGAACACAAGCAAAAATTTCCATGTAAAAAAAGTACATTTAATACTGTTTTGTTAAATAAATCCTTGTCGAATCATGTTATTAGACTGACTCGACAAGGATTTATTTTACAAAGCAGTATTATGTGTACTTTTTTTAGACAGGGATTATTGCTTGCGTTCGAATAATTTTGCTGTTGACTGCACCCATAGCGCAGTACTAGTGCGACGTTAAGGCTGCTGTACTGTAAGTACAACGTTTGATCAACACACGAAATTCAGGTTCGTCTACCGTTTTTTAAACTCTCGGTAACAAACGGTCGAAATACCGTGAAACTTTGACGTGTATTTTTTTAAAGTTAGTATTACTTAGTCCACACAGAAATATTAAGAGACCCTATATTAGGGAGAGACTGGACATTGACGGAAGAGCGACCCTCTCACTGCCAAATCGGAGCGATACCAGTAGAACGTAACTTTTTTTTTTTTTTCGAGATTGACGATTTACTGTACAATATAAATAGAAGAAAATTGTATTAAATTTATTTAAAAAATTCTGAAGACATACATTTTATATTTTTATATTAAAAAAAAAAAAAAAAAAAAAAAAAAAAACATAGAAAAAATGTAACAAAAACGATGGTAATCTTAGTTTTTTGTCAAGTAATTCATGAATAAATGTAAAACTACAGCAGAAGAATGGAAATTATTTTTTATTATTTTATAAAAATAATTGTGTAATATTTTTACAAGCTAAAAATACCTATTTTATTTATTTCAATTACTCGTTATTATTAATAATGATGTAAATATTTTTTGTGAAAATATTAACCAAAAATTAAAAATAAAAATTTAATTAATAATAATTCGTAAAAATATTAACTAATATTTTTAGAATGTAATATATATATATATATATATATATATATATTTTAATTTATGTTTGCTTATTTAATTGATTTTGTTCATTTTTTAGTTTTTAAAAATGTTATGTAAATAAAAAAAAATAATAATTTATTTAAATGTTATTTATGAAATTTATTATCAAATATTATTTATGAGAAATTTATAGTTCATATGCTAGTAAATAATGTGAACCGTATTTTCTTTATTTTTATCATTTTATTTTAAGGAAACGGATAGATTTTTGCGTACCCCTGTGACAGAATATTTTTATGCTTGTTGTGAAATGAGTTGTTTGTGCAAACCTATTCTGCAAGACAATTTGACATATTTTTTAATTTACACATATGTACATATAATTATAAAGATATCAATATTATTAATAGACTGCTGAAGAATTCTTAAATATAAGACATGAGTTTCTATTTCCTACTGAAATTTAGGAATATCTTTAATTTTTATAAGCAAATCTTTCTGCAAGTGCAAATCTGTTTTGCGACAATGCCGATGTGTCACCTAAATTCCGCCACAGGGTTGCGTACTAGCAAATAATTAAATATATATATGTATATTATATATAGTTATTTTAAATACGTATTTTTAAATATATTAGAAAAATACATGCCTAATTAGAAAAATGCATGTAGATCTTACATATTAAATATGTCGCAAAACAGAACTCAAAAATTAATAGCTAGCAAATAAATAATGTAATTATCTGATATGTTAGGAAATAAATACGTAAAACAGCATGCAATAAGAGAATTCAAAGTATTTAAAACACGATATAAAATAAATAATAATGCGTTTTTATCTTATAAAAATATTTCAATATTGAAGCACTTTATCTTCCAACAAAGTAAAAATGTAATAAATAAGTTCTTCTCCAGTTATGACGTAAGATAATCGAAATTTCTTCTCAGCGTAATGGTAAGCAATGGAGCAACTGGCACTAAAATGGAGAATTTTGTTAAAAAGCCGGCACGTCAATATCCAGTCTCTTTCTAATACAGGGTCTCTAGAAATATTTCATTTACGACGCCATGTGTGGGTTATTCGCGGGACTTTTTGACCGATGCATTTATGCGGTTGTGTACATAAGTCCGGGAAAAACACCTCTATTATTATTATTATTATTATTATTATTAGATTAGAAGGTTTCCGTATGTTATCGTAAATGGCAGATCTTACTTTTAAAAACGCAGTCTTGAAAACATTCAACGAACAATAAAATAAATAAAAATAAAAATAAATAAACGAATAAAATAATAACAATAATAAACGTAAAATAGAAATAATATATAACAAAATGTTAAGCTACAGGCATCTTAAAGTTCCAGGCACATATTTTCAAAAATAAATAAGTAAAATAAAATAAAATAAGATAAAATAAAAGTAAGTAATAATTTCTTAGTTCACTCTTTTATTTATTGAACAAAATCTCATCAGTATTTTCAGTCAGCTGGCGTCATGGGGATCTAAAATTGATTCTTCAAAGTTTTTTTTTTTTTTGTATTACATCACAGTTTCGTCAGAGTTTAATCATCCGTGTTGCTGAGGAACATCGACTATAGCCTTGAGTCAAAATTCCAGTGCTCAAAAATATTTCAGAGGAACGAACTCATCCAGAGAAATAATTTTTAAAAGAAAAAAAAAAAAAATTTTGAGCTTGGAAGAGAGTAATAAATAATAAAAGTACACTATAGATCATGACGGATGTGGTATGGGATGACCCAATCATATAAAATCATAGATAGCTATAAATTTTGAGGTTTCAGATATGAACTTTTAGAAAAACAAGACTAGTCGACTGTCAAAACTCCAAAACCTAAAAAACGTTTACTTAGAATTTTTAACGGAGTAATTACTTTTTTTTTTAATTACTTCTATAATCATACAATTAAAGAATTACCATTCGTTAAAATGTTTGCCTCGGTATTCGATTGATTTACACACTTTGAGATGGATGACCTGAACACGATTTGACTACTTTTAGAAAATGTCAGTCTGCCTGTGTGACTTAAATTTTGTGACCATGCGTAAAATTGTCAACAAAATTTATATGTAGATATCCAAAATTTATAAATTAATAATAAAGGAATGATATAAATAAAATTATAAATTAAAACAATTATATCCACCAACTTCTGTTCCATAGGTTCTGACAGATGACAATGTTATGGTGAGATTTCAACCATTTACCAGAAGGCTATATCTCAACTCCTATTAAATATAATTACCCAAAACATGATATGGAAGAGGAGAATGATGAAAAACTACGCTGATTCAATTTGAGTGAATATCGGCCAGCACCTATGGCACTGCTGTGATTCAATTTTTCCAGTGTACGGGAAGATTATACCTCATTTTCTACAGCATAAAATGCAGCAAACTTGGTATGTGGATGGATATATATATATATATATATATATATATATATATATATATATACAGGGTGTCCATAAATTATCTTTACAACTTTGAAATTTAATAACTTTTGAAATAAAAAAGATATTCACATTCTGTGTTCTGCAGTTATTAGTGCAACTCATAAAGTTTTTTTTTTGCACCTTGTGGACTGTTGATCTGGGTATTTCTAATTGTGTAGCAGCCGAACGAACTGATTTTTTTGGACTGCACTGGAATGCTTCGCGAACCCGCTCTCAACAGTTCCATCACTTGTGCTGGGTCGTTCTGCTCCTTTCTTATGTAACACTGAGCCTGTGGTCATGAAGCTGGTGTGCCATGCACGGATGGTGGGTCTGGATGGTGGCGCCTTGCCAAATTTGGCCCTGCAATTGCATTGAACTTGTGTATCCGATTTGCTCTCAATGAACCATGCCACACATTGTGCTTTCTCCTGTGGGGTCCACATGCTTAGTTACAACTGGCTAACCAAAACAGAAAAAAAACTTTATGAGATGCACTAATAACTGCAAAACACAGAATGTGAATATCTTTTTTATTTCAAAAGTTATTAAATTTCAAAGTTGTAAAGATAATTTATGGACACCCTGTATATAATGAATCTCAGGAAAACAAAAGTTATGTCAAATTCCTTTTTTTCTCCACTAAAGATCACTGTTGATATGCATGAATTAGAAATAGAATGCAGTTATACTCATCTGGGACAAGTCCTTACGATGAACAGGAACATCATAGAAGAAATTAACAACCGAGTTAAACTTGCATGGAGAGTATTCGGAAGAAATAGCGCCCTATTCAAAAGCGACCTCCCAATTTGTTTGAAAAGAAAAATTTTTGAACAGTGCATTTTGCCTGTTTTAACTTATGCTTCAGAAACTTGGGCATCAACATGTAAAGATATACAAAAACTTCAAACAACCCAGAGAAGCATGCAGAGATGCATGTTAGGATTCACCCGAAGAAACAGAAAGCGAAACACTTGGATTAGGAAACAAACCAAAGTTAGTGATGTTATTTCTAGAGTCAAAAAGTTAAAATGTAGCTGGGCTGGGCACCTTGCGAGGAGATATGATGATAGATGGACCACCAAAGTTCTATTTTGGATACCAAGAGATAACAAAAGACCTAGGAAGAGACCACTGTGTCGTTGGAGAAATGAAATTGTGAAGTTTGGAAGAGCAGAATGGAGAAGAATTGCAGAAAACAGGGCAGTTTGGAATCACTTAGGAGAGGCCTTCATTCTGCAGTGGATTGGTAAAAGCTGAAATGGATGATGATGATGATGATGATGATGCTATATATATATATATATATATGTATAACCTTTTCAAACATTGCAGTGAATGAAACCAAGTATCACATGAAGAACTACAAAAAAAAAAAAAAAAAAACACGAATAAAGATTACTATAACGTAGTAAAGTAAATCGATGAGGCAATTATTAAATAATATTGAAATGCTAAAAGTTTTTTGATGTAAAAACAATGCAAGAAAAGGAAATTCAAATCAACATGAAGGTAATATTTTAGAATTAAGAATAATACATGAAAGTTAAGCAAAATGCAGCATGACAAATCAAGTGTCAGTAAACTTAATTATATAATCAGAAATTGCCAAACAAGGGCACACTCTAAATAACAGAATATGCAGAATTTTGCGCATATAGAAAGATAAATAAAATCCTCCCAATAGATTCGCGCAAAAGCTGCGTCATATTTAACAATGAGAAAAAATTCTGTAACTGACATCTAGAATCTAAACTGCAGCTCTAGAAAAAATAGTTCCATGTTATCCTTATAAATTCCAGTCCCCTTTGAAAGCGAGTTCTAGAAACACCAATTAGAATACTAGAACGTTTGTCTATATTATTGAGGTCAAACTTATTTAAGCATCCCTGCAAATAAATGAGAATACAAGAGGTGAGTTTTAGCAACTATAATCTTGGTTTTTTACTCAATTCTAGAAAATAAAGCAAGAATTTCTCGCAATACAAAGGATTCAGAATATTAAGAATATTGTTTCACTATCTAGAAATGTATAGACTAGAAATTCTCGATCATTTCGTCCATTCAGCTTATTGGCATGCTTTATACGCATAGCTCGGAAATCTATATTTCTAGTTTAGGGATAAAGAAATTCTTTCTAGATGAAGGCGGTATTTTTTTCTCAGTGAAGAATGAAAATATATTGAAAACCTCTTCAAACATTGCAGTAGATGAATCTCTCTCTCTCTCTCTATATATATATATATATATATATATATATATACATATATTTTAATTTTAATTATTATTGCATTTTTCATTTTTTAAATACTATTTTTAAACATGGATTTTTTTTTTAATTCTAATTCCTTATACGTTTAGAAGCAGTCTGAACAACTACACGCGCATACCATTTTTAACCATTCGTATTCATACTTATACCTTCAAACATCTGCGATTAGTTCAGCTTTAATATTTGAAATATCCTAACCGAATCCCACGCTTCTTTGACAGAACCGGAATATCTGCCCCCGTCTTTCTCTATTCTTTTCAAGTTTTTCCCATTAACACAGTCTGCAACACTCCTGAAGAAGTGATTTTTTCCCAGGGACGCACTGAACTCGAAGCTTCACTTTCTCAGTCACGTGCGATGGAGATATACCAGGCGTGGTGAATTACAAGAAAAAAGAACCTTTTTTTCTTTTTCGAGCGATATTATTTATTCAGATATGGCAACACTTGCGTGCCATCTCGAGTTTGTGATATTTGTTGTTGTAGAGTCCGATCGGTCGTCAGCCTTTTCAGCTGACACGTTCCTTGAGCGATACGCCTTCTTCTTTTGAGAGATTTTATGTAACTATATAATTTTGATGTAGTTATCGAACTCGCGTGGGTAATGATGCATTTATATGTAGATAAACAGAATTAAGAAAACAACTTTTATAATGATTTTAGATTACAAGTGGCAACCGTCCGGTTCTTGACTGGACAGCCGGTTTCAGACAGAGTGATTTGTCTGCATGCAATTCTTTCTTTGAGACAAGACACAAAGCGTTTGGCAATTTTAAAAAAATTAAAGATATTTTACTATTTTCTTTTTTACGTTCTGTCACATGCATCTGTTTTATCCAAGGTTATCTTATTTTATTTATTTTTTTTTAAACATAAAATGTTTTGTATTTTTTACAAATCTTGTTTTAACAACTTCGAGGTCGTTAATAGTGAAAAGTAGGGTAATGATGCTCACTTAATCGAAATCATAAATCAAATTTACGAAAAAAAAAAAAAAAAAAAAAAAAAAATCAATATTTTATTAACGAAATATAACTCCAAAGCATAAGGAACAGTTTGCAATCAACTAATTTGCATAAAAGTTTTAGGAACTTTTTAATCGTTTATTTAATTCCATACCATGGATTGAGCAGTAATTTCCGACATGGTAGAGTATTGCGTTTAAAACCGGATAAAACATTTAAGTACGACAAAAATCACACTGTTCACACCACTGCAGGCTTTATACGACCACTTTCCACTTATTGTACAGTGAAATTACGTTTCGTTATCTCTTTCGAATTCTCCGCAAAAGCAGCAGATTTTTGTCTCCATATCCCGTCCAATCCGCGTTTGTAATGGTCGATAGATGGCGCTTTTTCAGCTTTTGTTGTTAGTAAATACAATAGCCACGTGTATTTATTATTGCTCTATTTGTGTTACTACTTAATATTCGTGCTATAATTTCTCCGCCATTACATCGTGGAAAATTGATTGCTTTTGGAAAAAAAAATATTTCAGTTTATTCGAAGTTCGATCGGAAGTAGATTTTTAACTGAAGCTGAACAAATATTAGTTTCAAACCATCTGATTATTGCTTTACTTCCCTTAGCCGAAGCAACTGAAATTTTAAATTTGTCATTTGGAAATAAATGGAAGCTTAATTCTGGATTTCTTGATCCTTTGGAGTTACACTGTAGCACACAACAGTATGTGTTATCATTTTTACCGGATTTATTCATTTTTACTCAATAAATATATGTGCAACTAAACATCGGCAAGCAATGGCGTCTCGACGAAAGCCTAAAGCTATTCATGTTAATTGTAATTTCACCTTAGCCCACCAGAGGGCGAGCATTTCATTACAATCGCGGATTAGAAACATCTGGGTTATCATCATTATCACCTCACAGCAGAGACTCATCCATGTCTTCCTCTGACCTGGTGTCATGCACAGTGTTGCCATCTCTGGAGTATTTTTTATTCAATAATCACCAATAATTTATAATTGTAACATTTGCTTAATCACTTCTAAGATTGATAGTCTATTATATATTGGGTTGGCCAAAAAGTTTTTTCTAATAGATGACGATAACTTTAAAACCGCAACGTCATTATGTAACTTCAAAGAAGACACTTCAAACTTAATTTAGGAAAAGAAGTACATAATGTCGTTAGCAATTGTTTGTTTGGTGTTGATTTCAAAAGGGAAAATCAAAAAGCACATTTTCGCCAGATTTTGTTGTATTACTTCCGAAAAAGGAAGAACGCTGTTCAAGCTTTCAAAAAGTTATATGATGTATATGAGGAAGATGCCTTAAAAGTACGGCAGTGTCAGAATTGGTTTGCTAAATTTTGGTTTGGCGATTTTGATGTTAATGATGCAGCACGCTCAGGAAAGCCAACGGAAGTTGAGGACGACAAAATAAAGGCATTGATTGAATCCAACCGACATTTAACGACACGAGAGATTGCTGAGAATCTTAAAATATCGAAATCGAGTGTTGAAAACCATTTGAAACAACTTGGATATGTTACGAAGCTCGATATTTCGGTACCACATGATCTCAAAGACAACCATCTCACTAAGCGTGTTGACATCTGCAATTCACTCTTGAAACGTGAAGAAAACAACCTTTTTTGGAAATGCATGATAACAGGCGATGAAAAATGTATTGTCTAAAACAACGTCAGAAGAGAAAGATCGTGGTGCAAGTATGATGAACCAGCCCAAAGGACTTGAAAAGCTGATATTCGTCAAAGGAAAGTTATGCTGTCAGTCTGGTGGTATTTCAAAGTTATTGTGCATTTTCAATTGCTTCCAAGAAACCAAACCATTCATTCTGATGTGTACTGTCACCAACTGAGTAAATCAGTAATTGAGTAATGCAATCAAGCAGAAGCGTCCAGAATTGGCGAATCACAAAGGTGTTGTGTTTCACCATGATAACGCTAGACCACGTACAAGTTTGGTCACTCCTTAAAAAATGTTGCAACTTGGATAGGATGTGTAACTACATCCACCCTATTCACCAGACTCTTGGCACCATCATACAACCATTTGTTTCGTTCTTTGCGAAACGTTTTGAATGGTAGAACCTTCGCTACTGATGGGGATATCAAATTGTTCTTGAAACAGTGTTCTGCCGAAAAAGGTAAAAGCTTTTTTAAGTCCGGAATCTTAAAATTGCCTGAAAGGTGGCAAAAGGTGATCGAACAAAATAGACACCACATTGTTTAAAAAATTTTTTGTTTCCCATGAAAAATTCCTCTTTCATATACGCAGAAAAAAACGCAATTACTTTTTGGCGAACCCAACATATCAAATATCGCATCTCAAAATTATTCGTGACTAGCATTGAATAAAAAATTCGCCAGATCTGGCCACATTGGTCATATATTTACTTCCTTTTTGAAATTTAACGTTTCGTTGTAAATTTGACATTTGATCCTGCTCACGTGAGCGCTATTAATTTCATCGTCATATTGGACTTTATTGCATTATAGTTGGTGTAACAAAGCACTACAAAATAAATAAAAACATAAACGCACAACTAAATGCACATATTTTATAGAAGTAATAAGGGTAAACTGACATTTGAAGTTAGTTATTACATCTTAACTTCAAGTTAGATGTTGTAAAATTTTGTAATAGATCAACTGCAAATTACACTGTTAAAAAAAAATGCGACTTTGCTGCCAGAAATTCTCTGTAGTTTGAGGAAAAAGTCGTAAATTACAGGAAAATTACGTTCACAAAACGTATTTTTCTTTAATTACAGAGAATTTCTGGCAGCAAAGTTGCAATTTTTTTAACAGTGACGTTAGGACACAAAAACACTTTACTTCCGACAATGGTTATACTCTTGGTGGGAACTTAATATGATGTTCGCTTGAGGGTGATACCGACCGCGCGTTTTCAATTTTATTCTGTTTAGAGATATTTGAGTGAGTGGGTTTGCCCGCTGAGCGTCATAACTCTATTTTCCCCTACACCTCCTAATTTAAATTCCCAACTGCGAAAATTCATTAATGAAATTTTTACCAATTTTTTATTTTTATAACTTACGTTGATTCTAATCTTGATCGTAAATTTTGGTGGCTCTTGATATAACCCCTTTAAGCGAAAAATTTCCCATTTTGGGAACCTTTAATTAAAAATTATAAAATTAAGAATTATAACCTTTAATTAAGAATATATATATATATGGTAATACAATACTATCAGTGCAAAAATTTGAAATTTAAAGATGATTTAACATCAGTATTAAAACAATTATCCGGATCATAAGCAAAGACTACCCAAATCAAACCAAAAAAGAAATAAAGTAAAATCAAAATGAATTATTGGAAATTGGAATGAGAAAAAAGCATTATTTGCATTCTAACGTTTTCAAGGGCCTGGTATATATATATATATATATATATATGCCTTGCTTCGTTGGTAATTTTTTCACAAAGTTTGTAATGTACATAAAATCTTATTCTTTAATTATTCAAACACAATTTCCTGTTTCTACCGTATAAGGAAAAAAAAAAAAAAAAAAAAAAAAAACCACCAAAAATAACCCATTCGAGTGCAGGGATTTTGAAACATTAAATATGAAAGAGAACAGCTCTTTTCCCTTAAATTATAAAAACAGGGATCAAGAAAACTACTTTAAAAGGGTTTTGCAGTTTATTTATAATTACGCTAATCGCATTAGTTGCCAAATATACCCTTTTAGGAACCACATCGTATCTTCTAACAAAATAAAATATTGTTAATTATTTAAATTACATATGATTAGAGGTGCATATTGAAAGCCAAAACAAACAAAAATTAAATTTTTTTCGGTGGGATTCATATAGTGGCGTTTAATGGATTAAACGAGTGTAATTATCTTGCCCCTCAAAGACTTAAGACATGTCATATATATATATATAATATAAATTAAAACAAGATATTAAACTAATGAATCTGCAGATCAGGTGTTGAGTCCTATTTGCATCACACATTACTCAGCCGATCATTTTCTATTCATTCCACGTTATTTAAAATAATTATGCAGTGTGTGTGTATATATATATATATATATGATTAACTCGCTACATAAACAAATATGTTTCTGAGGGGGGGGGCTACCGCCCCCTTCAACTCCCCGTTCTATCTGTCTGTCTATATCTATCTGCCGATATGTGTATATATTTATTTCCTTGCAACTTTTAGCCTTGTGTTAACTCCTTGTAACTCATAAATTCTTGTACCAAATTTTATGACAAATGATTACATAACAGATTGGAATTGTTTTGTGTTGCCCTGTAAACAAATTACCAGTTCCATGCCAATCGTTTTCTACAGAAACCATGCTTTAAACATTCTAATAACATATGTTTATTTCATTATATTTAATGATGTATGGGCATGTATAAATGCACTTATAAGAAAAACCGTCTATAGACTGTAATGTTACGAAATTCTTTTGTGTGTCCCTCTACACGAGCCATATAGTAATTATATACACCAATAAAAACTATACAACTAATTCATTGTAATTCATTAATATTTAAACCAAATTTAACATCATATGGATGATTACAGAATGGCATCGGAATTCTTGCGCTTGATCCTGTAAATAATTTATTTAGTCCATACATACCTTTTGTCTAGAGGAATCATGCCTTTAAGCATCTTGAAAATGTATACTAATTACAACATACTGAATGCAGCATAACAAAATTTGACATAATTTGGATAATTACGTGACATTATCGGAAGATTTTTATAAGATCCTGTACGTTAATTATTGTCTGAGCACACGTTTTCTTCAGAAAACTTGTTTTAAAGCATCGCAGTGATGTATGTTAATTCTATTTTGTTAAATGCAATATAACCATGTTAAAATGCGTTTAAGCGAAAATCTGTCCACAGTCCGTAATGATAAGAAAAACTTTGGTGTATACTGTACACGAAGAATAAACAATATATACACCAAAAATTATGCAACTATTTCTATATAGCCCCTAAACATGTGCATTAAATTGCAAGTTAATTGGGGGATTTTTACGGCCGCTATTGCAATATATATATACAAACTCTGTTCATAGGCAGTAATAGTAAGAAAAAGTTTGGTGCGTCCCTGTACACGAACTGCAAATAGAATACACACCCAAAACTATACAACTAATTCCATGTGGCTCATAAACACGTGCATCAAATTGCAAGTAAATAGCGTGATTTTTGCGACTGCTATCGAGAAACATACAGACAGACCGACAAAAGCATTTTGTATCCCACTCTCGACATGGAGGCCTCTACTGACGTTTCGGCAAATGCTGATTATTATTTCCTCTTTAATTATTAATAATGTATTTATTTAAATATATAATAAATTATAATAAATTACGATATTTCTTTTTATTGTTTAAATGTCATATTTTTAATTACACAATGTATAAAAAACAATGATATAATAACAATTTATAATCTCATGATATATGATTGATTGCACAAAGGGTTCTGAGTCAAATGTAGTGAACGTAAAATAAAAAGAAAAGATAAAGAACGTATTTAATATCTTTTCTGAATAATTTATTGTTAATAAATTTAATATTTATTTGAAACTATAACGTGTTTTAAATGACAGTGTAAAACTTCAATATTGTTTAATATCAAATGTTCAGTTACAACTGTGAATTTAAAGTCTGATAAAGTGTGATATATTATATAAAAATATGGAGGAAGATAAATAACAGAGAAATAAAGGAATCGTTAATATTGATTTAAAAATTATTAATCTGTTTTTGTATTCTTCACTATTATTATTATTATTATTATTTTTTTTTTATTTGAGCCTGTCTATTTACCAATATGTTTCACAGACTTTTAATTTTCTAAGTTGTTTTAATTCTGTTTGTTCCAAAATATCATGCAAACAACGTAAGTCTTTTAAGCAAATTTTTACATCGGTAATAATAGTTCAAAAGGTAGATTTGAAATCGATGAAAAATCTTTTGATTTATTAGTATCATCATTATCATTATTGAATGAAACGAAACGCAATGTTATTGTTGCAGTGAACATTTCCATATTAAAATAAGTAGATAGTTAGTAGTATTAAATAACAGTAGATAAATCTAAGTATTCGTTATTCGAATTTGAATTCATTACGTTTCTAAAGCGTGTTTAATACAATGTTAAAATATTTCATGTGATTCGAACTTCGGCATCATAACTGTTTAAGTTATTTCGACATCCTATTTGTTCTGGATAAATCAAAGATTTGAAATGCAATCTCACATGTATTTTATTTTATGGGACAATAACGTATAACAAATTTTATTTTTAGTCATGAAAGTTTTTCGGAAAATGTTAATCAACCACTCATAAGACAGATGAACACGAAATTTTCAATCAAAAACAGTTTAATCTAATATAATTTGCTTATTTTAAGATTCATTATTTAATGTACTTAACGTAAAATACATTAAAAATCAATATGTCAATTTAAACCTGTCTCTAATAATCACGAAGACACCAGTAATATTTTCATGCATCAAAGAATTAACGTTGGAGTCACTCATCGCAAAAATGCTTTTTCTCAATCCACTTTCAGACACTTCCAAAAATTAGTCTCTAATTTGACAAGGTTAAAACTTCTGCTTAGGAACCAAAATTACGGCACAAATTTTCAATAAAGACATCCCATCCAACTTACGCCAAATTAAAAAAATATATATATTCTTTTATCAAAAAGATCAAATTTGGTGTGCCTTATAATGGAGATATCCTCAGTGTTGCAAGGATTACCAATCACATCAATTTGTATTGGTAATTTTTAACAACAGACCTCTCGGTTATACTGCGCTGAAAAAAAAATGCCTGATACTATTCTTGCTGATTTTTATGTAAAGTGACCTCCTGAATCCGAATATGACTACCATTTTGCCTAGTCACCCCCCGTTTTCTCCGGACATCACCCCTCCCCCAATTTTTATCACTGTTCGGTCATTTTATGGCCATGAATTTGATTTGGAGAATGAAAAACCATTAATTTAACACTTAAAAAGAAAATATATATATATATAATGTTTAATAAATAACATTAATAATAGATCAAAAAATATAAAAAATATAATACATAATTTCAGGGGCAAATCCCCCCCCCCCCCCCTAAATTTTCATCTTACTGCAAATGTTCATGTTTTAGAATTTTCCAACTCTGTAGCCCTTCAGAAGATATTTAACAGTTAAAATAATCCTCCCCCCCCCCTCCCTAAAAATCAATTCTTTAGCCACAAAATTACTGAAAAGTGGTAAAAACAGGGACCGTCCCCAAAAAACGGTGGTTAATAGGGAGAAATGGGCGCCCTATTCGCATTCAGGAAGTCACTTTATATAAAAATTTACAAAAATGGTGTTGGGCCTGATTTTTATGCAGAGCAGTGTTATTTGTAAGTTTTACAAATCGCAGTCAACTTGACGATTTGGAAGAAACGGGGCAAATAACAAATAAAAGAAATGGATTTATTTAATAGAATAAAAAAATATAATAATTGAACAGAAACATATGACAAACGTTATTATAGAATGCTTTCCAGAAACCATTTGCACTAATTGTCATGCGGTTTTTGTTTTTCTTTCCAATTACCTTCCCTGATAAATTGCTTTCTCATATGGAAGTTATGACAAATATTAACAAAAAAAAAAAAAAAAAAAAAAAAAGTAGAAGAAGAAAGAGAAGAAGAAAATTAAAAAGAAAAGAAAGAAATATTCGTTTATACTTACAGAAGCAATGTTAAAAGGAAAAGAAAAATTTTAAATCTTCAAAATAATTAGAATATTCTCAACTAAAAAAATAACAGCAATAATAATGAATAAAACGACGATTATAATTTTAAAGAAGAAAAAAATAATAATATACATATATACATATATTGAAATGACAGGAATTGGCCTTATAAAAATAACATCACTAAATTGTTCTATAATATTTTTGCTTATTTTAATTAAAAAGGAAAAAAGTAGCTATATGCTATTTGTTTTTTTTTCTACCTCAATGTATAGTTTAAACATAATATTGTCTATTTACTTTCAACATAAAATGGTTCGATAAAAATTTATTCTTAAAAAGATGTTTCAGACGGTCTTGTTTTTTCAAATACAATCACATTATTTTGTGTAAATATCGTTCAGAAAAATAGAAAATATGTTAATACTTGTATAAATGCATATGCTTCGAACAATACACGTAATATATCTAGCATTTTAATCTAAACATTCCCAGCTCCAGCACATTATTCTAAAAACAAAAGAAAACCCGAAATTCATCTATCCGAATGAATAATTCAAAATGTTTCATATATATATTTTTTAAAGCTTTTAAATTCTACAAAATTATAACAAATAACAAAGATTTTATCTTAGCCCGGATCTTAGCGAACCAGAAATAAAAATGCTTGTGAAAGGTGCATTTTAATAAAGAAAATAAACTAGTTCAAATTTATTCAGTTTTTTTTTTCCCTCGTCTACACTGTTTATATTAAAAGTGAAAATGAAATGTCATAATAATTCTTGTCACAAGGTTGAAGTTACAAAGATTACAAGTTCAGAATTCAGATCCATGTTGGGGAAAAATCCCACGCATCGACCAAACCGGAATTACTGATTGTACATTAACACACTGTGCCCACTGTTCTTAGCTCCTCAACGACTGATAAGGCCGATTTTTCCCATGTCATAATCGATCGAATTGCCACCCATGTCACGTCGACAACCGATCTATTACCGAACCTTCCCCTACTGAATTCTTTTATGCCTTTTCTTCTCTGCCATGCCAGATACAAATACGCGTCATAAAATCCAATCTTTAGTTTAGGCACAATGATTCAAATTTAGGTTCGTCAACCCTTTCAAACAAACTAGAAAATAGGTTCAATTGTCAGGGATGTCGTACGTAAACAATTTGCTACATGAAAATCTCAGTTTTAGTGTGGGTAGTCTGTAGAAAATTACAACAAACAAAAAATTTACAGTGGCTTAATCCTTTGAGGGACAAGGAAATTTTCTCATTTAAAGTCAAAAGCCACTAGAAATCACCAACAATACTGAAAGACAATGAAATAAATACAACTATTCCTCTAATTTATAAAAGAAAATTTTTATTTAAAAAAAAAAAAAAAATCCGGGGCCAGTTTTTGCATTTGGGAATTAAAATTTGCGTTTGCATTATGCAGACGGAATTTTTTTTTTTTTAAATACAAACAAATATAGTTGAATGTTTTTCTTAAATTTTAATGGAATGAATAACTTTAAAATATAACAGATTCTTTAAATGCAATAATGAAAGTCATTAATTCTATATAAAATTTTATCGATAATCTATATATTGTAATTTTGTAGACATGAAGATGTTTTAGTCATATTTTCAATTTGATTTTCGACATAACGAGAAGTAGTACAATTGGTCACGATCTATGTACAAATATCACAGAGATAGAAAATACAGCGACAGATCCATTTTTTAAAATGTATTTAGCAATATAAATTGTGTATATCACAAAATTTCTGTATAGTTTCAGCATTTTCATTTCGTTATCATATATTGCCCGCAAAAGATGCGTAGGCTTTTCGTTATAGCAAAAATAGAAATTTATTTTTCCCTTACGACAGAGACAATGGAGTTTATGCTTTTTCAAAACGATGTAACCTCATCTTTAATATGAGCTCAGTCGGACTTTCATTATTATGTTTCGTGAAAAAGAAATTTGTCTGCTATGAATGCTACATCGTAGATCAGTGACGTTTTAAACAACATTTTATAAAACGGGTAGTCCTATCCCAAAATGTCATAGTGTTAGTCGTGATACCACAACCGCAAAGAAATCTGTGACAGACCTGGCGACAAACTATTCTGAACATGACTGCTAATACAAAAAATCTAGAGTGACTCGACTCGACTTTCAGAACATTGAGTCATTAACAGTTTTGTAGATAAAGTAAAGAAAGAGGAGTCGTTAAACAAACAAAAGAGATAAAACCATAATAGAGTGTTTGAGTATTTTTCTCCATATATTACACGATGTTTCATTGAACGCTACTGAACTTTGAGCCCATAGATCATAATGATAAAGAATTTTTCGTTGTGTCCCTGTAAAAACCTATAAATACTGGATTCACCAAAATGCTTATATTTAGTGCAACAATGATTTATAATATTCATACAAATTTTCAGCTCAATTGAATAAGGCGTTTAGACGCTATCACACTTTTAAAAATTTGGCCCCCATAGGCCATAATGATAAAGAATTTTCCTTTGTGCCCCTGTAAAAAAAACTATATGTGCTAGATTCTCCAAAATCCATACAGATTGAGTATCTGTGACCTATAATATGTGTATAATTTTTTGCTCAATTGAATAAGGCGTTTAGATGCTATCGCACTTTTAAATGTTCGATCAAGATGGTGCTCACCTAAAGGATGTCATCTTCAAATACTAAACTTTGTCCAAATTTTTCGTCTTTAGAAAATGTGCAAGACATATTTGGTAATAAATGTTCTGTACGGCATGCTCCCCAAAAGCATCTTAAATTTGTCCAATATGTCTCAACCTGACCTTAAAACAAAAGTAACTTAAAGTAGTAAAAAAATAAAAAAGCTTTCCGAACGTTTCCTGCGTTTTATTTCGAATCTATAATAAGAGCATTTTTCCGACGCTTTTATTTTCTAATTGTGCTTATCTATTATCCAAAAACTGATGAAAAAATATAAAAAAGCACCATAAAAATGAAAAAGACATTGCTCCTCAATAGGTACGCGAAGAAAGAATATACCAAATGGTCTCCTTTTCTCTCATACAAAATGAAGTTACAGAAGACTACAGAAGTCATTTGAAGCATATCCTTGATGTTATACCAGTGATAAAGTTATCAAGAAAGGAATCACTGCGCTGAAAAAAAAATAATCGAGCCTTGATACCATTCTTGCTGATTCTTATGTAAAATGATCCACTGGATCCAAATATGATCCCCCATTTTGCTCAATCATCCACAGTTTTCTCAAGATACCATCCCCTTCTATAATTTGTATCGCTTTTCGGTAATTTTATGACTATGAATTTAATTTGGAGGGTGGAACAGGATTATTTTAACACTTAAAAATATATATAGATAATGTATAATAAATAATAATAATAATAATAATAGATTAATAAAATATAATAAGTGCAATCTGTAATTTCATTAGCGAATCCCCACAATAAATTTCCATTTGCTACAAATGTTCAAGTTTTAGATTTTTTTCCTTTTGCAGCCCCCTATAAGGTATTTAAAAGTTAAAATAATCATTTCCTACCCTCCAAATTAAATTCATAGTCATAAAATTACCAAAAAAGTGATTAAAATAGAGGAATATCTCAAAAAAACGGTAGGTGATAAAGCAAAATGAGCGTCATATTTGAATTGAGGAGGTGATTTTAAATAATAATTTGCGGAATTGGTGTTGAGGCCTATTTTCATGAAGAGCAGTGAATTCAAATAACGTTCACAAGGAGCCAAATATATCAATTTTTTGCTGCTGTATGAATATTGTAACCAATCTATAAGAGATTATTTTGATTATTTTTCTCTTTCTCTTTCTCTTTCTCTTCTTCTTTTCTTTTCTCCTTCTTCTGGACCACCTCTAGGGGTGTGTACCAGACCGTCGCCAATTGCCCATTGTTGGAGAGAAATTGTTAATTTAAGCCATTCTCCAAACGGTATCGTACATTGCGTTCTATACATCGAAATTACACCCAAGTTCTTTAAATATTTTTAATGGGTCATAAAATTTATCTATCTATTAAGGAGATAATTTCAAATTAAAATAAGTTTTAAAATAAATAATTCCTTAATTAATAGATAGACAAAGAATTTCGTTAATAATTTATTTTATTAAATATCTTTGTCTCTTATACAAAACAAATATTTTATTTAGTTCAAGTTTAATTTCATTCAAAACCACTTTAGGTTGCACTCAGACATGATTGAATAATAGAGAAAAAAGGGGGGATAGTTACACAATAAAATATTTTCCCTTTTTTTTTAGACTATAAAATTTTGACTCACCCAGATGCGCATTATAGAGGTTAGTCAAGCTTAGATGATTGTATGAGACTCCTCCATATCCTTCGCCTTTATAATTACACACAAGCAACAAAAGAGGGCATTAAATTTCGTAATTTGAAGGCACTTAGATTCCGGGATTTGAAGTCACATCTGGATCTAGGAAGAGGGATCGCCACTATAGACTCCATCAGATAAATTATTCCCCTAGAAGAATCATGGATGTTTTGGCAAATTCCTCTGGTTTCTCATGTCTTTAGTATTTATAATTAAATACAATCAAAAGCAGCTGATGCGGGAGGAAGCAGGATTTGTATATTTTGAGAACCACCGAGAGAATCCATCACTGTCTCGCCGAAAAGTAGTTGACCAAGAACCCGTTCTCGCACTTTTAAAAAAATGCTCTTCGAAATTCGTGGGATAGAGAGAGAGTGTGTGGGTGGCTTATAGTTCCCCTAGCCTGGGGAGGTTTTTTTTTTTTTTTTTTCAGATCCACCATTCAAGTTTTAGGACTCCTATAAACTATCGTCTTTCCTTTTTTGTTCTATAATGTCAACTGAGCAGCCAGTGAGTCTAAGAGATCCCTATCTCATTTCTTTCCCTTCTCCTTCAATTTTATAAGCAGCACTTATAAATTTATCTTATTCTTATTTAAAAGCAAAAAAACTTTTTTTTTATCCAAATATTTACATACAGATTAATAATTACTTTCCATTATTCTACCACAAAAAATATTTATACATAAATAGCTATATACTTAAATGAAAAATCATTTATGTATCTATATACATATCTAAATGTGTAATTTTAATTATAACACCCATCTGCGCAGCACTAGTGCAACGTAAAAACCCAACCATCTATTCTTCTTCTTCTTCTTCTTCTTCTTTTTTTTTTTTTTTTTTTTTTTTTTTAAGAATTCTAAAATTTTAGAATTGCATTCCACAAATTACCCTAATGTGCTAAAGAAAAGTTCTGAGCGTTGCAATGGTTCACAAGTAAACATTGTTCTCTTTATAAAATAATAATAATAATAATAATCTTCAATTCGGCAAGTATTTTACAGCTTGCGATTTGCTTTGAAATTTTAAATCATCAACGAATTTTTACAATGTTGGCTCGTACGACGACTAAAACTTTTTTATATCATTCCTCCCTCTAAAAAGTTTTTTTAGACTCGTGAACAGCCATCCTAAATTGTTGATGATTGCTTATATAACGTTCATCTGTTGTTGAGTCGAAATGTCCAAATATTAGCTTCACACCGAATTTCCCCACTTAATCCATGTTATTGAAGATGTATCATTAAGAAAGAACAGATGTACCGAAGAAAAATTAAATTCTAAATTTGATGTTAGTGAAAACAATATTTACTTCATGCAAGCTTCTACGTCGAGGGAAATTTCTATGCTTATGGTAGAAAATCAAACCTTTATGTCCCGTAAACTAATAAGATTCGAATTTAGGGTTCTTTCTCTTGAGAACGACTCAACTTTTTGTGCATTTTTAGCATAAAATGAGAAACTAAATCAAAACAAATCAAGTAGCTCAAAGCTCTGAAAACATAGGTTATGATTTTCTTTTTACTTAGAAAACTTTTAAAACCAGCACTCTATTTTTAGAAAAATTAATAAGCGGCTTTCATAAACAAATGTGGTTATAAATGTTGTTTTTGTTAGTGGTATGTTAAAAGGATTTACTGCCTGGCGTCACAAGAGGCTATTGACTATAAAAATTATAATTTAATTGCTTCAGAAATTCTGAGTATGTGCTTACTAACGCACCGGAGGATAAAAGTTTATTTTTGTATTTTGTATAGTAATAAAGACCGCCATTTTTGCCTTTATTTTTATTTCTTTTAACTTTTTGCAGCTTAATTCTTTAAGACTCGATAATTATTGATACAGGTGATAAGATGCTTCAACATTTTATGTATATGTACAAAATATATGTTAAATATAATAACAGTAGTCGACAAAAAAATATTTTTGGGGGTAACAGAAATGAAATTAGCTATTTTCAACTAATTCTCTAGTGCAGAATTAAAAAATAATAGTGAAAAATCTGTAACACGTACAGTTTTTTTGTTACGATTATTTAATCTATGCTGGAAGCAATGTACAAAAGTCTTTAGAAGGCATGCATTTGCATTATTACTATCAATATTATTAATTTAGCATAGAATACTGTTACTATGGAGATAATATACATATTGTAGACTAAGGAGAACGTAAAAACATGGAAAATACACTAAATGATTGAATTATTATTATTTATTATTTTAAAACCAAAATACAAAAAATAGGCTATTTTACGCCTTGTGTCAAATGTCTACCTTGTGATTTTAATATGAATAGTTCACAAATGCAGCAAAACTTATCGAGTATGTTTTTACAAGTTCTACACCGAAAATTTGTCATTTTGAACATGAAACTATAAAACAGCACAATCATACTTAACAAAGAATATCTGTTAACTAGAACACCAGAAAAAAAAAAAAAAAACAGATAAAGTACGAATACAGGGTTGCCAGCAGAGAGGATGGCCAGGAAGCAGGGTTGATAGCGCGAAACGTTACCATGTGTGATACAGTCGGCAGCAAAAGTACCTGAACACTAGCAATAATCCCTGTCTAAAAAAAGTACCCTTAATACTGCTTTGTTAAATAAATCCTTGTCGAGTCATGTTCTTAGTCAGTCTAAGGGCATGATTCGACAAGGATTTATTTAACAAAATAGTATTAAATGTACTTTTTTGATATCAGAATTACTGGCTAGTGCTCGGATACTTTTGCTGTCGACTGCATTGTAAAAATCATAAAAAAAATAGTGAAATTTGCCATTTTCTGATACTTTAACAAAAAAATGGAACAAACATGGTTGCGTGGACCCTGGGTTACCTGCAGAAAGGGTTGCCACCTGTGATACTGTGAAAATCGTAAAAATTGCCATTTTCTGATACTCTAACAGAAAAATGTGACGTGATGGGACATTTTTACTTGCAGATATTTAAATAAAAATTGGAATTAATAATAAAAATAATAATTTGACCGTTGGTACCAAACTACTCTAGACCAGTGTAATTATTTCTAGAAAGTCTTCTTTTATTTATTTTCATATTCTATCAAAAATAACCGGGGAATATAAAACCCAATGCAATTTAACGACAGATAATGATTTAAATTCGAGTTCGGTTACCTTGACATAAATATGAGCATTTTCGATCAATATTTCTTTTTCAACCACATTTTAAAAAAAGGTATAGGTTTTTTACATCTCAAAAAAAAAAAAAAAAAGCAATGAACTTCTGTAAAAGAAATATCTTTTTAAACCCTTTCCTGTAAATATCTCCAAAGTTCATAAAAATCAAACTTACAAAGAAAAAAGAAAAATTGCAGAAAATTTGAAATAAAGTTCACATTACACTTGAAAAACTCTATTTTTATCATCAGAGAATCATTCATAAATATTGAGATATCGTCTAGAATTTTCCATATATCTACATACGTTTCGTTCTCTTGTAACCTAGAATCGAAAATGTGCATAATTTATCTACACTCTGTGATTAAGAGACAGTTTAGAAGAGCTTTCTTACTGAATTAATCAAGTTTCTATTTTGTTAACTTTGAACGAAGTTGATACGCTTATTTAGTGTGGAATCATAAATAAAGAAATTAGAATAAAAAAACAGTTATTTTCGTTCACAGAATAATGCTTCAAAGAATTTGAGTGATACATATTTAAACTAATCCAAGTCAAAATGCAAAGTCGTCAAATTCAAAATGCCTGTTCGAACAGTCAAAATGAACTTTTCTTTTTTTTCCAAAATATCTATAGGTCTAATTTTATTACAATAAAAATCTGATTTTTAGAAATATATTGGGTTGTTCGATAAATAATGTCGTTTTTTAAAACCTTCGCTTCTAAAAACCAAGGTTTCTTCGAACATGGAATTTTTCAACTTACCGAAAGATGGCAAAAGGTCATCCAACAAAATGGTCAATATATCATTGATTAATGTTTGTTGTTAATATAAATAAATTCACTTTGAAAAACATTTAAAAAAAAAAAAAAAAAAAAAAAACGACATTATTTATCGAACAACCCAATACATTTAAAGTTTACTGGTAAGAATACTTAACTTGACAACTGAAAACAGAGCATTATTCAGTAATAAAAATAATTAAAACAACAGACAATTAATTTTTTCGTCATAATAAATGTTCTGGTTATTGTTAAAAAATTTCGAATATCGCCATAAACAAATTTGATGCGTTTTGTTCAAATGAAAAATTATTTTTTTTTATGACGAGAAATATAAATATTTATAATGCTCGCGTTACTTTCAATTATGAATCAGAACATTATGCTATCGGATGAAATTTAAACAATTTCATCCTTTTTTCTAAAATTTTGTTTTGTTTCACTTCGTTATTTTTTCTGTTTGTATCAAATCTTGCAGTTATTTTTTCACAAAATCTGACTTCCTTCAAAACGATTTGACTGAAAGTTTGGAAATTTCGTAATTCATAACAATCCAATACAAATATTTTCAGGATTAGTCTCCCCAAAGGCAGGTTCCAGAGACCAAGACCTGACTGCTTTGACAGATTTTGCGATTAATTTTTTACCATGTTTTTATTAACTTCTGATCTTGTTTATCTGGTACAAATCTTGCAATCGACTTTTGACTACCTTCCCTTATAGACATTCCCTAGACATTTGAAACTTTTAGAATAGCTCGGAACCCGATGACAACATAATACTTCGAAGCCCGATTTTCGAATTTTTGATTAGTTTTCTTTTAATTAATTAAAATACGAAAATAATAATCTAATAACTTTAAAAATAGCCATTAAAATATTCGTTATAATTTAATTGTTGCCAAAAAAATTTTACGAGTTCATTTTCTTTCGACATAAAAATAAATACATTTAATCAAACGTGAACGTTAAAAAATTGTAAAAAGTTAAATGATGCATCTCACAAAAATTACTGTCATTATCACTTTAAAAATTTTATACGCATTGGTAAAGTGCTAATGTAGCTCTATAGCTATGATTCAGCAGAAAATTTAAAAACATGGTATATACAAAGTTTTTTATCTTATAATTATAATTTACTTCTGCTGAACCAATTTTGTTCAAATTTTGCATACAGATTCACAATCAATGACAATAGAATACTAGAGTTGTAAATTTTATAATTTATTATGAAGCAATCGGGATGCACTACGTTAAATAATTTTGCTTTATGTTTTTATATGCGTACGTAACTTAGTAAACTTACGTAACTCAGGAAATTTTAGTAAAAATACGTTATTTTAAATTTACAGTCCTGAAGAGAAAATAAAGTAAACGCCACTATAGTAATTAAATTTATTTTGAATAAAAATATTTGTAGACTGATTTTTTAAAATCTTTTTTAAGACTTTTATTTATTTATTTATTTACCTTTTAAAAAGAAACAAATTTATATTCCTTCGAGAATGAAGAGGATTATCTGAAATTTTTATCTGTGTAGGAGTAACATCTATTTTTGAATGTGACAAAAATGATTGATGACTATGGGTCTGAGAAAAGCCCCAAATAATATACAAAGTTACTTTCGAGACAGAGAATGATTTGATTCACGATAAAATGTTAGTTGGATCAACTGGATTAGATGGAACTGCTGCCAGAGTTTTTTTTTTTTTTTTTTTTTTTTTAATCTTGTTTGATATATTGGCGAACATTTAAACTTTTACTCTCTGTTTATTTCTTTATATATACATGAAAGAATGTGTTGGATTAGTAAAATTTTTCGATGGTTAAATTTTTCAATAAATTATTCACGTTTTTGATGTACTGATAAATTTTGGGATGTCTTAAATGCGATTTGATCATTTTCAGAAAATGTCATCTGTCTGAATATATCAAAAATTTCGTGGGCGTTGTATCTCACGAAACAACCGACCAAATTTAACCAAACTTGATAGTTGAACCTTGACCTAAACTGCTGCTGATTACATTTAGGGATATATCACTCAACAGATGGCGCTGTCATCCCATTTTTTCACAATTTTTAATATGACAGTATAGGATAAAAATTCGCATAATTCTACTTAATGAAAATATGGGTATTTGTCAAAAGAACTTGCTAATACCTTTTAAACGAATGATTGGATTATAGATATGTGAAAATTTTATAATGTGATAAGTTTATCATTTTTTAACAATAAATAAATAAAAATAAAAAATAAAGTCCATTTTTGTTTTCTAGGTGATATGTATAAAGATTACAAAACAGAAATAAACTTAGTACGACAGGACTTTTTTTTCAGTCTATTCTTCCATATAAAGGCATGTATTAACAATATTGCATTCCTATGCAACGGTTACCATGTTTATTTCTTAATTTTGTTTTTGGCGCAGTTTTAGTATAGGACCCCTCTTGAAAACTTTTAAATATTTTTGTCATTTCATCGAGGAATAAAAATTGTTATCACAAATGCGTAAGTAAAGATTTTAACGAGAAACAACTGAACTATTTCGTTGGCAAAATTCATATTCCGCCAAGGGAAATTTCAATTGAAAATAAAAATTCAAATTTGGTGGAGTTCAAATCGCTCCAATATAACTATACTAAAGCTGTTCCATTTCATTCCACAGTTTAAACACATAGTTATTCGTAAAATAAGAGTATGAACTAAATTATGTTTAAAATATATTGTAATATAAAATATTCATAATTAAAAAAAGAATAAGTAATAAAATGATCTTTGATAATTCACGTTAGCATTGTGATACAATAATAAATAAATAAATAAATAAATAAACTTTGCAAATATTATATATATTGCTTTATCTGGAGATAATTAAAAAATCATATACCTTAATGCAATAATCTTTTTATAATAACAAATATGCGATAAATTAGAAATAATCAACGAGATCTTTTAAAAGGTTATACAAGTTTTAACAAATGTTAAAATATTATTCATAAATTAAATATTATAACATAAAATATTTATTACAATGGACTCTCAAAACTAAATATCTTAAATGAATTTCTTTGAAAATTTCAACAATAACTAGTGAACTTGTACAAAATTTGATGAATGTATATCTTAGATAGATTTTGCGATAATTAAAAATTAAAATTTTCAAAATAATAATAATTAGCATATTTCGAAATGCTAATTATCCACGTGAAGAATAAAAAAACGGAAAAAGACCAAAAATCTATAGAAAAGAGCATTAAAAAAAAAAAAAAACTAACACCAATAAAAAAAATAAACGAAAAATAGACGAGAAAAAGAAAGCAAAAAGTGGACGGGTGGGCTGAACGAACTTCCTGAAATGCCTCTATACAATAATCATTCCATATATAATAAGGAAATACATTATTTTTTTTAATCAGATCATACTAAATAAGTTAAATCTAACTTTTTTTAAATTTATTTAATTTTAAAATACAACTAAAAATCTACGACAATTCCAAAATTAAAATTTTAATGAACTTTAAATAAGATTATTTCCGGTAACTTTTGTTTATGCATGTATAAAATGTATAAGCAAGAAACTTCAATAAAATGGGACGTACTGAATTCCACATGGGGGGTGCTTCAAACTCATGAAAAATTTTAAAAATATCAGTTTTCCGGATTCTTTTTCTTTCTTTCTTTCTTTTTTTTTTTTTTTTTTTTTTTTTTTTGGGGGGGGGGGGTTGTATATAAAGTTGTAATGCTGAAAAGTATGCTAAACTAATTTAACTATTTTAAAACAAATAATGATAAGACAAAAACCTTTTTATATACTATGTTTTTACATTTTCTGTTGAATCATAGCATATGCGTATAAAATTTTTAAAGTGATAATGATATCCATTTGTGTGAGATGCATCATTTAACTTTTTAGAATTTTTTTAACGTTCACGTTTAATTGAATGTATTTATTTTTATGTCGAAAGAAAATGAACTCGTAAATTTTTTTTGGCAACCATTAAATTATAGCTAATATTTTAATGATTATTTTTAAAGCTATTAGGAGGTTATTATATTCATATTTTAATTAATTAAAAGAAAACTAATCAAAAATTCAAAAATCGGGCTTCGAAGTATTGTGTTGTCACCGGATTCCGAGCTATTCTGAAAGTTTCAAATGTCTAGCTAGTAGGGATGTTAGTTAAAAATCGATTGCAAGATTTGTACCGGACAAACAAGAATAAAAGTTAATAAAAACATGGTAATAAAATAAAGAATTACATCTATATATTATTATGCAAACATGAAATTTCTCGTACGTTTTTAATGTATTGATTTTAAGAATAGGAGATTACAAATGGTATCATTCGAAAGGTAAGGTTTGTAGAGAATCCGAGTGGGCCATGATTCTCTAATGTAGATTTTACTTAATCTTAAATATGAACCTAGATTAACTTAATTACGTAATGATGAAAGCTCGAGACAAAGTTAACAGATAAACAAAGTTTATTTAGCATTCAAAATTAAGGAGGACGTTGAGCTAACGTAATTTAAATAAATGACCTCAGGAAATAACTTTACAAGACATAAAATAGGAAGTTGCTTTATCTCACCCACGCTGATCCTTTTGATGACTGCTCACGGCTACTTATCATTTTTCTCACTTTAGAGCGTCGAGCGGATTCCCGAACACGACAGCCTCTTTTATTTCTTTACTTCACAAAACTACACCTGTCTACCATCATTCGCATAAAACTATCACCATCAACATTTCTCTTAACTCCACACTAATCAGCTACCCCTTCATCACCATTCCACTACATCACATCCTATATCTATATCTAGCAATTCACTATCTTTCCTTTTATACTCCATTCAACAACTCCCTTTCATTTCATTTCAATCAAAACCTTTTAACATCTCTCTTCTACTCATCTAACACCGAGATCCTAATTATTTTACTGCTGCACAATGCTGACATAAAACCAACTCGACCTCAACTGTTGCCGAGTCCCTGGCGACGAAGTAATCTAACCGTCCCAACTTTTGGTGACGGTCCATAGCTCGACCTCACAGGTTAATTATTTTGAGAAAAAAAATATATACTATAAGAAGCCGTAAGGCCGATAAAAATACCTTTATTTTTATACACACACACATATAATATTTTTGTATTACAACCTGTTCATTAAGAAGAGTTTCCACGATAAATGCAGAGGATTTTTCCCTTGGAAGAAATATCTATATATAAAGCATAAGCAAACATGAAATTTGTCGTAAGTTTTTAGCATATCTTATACTATTAAGTGAGCAATATTTGTATATATATTTCACTGTTCTCGAAAACGGTAGCTCGGACAGTCACGAGATTTAACACAAAGGTGCCCCCCGAAGGATCATTGTGCACATCGAAGTCAGAATTTCGAATTTCTGTTTAGTTTTCTTTTAATTAATAAAAATATGAAAATAATAAGCTAATAACAGCAAAAAATTAGCCATTTAAATTTAATCCATAATTTAATTGTTGCCAAAAAAAAAACGAGTTTATTGTTTTTTCCAACAGGAAAATAAATACATTTATCTAAACATGAACAATACTACACACTACTGATCGCAGAGCTTCCAAATTTGGCATATAGGTACCTGGGACCCTGCAGGTGTGCACCTCATCGAGATTTTTTCGAATTTCGAATCTCAATTTTTTAAATTAATGTTTTTTCGATTTTAAACATTGGCTTTTATGTTTCATTTTTCATGAATTTGTTCTTCGATTGTAATCGTCTGCGCATCTTAGCAACGGCTATATTATGCAATTTATTTTTTATTTAATACATTTATTTGAGGGCGAATCTTCTTTCTCTTTTTAATTTATTATATTTATTGAAAATAAAATGGTAATGCAGTAGAAAAAATTAAATATATTAAATTTAAAATTTAAAAACGTATTTATAACAGTTATGTTTATGTATAATTTTTGTAGTATAACAACAATTATTTTTCATTTGTTAATTTAATTTCTTTAAAAGTTTTTTTTTTTTTTTTTTTTCTAATTTATAGTATTTGTCAGGAAATAATGGTAGTATATAGTAGAAAGGATTAAACTGATTGGAATTTATTTGTTTTTTATGTATTTAATTCCTTCTGAAAGAAAATCTATTTTTTATTTTATTTCATTACATTGGTCGGAATCAAATTGTAATACAGTGTAAATAGCATGAGCAATAAAATACTTGGTTCAAAAACTAAAATATTTAATAGACGCTGAGATACAGTTATCTTTAAAATCGTAGTTCTTAAATAATGGCAGACCCACTTATCGTCAATAAATACCCATATTGAAATACATAGGAAAGATATTTCTGCATTCAGTAGGGCTGGATTATTTATCAATATATCCCCAAGTATCGATATTTTTTTAATATCCCGATAACAATATTTAAGATCTAGCTCCTCCAATATATCCCTTTAACGATATTGCCGAGTGCGCACCCGAGTGAACGAAACTCGAGCGAATGAAACCCGATCAGCCAACATACAACAGCTAACGAGACCCGAAGAAAAAAGCGCCGAATATCTTATTCTAATACTCATTTTCTACTTTCCTCTAATTACATATACTTCCTCATCCTTCATAGCCTCAAATCTAAACATCACTGCTTTAAAAAGGCCACCGCATAATAATAATAATAATAATAATAATAATACAGTATTTATTGAAAGCCATCTGCTTTGATTATCCCGTGAATAAGCTGACTTCGTTCAAGGTCACCGTTCTACCCCTTCAGAAAAAATTCATCAGACATACTCCAATATCACAATACCTATAATCAGCAGGTGTGTTTACTAGGAAAGAGATTTGATATTAGTCGAAATGATATATCCCTATCCGAGATATCTATTATGGGTTCTGATATATTACACTATATTGAATTCCCACTCTACATTCATGCATATCGTAGGTGATGGAAACCACAGAAAAGGCAATATGACGAATGAAAACAATATCTTCTGTTTTAGCTCCTTCCCTGCTTCATTGATATTGGTCTATTTCAAAGTGTCGATATAAAATGGCCAATAACACGCTTCAACATGTGTTTAATAAAGATCATCAAAGCCGAACTGATACAGTGATGCCAGATCGGGGATTTTGTCCCCATTTTGGGGAGTTTTGAGGCTTCTGGGGACAATTTTGGAGACCAAATGTTTGTGGGGACTTTTTTTGGGGAATTCTAAAATTTTTGGGGACAAATCTGGGGCGTTTTTCAACTTTCTGTCAATGTTGGTAACGTAATGATTTATCCCTATGTCTAGAGACTTTCAATAGCTTTATTGTTATTTGGGGATTTTTTTCAAAAATTGCCTTCATTTCGGGAAAAATCTGAGCTTAAATCATAGAAAAATCTGCATCATATTTTTTTTTTTTTTTTTTAATTTTATTTTCCCTTTTTAGTAGAAATCAAGTTGGGGATTTTTTCGAAAAAAAAAAAAAAACCGTGATTTAGGGAAATTTGAAGACCTGTTTGGGGAAATAATTTTCGACCATCTGGCATCACTGAACTGATATCTACTAGAAGAGTTTTTTTTGCAAATTTTCTTAGCGTTTAATAAAAAACTTCTGAAAATATAAGCAATTATGGAATGTAATTTTATTTAAAATTATTTTATTATTATTAAATATTTCGATAAAATATTTTTTTTTATTAAGACTGTACATCAGTCAGATAGCTCCCTTTCTCCTTTCCCATGTTATCCAATGGGATTTTCGTTGCTTCGTTTTATAAAAATATCTCATTCAAAAATGAAGTTTTTCAAATTCTGTTTTTTGAATATTACTCTTTGAACGGGTCGCCTTTTAGCTTAGTGAGCAATTTTTCGAAAAAATTAATTTAAATATTTTATTTCAATAAGTAAATTATGGACTCTAAGTGTGGATCTCTAAGTAAAATATTTAAATTTATTTTTTCGAAAAATTGCTCACTAAGCTAAAAGACGACCTGTTCAAAGAGTAATATTAAAAAAACAGAATTCGAAAAGGTTCATTTTTGAATAAAATATTTTTATAAAACGAAGCGACAAAAATCCCATTGGATAATATGGGAAGGGAGAAAGGGTGCTATCTAACTGATGTAAAATAAAGTTTTATCGTCGGTAATTTTACAGTGACAGTTTCTTTATAGAATTATACAATATTGAATAGTTTATTACTTTTTTATGTATCATTTATTTTTTCTTTTTCCATTTATTTATTTATTTATTTATTTTATTTTTAAAGCCGTACATGTTAAATAAAATTGGTTTAAATGCAAAATGAGTTACTTTAAGTAAGAAAATGAAACTTCAACATAATTTTGTTTAAATACATAAATACACACACACACACAGACATATATATATATATATATATATAAAATATGTAATTCAAATATCAATTACTGTGAAACTATTACGATTGTGAATTGAACATATATATTTAAAAGATATTGTAATGATTTGGTAAGAGGATACAAAAATAAAAATGACAAGTAACTGACATTTAGGATGCATATAAGAGTTTTAAGTAAAAAATATTACTTTCTACAACCAAAAAAGGTGTATTCAATGGCAATTCTGAACTATTTATAATGGCAATTCTGAACTATTTAAAATGATTTTCATTTTTATTTAATACCTACATCTTAAGACAATTTTTCTGAAGCTTTATTTTTAGTAGAATTATGAATTTTGATATACTTGGTACAAATAAAACACAGATCACATATTAGCTGTGTTAAAATATGATTTTAAAATAATTAAAGCTTAAAATGGGAAGAATAGAGGATAAACTATACAGAGGTATACTAAAAAGCAATAGTATAAGTTATAAGAAACACAAAACATTAATTCACTTTTTATGATTTTTTTTTTTTAATGATAAAGTTATGGTAGTAATATACCAGAAAATACATGGAAAACACTCTATACTTGTATACTTTAAAATTCGTGTGCATATGTCTTTAAAAAATAACAAATGTCTATTTTTTCTGCCTTGAAAGAAATATCGCAATATATCACTAATATCGATATTAACTTGGTGATATATCGCGATATTTAATTTCTGATATCGGCCAGCACTAGAGGCAGTGGGAACCTGCTCCCGATACAGTGCGGGCAGAGAAAGAGCTGCCGTAGTCAGCGAGTACCCGATGCGAGGTCTAGAGCGATTCCAATGTAATTATTTTAGTTTTTATTTATAATGTGATGTGAAAAATAAATAATGATCCAATTCTTTTGGAGATTCATTTAAATATAGTGGCCAGCGAAGCCTGCTAGTTTTTAATTAAAGTAGGAGTTTAAAATTAATATCTTTCTAAAATTATGGTTAATAAGGATTGCAGAACTATATATATTTGTATTCCGGAGATAAAGGGCACAATGTTCATTTTGAGAAAAGAGTTAGTCTCATGTCTTTTATTTGCATTTTTTGTTTTATATAGGAGGCACTGATCAATAACGTCGAGTTATTACACTGGTGTTTAAAATTTAAGCAACAACCTTAATAACGAGAAAACCTGTTTTCTCGTTTTCTTCTTTTGCGCATAATTTTTAAACAAACAAACATAGGAACATAAAATTTGGATGGCGTGTTCGTTATCCTATCGTTAACCGAATTTTATGTAACTTTAACATAAATAATAATTTTTAAGCTAATAAATATTAATTCTTTCTCAAAAATAAACTTTGGAAAAAATGAAAAATTTCAACAATTTTAGAAAAGAAAACTTAATGAAACGTGGATTACACATAGATAGATAAACACGCACATGCCTTGAAATGTTTCTCTAAATCTCAATTTTGATTTTTGTGTTAACTTTTCTTTTACTTTTATAATAGAATTTTTAAAAAATATATAAATAATCAATAATTTGTAAATTATGAGCATCACCAGAATAACAAAAATGTGGATAAATACATAGTTTTATAATGAACTTCTTATCCAATTTTCATGTTTGTATGTATATTTTTTAAAAAGTTATTCACATGCGAAAAAAGGAAGAAAAAAGAAGAAACAGAAATGCAAATGCAAATACAGGAAGAAAAATCCGGTTTTATTCTAACACATGGATGCATGTGCATTCTCACTTATATGTAATGCACCCTCATGACCATTTTTAACTAAGTTTACTTTTCTAAAACTGTTGAAATTTTTCATTTTTTCCAAAGCTTATTTTTATTTCCAAAGCTTATTTCATTTGTAAAATTCGGTTAACGATATGATAACGAACACGCCATCCAAGTTTTATGTTCATATCTTTATTTGTTTAAAAAGTTTTGCGCAAAAGAAGAAAAGGAAAAAACAGGTTGTTGCTTAAATTTTGAACTCCAATGTATAAAGGAGATAGGAGAGTGGAATATAAAACCATGTCCATTTTCTTTATTTATGACATACGTATTTCATTGTAGCACATCAAATACATGGGGGTAACTCTTTTCACAAAACCGACATGATGCCCTTGACCTGCGTGCTACAGGCATAAATTTACTCATATGAGACCAATAAAGTAGACAAAAATAACTTCATACACTTTTCATTTTATAGAGGTAACTTTTGGAATGCAGGCACTGCCCAGGCACGCAACTGGATCCCAAACACCTTTTTAGCTGCCCTTCCATTGCTGGTGCCCTCTTCAAGATAGACAATGACTGCAACAGGGACGTTTTATACTCAGAAAGAGCCACAGACATTGCCAAGCCTGTGATCCACGCTTTTGGCAATATTTAATTTTTATCTCCCTTTTTTTGTTACTATTTTATTTGTATTTTTATCACTTCTGCACCTTGACATACACGACAACAACAGCAACAACTTTTGAATTTAAAATTCCTATAGAAGAAAATATTTAGATCTCAATGTGCAATTTTTTAAAATGCTATACAACTGTCCGGGATTTAGCTTATTTTTGTGGCTTTAATTTACTGTATTTATTTTTTTAATTTGTCTGGCAACAGAAGGTAATGTAATTTTATTTTTTTCAAACAGTTGACATACTGTTTCGATAAAAGCATTATTATTATTACAGTAAAGCACCGTTTATATGTCTTTCAAGGGACTGGCGTAAAAGGACGTGTAAACGGAAAGACGTATACAGTAGGTGCCGCTTAATGTGATCACTTTGGGACAGATACTATTTGATAACAATAACCGATTGATAACAATAAACGAAAAGTATCAGGAATGCAAAATTTTAATTTTACTACGTACGTAACATTTATTTTTGAAACTACAAATAAAAGACAATGATCCATTTAAACGCTATATTGAACAAATCGTTCAAATGGGTCAATTGAAAAAAGTCTTCCAAAGTTGTCTGCCTTGTTTTTTGTGTCAGCAAATTATTGATAAAACTTTCATACCTGTAATGTTCGTGAAAGTCTTCAGAAGTGTCTCTGTGTTGCACTACGAGTCCCAAGACATGGAGAGCCTGTCTTATTTCAGTAGCAGTTGGAGGAATCTCAACAATGTTTTCAACATCGTCATCTTCTTCATCTGATGCTTTTTTTTTTTTTTTTTTCTATAGAACCTCGGAAATCCATTTTTCTGCAACTGAAAAATCAGCATCTTTTTCTTCTCCATGGGTACGTTTGAACACAATATTCTCTCTTTTTCGCCAACGATTAAATCACCGTCTGTTGCGGTTCCTTTGCCCATTTTAGAAGCAAGATCTTCAGCTTTCTGCCGCATTAAAGGATCGTTTATGCGCGCATCATTTTGCCTAACAACAACTCAGTTTCCAAGCAGATTCGACTTCTCCAACTTTTCCAGTACGTCTTTGCTTATAATTCAAATTTGCGTTCATCTTCGCTTTATTGTCAATCTCGTCGCGATTCTTTATCATATTTTACAGAGTAATATCTGAGAGATTTTTAGTGCAGCAGCAGCTTTCTCTGACTCATCTTGGGTAAATTATGAAAGCGTTTCAAAATGTCAATTTTGTCCTTAAGAGTTAAATCCTTGCGTTTTCTTTCCATACCTAAAATGCTTGGATTATAAGTGCAAATGGGTAGAGAGAAAAAATTCAGAGAGGTCTTCTATTCTTTTGGGGATTCTCTCTTTAATTTTATAGTTTGCAATTTTTGTTGACTGAATAAGAAAAAAAAAAAAGAAATCGAAAATGATACTTGAAAGTGATAACAATAAACGTAGGCGCTGATTACAAAAACCGATTTTTTTAACATGTGTTAATATACAAGCGTTCTGGACTTAGTGATTCTGATAACATTAAACGAATGATAACATTATCCGCGATCACATTAAGCGGCACCTACTGTAATCGAAATTTATAAAGCTGAAACAAAATTTATGTCTAAATACTAATTAATAAAGTTTTTTTTTTAAGATAGTAACTAGTAAATTACTTTATAGTAGAAATTATATTTGAAGAAAATTGTCAAATAAATAAATTAAAAAATATTTAAATTAAAAACGATTTATTATAAAGAGTGATAAAAATCATACCATTATTTCATGACTTGAGTAGTAAATTTATTTTTCATGTCTTGAATATTATATGAATACATCTTGAGTGTTATTTATATTATTTTTTTCTGTTTTCGTTAAACCTACACTCTTGTCGATTGCTTTTAAAATTCCGATTTTTATCTTTCATTGAAAGTGTTCTATGCTTTCACGGCATTTTAAGGTTTTAAATAACGAACAGAACAGAACAACATTCAGTTCTAGTTATAAGGAATTTCGACCCTTCCCGTGTTCCTCCATGTACGATGTTTTCTAGGGAAAAGTGTCCCTTAGAACGAAAAAATAATGACTACTCCAGAAATTTTGCATATTTTAGAAAAATAGAAAAGACGTATAATCGATAATGAGCGGCGTATAAACGAAAAGATTTTACATTAAAATGAATAGGAATGAATCGGGGCATAACCTAAAAAGACGTATAAACGAGAGACGTATAAACGATTCTTTACTGCATTATTATTATTATTAAAGTGTCCAGACGAAGAACTTTGATGAGTCAAATTGAGAGGTAAATAGAGTGAAAAAGATACAGAAGTTTATAAGGATATGAATCATCATGCAAATAAAAGTGCTAACAAAGCTTCCTTTCCCCCCCCCCCCCCCCCCCGCACCTTTTCTTTCTTTCTTTCTTTTTTTTTTTTTTTTTTTTTTTTATAAACGTAGATTACTTACTACGAACATTGTATACTATTTTTGAATTTATATTATTATTACTTGCTTACTTAAAAAAAAAAAAAAAAAAAAAAGTTCGAGTTTCGACTCCTGGGCGATACTAGTATTATTTATAGCTCGTACAGCAGTATGCAGGGTGTTTATACTGAAAAGGAAAAATGGATCTTCTGACTGATTTTGCTCAATTTAAAAATCTATTTTAACTTTAACCACGTTTTCAATATATGAATTAACTATGGAATGAATTATGAAGTTATTTATGAATTAATTATTAAAATATGAATTAATTTCAAATGTAAATTATTTTTTTTACACAACATTATATAACTTAAAAAATTGCATTTGAAACTATACTGGTGGACAAAACTAAGAGATGGAAAAAAATGACACATGCCTACAAAAACGATGTTGACAAAATTTGATTAGATGATTTTAGCTGATCTTTATGTTTTTTGATGTGCTGCAATCGAAAATGCAGCCTGTTTTTTTTGTATCACGTATAGATTTTTGTCAGTACAGGGTGTTTACCGACACAATTTATTGCATATACCATCATAACAATTGTTTGGTTGGTTAGTTGGTTGGTATGGTTTTACATCGCACAAGTGCTGCACAATTACAATAGGTATCCATGATTAATTAATCATGGAAAAATACTATAAAACTTACCATATGGAGGAAGAGTAATGGAAGAAATTGCATAGGTAGGCACCCTGTATTAACAAAAATCGATACGTGATAGAGAAAAACTGGCTTCATTTTCGGTTTCAGCGCACCAAAAAACATAAAGATCAGCCAAAATAATAAAGTCAAAATTTTACGCGTCGACTTGTGATCTGCGATAATGTTTTCCATCTCTTAATTTTGTCCACCAGTATATATTAACAATGAACGTTTTCAATGTAGTCGTAAGCTAAACACATAAAAATTTATTTTGTCCATAAAACGAAGCAGATAGTAGTTAGAACAAATAATAAAAAAAGGATGAACAGATCACAGCTGTGAATACACAGAACAGTCGACACCAAACAATAAATGTTCGCATTGTCCATGGTTGAAACGAATATATTAATAGACAGCTTCCTCGTATAGTAGATACACGTTTGGGAAACTTCGTAAATAAAGAAGTGAAATTCGCGAGAGAACTCCGTAATTCTAAAGAACATCGCGTTTTGGAGATTCGCAGTCACACGGAAAAAAACTATTAGCGATTTTGCACCTGGCTGATGTTTCCGTTTTTACCTTACATTTTCCGTTATCCTCCAAGGTTCACTAAATGTTTGCGGTTTTGGGAGAGAAAAGGTAGAATTATTATAAGTGACACATATATATTTGTAGAAATAAAATTTGAAGAACGACGTTGTTAAAAGTTACACCAGAAAATTTACTGAAATAAAGAACTTATTTTATAAAACTATAGCGAAAATGAAGAGAAATGTTAAAAAAAATATATTTTTTAATGATAAATATTATTTTCATATTGTTAGAGAACGTATTTTAGTAGAAAAAAAAATACGTTTTAATATTAGTAAGACATGAGTAAAAGTGTGTAATAATGATTGAGAATCTCTACTATATATTATTAATTGAGAACTACTATAAATTTGCAAAGATTATTAATTGAGATTAAGATGAATTTACACAATTTTATGGAACTTCATGAAACATATCGAACACACACACACACACAAAAAAAAAAAAAAAAAAAAAAAATCAATTTTTTTACAATACAGTATAATTTCAATAAAATATACAGAAATGCTACCATTGAAGGATGACAAATAGAAACTTTGTAAATTAACACCAAAAATTTTTGCAAAAACACACTGTTAATAGTTATTTCGTGTGGGTTTTAAGTCCAAATGACTTCGCTAGTGTATACTGACATGCGTGTTAAGCCCTCTGTGGAGGGGTCTTTCTAGTGTGTAGGGTCATTAGATGAAAAAAATGTAGGTACGAATGAAGTATGCTGTGCGTTGTAGAATTTATTCTGCTCTTGTGCTTGGTAATGGTCACGTGCTTATTTTTTTTCCCACATGAAGCAATTGCTAATAGCGTGTTTTCGTATTTTGTGGTGTTTGCTTACAAAAGTTTCATTCTTCAACAAAACGAGTCGTTGAAGTAAAGATTTACTTAAAAGGAAGAAATCCTTTTCTAAATAAAAATCTTTTTTTATTAATAAATCTAAAAAAGGGAAAATTGTTTTATTAATAAATCTATAAAAAAATTACATTAAAATTAATCAAAATGAATCAAAAACAAAAAATATTTAGTTATAATTTTTTGAATGAGTTATAACGATATCTTTTTCCGAAACAAAACTTATATCGTACTTTTAACAAAAAAAATGTTGAAAATAAGCAAATTGACCTCAGTATAACGCAATTTTTAGTTTTCATCAAATCTCGTCTAAAGTGTAGGAGGTAGGAGGCATCTTTATTAAACAGTACTTTTGTATTAAAGCCGAATGTTGACCCAGGCTTGGTGGGATGCCTTTTGTGAGATATTTTTTAGGAGTCCTAAATGGTCACATGAGTTTCAGAGACATCTACAGAAAACTTTGAATGGCTAAGCCGACGAACAGGATTTGGGTTCATACCCGGCACCTACCGCTAATCAGCAATGAGTACAGATTACACTGCTCGGCATGAAAATTGCCCCAACACCATTTTTGCAATTTCTTATGAAAAATGACCTACTAAATCCTAGTAGGACGGCCATTTTGACCTATCACCCACCGTTTTTGGGGCACGTTCCCCTATTTTTACCCTATTTCGGTAATTTTATGGCTATAATTTGATTTATAGTGGAGAAAAGAACTATTTTAACTGTTAAATATCTTCTGAGGGCTTAAAGAGGCAAAAAATTCTGTAATATGAATATTTGCAGCAAGGGGAAGATTTGGGGGGGGGGGATTTGCCACTGAAATTATAAGTTACATTTATTATATTTTATAAATCATTTATTATAATCACTTATTATACATTATATATATATATATATATATATATGAGTTAAAATAATTATTTTCCATACTCCAAATCAAATTCATGGTCCTAAAATTACCGAAGAGTGATAAAAATTGGAGGAAGAGGTGACGTCCCGAGAAAGTGGTGGGTGACGAGGCTAAATGGGGGTTATATTCGGATTCAGGAGGTCATTTTACATAAGCAGAAATGGTACCAGGGTTCGAAAAAAAAATTTTTTTGCAGCGTAATATGTTATTTCTGGCGGAGTTAACAATAATTAGAATTCATTTTTATTAAGTTCTAATGAAATTTCTATTTCTCCAGGTTATACAAAATCAAAAATTTTACCTTCAAAAATAAAGCAGATAAGTTAACTATTATTGGTTATAATACTAATAATTCATCATTATCATGATCAAACACCAGAAAGTAAGGCTTTAATCAACTAGGTATCAATAAATAATTTAATATGAACGTGAAGCATTATACAAAACAAAACATTGAAAAAGTTAATAAACGTAGAAAAATAACTTTGAAATTTCTCAAAAATCTGCTATATCTTTTTCAAGGACAATTCATGTCAGCAGGGTAATATATAATAAAACGTTTCTGAGACAGTGATGCATAAGATCACATTAAAAATTTTAACTTTTAATTCTGGTGAATCATTTTCATTTTGAAATTATCTTCATTCCTGACTAAATTTATTTTTATAGAGTGGTAAACATTTAAGTGTGTCCATAAACGACATAATCCACATATGTGCTAAATTTTGAGCAATAAACTCATTATATTTTTGGTTTTTAGAGATTAAAATGTTACAATTAATATGGTAAGGCACTTAATGTAACAGAAACGAGAACTTAATTATGACAAAAAATGTATGTTGTAAAAGCAGTTTAAGGATTGACTTACATGAAATTGGTTACTGAATTTAACAACACTCTATAACACTTTATAATATATCTAGCATACATGAATGTTTTTTATACTCAGGAAATCCGTTGTTATTTTATTTTAGTATTAGAGAAAATAAATAGAGTCAATTATCCTATCCCATGCACCATCAAAAATACCAAAAGCGTCCCATAAATTATAATTTTAAGGATAATGCAAGCTATTTATGCCACCGTATGATAAGAATTACTTAGGGATAACAACTTCCTTTAAACAAAGTTTCATAGTACGAGATATAAAGGCAGGTAGTTACTGTAATTACTCTATGGACGATATACAAAGGAAGCAGGAAGGTAGATTGATTGAAGAAGTACACAGTAGGGTATATTTCCTTTTCTCTCTATCGGCTCGATAATGAACCCAAATCAGATGATAAAATTTTAGCAGTTGATTTCGGATTCATCATTAGAGCAAAAGAGAAAGGAAAGTAAATATTATTTTTTCTACTTAAGATAACTCAAGAAAACTGTTTGTATAGCAATATTCGAACCTATATTCTTACATCTCATTTCACGGTGTGTACGTTTCTGGAACATTCTGAAACAAATTTCATTTTTCCCGAAATAAATATCATAACTACGGCTTCCATTTCCACTTGGACTATTGTCCGACAGTCAATGCCATCGTTATTGGATAGGGGGAAAATACACCTTCTTTTCTCGGCTTTTTTGTGTTCCACTTCCGATCAATTTCCAATGCAAAAGAAAGAAAATATATATATATATGTACATGAAATTGTGAGGCAAAATGTATTGGGCGAGAAATAAAAAAACAATGGCATGTTAGCTGTCGCTTTTTTTTTCAAAAATCAAATATTCTGTAAAAAACGTCCTGTAAAAACGTGATATATATATATATATATATATATATATAATTAAAATACTCTTTAATAGATTTAAAAAATATATTTTATTTATTTATTTATTTTTTAATTTTAATCCGAGTAAGTCTTCAGATTAATTTTTAATAAACATAAGCAATGCACTTTTTTTTTTTTTTTTTTCAAACCCAAATATTTTTTAATAAAATTGGGTGTTTTTTTTTTCTTTTGTATCTTTAATCTAAATATACAGGGTGATTATAATTAAAGTTACGATTCGTAAACGCTATAATTTCAGGCCTCGCAGCGTTCCTAAAATTTTAGGAATTTTAGGAATCATTTTGCTACATTGTCACCACTATTTTAAACGAACACTTATTTGCCTAACACTTTAACATTAAAACATTGAAGAAAAAAGTTTTTAACGATAGTGGTGGCAGTATAATAAAACACGAGTAAATTTTTAGGAAGGCTACGAAGCCTGTAATTTTAAAACTACCCGCAGAGCCATTTGATATTTTACCAGAGCAACAGTGAGGCAATAGTTCTTTTTCTCTTTTCACTATGACTGTTTCTGCTCTAAATACGTATTCGTGTCTTTTTGCTTAAAAAAAAAAAAAAAAAAAAAAAAAAAATGTAATAAACCCTTGAAGTCTATTGTTCCCTGCTATTCCACTGTGTTGCTAACAACATTCCTGTGTTTAATGAGTCTATTTAGTCGTTTCCCTTGACATTACCCTGGCAGCGCCATCTATAGGAACATGTTGGAACTACATTTTTCGTCCCCCCAAACGAAATTTCATTGCCTAACGATTCCTCTGGTAAAATATCAAATCGCACTGATGGGTAGTTTTAAAATTTAGCGTTTTGGAATAGTAACTTCTATCACTCTGTACTTAATTATCTTAAGCGATATTTCTTTTTTATTTTTAATAGCTATTCAAATATTCCTTAACAAACTTAAAGTTAGTTTTTTTATTTTAAAGTATTATTGAAGTTTTTCATAATTAACATAATTATTATTATTATTATTTTGTAACTCTTGTATAAATATTCCTTAAATAATTAAAACGTTGTATTTTTCTCAATCGAAATATTCCTCAATTAAATTTTATTTATTTGTTATTATTTTTTTTAAAGTATTTTTTAATGAATTTAAATATCTTTTTTTAAAAAAATATTAATTATAAATAAAATCTTCTTTAAAAGTTTTTAAAATTTCTACTCACTCCTACGTAATTTAAATACAATTATTTTCAATAGCATTTCCAGAAAACTTTGTTTTTCAAATTTGTTGAATAACTCTTTCTTCCCGATGAATTATGATTTAGCAAACTAAATATTTTGAAATTATTGTTTACCTCGAATTATTAATTCCTAAACAAAGATAAATTGATATTGAGATATTTTATTTAAGCGATGTTAATTAATAATGAATGTTGATAATTAATGAACACAAAAATTTTTAGCTACTTATACTATTTGTTATCTTTTTCTCTACGGTGCAATAATAATGTATATAAATAATTTTGACATTTTATGAAATAATTCCAGAATTTAGACAATTTAAAATCAGTCGGTATTACAAAGTAAAAATTAAGTTTATAAATAAAATGCAGCCTGCGGTGAAAACATGCTGTCCTTGACAAATCGTTATATATTTCATTTTTATGCGAACTTTAAAAATGTATTTTAAACAAAAAATACTCAATTAGTAATTATATTAACAACGACAAAGGCCCAATTAGCTTTGATATAATTCAAGGCAATATAAAATTCAATTTAATCAATTAATATTACACTGGTCTGCGAAATCGTAATTTTTTTGTTTACTGTTTGTGTGTTTCTAATATTTTTTGATACATTGGAGTCAGAAATGTTAGTATTTTCTTCCTATCAAGTAAGGTTTTTTTTTACAAAGTAAAGATGAAGAGTTTACACAGAGTCTACTAAAGAGTTTACACAGAGTCTACAACAAAATCGACATATTTTTATGTATGAAATACACGAAAATAAACTATTATTTACACATAATGTTTTGAATGTCTCTGTTCCTTTACAATGAAGCTTCGTTTAGAGTTTTTTTTCGTTTGTGCATGGTTTGAGGACAATCTCTATGCAGCATCCAATAATAATCTGCTAATAATTTAACATTCCATCGAGCCTGATATCCACTTTTCATTTCTTTGATGTCTTGATGAAATCGCTCTCCTTTTTGTTCGCTTACATCGCCTAGATTTTTCTGGGAAATAATTGAGATGGGAGTTGAGAAATGGGAATTTTAAGCTTATTTCTGAAAAAAAAAAAAAAAAAAAAAAAAAAAAAAAAAAATCCGTTTTTTGTCAAAATTGTACGTGAGGGAAATTTTTAAATATTTTTTCCTTAATCAGCATGCAAACATACATAAAAAAAACACATCAACTTGAATAAAAAAATTGCATCGTATACCAGTGTTATTAATAATAAAAATGATAACAAATCACTGATATATCAGCATATATAGTATGATCATCACTGACTGATTCTGTCACGCTTAAAAAGGCTTAGAGATTTCCTTGGACTCTGTCTGTGTGTAAACGCAAGTTGCCACCTCATTTTCATAGTTTAGTAAAAAATCTAATTGTCCAATCGATAAGCCTTTTAATCCGACGGATTCATAAAAATCGTCCCTTTCATTTGGCCTTTTATTTGTAACGAATCTTTGATTTTTTTTTTTTTTTAATTAATTAAAATGTGAAAATAGACGCAGTTTTAAAATAGACATTTAAATTTTTATTTGTTGCCTTTTTATTTATTTATTTATTTATTTTTCAGCATAAAATAAAATATTCTTTCAAGTAATAAAATATTCTTTCACGTAATTTTAAATTTTAAAGGTAACGAAGAGATAAATAAAGTGCGAAAAATTCGCACGGGCTTGCTAGCCAATGAATTGTTTGAAGTGAGAAATAAATAAAATGAAATGATCATTTTTCAAAGGGCGCCTTACTCGCCCTACAACTAACTAGTAATAAATAATAACGAAAAATAATGCAGTCTGCATAGATTATTTTCAACTATATGTACTCGCTGTATTGTTTAACCTTCAATGTATTTTTTTCTACGAGAACACACAAAAGGAAGAATGACAGAAAGACAGATAGACTAATTAAAATTCATAAGCAACTCTAAAATAATTTTGGAAAGTGTCAAAAACGTTTAACACAGACAGAAATGCAATTCCAGGACTTTCCAATTGTACCCCTTAATGTATCTGAATATTACAGTTTAGTCTTGTAAATACTGAAGCTAAAAATACATATTTTATAGAAAAGAAAGGTTTTTTAACATATGAATAACAAATGTCAATATTATTATGACTGGTGCAGTATAGAGTTTATGATTTATAAAATTGCCTCTCATAAAATACAAGGCTTCTTTCTCGGTATTCTTTTGGGTGTCTCTGTACACAAGCCCACCCTCAGAAGTGAGTCCAAGACTATCGTCAATTGCCCCGTTTTTAGGTCTAGGGTGATGTTAAATCCATTCAATCTGAATCCATAAAAATATCTAAATATTCGTTTTCTATTGCCAACGTAATTGTATTTATATTTATCCTGATATTCAGTTCGCAATTAAAATGTTAAGGAAATCTTTTCTCTAAAACTCTTGATGATATTTTCGACATTATTATGATATTTTGATAGTTTATTATCATATTTTTTCAGTTTCATGTATTTTTTGTTTATACTCAAACAAGAAATTTTAACAAGAAATCAATGTATCATAAATGGAACCCAAAAGACAACTACGCCGCTTTCTTCAATTGACCCTTAGTTTTGATCTAGTTTGCTTATAATAATAATAATAATAATAATAATAATAATAATAATAATTATTATTATTATTATATTTATTCCGAGTTTGAATACAGTTATTTTTAAATTCTTAGTATTCAGTTGAAATAAAAATTTATTTTAATAACATTTGTCAATTGTTTCCTTACTAATTATAGCATGGTTTACAATTACATCTTAAGATATTCAGATGAAAGGTAGTATATCTGTGCAGGATAATTCAACTACAAAACTATGATGTCAAAATAAAGTAATTAAACTCTATTTTGCCCTTTCTGCGACAGAAAAACTCGTAATGAAATTTTTGCAGCATGCTTTTTAAATTTTAATCACAGAATGTTCATATATATACATGAAAGGATAAAATAAGCAAGATTCTAAATTAGTATTTAAATTAATATTAAGTGGTATCTTAATAGTATTGGCTCAGAATAAATCTTAATTTTAAGAGCAACTTTGTGAGAATTCTATTTTAGAGCCCCAGTAAAGTTAGTTTTTCAGCAAAACACATCATAGCGCGGGTATCGGAGTTAGAACAAGTTTCATAATCAAAATTATGCAATAGTCGAAATAAGCGGCAATGCATTGTGAAATACGAAATCCTGGATATCCGGGTCAACCAATGAGAGAATGTGGGCTAGATTTTTGATTACTTAATTATCCAATAAGAATTCATATTAGGAGTTTGACCTCGTCCCCAAATATCCATATTTAAGCTGGAGCACCCGAAAATCTGCGCCTTTTTCATGGAAGCTTGTGCTTAATTAGTTCACGTCAATAAAAAGTTTATTTTAGCTGTCCTAGGAGGGGGATTGGTTCGCGGTTCCGCCGTTAACGGGACGTTTTCGGCCCGACTCGGCTACGGATCTGTACGTCAGCATGCTCAGATTGATGAACAGTTAATAATATGTAAAATGACTAAGAGTCTTCAATAAACGACTGCATGAACTATTTTGGAGTATTAGTTATTTGAGTGAACTCTCAATAGATGAAGTGACTGTCATAAATCATCTATTAAAGAACGATACGTTACATACATATAAAATCTTGTTAATAAATTTTAACTCAACAAGTTGTAGAGATTCGTTTGTTTACCTTAAAAAATTTTTCTCAATCGAAACGTACCGATATGAAAAAACTCGAAGCTGCACTTCCCTATTAAATTTGTGATTATACATATAAACTATATTTAATCACATGATTGGCTATGAAAGAATAAAATCAGATTATATGTGAATAATTAAAATATCTCAACTTGAGAAATTAACCAACCTGAACCTGAATAAAAAAAAAAAAAAAAAAAAAAAAAAGAAAGAATTAAAAATTTTATTTCAAAAATCAAAAATTTCTCATTGAGATAGTCCAAGATATGCAGATGTGGATATTTCTGCATGCTCCAAGTTACTCCTCTGCCAGTTTTGTAGCTCTGTGATCAGTGACATGAGCTCCAGTGTGCTTAGAGACAATTCTCTTTATTTATTCTCATATAAATCTAATACTAAACAAAAACAAAACAATACATTATTGAAAAACAATAAATAACTAAATAATATCACCATTTTTGAACTCTTAAAATCCGTTATTGTTAAATTATAGTGTAAGAAGTCATCGTTAATATCGTATGAATATTTTCTATAAAGTTAATTAATACCGATGTTTTTTGAATTTGAAATACTTCTTTTTTTTTTTTTTTTTTTTTTTTTTTTTTAATAATATTTATTTGTAATAATTATCTGCGGTTAAATAAGACAAAGATTACTAGCATACTTGCAAGTAGAAAATTGGCAAAAAAAAAAAAAAAAAAAAAAAAATCGTAAAATTAGTGTCATATCTGAAAATTCGCTAGCAGACCCCGTGAAGCTTAAATACAACATTCGTTAACCCAACCATATTTGGAATAAAATAAAATAAAATAAAATAGAAACACGCATCGGCTTGCATTTATTTATTTTTAAACGACATATTTTTTGGAACATCAGTATAAATGGGATTTTGTTACAGAATTTAACGTGATGAATAATATGAAATATACTTTAAAGAAATATATTATCAGAAAACAAATGAAGATAATGTAAATATTTCAGTGAATATGTAGGTGCATATGCTATGAAATAGGCTTAAGGGTACTTAGAATTTAATTATATGTATATCAACTCAATTAAATTTTGAAAATGTTTTGCACCTTGAATCTTTGTATCACGGCAGACGAAAATTCACACTAAAATTAATATTTTCGTGCGAGAAAGCCAGTTCAATAAACATTTTTGTCTTTTAATTCTGTGTTTTAATTTAAATAGCAAATTGATTATTTATAATATTCATTATCACAAGTGACAATTCTACATTATTTTATTTCTAATTATTTATTTACTTGTTTACTTTTGTTAAAAATTTCCCAACTAAGTCACGGTGACCGCTAACTGAAAATATTACCGTACAATTTACTTTGTAAGTGGTACACAAAAATACACAAAACTTCTTTTTTATTCCAATTATAACATTTTACGACATAACTTTTTTTCCTCTCTAAATCGAATCCTAGATAACACCAACAAAATTTAAAACGTTTTCGATATTATGAAAAAAAAAAAAAAATAAAAAAATAAAAATGCATTGAACTCAAATAAGATTGTCTGTGTCCGGAAATTTTCGAAAAGGACGCTAAACAGTTTTTTCTGTCACACTTCCTTCCTACATTCAATTCGTAGAAGTTTGTAAGGCCGCTGCCCCAAGTCCAATAACACCAACAACCCCATAAACCAAAACGGAATAGAAAAAAATATGACATGTTTTTATACACACACGAAAGAGCTGCATATGGGTATTATGTATGTTTCGGAAATAACAATGGAATGTCGCACGGATTGATTTTGACAGCAGGGACAATTACATAACTGTAAATTAACCGTTAATACAAGAAAGTACGTTTTATATTCTTCTAAATGATATTTCTTTGAGTACACTGAACTCTCACATTTTATTTTTCATTTGTACCACATCTGTCACATGAATTTGAATGACCCTTTATTGAATAAAAAACAGGATTTTTCTTAGATTCCAATTCTTACAAACACTTCTTTCACTTGATTTTATCAGTTGTATTTGGAGTTAAAAAAAATGTTTAAGTAACAGACTTAGAAATATGATTTAAATTACATCATGTTAAAAGAGACTGCGGCAAAGTTAGAAGTTTGTGGCATTACACATGGTTCTCTAATTGTCCCATGTTTCATGTAAATACACTTTTAGTACTGAAATGTTGATTGCAGTGTGCTGGTCTAGCATATAAATGTTACATATAATGTATTTCCATAAATATAAAGCTATTTCGGGAGCATGGTCTAGAAGATTCAGGATGACCAAACGATTTTGTTGTAAATGTCTAAAAGTAAACTGAAAATGGCTCTATTTATCTCTTCATGTTAAACGAGGCTAAGATCCCAGTCGAAGACAGTTTCCTCAGGCCTAGATCCCTAGTGTATACAATCGGCTTTAACAAACACTTTCCGCCTCATCATATCAAAATATTATTTTGCGTTTGTATTATAGCAGTATAATTGAATAATTTAAATGGAAAATTTATACATTGGAGCTTTTATAAATAAAAACCGTTTATCATTTACGATTTATTTCGTTTACACAACCTCATTTTATGCACTAGTAAGAGCATTTAGAATAAGGGAGAGTGTTGTACCTTGGGGCATAGTCAATTTCTAAAAGCCTACTGGCAACATCAAACTTTTTTTTTAATTTCTAAGTGTGACTCTAACTAATAGACTCTAACAGCACAGTAAAAGGCAGCATCAGAAATGCTGAACACAGGACTTAGTGAGTGAAAGAAAATTTCAACATTTAAAAGTAAATATTTATCTCATTCTAATTTCGCTTTCTGAACCAGTATTTGTAAAACTATTCTATTCAGTTTTAAATGGATATTGAACAGAAGATTCTTGAATGTTTTGGCTATGAGAAAGTACTGATACTGCATTTCTGATTGACCATCATTTTGATTTTATTTACATCGTATGGGGATTATACCTTGGGACACTAAACCATGTTGTACCTCAGGACATGTCCCAAAGGAACAACATATGTCATACACATAGTCATTGATAATTTAGGTATTGTTTTAGTATAAATATCTTTTAGCGTGTTTTAATGTAACATTCTAATAATAATAATAATTTTATAAATAATAATATTTCAGTATAACTTTATCTATATCCGATAGACCAATTGATTCAGTGTTAAGTGAAGCTGTTGAATCTACAACAGTAAAGGCGACAAATGAATTAACAGCTGTATGTGTAGCATGTTCATCTTCAGGTTCTGAAGATGTAACATCACAATAATATTTTGGGCATTTCACAAAGCTTCTGCTCGAAAAAACAATGGCAATAGAAGAAAAGTAAAATCTTGCATTTCTCCTGTAAAACTGAAGTTGAAACTGCAGAGCAGAAAACTACTGCATCAAATATGGGGAGGGGGGGGGGGGGGAGAATCAGTTCAAAAAATTAGCGGTTCAGAATCTATTATTGATAAATCAATTTTATCAAGTACAAATGATGACAATATTGAATATAATCAAACCACAGACACATTAGAAAAATAGATACTGAAAAGTTCTTTTTTTACAAAAGTATCTGAAATAATAATAATAATAATATAAATATATTAACTTCTATGATTGATCCTCCAGAAACACCCCTTGTTTATCACCTTTTTTCTGACGTACTGGAAGTCATTAACAATGAGGATTTTAACGTGCACGGGGGATAGCAACAAATTTATTTATGGATATGAAAATTATGATATTTTATCAGACATTGAGTGTTAAACTCCCACTAAGGTCTGAACGAGAAATCTCACATTTGACTTTATATCCTATAACGTTAAAACTTGATTTATTTATGAATAAGATTTGAACTTTCAAATTTATTATTATTTGTGTAATGCATCTGCAAGTGTATTTTTTTTTATTATTTAATGCCTTAATATATATATATATTTAAATATTTGCATAAAACTGCGTTTAGGCTAAGAATACTGCATGAGTTTTGAATCATGTCCCGAGGTACAACAATGCATGTCCCCCCAAGGTTACAACATGGTGTTGTACCTTGGGACAGTTTACACTTTCTACTTAAAATGGTTGGCATATTTTTTTATTTTATTTATTTATTTTATTTTTATTTTTTTTTCAAACAGTTAAAAAATAAGGGAATTCAAAGTATTTAAAGTATGATATAAAATAAATAAAATTATACAGACACGACATTATTTCATTATTTAAAACATGAAAATCTGACATTGACAGATTTTAATTTAGTGCCAGAGGCCTACTGCTAAACTTGTTAATATAGACAAATTCTTCTTTAGTTAATTCGTGACGATCTAAATTCCATGATAAAGTTTTCATTAAATCAAACCAATGTGTTTCAGCTGCAGAAACTGTAACAAATAACGTTGGAAGTCCAAACTGTCTTATAGCCGCAAAACAACCTTTTTTTGTCATTTTCCCAATGAGGGGGAGGTGTGCCTTGGGGGGGACTCATGTCAAAGTTGTGCCTTGGGGGGGACTTCATTCAATAAATCCCCATTCAATAAACCGACTGAAATAGGCCCTTAGCACTATTAAGAGTGACGTATAAAAATTCGACAACGCTGTACCGACTGAAATAGGGGTACCTTGGGGGGGGACTCATGTCAAAGTTGTGCCTTGGGGAGACTTCATTCAATAAATCCCCATTCAATAAACTGACTGAAATAGGCCCTTAGCACTATTAAGAGTGACCTATAAAAATTCGACATCGCTGTACTGACTGAAATAGGGGTACCTTGGGGGGGGGACTCATGTCAAAGTTGGGCCTGGGGGGGACTTATGTCAAAGTTGGGCCTTTGGGGGACTTCATTCAATAAATCTCCATTCAATAAACCGACTGAAATAGGCCCTTAGCACTATTAAGAGTGACCTATAAAAATTCGACAACTGTACCGACTGAAATAGGCCTCTAGCACTAAAAAAAATGTATTATAGAGGAGAATGTTGGAGTATTGAAACAGTGTCTTTAGTATGTAAATCTAACTTCAATTTTAGAAGTTAAAAATTAAAATTTGAAATGTGTACCAAGGTACAACACTCTCCCCTAATCTATTATTTATGTTTTAACCCCTCAACGTTATTCTGAATATGATTAAATAGTTTCAGAAATTGATATTAGATACATAGCGCATTATAAATATGTAGAAAGAAAAGAAAGAAAAAAAAAATGACATCCTTAATTTTCGAGAAATCTTTGGTTTTAAACATCTGTATATAACCTTATTAAATTCAAAAAAATATTTAATTTAATAAATAAAAAACTTTGTAAGTAAGTATCCTATTTGTCCAGGAACATCAATTTTCTCATTTATTTGTTAAAGAAATCTAAGAATGTTAAATTAGGTTTATAACATTCATGTCTTTCTTTTCTATGTAATGAGTTTTAGGTTACAGTATATTTAAAAATAAATTTTAACAAATATTCGAATACGTATTCAATAATGGAAGTGCGTTGGTTCTTCTAAAGTTAATAAACAGTCTATAATAACAGTTAAGAATAATAGCCTACGTAAGAATAATTGCAGCTAAAATTAGACAATGCAATGCACATACATTGAGAAAATTCGTTTTACTGCTTAGGGTGTCACATATTTTGACTAATTTACACTAATTTGTGAATGGTTGGTTGGTTGGTTGGGTTTTACGTTGCACTAGAGCTGCGCAGATGGGCAATTGGCTACGGTCTGGGACACAGCCCTAGAGGTGATCCGGATGTATGCCATCACAATTTTCATCCTCCACGGAAGGAATGGCTCTCCCGCTTCGGTGACCCCCAGAGGTATAATTTTTGATGGGAACATGGAGGACATTGCGGCCACGACAGATTTTACATGCACCAGCCACCATTAATGTACACGACGGTTTTTGGCCGGCCCGGGTACCGAACCTAATTTGTGAATGATAAATGTGATTTAAAATCTAATTTTTCTTCTGCCACGAGCATAACTTTATTTACCAATGATAATTTTTGCATTTCTATGCAAGCGTTCCTCATATTTTTTTTTTTTTTTGACCTTCTGAAACTTATAACGATACGATAAACAAAAAATATTTTCGTCCCAGTTATTTATAAACACATCTTATATCATTGAATAAAGAGCAAACGATAAGCAATCAAAAAATACTGTCAAATTTGCTTCCTATTGTACTATTTATAAATGATTTAATTAAACGCTTATGAAATCTAAATTGTTTTTACACAATTCATTGCCGGAAATTCTAAATGAGATCCTTTATATTCAAGCATTTGTTATGGAAAAAACTTATAATCTAAAAAGTGGCGATACGAAATTGTTCGTCATTTGTTCTATTCATGTAAGTTTTCTACAAATGACATCGCGGCATCCAACTCTGCATTTTTAATTTGATTTCAAACAATACAAACGCAGGAGAGATCAGGGTGAAATCTCATGTTTTTAATCACTGATTGCAATAAAACTGTCAAAATCAATGAACCTTAAAGTTAGATAACATGTCCTTGACTTTGTAGAGGCCGTGTCCGTGGCCTCTGACAAAAATTCTTTCAAACAAAAACAAAGTCCAACGCCATATATATTCCAGAGATTCCGGCTTTAATTTTATTGGGTGTATGTTAGAGGCAAAAATCGGAATACAGTAATAAATGTGACGTTGGAATTGTGGTAGGGTTGTTATGTGGACAAGACAATAATCATAACCAGTTTTCTGAAGATTCTCCAAGCGTGAAATTTGTATTGTGCCCGAAATGCATAATGACCAGAATTGGGAGAGGGCAGTGAAATTTCCTTCAACGGATAAAATATTACATTAAGTCTTGCTTCTGTGAATCAACAGTAAATACTCTTAGCTACGGAAATCTTGATGGAATAAACATTCGCATTTGCTTAATATTTTATCGTTCTGAAGTTGTATTTTGACGCTTAGAAAAAAATTAATGATATTTTATCGAAATTGTAATGTATAAATAAATATATAGTAAGGTTCAATAATTTTCGTTCAACTTTCTTAGATGGTCATCCCGCTTCCTTCGAGAATAGTGTTAAAGTCTTAGTTGACATTGTTAAAAATACAATAAATGAAAATTAAACTGCATGAAACTACAAAACATCAAGAAACAGTGACATAATAAGGTAAGTAACAAACATGAAAAAAAAAACAAAAAAACATATACTATGTATAGGTACGCGATCATTAACGGTTTATTATATAGATTGGTTAGCATTTATCGAACTTTTTTTTTAACGACTGAGATGATCATCCCGCTTCCTTCGAGGATAGTGCTAAAGTCTTAATCTACAGATAGTCTGAATCTACAGATTTTTACGATAGTTGGACATTTATCGAAATCAAAAGTTTATCAAAAATATAATTGAATAACTTGAAAGCGATGTTATAATTTAAAGGGAAAAGAAAAAAAAAACTAATAGTCCTCAGTACTAAACTAAATTTTGCTATTGCCAGAATTTCATTAAAAAAAAAAAAATTAAAGAAAAAGAAAAGAAAATTAATAATAATTAGTATCGAAACGGACAGTATCGATAAAGTTTTTTTTTAAATAATTTTGAATTAGGAAATGAAAAGCGCGCATGCAAAATTAAATAAAAAATAAAATAAGATTTATAAATTGGCTCTATTTAAACTCGTGGACTCAGTTCAATGATATATTACGAAAAAATGATGACATTAGTCTAATGAGATCATCTTTATTTATTTATTTATTTATTATTTATTTATTTATTTGTTTGTTTATTTGTTTATTTTTATTTTATTTTATTTATTTTACTTATTTATTTATTTATTTTTTATTTTTGAGTTCTTCGTGTTAAGCTTAAACAAATTTAATTTAAATAAATACATTTATAGGACTATAATTTTATTAAATATGTACTTATATGAGAGGGAGCCATATATATGGCTTTTAGATTTATTGGAATTTTCAATGGAAAATTATCAAGAACTAAAAGTTTTAGACACTCATTTTATTAACTTCTAGTGTGAGGGAGAGTATCGAAAAACTCTTTGATTAACCCAAAATCCACAAAAACTAATTTATTTGCATTAGAATACTGATTGATATTGAAATGTACTTAATTTAAAGATGTGATCCAATTCACATTCATCCCATAAAAAGAAAGAAAAACTATAATTATTATTTCTTTCTTTTTTTTTTTTTTTTTTCTTGTCTGATGCTGTTTTTTTCCTCTTTTAATGGGAGGGGCGTTAACAGAAAAACTTAATTTTTGTTAAAACATAAAAAAAATATTCCTGTTTTTGTAGTCGTTTTCATTCATTAAAGGGTTTTTTTATGAAAATATTCAATATTTTACGAAATATATTAACTTTATAAATGGTAATCAGAAAAAAAAGTTGCTGGAAACAATAAGATCATTTACACCAAAAAGAGAAATGAAAGTTCCGTTTGAAGAATTACAATTATGTCCACAATTTGAGTTCCAAATGCAAAATGAACGTGATTTCCGAATTATATCGTAACACCACTCTGCGTGTCGATTTCTAAAATCTTTATTTTCAGTTAAATATTTTTTTTTTTTTTTCAAATTTTAAAATAAGGTCTTAAAAGTTAACTAAAATTTTAAATTAATAGTTATAATATACAAAATGCAAACAAATTTTCAAATAAAATAGACTACAAAATATATCCATAACTTAAACATATGTGATTTAAACATTTGTTAATTAAAATTAAAAAAAAAGGGGGTAAAGTTAAATAATAAGTTAAAGGTAAAGTTAAATAATTTCAACCAACCACAAGTTACTTCGTAAACTGTAGAAGTTTCTATAAAAAGTATGCGACTATTTTATATAATAATTTTAAAGTTATTCAATAAATATTGTATAAACAATTGTTTATTTTCAAATTTATTAAAATTACGTGCATTTGGCGAGGAAGTATTTTCTTCGTCAAATCGTATGGTGTATTTGGTTATTGCACTCCAAACACTCTAAAGTCTTTTTTTTTTTTTTTTTTTTTTTAATAATATTCTCAATATGCAATTTCAAGAGACTTTCCTTGTAAGAAAAAACTATATTTAGAATTCAAATTACACTTATTCCAAAATATTATTTACAGCATTACTATTTACACACGATATAACCAGAAGCGTTCACATTTTTTATTAGTCGTCATCTTCTTAAAAATAGCCATTAAACATATTTGTGAAGGTCGGAAACTATTAACTTTGAAGGATACTTACTTCGTTTACTATTTTGTTAGATGATAAACATTAGTAGCAATTTAGAAATGAAAAACTTTCTCTTACAGCACTCCGAAAAAAGCGATGATATCGTATACAAATTAGTAAAATGACCATGACATTTCTAATTGTTGCTTTGCATATTCTTCGAATATTTATTCGTTTATTTTGATTTGTTTTGAAAAAGATAAAAAAGCTTTAGGAAAGTCTTCACAGTTTTTCAATGATTTTAATGCAAAAGCAACAGAATTTGATATCGATATTTTCGGTTTGGAGTAGAAAATAAAATAAATAAAAATGGCCATATACAAATTAAATAAATCAAGATTTAATTTCGTTGTGAAAGTAATAGATATAAAATTCTGTACAAAACAGAATTTTGTTTAAAACATCAGGACTTTTTTTTGAATTCTATTCTTTCATATAAAGAGATTTGGTATCTATGTTGTGTTCCGTAGCGGTAATTACTATATTCATTTTTTAAATTTTCTGTCGCACGCTGTCTCTCAATTTTATTTTTAATGGACTCTTCCCACCTGACGTCAGAGGTCACATGATAGAGGAAAAACAAATAGCAGACGAAGTCTTGTTTATCTATAGCGATTGCTGAAATAACGTATTTTCTATTCTTATATTTGATCAATCGTATTTAATCTGTGTTATTATTATTTCTTTTATTTTATACAGCATCATTTTTAATTCATTTTATATCATTATTCATCATCTTTTGTTTGCTGTATACATTTACAATCATCATTTAGTTTATGTTTGTTATTGATGTTCATGAAGAACATGTTTAATACTCTGATTTTTTGTTACTTAAATCAGTGACAGTCCAATATCGTACTGCGTAAATCCATTTAGACCAGTAGCTAAGTTAATTAACTTGTTGTATCAGGTATCACCTTTATGCAATTAAATTAAATGAAAACATTTTAAAATTTCAATTTATAATCCATAAACATTCCACAAGAACAAGCTATTATTTATTGCTAGATCAGTTAATGTAACAGTTACACTGAACATACAAAAATCGATTCTTACATTTGACAATAAATAAACACATAAAGTGTTTTTAAAAAATTATTAAATTTGCAAATACAACTATTCTACTGTTTACAAATGCACAATATTACCTTTTAGTCCTAGAGGCCTATTTCAGTCGGTACAGTTGTCGAATTTTTATAGGTCACTCTTAATAGTGCTAAGGGCCTATTTCAGTCGGTTTATTGAATGGGGATTTATTGAATGAAGTCCCCCCAAGGCACAACTTTGACATGAGTCCCCCCATGGTACCCCTATTTCAGTCGGTACAGCGTTGTCGAATTTTTATACGTCACTCTTAATAGTGTAAGGGCCTATTTCAGTCGGTTTATTGAATGGGGATTTATTGAATGAAGTCCCCCCAAGGCCCAACTTTGACATGAGTCCCCCCCAAGGCACAACTTTGTCATGATTCCCCCCCAGGCCCAACTTTAACATGAGTCCCCCCAAGGCCCAACTTTGACATGAGTCCCCCCCAAGGCACACCTTTGACATGAGTCCCCCCAAGGCACACCTCCCCCTCATTGGGAAAAAGAGCAAAAAAGGTTGTTTTGCGGCTATAAGACAGTTTGGACTTCCAACGTTATTTGTTACAGTATCTGCAGCTGAAACACATTGGTTTGATTTAATGAAAACTTTATCATGGAATTTAGATCGTCACGAATTCACTAAAGAAGAATTTGTCGATATTAACAAGTTTAGCAGTAGGCCTCTGGCACTAAATTAAAATCTGTCAATGTCAGATTTTCATGTTTTAAATAAGGAAATAATGTCGTGTCTGTATATATTTTATTTTATTTTATATTAAATAGTAACATTTTTGTTTTAAAGAACAATATTTAATTGAATTCGATTCTCAGAATTAGATTATTCGTTTTCATCTATCACGTGATTGAGCAGACGACGTTGGGAAGAGCCCATTAACTTTTGAAACTTGTTTTAATATTTTTCTAACTTGTTGCCAAAATAATAATTATAATAATAATAATAATAATGAAAGTTTTCATGTGGTTTATTGTATCTGAAAGCGATAGTCCTGTCGTCCTGAAAAATAAAGAATCTAGGAATTATTAAAAAACAAACTAAATAATATTTAGAATAATAATACATAAAGTCATTAAGATACGAAATATTAATAATAATAATAATAATAATAATCAACCGAAAATCGTGTGATTCGCATAGATTAAGAAACTTTTTTCAACAATATTTAACAATAACACCGTTTAACCTTTAAATTTTCGACTTTATGAGGATGCAAGTTTTTTCCCTTTGTATTCGATAACGTAGTTGAATATTTTTGCGTGAACCTGTAAACAGATCATGAAAGCTAACCAAGCCATATTAAAAAAAAAAAAAAAAAAACATTGTTTGGCGCATTTCAATAATAAATGTTCATATCATTGTGTTTTGTGGAGTATAAAAATAGACATTAAGGTATGTATTTTTATAGTTCATTATCTATTAGTGAAGTATGTTCCCCTCCCCCCCCCCCCACATACACACACGCATTTTTTTTTTTTTTTTTTTTTTTAATAGTTCTCTAATTATAGTTAAAGCCTGAATGAAGAATTTTATAGCTAAATAAAAGGGAAATGCATATGTATCTAACTTGTGTGAGAACAATCAATTATCCTAGCCATGGTATAAATCCATTGAGTAAATAATAAATCCATTGTCAAAATATTATTATAACTAATCTTTCGTATAAAAAAGAAAGAAATTTGTTGTAATATTTAAGGCTGATTGTCGTCTACTCTTGGTATTTAGACCTGGGTGAGATACCCTCCTTAGGGAGTCTTTCTAAAAGATCCAAGCCCACATTCATGCGAGTGTCAGACAAAACCAATAAAAATATGAATGTCGAGCCGATGAACTTGGGTTAGAACCCAGCACCTTCCATCTATCAGCTTCGAGAACAGAACCTCTCGGAGGGTGGAGCTTAAAATAAAAACAAAAGAAATTATAAAAGAAAAATACTGATAGCGCCGTAGTATCTTATACTTGATTTTGGAAGTGTTGTATTTTAATTTGTGTTTCTTTTTCTGATTAGTGTCCATATAAATTTAACAGTATCATCATAATCTTAGTGTTATGAATAATCTATAAGAAATCCATAGAAATATAACCCTAAACTTCCCTTTATTTTATTTGTAAGTGGGGGAGATAAACTCTTATTACTTGTGAATTTATTTTCAGTGAACCAGTGTATGTTATTTAAAAAATAAGAGAGTAAAATCACGTATTACGGAGAAATTCTGGAACATTTTTACATATTACGGGATATAATAATGATATTGAGGAGGGTGAGTCAAATTATGATTGAGTAAATGATATTAAAAAATGTTTAAAAAAAAAAGTGAGATAGAGAGAGAAAACTAATAACAGAATAAGAAATAAAAATCTTGAAACATGCATATGTATGAAAGATTTTCCAACATTATGGAATATTATAATAAAAGGGATAATTAAAAAATAAATATTTGAATTATTGTTCAATGTTACTCTTATATCGAGTTATTATATCGTTATTATATCGAGGAATAATACTCTTAATAATATAAAACGAAAAAGAAAGAAACGTCTCGAATGACTCAATAAATGCGAAACTACTGAAATCTGTAGAAGCGAGATTTTTATTTAAATTTTATTCATATATATACATATATATATATAAGGGTTGGCTGGGTTGGACCCAAATGGGTCGAACCCAATTTGTTTTTTCTAAAAAACCCATACTTTTGTGATTTTTTCAATTTTATGACTTTCTTTGACAAAAAAAAAAAAAAAAAGCAAAATACTGAGCAACTGAAACTCAATTTTTCATTTATTTTTCCACAAAACAGTTCACATAAAAAATGAGTTTTATTTTGAGTTATGATTTTCACAAACAGAAGATTTAGCATTACATTTAGATGCTTATTACAAAAGGGTGACAACTAGAAAATAGCTGCCATAGGTAATATCTGTTCAACTCTCCATCCTATATTTGCTCTCATAAATATTTAATATAGAATATATTATATTCAAGATTAAAGCAATGAACTTTGCTGGTGGCCATTTTTCAGTCACAGTTTGAAATACCTCACCAACTAGGCTAACTGGTTTGCTGCTTATCATATAGATGTCAATTTTGAATTTAATGGGTCATGCAATAGTTTTCTTAATGCATATTTATAGGAAATTTTACCTTATTGAACTATGTTATGAAAATTTTAAATTTTGTATAAATTTACAAAAATTACAAATTAGAAAATTAAAATCTGTGTTAAAATCCAGTTCGTAAGGGATACTATTTTACAACTGTTCAAAATTATTAACATCATTCATTTATTGTAGTCTACACAAAATAATAATAAGTTGACTAACTTAAATACGGATATTACATTTTTTTGGGGGAATTTAGGATTCCTCGTACTGCAAAATTTATAAGAATTTCAAAAAATCGAAGGTGAAAATTTTCATGAATACCAAAGTTTCCCATACTTATATAGTACAACAGTAACTAAAAATGATTTTTTTCGAAGATAAATACATACATTGCTTATTGTTTAAAATGGGTCAACTAATTCGAAATTTTTATATCAAGAGTCGAAAATTGCTTTTATATTTGTTATATTACCCAATTTAAAGATTTGTAGGTAAAAAGGTTTCATAGCCATAAACCATCATATGTAAAAAAGGAAAACCGCTCATTGGATTTTAGGAGTTTTCGTTTAATATATTTTGATTTAAGGACTTTTTTTTTCCTTTCAACATTTTGGCAATTAAGACATCTGCATAAGGGAAATTTAGAAAAATCTTTTATAATTAATCAATATTTTCCTTTTTAATTACAAAACTTTAATACATGTATTTTATTGGTTACAAAAAAAAGAAAAAAAAAAAAAAAAAAAAAAGAAAAAAAGAAAAAAAAAAAAAAGAAAAAAAAAGAAAATTGCACTTTGATTTTTTCTCTTCATTTAATTTCAGAATTTTTAAAATAGAGTCACAATTAGCCCTGAATAAAGGAATTGTAGAGCATGCATGCAGTTTTTACAACATTGCATGAAATAAATTCAAAGAACAGCTGTTCTTGAATTTAACTTTTTCCTGCTTTTCTTTGTTTTTTTTTTTTCTTTTCTCTCTTAAAAAAAAAGAAAAAGAATTAGTTAAGAAATACTTTCGTATTAACTGCATGTCATGAATTTTGGTCAACAAAGATCACCATAAGAATAAAACAAGTTGTGATAATTAGAACATAAATGAAAGCGTTAAAATATTTTTTTAATACCTCCTAAAAGTTAAATTTAGCCAAAAAATGCATGAACATATAGGCAGAATAAAAATAAATAAAATGTTTGATTTCCAAATTTCTTTTAAGTGTTCTCAATAATCCGTTAGCGCCCAGTGTCCTCATTTGAGGACAGCTAATAAAATGGCACGTATTTTTTTATGGCTTCTTAGAATTTCTGCTTTTTAGCGAAAGTTTATAGCGTCACTCTAAATGATTCCTGAAAGTTTTATGTGCCTACTATATTAATTATTATTACCTAATATGGATAATCATTTTACGATTTTTCATTCGTCGCACCTATATTTGCTTTTTGCGCAGGTATACTAACTTCAATCAAGTTGAATAATAATATATACTTTACTTTCGAGATCTTTGTAAGCATATAATAGGAAATTAGTCTGTTATCTCAAAGTTTTTCTATCTCGAAAGAACACTAAACGTCAGTAAATGAGAATAGGCTTTAAATTTAAAACTATCAGAAGAATTGTTTAAGTTAATATATTTTATTTTCATTTGTCTATATTATCTTAGAAGGGAAATAATCAGCTAATAATATTTTGCAAAATTAATTCTGGCGTTAACGGGTTAATTACTTTCAAAGAGATTGTTCTGGAAAAACCCATCATGTTTTCTTGAAAAACCTGAAAAAAAAAAAAAAAAAAAAACCCACATTTTCTTGAGGAAAAAAAAAAAAAGGGGGGGGGGGGTTCGCGTTTTATTCGAAAAAACAGTTGAGTTTTTTCTAAAAATCCCGGGGTTTTGCCAACCCTGATATATATATATATATATATATATATATATATATATATTATCCGGCCATTTAATTTCTCGTTTACAAAGTTTTGTATTCGCTGAAATTATGCTAATATATTGATCAGGAAAATGTTTCCCTTTTGAATACTTCTAAAAGACAGTTTCACTTTATCGTGTCTTGCAACATACAAAAGAATAAAGAGAGAAAACAATACTTATCAACCTATTTTGTTGCTGTTTTTAAGCTTATTTTGAATTAAACCTTCGAATTTTCGCATGACAAACCCTTAAGCGATAATTCATAGTCTGAAAATTCCAGAACAAAGATTATTCTAATCGCTTGTTTATCTAAAGTTTATTTATTTATTTATTGTGCATTTTTTTCGCTGTTATGATTTTCTCACAAATCTTGATGTGTGCAACGTTGAATACATCTGAAATTTAGGTTCGTTTGGTTTTAACGTCGCACTACTAGTGCTGTGCTATGGGCAATTGATCTAGGATTCACTCCTAGGGAAGGCCCGGAGACATGTCATCGCAATTTTCATCCGCCACGGAGAGAATGGCTCTCCCCTTTCGGTGATCCCCAGAGGTATAATTTGAATGAGTCTAAAATTTATTATTTAATGCGTTATGTAATTTATAATGATGATATTTTTTTACATTCCAGATAGATAACGAATCTTATGATAGATTTGACAAATTTTTAACACAAAACCTTCACACAATAAATAAAATAGTTATTTAAATTCAATAAAAACAGATATTAATCTTGCTAAATATGAAATTAAGTAGGTATCAGACTAAAAATAGGTTTTTTTTTTTTTTTTTTTTATTCTAAAGGGATATTTTAAATTTTTCTTTCTTTCTTTTTTTAAGAATTTAGTATATTATGAGTTGTGACCATCACAAAACTTCCATCTATATAAGTTCATACAAATTCTTGCAGTACAAATTATTTATAAAATTATTATTCATTAAAATTATTTTCCATGATGAGTGTAGACGTTTTTTATTACATAGAATTACAACACAAAATGCAGAAAAAAGTCAATTTTGTGCCAACACCAGAAAAAATGCATTTTTTTTTTTTTTTTTTTTAATGAAAAAAAAAAAATCGATAACTTTGTTTTAAATTATCACATATCTATGGTTCGACATTCGAATTAAAGGTACCTACGAGTTCTTTCGAAAGGTACCCATACTGAAAATTTACACTCCCTCCCGGTGGGGGAAGCGGTTTTCCTACATGCACAAACATTTTCTTCTAGTTTACTACTACTAATATCAATAATTCATATTAATTTTACAATCCCACATTGAAAATAATTCTCAATATGTACATTTTTACGAAATTTTGTCCTATACTGCTATGTTAAAAATTTAGAAAAAATGAGATCACAGCGTCACCTGTTGAGCGATTGATCCCCAAATCTAATCAGCACCAGTTTAGGTCAGGGTCCAACTAAGTTTGGTTAAATTTCGTTCATTGGTTAGTCAGATACAGGGTCCACAAAATTTGTGAGACAGACAGACAGACTGACTGTCAAATCGTCTCCAGGACATCTCAAAACGTGTAAAGGCATTAAAAACTATAATTCGAAAATTTTCATGAATCCAATAATAGATGAAAATAAAATGTTTAATGAGTCAACAGAAATTGGATGTGCACACTAAAAATTTCTTATTCAATATGTTCCAACAGAAATTTTGGCTAGATTAACGAAATAATTTTTGTTGTGATTCAAACAAAAATATTTAATTTTCCTTACATACTGTAAATAATAATAATGATAATAATAAAAACTGTTTAAAAACACAAAACTTCTGTAAATTTTTTACAGAAAATTTCTGTTTTCTAAAATTACAAAAATTTGCTATAAAATTACATTTGAATTTATTTGATATATTTTTTTCGGTAACTGGATATGTAATCATAAATATGTAATCATTGTTAAAAATTATATCTGGTGGGTAGTATTTATTTTTTCTGTTTTGTAATGTAAAACTTGGTATTGAAGCAGAATAGGGAAGTGCTAAGTAATAGAATGAAGCCATAGTTCCGTAGCTTTAAAGTAAAGTATTTGTTTACTATGCGAAGGGCTGTGGTTCAATTTTGTTTGGTCGAACGAGGAAGTTTTATTTAATGTCAGTTATTTTTTATAATGGAAGGAAAAATTTTGTTTTTAGGAATATTTTCTGTATTGTTCGTTTGCAAAAAAATTCTGTCTACAATATTTTCCCATAGCTAACGGATTTTTTCTACTAACGTTTGCTTCCATAGGAATTTTCTGCAATGTGACAGGATTGCAGAAAACAATATGCAGATTTTTTTTTTTTTTTTTTTTTTTTTTTTTTTTTTTTTTGCAAATATACAAAAATTATTGTAAATTTAAACAAAATATTTTATTGATATAAAAAAATACAAAGAAATTTTGTTGAAATTGTGTAACACCGTTAAAAATATATTTTATGTTCTCGTAACGAAAATCATACTTTACTTTTAAACAAATTTTGTTTAAAACGTCAAAATAACATCAACAAGATACACATTTTGCAGTTTTATTCAAATCCTTTTTCTGGAAAATGTATTGAAAGTATTGAAAGTATGTATGAAAAAGTATTGTTTTTGAATCAATTTTTCGAAAATGAGTTATTTGCTTTGTTGAGGTCCCTCGAATCCTAAAATTAGATTTTAACAATTGGGCTGTGCGTTTGTGTGTCTGTTATGCTCATAATTCAGGAAATCCAAGCTGTATATTCTGAATATATTTCATAGGAAGGTGCTACCTGAAACTCCTAAAATTTTACAGACACATCGTGTGAAGGGACGTTCAAGAAAATTGAAATACATTAAGTCTATGGACAAAAATTTCGCATCTTTAGACTGCACTAAACAAAGTGCAATATATATATATATATTAAAGCATGTTTCATGCATATGAAAATTATTTGTCATTTGTCTATACAATGTACACTGTCAAAAAAAAAAAAAAAAAGTCCTGCTTGTTGCCAGAAATTTTCTGTAATTCAGAAAAATACGTTCTATCAACGGAAAAATTACGTTGATAGAATGTATTTTTCTGAATTACAGAAAATTTCCGGCAGCAAACTGCAGCAAACAGGACATTTTTTTGACAGTGTAAAAAATATGTTCTATTTGCTGCCAGAAATTCTCTGTAATTTGAGAAAATATGCGTAATTTAGGAAAAAATAAGTTGTCAGAACGTATTTTCTCAAATTACAGAGAATTTCTGGCAGTAAATAGAACATATTTTTTACAGTGAGGGCCACAAAAGTGAATTCGGATACATTAAAGCTAATAATTGAGAAATTCTTGAAGTGCATTTTAACCCTTTATTTCTGTACTGATAAGTATAAAGGATTTAAGTCCATATTCTTGATTTTTCAGGAGACGAAAAATAAAGTTAAACTAACTAAAAACTAATCAGAAGAATCGATTAGGAAAAAGGAATTATGTTGGTTTATACGCTTTATACCATTCAGTGATTATCAATCTTCATTTAATAAAGGAAAAAAATTGAATTAAATATTTTATACCAAAGATTAATGCAAAATTTCTAACTTGAATCATTTTTTACCAAGGGATTTTCTCAAAGACTAAATGACATGGATTTAAATCCTTTATACCAATCGATAGAGAATTGTTTTCTGAGTCTGACTATGTACTTAACTCAAAATCGACATTTTTGGACTTAAATCCTTTATACTTATCAGTACAGATTTATTGCATTATGAAATAGACAAAAAAATGTATATGAAATCAAACTTTTTACATTGTAAAAAATATATCCTATTTGCTGCAAAAATTCTCTGTAATTTGAGAAAATACGTTCTGATATCGTAATTTTTCCGTAGATTATGCGTATTTTTTCAAGTTACAGAGAATTTCTGGCAGAAAGTAGGACATATTTTTTACAGTGTAATTATGAGTAATTTTCAAAGATAGAAGCAATAAATGATTACAACACAAAAAGAACTTTTTATAACGTTTTAAAATTTTCTTCTTGAATCATATAAACTTGACAATTCTATGTATTAATAAATACTTTTTGATGAATTATTCCCTCAACATTAAAGAAAATGATCCAATGTATAGTAAAGAAAGAGCAATTAAAAGAAATTTTCAAACATTTGTTAATTGAATAAAAGTATTAAAAGAATGCATTATCATCGTGTTCTGAGCTGTTTTAAAAGTTTCAAATGTCTTTAGTCGGGGGATTAGTTAAAAATTGATTGCAAGATTTGTACTGGAAAAACAAATAAGAAAGCGAGTTAATAAAAAGCATGGTAAAATGCATTATAAAAAGCATGGTATCACACTATAAAAAAATGTGTCCTATTTGGTGCCAGAAATTCTCTGTGATTTGAGAAAATACGTTCTGACAACGTAATTTTTTCGTAAACTACGCGTATTTTCTCAAATTACAGAGAATTTCTGGCAGCAAATAGGACATATTTTTTACAGTGCACTCAGGATTTTAATGAGGTGAGGATTTGAGGATTTTAATGAGGTGAGATGACACTTTGGTGTACCACTGAAAACAAAGGTCATAAAAGAGATTCAAAACCTTAAAAAATGTAATCAATTATATATATATATTTTTTCTTTATATTTTTTCTGATATAAGATCCAACATAGATTCTTTATGTGACAAATAAATTTACTATAATGCACATGAAAATCGTGAAAAATGTCAATCAGAAACCACGACAGCACTCTACAAATTCCTTTCTTAGACAATAAAGGCTACCTGTAGCGTCTACTGTTAAATAGTGAGATTTAAGTGAGGTTCTATTCCTATAAGTACCTTTGGGATTTCTTTCAAAAATTCTATTTTATATACGCTTTATAGATAAAGGATTATGTTTTTTTTTTTTTTTTCATAATTCGATAATTTAAGTACATTTCGTGGTGTGCATATAATTTATGGACAACATACAGAGCTACCTAAAGTTAAGCGCAAACATTCTTTTCAATTAAATGCAACATAGGTCAACGATGAAATTTTTTTCTTCAAGGTGGTGTGTTTTTCTGGGATATTTTTGGATACTGATTAAGAAAAAACTATTCAACAACTTCCGTCCCGTACAGTTTTGACGAAAAATGGGATTGTTTGAGCTTAAAACTCCAATTTTTTACCTCCATTTAAGTTATTTCTTGGAAAATTTGGGTGACGTGAATGAAGAATAAAGAAATCTATTTTATGAAGACATCAAAGAAATGTAGAGGAAGTATCAGGGACAATGAAGTGTTAAAAAGTTAGCAGACTATTGTTGGATGCTGCATAGAGAATTCGATGCAAAGAAACACATTTACAAGATAATGTGCAAATAATGTCCTGTTTTAATGTATTTTATACATTAATTGTTTCGATTTTGTTATAGTTTCTGGGTGAATTCTTACGATCTTTATACTTTCTTTGTGAAAATTCCCTAGGAAGAAAAGACAACCATTTCTGAAATCAGTATATCAAATCACATTAGAAAAAACCCAACGCAGTGCAGAAAAAAAAATGAAAAGTACTATTTCGCAGGCTTGTGAATGGATGGAAGCACTTTACTAAATTTTACCAAGAACAAGAAAACTGTATTGTTTGAATTCCAATTTTCATGGGGATTTTTTGCTATAATTACTTGTTTTGAGGTCCTGCATTGAGAAAGAATTCTTTAACTGGCATCTAGAATCTAAATTGTGGCTCTAGAAAAAATAGTTCCATGTCATCCTTATAAATTCTAGTCCCCTTGGAAAGTGAGTTCTAGAAGCCCCATTAGAATTCTAGAGCGTTTGCCTATATTCTAAAGGGCAAAGTTATTTAAAAATCTCTGCAAATAAATGAGACTACAAGAGGCGGATTTCTGCAACTATAATCTTGGTTTATGACCCAATTCTAGAAAATTAAGCGAGAATTTCTCGCAATACAAATGATTCGGAATATTTAGAGCATTCAGAATATTGTTTCACCACCTAGAAATGTGTAGACTAAGAAATTCTGGATAATTTCGTATATTCAATTTATTGGCGTGCCTTATGCGCATGGCTTGGAAATCTATATTTGTAGTTAAGGGATTTAAAAAATAGCCACTTATTCATTCTAGAAGAAGGTGGTATATTTTTTTCTCAGTGTATGAATACGAAAATCATGTTTTTGTCAGTTGCGCTGAGAAAAAAAGTATACCGTCTTCATCTAGATCGAATAAGTGGTCATTTTCTAAATCCCTAAACTAGAAATATAGACTTCCGAGCTATGCGTATAAGGCACGCCAATAAGCTGAATAGACGAAATGATCGAAAATTTCTAGTCTACACTTTTCTAGATGGGGAAACAATATTCTGAATCCTTTGTATCGCGAGAAATTCTCGCTTGATTTTCTAGAATCAGGTCCATAAACTAAGATTATAGTTGCTAAAACTTGCCTCCTATGTTCGCATTTATTTGCAGAGATTTCTAAGTAAGTTTGACCTCTATAATATGGAAAAACACTCTAGAATTCTAATAAGGGTTTCTAGAACTCTCTTTCAAAGGGGATTAGAATTTATAATGATGACATGGAACTACTTTTACTAGAGCCACAACACAATCTAGATTCTAGATGCCAGTTACAGAATTCTTTTCGAGTGTGGTATGTGTGTATGACTTTTATTAGCAAAACTTAAACACAAATATTTGCAGTAAACTGAAATTGGGTAATCTGAAGATCGTATGAGATTGTCACTTAAAAAATTTGATGAAGATTAGTACATTTCGAATAGTGGTGTGTGAAAATTGTCTGGATAACCTAGAAAAAAGCTTTTAAATTTAATAAAAACCTTATTATTATTATTATTATTATTATTATTATTGTAGGTACTATATATATTCAAACATCCGGAAATTGAAGGTGGGCGTTTCTAAAACTAATTATTTTAAACCGTTTTTAAATCCTATTCATATACAGTATTTATTACCTTGCATTTTATTCTGTAGTCTGTCTTTTCAGATTCTATGCACAGGATAAGATAAAGTTATGTGAGTGGCACAGTAGATTATTTAAATATAAAATAGTTTGACTCAAGATGCAATTTTAATTATTGAATATTATATAATCATCTTCATCTCATTCAAAACGTCTTCTAATCAAAACAAACAAAATATTCTGCTAATTTTATTGAATTGATTTACACTGATAAAGAGACAATCCTATTCATACACAAATTTTGAAATTTTGATTTAGAAAAAAAAAAAAAAAGTCACTTCAATACTCAAGAATGACCTGAGTTACAAGAAAGCATTCATCATTGATTGATAACGATCTGTAATGATGTCACCATTCGCATTGATAAACTGACGGGGTGCCCTGAAATAATAATGATTCGCTTCGCGTTTTGGCGGCGAAGTCAAGATAAAAATCTTCTTTAATTTTTCATTCAAGTCGATGAATTTTCTGAGAAAAATTCATTGTGGTGTCTGAGAGAAAACTTCTGCTATTCTTTGCTGTCTGTATGATAGAAAGTACTTATATAAAGGGGTTGCTAATGTTGAATTTAAAATATAGTTAGCTGTCGATTTAAAAGGTTAATTGGGAATTTTTTTGTTTTTGAAAAACAAAAATTCAAAATATTCGAATTTAGAAAGGACTGTTTAATTAATGATCAGTTGGCGCTTTTAAATTATTTTTGCCGTCAAGATGCCAGATTTCTGTTTTATTCCAAAAACAACATGGCGTTCTACTCGTTCGTGTAATGAAAGGAAACTATACAGACAAGAAGAAATAACCAAAAAGCATTTTAAAAGAGAATCTGTTTCGTATTAGAATATTCAATAAATAAATAAGCAACACAAGCGATGCAATTTTAAATGAATCAATTTTAAAAATGGCACTTCCGGTCTTTCGAAAATCAAGATTATCAATCACTTGGAGAAAAAAAGTGGCTGTAATTGGCGCAGTCATCGCCTCGCTTGGGAAGAGTCACCTATTCAGCCATCAGACCATCGAATTTAAGCATTTGACAATTTATACAAAATACAAAAACATTATGGAATAGAGCATGAGAAATTACATTAACACAAAAGGGAGATAATGAATTTACATTTTAATACTGTTTTAGATTTACATTTAGTACAATAATAATAATTAAAAAAAATTCTCATGTGGACACCATGGGTTGGTTGGTTGGGTTTTACGCCGCACTAGTGCTGCGCAATGGGCAATTGGCGACGGTCTGGGACTCATTCTTGGGGGTGGTCCCGAGACATACCATCACAATTTTGATCCTCCACGGCAGGGATGGTTCTCCTGCTTCAGTGACCCACAGAGGTATAATTTTGATGAAGGACATTGCGGCCATGACAGATTTTACGCGTGTGGACACCACTGGACTTACTTATACACTGGTTTAAATATATATATAGCTACAAAAACGTTAGCATTTTCGTGTGTGATAAGTGGTTCGTAAATAAAGAGGCTGGTTCTTCCATCTGTACGAATAACTGTTTTATTTAACGGCTTCCAGAATATTCATGAAAGCGCACTTGTCGACAAGAACTTGCCTTTGTCTATATGAACTATTTTATACACACAAAAAATGTCGATAACTTTTGTACCATTATCATTACAAGTCCTATCATTAGCTTTTGTTGAAATTTCTGTGACGGTAGGTCATATATTATGGCAAAAAATATTGTATTTCTGGTCATCATGAACATAAATTTCGTGGATACCTTCAAAACGGAATATTACAGAAAAACAACAAAGGGAGGTGCGCAACTAGATGTTATCACAAACCCACCTACGAATTTGCAACGTTCTAGGCCTAACCGTTTTTTAGTTATGCGATATATATACACATACATACAAGTACATACATACGTCACGAAAAATCATGTAAACTTCTGATGAAATGGGCTGCGCAAATTTCTCATTATCAATTTTATAGAAGGTGTGCTATCATCTTCTTGATCCAAGTAATTAATTAAAGCCTCAGTGTGTATTAATACATCGTTGTAACACTGTTTTACACTTACAATTAAAACAGTACAAAAGAAATACGAGGAAGTTTTACAATATAGTACTTATGGATCAAAGGACCTCAGAACGTATAAATATATATATCAACAACGCAGTTTTTAAAATATAACTTAAAAATAATACTTACTATACCATCCGAAAAATAAAATAAATAAAATAAATAAATAAATAAAACGGGAAAAATTGCAGGCAAAGTATTTTCCTGATACAAGAATAATATAATTTAATCGAATAAAAACTAATGCAAATCTTCTAAGCATTTATTTTAATTCTTTTCTGACGTACAAACTAAGTAATTGAATTAATTAATTAATTAATTTGCAGATAAGATCCTTTTAACTCGCAACTGATCCGTGAAATTCATTGTTTATATTGTATGATTTTATTATACAAAATTGTCTGCTGTAACGTTACACACACATGCGCATACACACACACAAACAAACCATTAAACCTTTCTTGACTCATAAGATTTGGAGAACATTTTTAAACGTCGTTCTATAAACATTAAAGACTTGAAACGTCCACATACTTTTTTGATTGGTACAGTTATGTTTAAAATAAAAATAAATTTACACATAGTATTATTCCTTGTCAGTTGTTGAATCAGGTTGTATCAGTTATTTAAGAAAAGAAAAAAAGCTTCAAGTACTAATTTAAAAAATAAAATACTTCCTTATTAAAATACTTCCCTTTTGTCCTGACTATGCAAACTATGCATACCGCCAACACTTTCTTTTGCATCATACATTATTTTTGAATTCTATGTTTTATTATTTCAAATGTTCCGTTTTCACAGCAAAAGGTATTTACGTTCTAATTCTCTGCTTTACAAAAGGGTGTGATACACAAATTGACATCTATTCTACGGATTTTTATAGTATGTGCTTGAAAAGTGACGAAACGACACTTATTCTTGAAAGTTAAATAATGCGATGAAAATTTTTACTTCTTCTATTCTAAAATTCGTCAGAAATATTTAGAAAACATTTAGTATTGAAGATTCCCCCTCCCCCGCCCAGGCGGTGTAGAACGTCCCTGCCTTCTACACGGTTGGGCCCGGGTTCGAATCTCGGACTGGATGTGTTGTCCCTGTTAGGGGTAGCGATGGCAGCCCTTTGGGCGCACCTTCACAATTGGTCACCAATTCTGTAACCCACTGTGCAAAATGTTTAGTCGCAAATACCACTGGGAAAAAAAAATGTTGGAAATCAACTAAACCTGATTCTTTTCAAAAGCAAACTTTAACATTAACGATTCTACGATATTAGATTGTGCCATAAAACGTTTTCATTAAGATAGCCTTTTTCGGTTTTGAAATGGTATATATATGTAGGGTATTCAGTCAGTAGAAATAGCGCTTTAATGGGAAGATGAACAACACGCGGATTGAGAATTAAATGGAACCTATGGCACAAACGTCATATTAACAATTTAAGAATTAGATATTTTATGAGAGTTTTTAATGTTTAGCTCTTTGTGTAGGCATCATCGACGGCTCGCAAATATTCGACATATTTATTTATTTTGAATATTTTACTTTGCCAACAGCGTAAATTTAATTTTTTTTGTTTATTCTATTATTTCACAATATATATATATACATATATATATAGATATAGATACATACAATATCTGAATTAATACAATTAAAATGCGAAATGCATTTATTAAAATCACGACCATTAGTATGAATACTCTCTTCATACAAACATTATACGTAAATACGTTTTGTTAAAAATGTAATATTTTGACATCAAAATTACTGAAGCGCTTTCAATAATTCATATTTAACCCTTTCCGACCCAGGCCGTACGATCGTGCGGGTTAGACATTCATGATATCCACTTACATTTTTGCATCTGGAACAGTCGTATGTAATAAAATCAGGAAATGAACGATCGAGCTAATTAGCAGAAAGTGTAAAGTACGATTTTCAATCAACAAATATCGGTTATAGTCCATATTTTTCTTTCAGTTTTCAAAAACAGAAAAATGTGATGTTTTAATGAATGAAATGTTTCGGGTCGAAAAGAGATGAAATGCCCTTAATACTGTTTTGTTAAGTAAATATTTGCCAAATCGTAATATTATTCTTTATATTGTTTATAAAAAAGTAAGCTGCTGATGAAAATTAGCGAGGGGCCCTCCGTGGTCGAGTGGTTATGTCACCACACTGCTAATCGCCTTCGAGCGTAGGAGAGCGGGTTCGATTCCCGTGCTGACCCTGGGTGTTTTTTCCAATTTCTTCGTACTGTAATTCTGCCATGTGCTATCTGACGAAGATTTACAAGCGGGCTACAAGTCAAGCATACAAATCTGATGTGCATATGATCAATAAGTGAGCAAACTAATATATATATATATGTATATGTGTGTGAAGAATGTGGATGTATGCTTCAATAATTTTACTGTCGATTATATATGTACATATCAGTAAGTAAAAGGCTATTTTGGTCGTAACTTAATGAAGACTGTCTTCCATAGCATTGTAGCTAGGCAAAGTTATACTAGGATCTTGGCGTATATGTCCGACGTATATGTGCTTGATTTACCATCCTTGCGTTTTAGTAGCGAGTAAATAACCAAGCCAAAACTTGAGCTCCTGCTAAGTATTCGACCTGTTTTGCATGAGTGTTTTTCCCCTTGCCACAAGGGGCCGCGGTAGCCCAGTCGGTAGAGCGCCGGCCTCGTATTTGGAAGATTGAGGGTTCGGTACTCGAGCCGGCCAAAGACCGTCGTGTACACTAATGGTGACTGGTGCACGTAAAATCTGTCGTGGCCGCAATGTCCACCATGTTCCCATCAAAAGTTATACCTCTGGGGGTCACCGAAGCGGGAGAGCCATCCCTTCCGTGGAGGATCAAAATTGTGATGGCATGTCTCCAGACCACCTCTAGAGTGAGTCCCAGACCGTCGCTAATTGCCCATCTGCGCAGCACTAGTGCGACGAAAACCCCAACCATCCATCCATCCCTTTGCCCCAAGGGGATAATATCGTCTTACGAACTTCCACTAACCTTTAAATTGATCCTTGTTTTATGAAAATTTATTTTTAAAATCTACAAATTTCCTTACAAAATAACGTGTAGTTGGGTGTCGGTGAAGATACTTCACGGGTCTACTTAGCACAAAATATATAAGACGTTTAAAAGCAATGCTTCAGGGCATCATTATTAAAATAAATTGACTTATAAACACAGACGTTACTAAGAAAAGTAATTCTTGATTTCATTATGCTTTCACGTTACGTTTCTCCATTACTTGTATGGGTCAGATCTTTGTTGAAAAAAGACAAATGACATTCAGTAATGGAATACCACAGAACTCAAAAAGAAAATTCCAAATAAATTTAACGGATGAAGAATAAGTGATTTCATCTTCATTATATACGCGACTAATAAGAGAGATATACATTTTCATATTCTGAGAACGTAGAACTTAAAGTTGTTAATTGGGGTCGAGGATGGAAACTTTATGCCAGATGGATACAGACGATATTCGATTCGGCTAAAATGTGATGAAATGAAAGTCACGTAACTCAATACAAAAAACTTCTCTTTCGACTCAATGTAATTGTGTGGGTGCAGTCAATATTTGTAAGTATTGTTTTTTTCTTTCATTTGAAAGTAAGAGAGATCAAAAGACTTCTTAATGAAATATTACGAAGATTTAAAAAGAACAACGTGGTACTTTAACCTTACTATTTAAGAGAAATTTATTTATAATTCGTTTGTTTACAAAGAAATGGATTTTGGGATAGGCTTATAAATAGGAAGCCTTGATCTCTCTACTTGTTATAACGACGCGCGTGTCAAAATATTGATAATGACTAGGTAATGATTTTTTTTCTTTCGTTGCACGCAAAAGACTTGAGAATTTATTTTTAAAAAAATGTTTGTGTGTTACTTGTTGCCATTAGCCTTTTTTTTGTTTTATTACTTTTACAAAAGGCTTTTATAGAAGAATTAACGAAGAAAAATGACTTTTTTTTTTTTTTTTTTCTTCTCGAGGGAAATATAAAAATATTTTTCGAGTCATTCCGCTTTGTATAATTTAATCGAGTGTGAAAACGTACTTTTTATATGCAGCTTAAAAAAAAAATTATACAAATTGTAGGCATGTAAAATAAATAAATAAATACGTTGTATCCTGGCAAGAATACACAAAGTATACACAAGTAAAAGAAAATGATTTAATGAGTATGCAATTGAAAACTGTATAAGGACCCAAACGTGCATGAAAAGTGAACATCTTTATCTCGAAAATAAGAGGCAGTTGTGCCAGTTTTATGTCAATTTTTTATCGTTATTTTCAAGTTGAATTTTCTCAATTGCTACACTTTTTACCTTTGTCATTTTTCCTGCCGGGGTGCGATGTTAAAGTCTCACATTTGTTTTGAAAAAAAAAAAAAAAAAAAAAAAAAATGAAATTTTTGTGTTGAATAATAAAAACTTTATTACTTAATGGAAAGTTAACAGTAGTATGCAATATAATTTTGCGATTTCGTATTATGCGATTTTTATAATACTGTAATTAATTTCATTGAATTGTTAGATTATTAACAAATTTTTATCAGTATTGGAAATACTGCTCATATAAACGAAGTTACCGTGAGATTAGTACAGGGACATTGCTATCTCGTCTGTATGTCTGTTTGTTTTACTGTCCGTCTGTCTATCTGACTATCTGTCCGCCTCAAGTGTCAGTAAATATTTTCGAAATTTCTTCAAAATGATACATGTTAATCAGGTTCACTATGGAATGATCTCTATTTAAAATAGTATAAATAGCATAGCAGGTTTGCGCACAGAGACGCACAAAAGAATGCCGATACATTGCGTTTTATCAGGAACACTTTTATAAATTAGATATAAATAACTTTGAAATGCAAAACCATAATGAAATTGACATTTACTATCTATAAAACAAAAAACTTTTTTTTTCTTGTATGGAAAGTGATATGCATAGTATTAGGATTTGCAGGGCTACACTGTTCAGATACAGTGAGGACAAAAATATTCAGATTACATGGCTAAAATATTCAGATACAATAAGTACTACAATCGGAAATTGTTGTAATTGTATTCTGTTAAACGTTTTTGACACTTTGTTATTTATGACTGAAAAAAAAGAGTTTTCTACTTAATAATGTAACATTTACAGGGCTACAGTAAAATATTCAGTTATATTATGAGCTACAACTGGAAATTACTGAAATCACCATTTCTGTTTGTGTTAAGCGTCTTTTAACTCTTTACAATAATGTTTAAAAGTAATTATGACTTCACTTACTCTTTCTGTCCAATTTTCGTTCATTCTGTCTCTTTGCTAAGGGATCACGTACATTGAAGATTAAACAATGAAACGAGCACGTACAGTTAGAAAGTGTTAATAATCTATATGAATTGCGTTATTTTTCGTTCTTTATTTTTATTTATTTATTTATTAGTGCTAGAGGCCTATTTCAGTCGGTTTATTGAATGGGGATTTATTGAATGAAGTCCCCCCAAGGCCCAACTTTGACATGAGTCCCCCCCCCAAGGTACCCCTTTTTCAGTCGGTACAGCGTTGTCGAATTTTTATAATACACTCTTAATTAGTGCTAAGGGCCTATTTCAGTCGGTTTATTGAATTGGGATTTATTGAATGAAGTCCCCCCAAGGCACAACTTTGACATGAGTCCCCCCCCAGGCACAACTTTGACATGAGTCCCCCCAAGGTACCCCTATTTCAGTCGGTACAGCGTTGTCGAATTTTTATAATACACTCTTAATAGTGCTAAGGGCCTATTTCAGTCGGTTTATTGAATGGGGATTTATTGAATGAAGTCCCCCAAGGCACAATTTTGACATGAGTCCCCCCCAGGCCCAACTTTGACATGAGTCCCCCCAAGGTACAACTTTGACATGAGTCCCCCCCCCCAGGCCCAACTTTGACATGAGTCCCCCCCCCAAGGCCCAACTTTGACATGAGTCCCCCCCAAGGTACAACTTTGACATGAGTCCCCCCCCCAAGGCATACCTTTGACATGAGTCCCCCTCAAGGCACACCTCCCCCTCATTGGGAAAAAGAGAAAAAAACGTTGTTTTGCGGCTATAAGACAGTTTGGACTTCCAACGTTATTTGTTACAATATCTGCAGCTGAAACACATTGGTTTGATTTAATGAAAACTTTATCATGTAATTTAGATCGTCACGAATTAACTAAAGAAGAATTTGTCGATATTAACAAGTTTAGCAGTAGGCCTCTGGCACTAAATTAAAATCTGTCAATGTCAGATTTTTCATGTTTTAAATAATGAAATAATGTCGTGTCTGTATAATTTTATTTATTTATTTATTTATTATTTAATTTAATTTAATGATTAAACAATATATTATTTCGTGATTGACTAAAATGATTATTTTTTTCAGGCGCATTCTTTTTCAAATACAATCATGAAATGTAAATTGTCATTCTTATTATTGCTTAATTAAAGATTATTGTTTAATATCTGGCATTTTAAAGTAAATTGCATTTGTCAAATAATAAAAGCTCATTTGAAGTCAATAGAAAATATAGCTGAAACGAAAGTAAGAGGAGGATTGCTCGATTCGGAAAGGTCGAGAAACTTACCGCTTTTGACCATGGAGTGACTATACAGTCGCATTTTGCTTACCATTGACTTTATAGGAATGTCTTACCTATATCAGTAATCTGTATTTTAGCAATGGTGGCTTTTTTGAATCAAGAGATTTTTATTTGGGACCACAAAAATGCAAACAACTTTATTTTTCTTGGGTTGAATTATAGACCGTGCCAATTTCCCACTGCATAGCTCTAGTGCAACTCTGAACACACTTAGCTTCAACTTTGGAATTAAAACATAAACTTATAAGAATGCAAGTAATACCTCATAGTTGTCGCCCCGATGTTCCATTTAGCAGGGAGCTCTCTGGAACAAAAGGGTCCGGGTTTGAATCCCTGGTAAGGGATGGGTGTTTCTGAAGGCTTCATATGTATAAAATAAATTGTGTATTGCCCTTATGAATATGTATATAATATGAATCATTCGAAATAAAAATCATGATAAGTTCCAAAGTTCCCAAATAGAAATAAATAAATATCTTGTAGAAGAAAACATCTAAAATTCGGAATTGTAATAAATGAATGCTTTTTAAACAAACACCATGAATTGAAAAAACTCTCAACAATTTTTTGAGGTTGAAATGATAGTATGACCTCTCATCGGGCGAGAAAAGTAGACACGATTGCAGTTTGAACGAGGCAGCGTACATTTAAAAAAATTGTTACATGCTTGATGAAAAAAAGATTTTGAAAGGAAACGAGCAAGATTATAAGAAGTTTTGCCGATATTAGAAACAATCCGACTGTAAGGGACAGTAGGCTTAGGAAATCCAAGGAATGCTTATAAATAGGCACAATTAAACTAGCACCGATGAGCAAGCTCTTAATAACCTATGTTTGCGTTAACAAAAAAATTTGCCTTGTTTTTAATTCTCCATCCGAATACTTTTCAGTGATATAACCATCATCTAAATTGACAACTGTCAGCACTGCTAATTAGTGCTTTTTCTTCATTGTAAAGCAAGTCATAGCTACACTTCAGAAAACTCCCCTCAAACAGTACTGTACCCCTCCCCTCTCGATTTTGTCTTACATGTGGTGGTATTACAGGTAGAAATGCAAATGAGATAAGGAAACACTCATTAGAGCTAACTACAATGCGTCACATCCTCGTTTTTCAAGCACTATCGAAGCAATGCCCTATCGTGCATTATTTCTTTCAAAAACCGTCCGTTAATTCTACCATATATACAATTGCACGTGGCAGAAATAATAACAAAGAGGATCACTAAAAACACAACAGGCCCATTCACGAGTCTAGAATTGTTTGAACTTCTCGCTTCTCGGAAAACAGGCGCCGAACTGGCGAAGTGAAGTGAAGCGAGACAGTAGAATTCTTTCTACGTTTTTAATGCGTTTGTATAACGCAGCTGTGCAGTTTCAGTTTTCAAGCATCTCTCAATTTTTTGATAAGTTTTGTAAATAGCCTTTAGTGAAAATAGTTGATTTTGAATATGTTTTAAAGGAGTCGCTCACACAACATATGGAAATTTACTATAATAATAATAATAATAATAATAATTCATATATATATATATATATATATTTTATACGGACTAAAATTAAAAATTTAATACGATCTTTTATTTTGAGAATTTATTAAATGAATTGAAACTTTTCATTTTATTTTTCAAACTCTCCTACGATACTCTTAAATTTGTATTTTAATAGCACTGAATTATTTATTAATTGTCTTATTCAATTATTTTACGGTAATGAAAGTATGTGGTGACGGCGATAGTACGTACCCATAACTTTAACAGCAAGATTAATTTATCCTAAACACGTAGAATATTTTATTTGCATAATGGTTCTTTATCAAAAAAATTTCGCTTTTACTTCCTACTCTAAAACATGAAGATAAGAAAGAAATGTTTTTTCTTTGGAATGAATATAGAATATAGTTTGAAATCTTTCCACAGAATTTCAGTGGCGGACCTACAACTCTCGATGCCCGGGGAGAAAATCTCCCTCCTCCTCCCCCCCCCCTCTCCGCCCTTGCATTTCTTTACGAATTTATTACAATAAAAAAAGCAATGAAGTTAGTTAGTTTTAAGATTTATTCAAAAGCCAAACCAACAAGAATGCCAGGGGCATTAATTAAGGCTTCGCATGAATGAATTTTTTTGGTTATGGAGTCGTCACTTTCTGTCACATTCTGTATATTAAGGCTCACTAGACAGGAACCTATGGTTTAAAGTGGAATTGCAGGGAATATTTCAGATTAAAATAATAGCACGATAAATAACAACACTACAAATAATAGCACAATCAGATTAAAATAATGACGACTTCACCAGATAAATATACTTAAAGTTTAAGTTCCTTCGGAGGACCCCTCATTACCAGAGGCCCGGGGCGGACCGCCCCCTCCGCCACCCTTGGTACGCCAGTGCAGAATTTAAGAATGCCTCCCCACTCTAGCGTCAAAAATGGAAAATCTTTTTTTTTTGGGGATAATGAAGAAATTTTAACACAATAAAAATATTACATTTTTTTTCGCTTGTGGTTGTGTGGATTAAGTCCGATTGCCTATAATAGGGTCTTAGACATATAAATGGGGTGCCCTCCGTGGGGATCTTTCTAATGGTTCTAGCCCATATTTACGCTTGCTTCGGAAAAAAACACGGTAAAATCCGGAAGGCTAGAAGGGATCCGGAGATAATATCGCGGGACAAAATCTCGCCGGACAAAATATCGCGTCAAAAAAGTAGTATGATCTATTTGAAAATTTGATTTTGTGTCACGTGTGATCTCTGGAGGGAGCCACGGGGCCTTATAAATATTAATTAATTAATTAAAATAAATAAATAAATGATTGAATAAATCATAGAGCTGAATTTCCTTACTTTATCTATGTTTATTTTTAAGTTATTTTATCTTTTTCTTTTCATTATCTTTTTCTTTTCACTATTTCTATACATTTTAAAAATCGTGTACATCACTGCTGACATAAGCTGAATGCTGTTCACAAACTTGAATTAAAAGTTTTTAATTTAATAAGCACGATTGAATTCCTTACGACTAATTTTGACAAAAGTTAATAAATGTAGTTCTTAAACTATTTTAAGTAAAATTTATAAAAATTTTTGTTGTAGGTTTCTCAGAATGTCAGTGCTCTGACTAAGGTATGTGTTATCATGAAATTTTATGCAACATTACTAATGATTACCAACTCATTTTTACTTTGTATTCATTTACGTCGGTGATATTTTGTCCTCGCGAGATTTTGTCCCCAACCCCCAAAACAAGTGCCACTTGAGATCGAACCCGGCAACCCAGCACCACCTCAATTTTTAAGGAACTTACTCTCATATAAATTAGCAGAATCATTTACGAAAATATTAGATTTTACGTAAAAAATATTGTAATCTATATTCAAGCCAATAATTTCTTATTTCTGTGTATCCAATCATCACCCGTTTCTAAAAAATAAATTGAATGGAAAGGGAAGATTGAATTTGATGTTTCCGTTCCCAATTAATACAAATTGGGATACGAGATAAAAAAGGAAAAAAAAAAGGACTATTGAAAGCTAACATGATTTCTGTGCGACAGGGGGGATGAACAAATGATGTGGATTGTTGCTTAGAACTTTAAATCATATATTAATGTTTCTTATACCGTTCTTAAAAGATTACATGAGTTTCGAAGGGTAAAAAAAATATTTTTTTTTTCTCTCTCTATTATTATAATTATTTTTTTCCAATGTATATTAAATAACATATAAATACATATACATAACATATAAATACATATACATTAAATACATATACATTAAATAACATATAAATTATCGCGATTTTTTGTTATATTCTGACCGACACAATGTAGCGAGAAGCTGCAACAGAATAAAGCTAATCCATATTGTACAGCGTACAATTGAAAAAATTATTTATGGGATTACATAAGTTTCGAAAAGCTAAAAAAAAAAAAAAAAGCATGTATTTTTCTATTTTTTTTTTAAATATAATATATATATTGAAAATCATGAAGACATGCAAGAGCATCATTTAAACAATAGTCTATAAGGTTTTCATTAAAAAAAACTTCAGCTGATGGGGCCTGGTTTCCGAAGACCCTTCAGATAAGTGGTGGACATGATTTCTCAAAAACTAATGCACCGATCTTACTGAAACTTTGCACACTTCTTTTAACTAGAATGGAGTGCTTGTACAAAGGATTTTTTTTTTTTTTTTTTTTTTTTTTCCTCAGTTACAACTAATTTTACAAGGCTACACGTGGGATAAAATGTACCGAAGATTGTAGTGTTTTTGCATACAAATTTGCAAAAATTCAAATTTCAATTTCTTTTCTAGTATTTTATAAATAAATTCGAAAAAAGATGGAAATTTTTATATGACTTAATTATATCTATCTTAAATTTAAAAGAAAAATGTTAATTTCAGACAAAATTTGTTTTATAAAACTGATTGATTTTAACGTTTAAATTCATTTGTTAATACACTCAAAATCATTCTTTTTTTATTTAAAGCTTATTTATCATTATTGATAATTACAATTTAACATTATGAGCTTGGTGTCGCTTAAAGTTAGGCGTTATAAGGAAAATCCCAGTTTCTAAATATTGCAATATATATAGGTATATGTCTCATTTGTCCAACTTTAGTTGAGTTATTTCATCTTGTATGTATTTAAATCCATATGAGGAAAATCTTTCGTTATTGAAAATAGGCTTGTGAAAATATGTGAAATTCACTTGTTTACCAAGTTTTACATTCCTATATATATGTTATACAAATTTTAATTGTATCACTTAAATTTTAAGATAAATTATTCAAATAATCATCTACACTGTTAAAAAAATGCAGAAAAAATACAGAAATTCTCTGTAATTTCAGAAAAAAAGTCGTAAAATACGTTTTGTCTACGTAATTTTTCCGTAATTTACGCCTTTTTTTCTGAAATTACAGAGAATTTCTGTATTTTTTCTTCATTTTTTTAACAGTGTACGAAACTCTGGTTGTTTAACAGTTTACCGTTATATATATATATATATATATATATTAAATTATTTAATTCGATATATATATATTTTTTTTTTTTTTTTTTTTTCTACACAAAATTAAATATAGTTAGGGCTAACTTTTCAATGTGTTTTTTTTTTTCTTTCTTTCTGCTTCGTTCTATTTTAGTTAAATAAGTAATAATTGCAATAATTTCTTAATAATTCTAACCTTACTGGAATAAATATTACTAGGACATTAGGACACCCAGTCATAATGCGATATTTGGGAAATGTCATGACTGGTGAAAAACCTAATTATAACACTACTCGGCATGAAAATTGCTTCTGACACCATTTCAGTACATTATTAGGTAAAATGACCTTCTCAATCCGAATAGGACGCCCATTTTGCCCTATCACCCACCGTCTTTTAGGAACGGTCCCCTATTTTTATTATTTTTCGGTAATTTTATGACTGAAAATTTTATTTTTAGGAGGGGGGGAGATTATTTTAACCGTTAAATATCTTCTGAGGGGCTACAGAGTTGGAAAATTCTAAAGCATGTACATTTGCGGCAATTGAATTTATTTATTTATTTTATTATTTATTTATTTATTTATTTTTTTGGGGGGGGGGGCGGTTTGCCACTGAAATTATGTATTACATATCTTATATTTTTTTTAATCTGCTATTAATGCTATTTTTTAAACTTTATATATATACCTATATATATATATTATAAATTATTATATTATTAGTATATAACCCGTCAAAAATGACGGAATGTGAACGATAAATCTTCAAAACGATGTTTAGATCATGATGGTTACCACGTGATCATTTAAATGTATTTTCAATTTTTTTGTTTATAAATCAAATGTGTTTCGATATTTTATAATTTTCGTTCTTTGTGAGGTCTAACTGTAATAGAGACAGTGTCCGGAGATGAGAGAAGTCGTGTATAGCCACACCAGATCGTAAAAACGTGAGAAAAATTGCAACTTTGGCCTTTATCATGGTTTTGTGAGGTCTAACTGGAACGTTTCCGGCTGCAATCTTTAAGAGACAGTGTCCGGAGATGAGAGAAGTCGTGTAGAGCCGCGCCAGATTGTAAAAACGTGAGAAAAATGGAGGCTTTGGCCTTTATCACGGTTCTGTGAGGTCTAATTGCAACGTTTCCGGATGCAATCTTTAAGAGACAGTGTCCGGAGATGAGAGAAGCAGAGCTGCCAACCTAATCCGGCAAATTGTTAGTACCGCCTCTTTTTCTACACCACTTAATTTTTAGAGAAATTCTCTTCAAATGTATCTACAATGAATTAAGAAGAAAAATACTCTAAAAATTAAGTGGTGAAAAAAAAGGGGCGGTACTAACAATTTGCCGGATTAGGTTGGAAGCTCTGGAGAAGTCGTGTAGAACCACACCAGATTTTAAAAACGTGAGAAAAATGGCGGCTTTGGTCTTTCTCATGGTTCTGTGAAGTCTAATTGCAACGATTCCGGATGCAATCGTTAAGAGACAGTGTCCGGAGTTAAGTGAAGTCGTGTTGAGCCGCACCAGATTGTAAAAACGTGAGAAAAATGGCAGCTTATACCTATATATATATTATAAATTATTATATTATTATATATTATAAATTAATTATTTTTCATTCTTCAAATCAAATTCATGGGTATAAAATTATCGAACAGGGAAAGAAATTGAGAGAGTGGGTGGTGTTTCTAGAAAAAGGTACGTGAGCGGGCAAAATGGGAGTCCTATTCGGATTCAGGAGGTCATTTTACATAAAAATCAACAAGAATGGTATCAGAAATCGATTTTTTTTTTCTTTCTTTTTTCCTTCAGAGCGGTGTAAGCGTCGGCACCTCACCGGAACAGGTCCTGGAACTGATCTTAAAGGGAAGAACTTGTACCATATTTTTATTATTTAATACCACTAATTTTACAAAGGATTAGTCAATTAGTTTAATTGCAACTTATTTTGGTTTTATTATAAAGCAACTGTCTACTTTTAAAAATTGTGGTGTACAAAAATAAAATTTCAGTGACTTCCTGGCAATTCTGTGCTATATACATATGGAATGTGAATAGGCGTATATGTTAATTAGATTTACAAAGTTTAATCATTGAATATATAAACACACTATTTTGCAAAAATGCCCAGTGTGTAGGTTTATGTTATATTGTTATGGTATCGATAAGTACACTTTAGAACTAAAGATGAGATAGAATAGAAGATGGGAGTGATTTTAGTTCTGAAAAAGATATTTTTCATTTACAGATGATTTTTCTTACAACCAATGTTATTTTGAAGGAAACAGTGACAATCAAATAAATATAATTTTAAAAACATAATACAGTACATGTGAAGGTTTGCCAAAAAGAATCGCAACAGCCATTCGAGAAAAATGGATTATTTTGCAAGCTAAGTGCAATTAATTTTAATAGAACATTTTTAAGATATAAGCGTTAAAACTTAGGTGACTACAGGAATAAAAATTGTTATTGGAGATAAGTTGAAATTTCGTAATTTGAATGGATTGGCGTAAAGGTTCAGGAGAGCGAGGTTGTTTATCTCTTACATGATGGTGATGAAGTACTGGACTCATCCTTCATTGTGTTACATTTCTTATCACTGCCACATTAGGGAAAACACGGTTGTAATTATGTTATGTATAACAGAGTTGCCAACTTTTATAATTTGTTCCGAAGCATTGTTAGCCCCGCCTTTTTTCATACCAGTAGTTTTGGAGAATGATTTTCTTCTTATTTAGTCGTTGTTATACATAAGAGAGAAACATTCTATAAAAATTCTGGTGTGAAAAGAGGGCAGGACTGAAATTGCCCCGAAATAAATTGCAAAAATTGGCAACTCTGCATATAAGCACATGCGATTTTTTAAAATAGGTTACTATAAATACGGTTCTTAGTAAGAGCTAAATAAATTTTCGCCAAATGAGCTGGTGAGATACAGATAGTTCAGCAAACGACTGTACCATAATAATAAATTAAAGAGTTGGTGTACAATAAATATTTAAACTTAAAAACTTCTTCACACACCATAAAATTAATGCAAGCACATGTAGTATTGCACGTGCAGTAATTTATTATTGTACCACAATTTGAAACAAAGCATGCCACACAAGGGTGCTAAGATATAAAAATTTAAGGAACACATATAGTATGTGAATTTAAGTTATAATTTATAAGATTGTAAGTGAATTTAAGTTATAATTTAGATGTCATAAAAATATATCGCTACATTATGGTTTTCTACGATTGTATATAATTTTTTAGAATGAGTGATAATTTACATCACATTAGTTAATGTAAATTATCATTCATTACGGTTATCGGTTTAATTATAATTATACGTTACTAAAATTTTTAAAATCGCTACAACGGAAGACAAATAGGGAAAAACTATTTTAAAAAAGAAAAGAAAGAAAAATGAAAGAAATAAAATAGGTTGTTTAGTTGTTAGGCTGAAAGGTTTAAAGCCAATTGACAACGCTAGGGTCCTAGGCCTATAGGTGGAATGACCTTCGTGGGTGTCTTTATGAGAGGTCCTAGCCGGTATTTACGCGAGTTTCGGAGAAAAACGTGAAAACCTCCGAACAGCTAGGTCGATGAGCACGACCTGGGATCGAGCTTGGCACTTTCCATCTACAAGCTTTCAGTGCAGAACCACTCGGTAGCTGGTGGGTTCAAAGAAAACTGGACAAATAGTTTTATGGCTATAGTAAGATAAGCGAAATTTTGGAAATTCAAGGTCAACGTTTTGAATTTTGAAAAATGTTTTGTTGTACGTGTAACTTTACACACCATTAGTTAGCGAAATTATGATTTACGAAACTATGACTGTTTGATGGCTTAACCATTCTGCTTTTTAAAGAAAAAAAAAAAGAACACGATATACATAATTAATTCATAACGCAATATTTTCTTTTAACCTCATGTCAATTAAAATAATAATAATAATAATTGCTGGAATTTCTTTCGAATCTAAAACATGACCGAACTCACAACTATTCTCTGACCAGTTTATTTTAGACTTTAAGAAAAGAAAAAAAGGATCCTTCTCTCTCTCAGGACATTGACTGCACCATAAACAAAATCATGTGCGAATACATTTGTTTATAAGTGGCAATTATCCTAATTCGTAATCATAATCTATTCAATTGTTTCTTCAGTCCAAATGCCCATCTACACCACCTGTTATAGAAGAAAAGAATAAAAAAAAACTACGAAGGGAAGAGAGGGCTCACTACCTGATCAGTCACCCTTTAGTCGGATTATGCGTCAGTCGAAAACAACACTAACAAAAGGACAACCACCAGGCTGGGGGAGGAGAAAAAGAAGAAGTAAGAAACTCGCTAGTTACGAGGCGCAAAAACCTGTTTCCTCATGCAAATAAACGCCATTATTTTTTCTGTGAGCGAAAGTAGCCCGAAAAACCTGCCCGCCACCCCGAGGTAAGCGACCTGCTGCAACTCAACTTCACTCGTCTCCTGACACTGATTTCTTGCCCGACGATGACGTCACTGCCGGTGAAAGTAAGGATTTTTTTTTTTTTTTTCTGTAGATGATTGGTTTCTGCTACTGATTGGTAAGATGAGAGGATAGGTCTTGGAGTTAATTGTTGTTCCGAATCCTCCTTTTCTTCTTTCAGAATCACGAATACAATCATGGAATAGTACCATTAATAATAATTTGAATGATGCAAAAGGCGTCGACGAGATTTTGCGAATGAGTCATTAATGATAAACGTTCGCTATAAGAAAAAAAAAAAAAAGGAAATGTGTGAAATTCAAGGTCATTGAAAAATGTAGGTGGGCCAATAAGAATCATAAGTAAATTTCTTTCTTAGCTGTCTGATTTTTGACTAGATGAAACACATTCTATATTTAAAAGACGTACTATTTTAAAATTAAGAGAGTAAGTGGATTTTAACGTCTCTTTATAACTACGCATTAAGAAATTGGTGACGGTCTGGAACTCACCCCTAGAATAGTCCGCAGAAACCCCATCACAATTTTGATCCTCTGCTGAGTGGATGGTTTCCTTTAATCGTTAACACCCAGAGGTATATTTTGGGAACGTGGAGGACATTGTAGTCAGGACGGATTTTATATGCACCAGCCAATGTACATCACGTTTTTAAACCGGCAAGAGTATCGAGCCTGCAATCTACCTTCCAATTACAAGCTCGGAGCTCTATCGACCAAGCTATCGTGGTCCTTTAAAATTAAAAATCGGTTTAACTTTAATGCTTTAAAATAGTTTTAATTTATACAGATTTTTATAACAACCCTGTTATAAGATAAGTTTTAATTAATACAAGCATTTCCATCAAAGTTCACGAGGAGCAAAGGAAACCATTTAATTTCGGATTGGTTTGTTTGTCTGCGATTATTACCAGAGTTTTTGGAATCCGAGACCTTACGAAAATCCACATCTTCAAGCAGGGCTTGAATCTGGCTCTTGCTGACTAAAAGCCAACTAATTTAAATTCGGTTGGTTGGATGGTTGAGTTTTATGTCCCACTAGTGCTGTGGAGTGGACATTTGGCGCCGCTGAATGTAATTCTGGAAACGCTTCCATTAATAATGACATCTTAACTGCAATGTCTTTCATAATAAATACCATAAAATGAATACTATCGGGTGGGGGAGGGGGGAAATCCGAGACCTTACGAAAATCCACATCTTCAAGCAGGGCTTGAATCTGGCTCTTGCTGACTAAAAGCCAACTAATTTAAATTCGGTTGGTTGGATGGTTGAGTTTTATGTCCCACTAGTGCTGTGGAGTGGACATTTGGCGCCGCTGAATGTAATTCTGGAAACGCTTCCATTAATAATGACATCTTAACTGCAATGTCTTTCATAATAAATACCGTAAAATGAATACTATCGGGTGGGGGAGGGGGGAAATCCGAGACCTTACGAAAATCCACATCTTCAAGCAGGGCTTGAATCTGGCTCTTGCTGACTAAAAGCCAACTAATTTAAATTCGGTTGGTTGGATGGTTGAGTTTTATGTCCCACTAGTGCTGTGGAGTGGACATTTGGCGCCGCTGAATGTAATTCTGGAAACGCTTCCATTAATAATGACATCTTAACTGCAATGTCTTTCATAATAAATACCGTAAAATGAATACTATCGGGTGGGGGAGGGGGGAAATCCGAGACCTTACGAAAATCCACATCTTCAAGCAGGGCTTGAATCTGGCTCTTGCTGACTAAAAGCCAACTAATTTAAATTCGGTTGGTTGGATGGTTGAGTTTTATGTCCCACTAGTGCTGTGGAGTGGACATTTGGCGCCGCTGAATGTAATTCTGGAAACGCTTCCATTAATAATGACATCTTAACTGCAATGTCTTTCATAATAAATACCGTAAAATGAATACTATCGGGTGGGGGAGGGGGGAAATCCGAGACCTTACGAAAATCCACATCTTCAAGCAGGGCTTGAATCTGGCTCTTGCTGACTAAAAGCCAACTAATTTAAATTCGGTTGGTTGGATGGTTGAGTTTTATGTCCCACTAGTGCTGTGGAGTGGACATTTGGCGCCGCTGAATGTAATTCTGGAAACGCTTCCATTAATAATGACATCTTAACTGCAATGTCTTTCATAATAAATACCGTAAAATGAATACTATCGGATGGGGGAGGGGGGAAATCCGAGACCTTACGAAAATCCACATCTTCAAGCAGGGCTTGAATCTGGCTCTTGCTGACTAAAAGCCAACTAATTTAAATTCGGTTGGTTGGATGGTTGAGTTTTATGTCCCACTAGTGCTGTGGAGTGGACATTTGGCGCCGCTGAATGTAATTCTGGAAACGCTTCCATTAATAATGACATCTTAACTGCAATGTCTTTCATAATAAATACCGTAAAATGAATACTATCGGGTGGGGGAGGGGGGAAATCCGAGACCTTACGAAAATCCACATCTTCAAGCAGGGCTTGAATCTGGCTCTTGCTGACTAAAAGCCAACTAATTTAAATTCGGTTGGTTGGATGGTTGAGTTTTATGTCCCACTAGTGCTGTGGAGTGGACATTTGGCGCCGCTGAATGTAATTCTGGAAACGCTTCCATTAATAATGACATCTTAACTGCAATGTCTTTCATAATAAATACCGTAAAATGAATACTATCGGGTGGGGGAAGGGGGAAATCCGAGACCTTACGAAAATCCACATCTTCAAGCAGGGCTTGAATCTGGCTCTTGCTGACTAAAAGCCAACTAATTTAAATTCGGTTGGTTGGATAGTTGAGTTTTATGTCCCACTAGTGCTGTGGAGTGGACATTTGGCGCCGCTGAATGTAATTCTGGAAACGCTTCCATTAATAATGACATCTTAACTGCAATGTCTTTCATAATAAATACCGTAAAATGAATACTATCGGGTGGGGGAGGGGGGAAATCCGTGACCTTACGAAAATCCACATCTTCAAGCAGGGCTTGAATCTGGCTCTTGCTGACTAAAAGCCAACTAATTTAAATTCGGTTGGTTGGATGGTTGAGTTTTATGTCCCACTAGTGCTGTGGAGTGGACAATTGGCGCCGCTGAATGTAATTCTGGAAACGCTTCCATTAATAATGACATCTTGACTGCAATGTTTTTCTCAATAAATACCTTAAATTGAATACTATTTCTACCGAAGAGGAAGAGGAAGAGTCAAAATTGAAGAATAAAAAATTGTGCTGACATGTATCCAGGGTACCTCTTTGAAGGAGTCACAGACCATTGCATTGCTCTAGTTCAACTTTAAACCCATCCAACCTCTACACAAAAACTTGATTGGTTGGCTTTTACGTCGCACTAGTGCTACACAGTGGTCTTGGCGACGGTCTGGGACTCATCCCTAGATGTGGTCCGCAGACATGCCATCACAATTTTGATCCTCCACTGAAGCGATGGCTCTCCCGCTTCGGTGACCCCCAGAGGTATAATTTTGATAGGAACATGGAGGATATTCCGGCCACGACAGATTTTACGTGCACCAGGCACTATTAGTGCACACGACGGTCTTTGGCCGGCTCGAGTACCGAATATGCGATCTTCCAATTACGAGTCTGGCACTCTACCGACTGGGCTATCGCAGCTCCCATAAACTTGGATATTTACTGTTTTAGAGAAATACAGTCGTCAGCAAAATTATTGAAGCACACATCGACATTTTTCATACTTTTTTTTAAATTTGATCGCTAATTTTTAACATCAATTTCCTTTTTATTAACAGCATAAGACTGAGATCATGATTTAACAAATATTCTTAACTAAACACTATTAAATAGGAACTTTTAAAATATGAATTATTGCTAGTGCTTCAATAATTTTGCTGCCGACTGTATGGTGGTCTTCAAATAATTTATGCCTGCCTGGTAGTTCGGTGAGTATGGCACTGCCCTCTGAATCCTCAAGACCCGGGTTCAAATCTTGGTGCGGGCAAATCTGTGAATTTCTGTAATATGGATCAATTGAGACAAAAACCATTGTAACTATATATACTGTAAAAAATGAACATGCTAGATTACATCACAATGTGCGGGAAAAAAATCGCCAACACCATGTGCGTTAAATTTCAATTGTGACGTAAATAAATGCGTGCTTGAATTTTCAAAGAGGCTGTTTTAATTTTACAACACGCTGTGTTGTATTTATTTTTTTCATTCAAAAAAAAAAAAAAAAAAGGGGGGGGCTATATTTGTTTTCTTTTTTATTTCATTTTTATTTATTTATTTATCTTAATCTGTATGTATTTTAATCTTTATTTGAGTTATTTTGTTTTAATTTTTTATATATTTCATCTTTATTATCCTGTCAATATAAGTTTGGAATGGAAAGGTTATGAATTTTTAACATGAAATATAATACCTTTAAAGCTTTCAATAAATTCTATTTTATGAATGAATATTAGAATTATAATACAGTAACGACTTCGTTTCAAAATAAAAATATTTAACCATTAAAATAATAATATTAATAAAGATTTTTATTAAAAACTTATATTGCTATTACTATTAAATAATAATAATAATGCATAAATTTTTAATTCACTAAAGATATATTAAAAAATTAGTCAAATCAGAAGCATTATATTTAATAAGTACATCAAATAATTAAAACTTTTAATTAATATTTTTTAGAACACGTGAAAATTAAAATGACCGTTTTCCAATGCTTTATTAAACTACATTTTGTAGCATACATATATCTGTACAATTTTAGCAAATATATTTATTTTACAAAATAAACAAGAAATAAAAACTTTATCAATACATTCTATGCGTAACAAACTACAACGGAACTATCTGAAAAAGCGAACAAACTTTAAAATATAATCATAATACATACAATTTATAAAGGAAACTTGAAAGAAACAAAACAAAACAAAACAAAAAAGTAATGAAATACTAAAAAACGCAGAAAAATTTCATATTAAATATTTATTAAATAATGTTCTATTTTAAATGCTATATTTTTCAGAATTAAAAACTAATGCATCATTTTTCATCATCAATAGGTAATAGTAATTTAAATCATTTTTAAAATAAATTAGTCTGAAAATGTTGGAGTTTAATAGTTTTATTTCGGGAGGAAATAATTATTGTGTTGGAAATTTTAATGCTCATAATTCAAAATACAATTTCATGAGACATAGCTTTTAATTAAGATTTGATTTTATTAATAAAACGCAGACACTTATGGAACTTATATTGACAGAATTAATAAACAGAAGAAATAAAATCAAAATTAAAACAATTATAACTTACTTGTTACTTAAAATTTTGTGTTGGTCATAATATGAATCCTAATCGTGGCTTCGTTCCTCCATTTTTTGCGTTTTCCGTTTATGATAGAAAAAGATGTGGCGTAACATAAGAAACATTTAAAAGTTTTAGTTCATGTTTGAAGGTCATTGGCGTATCTGTGTCACATGACTCTTTGACGCCATAGTGAATGTAAAAAAACAGCACGTTTTGCTTGAAAATTTTTTACAGCACGAATGCGTGATTTTATCACATCACAAGGTGAGGGATATTCGCTGTAATTTTACAACATTTTTTTACAGTGTACTGTAAAAAAATAACTATTACCAGCTGCAAGAAACTCTCCTATGATTGGATAAAATAATTATTTTCTCCAATCACAGAGAGTTTCTTGCAGCTGGTAATAGTTATTTTTTTACAGTTTAGGTCCCAAGTATGTTTTAATTGTAATGATGGATCAAAATTGTCTTCGAAAGAAAAAAAGCTTCGTAATAAATTTTAAGATTAAATCAATGCATATTGCATGTATAGAAATCAAAGAAATTGATATATGTATTTTTTTTCCCTTTTATGGATGTAGTTCCAGTTAATGTTCTTGTGGAAATCATATAAATCCTTCGTTTCAGTCTACAGTCGGTAACAAAACTGTCCGAACACTAGCAAAAATTCCTATGTAAAAAAAGTACACTACATATGATATTGTTAAATAAATCCTTATCGAATCATGTTCCTACACTGACTAAGAACAGGATTCGATAAGGATTTATTTAACAAAACAGTATGAAGTGTACTTTTTTTTTACATAGGAATTTTTGCTAGTGTTCGGACACTTTTGTTACCGACTGTACTCCTGGAACATAACAAAAAATTGTTTTCATTTCGTTTAAAGAATGTTATGTAAAAATTTTCTAAAACAAATCTCATCCAAATCTGTTTTATTAAATATCAAATAAATGAATTCGCTTACAGAATATTGCTTTTACATTTTCTGTCTCTTTTATTATTTCATAATTTTTATCCGAGGGAAAGAGATTGATAAAAATTCTCGGTGGAAAAAACTGATTTATCATTACATCATCGTAGATATTGATTGATAGACTCTTCCTATCATCTTCTCTACCCCTTCCCTCGCCCCAAAATAAAAATAACTGGTGTTGCACTCGCCCTACTTTTTTTTACACTATATCACTATAAACATATATCATTATAATTTAAAGCGTAAGAGAAATGGCGTATTTTATTGTAAAACTTTCGACATATGGGGAGACCGGGGTACAAGGGATCAATTTTGGAAATTTTATGTGTTTACTCACAAAATAATGATTTCTCGCTATTGAAAATACAGTCGGCTGCAAAATTATTCGAGCACTAGCCAATAATTCCTATATTTAAAAAGTACACTTAAGACTGTTTTGCTAAGTAAATCCTTGTCGAATCATGTTCTTAGACTGATTAAAAACATGACTCGACAAGGATTTATTTAACAAAGCTGTATTAAGTGTACTTTTTTTTGGCAAGGATTATTGCTAGTGCTCGAATAATTTTGCAGCCGACTGTATGTGTGCATATTATTTATACATTGGGTCTTATGTTGCAATCAGTCAAAAGCAATAATTATGTTTACTTTTTTAAATATGATTTTTTTTAATAGCAACTGACAAAATAGACCATTGTACTCTGACCCCTGGGTACAATGGTCCATGACACGGGATACCATGGACCACAGGTCAAATTTAAAAAGTATACTAATGTAATGTGTTATTTAATAGTATAAAATGTAGAATATATTATATTTGTTTATTTATGTTTTCGATTCTTACAAATAATGTAAATTATAGAGCATTAAATTTAGAAAATGATACGCCAGACGATTTTTGTGCCACTGAAAATCTGCTGTTTTCTTGTGAAGTTGTAGGGTCTGGAAGACTCATCATTACAATAGCTTGAAAATTTACAAGAGATATAGCAACACTCTCAGGAAAAAATGTAGAGATCTTGATTAGGTTTAAGCTACCACTTCTATCAACCTCTCCAACACTGCTTTAAATATTGTCATTACATTTATAAAATATTTACGGTGGCTATTAAATTAAATATATATGTATATATATATATTACTTCGAGAATTTTCCTCTACATCACTTTTGGAAAGTCATTCGACTAAATTTGAGTTGCCAAGTGTATTATTTATATACTCTACACACACCAAGTTGTTTATTTTCATGTAACACAGTGGCAATAAAAACAAACAAATAAAAGAATAAAGTAGGTTCAAGCCAATTTCAACCATAATTATTGACGTATCCGTATTTTATTATTGTTATTATTATTATTATAATTATTACTATTATTTTACTTTTTATTTTTTTATGTGTGTGTGTGTGTGATCCTGGAAATGAATGATAATTGCTTTTCATGCGACATTTTGTAGGATGCTTACGAAATATACGTTTATTTTATTATGTTTAGTGATTAGGATGTGCGAACAAGAAATTGTGCTCATAGACGTAATGTATTTGAATTCTTTCATATGTTGCTCTATTAGAAGCATCTAAACAATCTCGATAACAATTTTCAAGTATAATACAAAATGAAAATAACAATTTTGGACTTCTACTTATACCTGTTTTTCAGTTATGCTGATGACAACCGCACACACACACAGGGTACCTTTTTCAAGTTGCTCAAATTTCTTTAAAAAAAAAAAAAAAGGAAAGAAAAAGAAAATGAAGATAATGGCATGACATTCAAACAAACATAGCATTATTTGCGGAATCGTAGTAGAAATTCTTTCTCTCTCTCTCGCTATATACATATATATATATATATATATAATACCAATATAATACCAATAAAATTATAGTTTAAAAAAATTAAAGAACATGCTTTTATTGAAATGTGAACTAAAAAGCACAAAATTATCTATATTTATAACTGTTATTAAAAACCAATAACTGCAGGTATCTATCTACTTTTCTAGTATTGAAATGCAAGGAAACAGAAAATCGTGTTAGTGACACACCAGATTATTTACATACTTTTTAAATCTTTTTTGTTTTTAAATAATATTTACCTCACGTCGTTATACAAATACGGCCAAAATCCTGTGCCGCATAAGATAGCGTTTTATATATAGTTTTTTTTAGTTGCCCCTCGAACCTGCCCCTGATGGGAAAAAGCGACTGGAAACACTTGTCTATAGTATTGTCATTGATTATGAAGTCATGTGCAAAATTTCAGGTCATTCGGGAGATCAAAAGAGCCTGAAAATATAATTATAAGATTCCGTTGCATACATTATTAGTTACATCATATCAAGTTAATAAAAGCGTGTTAATTAAAAATGTATCCGTATTTGTCCAATGTCTCAAAATAAGGGCCTAACTTGGCGATTCTAGAATTGCAATTCTTATCTATGGTTGCTAAAGAAATCTATTTTCAATGAATCAAATGTTTTAATCCTTTGCCGGCCCTAACACTCGAAAGAGAAATGTAAATGTCCCTGTCGGCCTAAACACTGTAAAACGCTCCTGTTGCAGTCTCGGTAAATCTATTAAAGTACAACAATAAAAAAATTTAAGATTATTTAATTAATTTTTTCTTTAAACGTCAGAAAAAGAAAGATTTATGGTTTTATGTGTAATAATTTAACATTTATGATTTTTTCCGAAATGTGAGTAATGCTTTCTGTTATACCTAGATGTAGAGGTCTGCACGGGCCGGCCCGTACGAAAGCTTTGCTTACCCGGTCCGGCCCGGTATGAAATTGAAAAATTCACCCAGGGCCCGTGCCGATTCAAAAATATGTAAAGTAAAAAAAAAAAAAAAAAAATGCATGCCTTTATGAAAAAGATTTTTTAGTATGTGTTTTGCAGAGGTTTTATATAGCGAAGCAATAGAATCTTCTTTAACGAAACTGCTGAACTTTTACAAGATAATTATATATAAACAAAAATTCATTATTACAGACGTACAGAGGGCACAAAGACAGACAGAAAGTCAAATCGAAAATATTAGCCCTCATCAAACAATATAGGACGGTATTTAAAATATTTATTACTACTAAAAATGCACGTTCAACCATTTCCTCTTATATATCATAATGTATCAGAATCTTTCATGTGATCCGGTAAACAAAATTTTAATGCTAATCCAACAATATGCAATAAAAAAGAGGATTTTGAACATGCTAAAAATGATGCTACTTTCATTCGGTGCACTGGAGAAAAGAAAAAAGAGTCTTAGAGAAAAAGTTACAGCGGCAGGATTTTTATAGCCTTCATACCACCTGAATACAGACCATAGAACAGAAAGCGTTATACACAGTAACGTATCTAATTTCTTTTGTTTGAACATGCACAAACTAGTAGTGGCATGCACACTATATTGAATAGGAAACCATTTAATATTACTTGAAATAAAAAATTTATTAATTTCGAGACATGCTAAAAATATTTGAGGAAAATCAGATCGCGAACAAACAGATTGATAAGCAATTAAACTGAAGTTACGGATGTTTTTTAACAAAATAAAATTTCATGTGATATACCAGACTGCAAAATTATGCAAAATAAATGACTGAAGAAATTTTCCCTTTTCGTCGATTAACAAGGAAATCAGAAAAAGATTCAGGCCGACACGGCCCGGAAAAAATTTCATTCAGGCCCGGCCCGGCTCGAGTATACACAAAAAAATTAAGCCCGAGCCCTGCCCGACCCGAAAACAAATTGAAAAATTCGGCCCGAACCCGGCCCGTGTAGACCTCTACCTACATGTACATTTGAAAAAATTATACGAGGGACATGTATTTTTACGGAGTTTTTATGTATCTGCACTCTTTCTATCTATCGTATTCTCTCTGCCATAATAATTAACTCTAAGAGATTTATTAAAATAATAAATTTATATCTTATTTATCATATATCTTGTATTTGCATGTTTATTGTATCATGATATTTGTGCATCATAATACACACTTTGACATAGAAGTTATTATAATCTATCATGGGTGGAGCTTTCTCTAGAAATCTCGTAAACAACCACAGACAATGTGTTAAGATAAATGTACTTAAATGAGAAGTTTATTCCGATATGATTACTGGATATCTTATAATATTAAAGATCAGTTTCTGAGTTACGGATAGTATGAACTACTGATAACGTGAACAATTTTTTTATTCCCCTTGAAATTCACGTTAACGAGGTTCGACTGTACATATATAAAGCGGAACTTTCATGTTTCAAAAAAATGCAGCCCATTTATACTGGAGATGTGAAGATAAAATAGGATTAACAATGGGTTAATATGATTTCGTTTTAATTTTTCTCAAACTAATGTTTAAATATACATGCCGGATAAACTTATCATAATGTAAATGTAATGTACAGTAATATAAAAAGGGAATCTGAAATTTAATCTGCATGATTTTAAATCTACGTAACATTGAAGTTAGATAAAATAAAGGAAAATTTTAGACATCATATGAAGACATGACGTCACATTTTAAAAATTAAAGCTGATAGACATATTTAAGTTCCTTTGCATTAATGGACGAGGGATAATGTGTAATTTGTTTGTGACATTTTCGTGTTTGGAGTTCAAAATGTAAAATTTAACAATTCTTTGTGCATTTTCTGACGAAACTCAGCAACTAAAAATTTGCCAGTAAATTCAGTATAATAATAACTAACTTTTGCAATTTTTTTTTTCAATCCAGTAATAAATTAGCACTTCAAAGAGTTTTCTGGTCAGATAACTTCGAAGAAAAGCGTTGGAATGTATTAGTTGAAAAAATTATGACTTCACAGACATAGAAAGTCACTAGGCGATTCACACACAATAATATTTTATTTACAACCACAAACGAAGAAACAAATACGCTTAACATATAAAAACACAGTAGAAGTATGAATTAGCACTAAACTTGTATTTTTGCTTACAACAAAATAATTTGACTTTGCTGGTCTTTTTTTCTACCTCACATTTAAAATATAGAAGCTGGGATAGCTCTCGTTCTCCAGAATACTTTCCTTTGTTATATATGACCAATCCCCTCGAAAAAAAAAAAAAAAAAAAAACAGAAAAAGCTATATATAGTAATCCCGTTTCTTAAGTAGTGAAAATAAATTACCTTTATATTTACAGAAATGAATCAACCCTTGAAAAATAAATTACTCTTGATGAACCAAAGAAGCAACAAACCGTTTGAAAATAATGCGTTATAAAGTAAACAAATTAGGAAGTTAAATTACCTTCTAAAAATAAATGCGATGAAGAAATAAATGATTAAATAAATAAATGATGACATAAAACAGCATATATAGTTACGCTCATCAATGCCTGACTCTGTCACTCTTTAGGCTTATGAGATAGGCCTAAGACATTTCCTTGGAATCTGCCTGTGTGTGAACGCAAGTTGCCACTAAATTTTCATACTTTAGTTAATTTTTAGAAATCTAATTGTCCGATCGATAAGCTGTTTAATCCGACGGATTCAGAAAGAATGCCTCTTTCAGATGAGAAATATTTTTAACCTACTATTGTGAAATTATATATATATATATATATATATATATATATATATATTGAAAACCTTTTCAAACATTAAATAGATGAAATAAGAAATAGTCAGTAAAGAAAATAATTTTGTAATGTATCAGCATCGCTTTTCCCGTGGGGTTTTATTTTTTAATAAGAGTATTAAAAGAAAAAAAAAAAAAATAAACACGTCAATATCTTTAAAATGAAATATTGAACCATGTATCTGGAATAATTTAAAACAAATTTATCATTAAAAAAAAAAAAAAAATGCATTTTTTAAGATGTCAGCACAAAACTGACTTTCTTCGGGAATTTAATGGGATTTTTCTTATGACATAAAACTTGCCTGCATTCCTCATTAAAAATAATTCTGATAAATAATTTGCATGAGATCCAGTGTTGCCAGATCTGGCGGATTTTTTTTATTCAATAATCACCAACAATTTTTAATTGTAACGTTTACCTAATCACTTCGAAGGTTAATAGTCCGTTATGCATATGAAATATCGTTCTTAAAGTTATTGGTGATTATTGAATAAAAAAGCCGCGAGATCTGGCAACACTGGTAAGATCGTATTAAAAAATATATGAAAGAAAGAGTTGTAATGGCCGCAACACAACGTACTAGTTTTACGCTCTATTCTACTTGGTTTTATATTTAAGCTAGCAGGCTTTGCCCGCTTCACTGAACACAATACTGAAATGAGTTGTCAAAATCCCATATCATTATATTATTTTAGTTAATGTTCCCGCTGTGCTCGGTAGAGATTTTTCTCGCCCGCAACGTGAGGAGTCCGTGTTCCCACTGCCTTCGGCAGCAACTTACCCTATTCTTACTCTCCCTTCCCCAGTGGCTAAGTTCGAATTTTGAAAAATCTCGAGAAAGTACATAAAATTGTACAACTAATCAACATCCACACACCAAAGTTCGCCAGTCTAAGATAATTTAAGGAGAATTCAAACGGAAAAACGTGTTTTTACACGTGTTTCTGACCCTCTCGACACCAAGGGGGTAAGGGGGGATTTCCTAAAATCCCGTCACAATAAGGGTCGAATACATATAAACAATTTACGCACCAAATTTTGTGACTGCAGATCCTAAAGATTTCTCAGGACAAATTTAGCGCTAAAAGGTGTATCTCGAGTTTGCCCCCTCGTACCCCCCCCCCCACCAAAAAAAAAAAAAAAAAAACTTGTACTTATGTCTAGTCTCCCCAGGTGCAATTTCTTTACTGTGAAATAATTAGGGGCCGAGTTATGCTTACAAACGTGTTTTTACCTTTTGCATCCCCTAGGGGAGAAAGGGGAGTAATTTCGGAAATGTTGATAGATATAATTTTAAGTAAAGACCTAAATTTCTGCGAAGCGCCGTCGAATTCCGTCCATCCGTTTTCAAGTGATATCCGGGCAAACGTGTTTTTGTATTTTGTCTCCCAGGGGGGGAACGTGGGGGGAATTTCTAAAAAATTGATAGATATAATTTTAAGTTAGGTAAAAAATCTAAGTTTCTGCCAATCGCCGTTAAATTACGTCCAGCCATTCTCAAGTGATGCCCGGACAAAAAAAAGCGATATACATACACGATGACACACACACACACACACACAGGCAAAATTTTCTGAAGTCATTTTCGGCTTTCATGGTGTGTGAAACGTGAAGATATCGCAAAATTTTTTGATTCTGACAAATTTACAGACAACAGTCTGATTTTATTTATATAGATTCTTTTTTTTTTTTTTTTTTTCTACTTTCCGAACATACATTTGTAATTATGTCAAAAATCCGAATTCGCGATTTTGGTGTTTCTATACGTTTTGAGGCCCTCTGAGTCCGTTTTCACTATTTTTTACGAAGATGTATGTACGTATGTGTGTGAGTGAACACGCTAGCGTCTAAACGCTTTGTTCAAATGTGCTGTAAGTTGGTACGCATGTTGCACGTCACCATAGCACGAACCCTATTGATTTTGGTGAATCTGGCACTTATAGTTTTTTTACAGGGACAAAAAGAAAAATTCTTTATCATTATGGCCTATAGGACAAAATTTTAAAAAGTGTGATAGAATCTAAACACCTTATTCAATTGAACAAAAAAAATTATACACATATTATATGTCACAGTTTCACGATCTGTATAGGTTTTGGTGAATTTAGCACTTCTAGTTTTTTTTACAGGGACACAACAAATAATTCTGTATCATTATGGCCTATGGGGTGAAATTATTTAAAGTGCGATAGTATTTAAATGCCTTATCCGTTTGAGTGGAAAATTTATATACGAGTTATATGTCACCATCATACAAACTGTATAGATTTTGGTGACTCTAGCACTTAGCGAGTTTTACAGGTACACAAATAAAAACAGTTCATCATTAAGACCTATTGGCTCAAATTATTTAAAGTGCGACAACGACTAAACGCCTTATTCAAATGAACTGAAAATTTATATACATGTTATACGTCACCTTCACACGAACTTTATGACTTTAGAGAATCTAGTAGCACTTATGGCTCTTTTTAGAGGGACAAAATGCAAATTTCTTTATCATTGTGCCATATGGGCTCGAACTTTAAAGTGCGATAGCGCCTTATTCAATTTAGCTGAAAATTTATATGAATATTATAAATCACTGTTGCACTAACTATAAGCATTTTGGTGAATCTGGCATTTATCGGTTTTTACAGGGACACTACGAAATATTCTTTATTATTATGATCTAAGTCTTCGCTAAAATAGCATTAAATTAAACATCATGTACTATATAAAGAAAAAAACACCCTATTATAATTTTCTCTTTTGTTTATTTAACAATTCCTCTTACTTTTCTTTATCTACAAAACTGTTAATTACTTAATGTTCGGAAAGTCGAGTGGAGTCACACAAGATCTTTTTTTTTTTTCCTCATCATTTAATCACAAGAAATTATGTTACTTTAATATCTTAACTGTTACCAGGTTTAAAATTATTTCTCTGGTTTTCTTAAATCTGATAACATACGATTTTATGCGGTTACCGTTATACCTATGAGAATATTTCTTCAGAAATACAGGGGAAATCTAAATTTCTCGACTGTTTTGGAATTTTCTAAACTTTCAATAAATATTTAAGTGTTTCGTTGCTTTATTTGTTTCTAGAATTCAACCTTCAATTTTAAAAATTCGGACACAATTTTTACTTTCTTCTATACACACAAGTGGAAAGTATTCGATTCGTAGAAGTTTTCGACCTCCAGTTTTCTAAGGATTGACACGTTTTAGGATGTTCTGAATACAATTTGACCATTTTTTTTTTTAAAGATGCCTGCCTGTGTTTGTATGTTACCAAAATTTTGTGGTAGCTGTATCTTTCGAACTAAGGAGCATATTTTAAACCACACCTTTATTTAGTTGGACCTAGACAAAAATTGACGTTTATAACATTTTGGAATCAATAACTAAACAGGTCTTTTTATACTTTTTTTTAAATATATAATTTTTAATATGGAAATTTAGGGGAAATGTCGTATAAATGTGCACAAATAAAAGTATTTTTGACTAACCATTGTAAAATTAAAGAAATATTTTTATAATGGATGTACATTTTTAATATGAATATATTTTTCAAAAGAACTGAAAATTATTTTTGAGTCGTAGATCTGGGATAATTGAAAACAAAGTTGTCGATTTTTTTTTCTTAATCCTGGAAAGTTTTATTTTTTTCATATGTTATCGGTATATCCCAAAATCGAATTTCTTTTTTGGACATTTAGTGTATACTTCCCAGACATGAAATTCGTCTCCATTCATCATGGAAAATAATTTGAATATGTAATAATTTGTACAGTGTGAATTTGTATGAGAAAATATAGAAGAAAGTTTTGTGATGGCCACACAAGATATTAATTACACTCTGTATTTCTTTTAGCTTAAATTTTACTTTGGCATCTTATTTTCATATGTGTCGCCAACTCTCTGGAGCGTAGCTCTCTTACGCGATGTTAAGCAAACTAAACCTCAGCTTCAACCGTATTTTCAAATGCTTAGTTTAGTTTGGAAAATATATTTGAATAGCGATAGCTCAGGATGAATAATTATTTAATTAAGGGGAAGATGGGCATTATAAATAAATATTTTTAATTTTACAGCAAAAATTTTAATTTTTTGTATATATTTTGAAGTATTACAATATTAATAACATAAAAATAAAAATAAAAATTATTATTATTTTTTTTTTTAATTTAAAAATTTTAAAAATAAAAATAAAAAAACTTTAAAATATCTCTCGCGTTTACATATTTCATATTTTTTTATTATTTTACTTGATTATTATTCATTTATATATTTTAAAGAATTTGGGTATCGAATTTTCTATTCGTTCAGAAGTTTAGTTTTGAGAAATATTTTGATGAAACATACTTATTTTTCATGAACATTTCAACCTCGCGCACAATAAAACTGAGTCTTAAAAATCTAAATGTAGGCGAAACTTAAAACGGATACCCATATTTCACTGAAATGTAACATAAAACAAATTAAAGCAATTTTTATTCATTTTAAGCCAAAATTGTGACACGAGAGACGTTTGAAAAAAGAGAAAATCGTTAAAAAACACATTAAGAGAAAACAGCATTTAAAGTGAATTTCACCAGTTATCATTATTTATCAGTCAAACATTTTAGAAGGTTATATATTTTAAAGTGTATGTTTTTTAATATTGTTTTAACAAAATAAAGTATTTTAAAAGTTAAAATATATATATGATCAATCTCCGCCGACTATACCGCTTGTTTTTTTTTTTTTTTTTTTTTTTTTTTTTTTACATTTTAAAGGGCATTTAATCAGAACATTATTATTATTATTATTATTATTGAAACCCTTGTAATTTTTGAAAATATAAACTTAGAAGTATGCAGCTTGTTGCATATTGTTCAGAATTAGTTATAGAAAATGAATATAACAAAACAAAAAATTGATGTTTTCCCTTGATTTTTACTATTTTCAAAGCCCACCATCCCCTTAAAACACGTCGTCTGAGATAAAATTTAGAAATGTTTCAATATTGTTATTTGATCGCCACTCGCCGTCGTGTGAAAAATGGCCTTAAAATCAGACGACAATTTAAAAAAAAGGTTTTTATGAAAGCTATTTAGTTCTATTATTTACAAACAGTTCACGCAAATAGGCTGCATTTGTTCCCATACAAGCAGGAAATAAATCCAGCATCCAGAAAATCTACCAATTTTACGGAGTCTTCATCTGTCGTTTCAATTGATTGATGAGGCATGTGGTTACAGTCAAAGCAGCAGTGACAGAAATATATTTAAAAAAGAAAAAATCACCCTGGCATGATTTATTTCTCGTCTGTTCCGTTGTTCTTTCATATTTGTTAGTATAAAGCGTTTACCGTTTTTCGATTGTTGCATCCGGAAAGATTTACTTGGAATAGAATCCCAGGAACAGTGAACCGTGAGACTTATTTGAATATATATATATGTATATATCACCTAAAAAATGGAGGTGGTAAAAAAAAACAGCTGTTGATTGTCTTTTCTGTAGTTTAGAGTCTGAAAAGATAAATAAAGATGTAAGCTGTCGCTATCTTTGCACTCATTCTAAAAGTGATATGTATTTTCTTTAGTTTAAATAAGTTGCCAGTAAATTTATAAAAAGTAATCATTATTTTAAATTTACATTCTTTTAATTTAAGATTCAATATCTGGCTACTTTTAGTTGCAAGAAATGAATTTAATTTTTTACGCAATGGTCATGAAAGCATTTTGAATTAAATTTGAACTTTTTTGACAACACTTTTTTTTTTTTTTTTTTTTAATCCAGCAATAAATAAATAAAATAATAATAATAAATATATACATATACATATACATATATATAATTAAAAAAAAAATATGCCCATTTAATCTTTAAACATCTAGTGCAATAGAAAAATTTTATTTTTATTTTTATTTTAATTTTTATTTTTCTTTACATTCAGTTATGCATCAATGAAAACTTCAAATTCAGAATACATATGAAAATTAAATTTATTCTGTAAATATCTATAAGAAATAATATTTGTTTAAGGGAATTTTTTTTTTTTCGAAACCTAAACAATTTTTCTTTTTCACTTTAGTAATGGTTAATTAAAAAAAAAAAAATATGGAATAAAAGAGAAGTAAAGAAAATAAATAGGGTGTATTTCCGACAGAAAATTGTAGAAATATATTCCTTTAGATACTATGCTTATTTTAGTATATTTTTGTTAAGATAACGATTTTTGTCAATGCATTCCTACAATAATTCATCAATAAATATTTATATTATTTCTCATTAAAGAATCAATCAACTATTTTCAATTCGTGTGCCTTCATTTTTTCCTTATTTCTTATTCAATGACTTTTTGACTTTAAGCTGAGGGGTGCCGAATTCAAATTTTGCCCCAAAATGAAAGAAACCGTGCTTCATTATCATTTCTAGGAAAGAGTAGTACTTTCTAAGTTACAGTTTTGTTTTCTTTGGGAATGTATTTACCTTCCTCCTAAATAACTATAGAGTAAGGGGGTAAGTAGCTGACTAATTAAAGACATATAAATAATCTAAAAAAAAAAAAAAAAAAAAAAGAGTTAAATTGAACACGTGTCATTTGTTAATTATATTAAAAACACTTTAAACACACGTAAAATTAAATTTATTCATAAGATGTTAAAAAAAAAATTATCCGCAGCATTTCGCTTTAATACTAAAGCATCATCAGGGATTTTTATTATTCGTTTCCAATGAGCAGTTTTAAATATGTTTTCTTTTAACAGTCAACAGTTAAGTCTTTTAATGACGTGAATATCAGCAAAGGCAATTTGAAGTCTGGTAGAGGTTGGATCAAGGAGCTAAGAAAAATAAGAGAAGCTGGAACTATTGAAATATCACACGAGGCTATTGTATGAGTAAAACCATCATGAATTAGCAGAAATAAACTATTATCTTATTTTATAATATTGTGCCATTCTCTTATTTTTCTTAGCTCCTTGATCCAACCTTTACCGGACTTCAAACTGACTTTATCACGTTATTAAAAGACTTAACTATTGACTGTGAAAAAAAAAAAAAATATATATATATATATTTAAAAACTGCTCATTGGAAACGAATAATAAAAATCCCTGATGATGCCTTACTATTAAAGTGAAATGCTTCGAATAAATTTTTTTAACATCTTTTAAATAAATTTAATTTTACGTGTGTTTAAAGTGTTTTTAATATAATTAAAGACATATATATATATATATCATATAGGGTTCACTCCAGCATGGCGATATACTGAAAATAGCCCCCATGTCATTAGTAAATACTGTCATAATCACAGATATGTACGACAAATGTTTTGATATGTAAAAAGTGTAGACCAAAAAAAAAAAAAAAAAAAAAAAATTGAAAACTGAAATTTGCGTACTCAAAAAACTTCGTAATTAAAACGTTTGTTGTTTGTTCGGAAAAATCGTTAACAGCTCAGATTAATATTTTATTGCAGTATTGTCTAATAATTTCTTAGAATAATTCGCGTACTTCTTTTTTAATAAATTTTGCTTCAAATAAAAATCTATAACTATATAAGCAAACGTTTACTACAGAAAAAAAAAAAAAAAGATTTAGGTATGTATCATTACACGTTATTAATAAGTAATAATAATATAAAAGATGTTATACAAAGCGATATGCCCGTTAATCACTATCATCTCCATTTGCATGTTTTTATTCATTTATATTTTCCTTATAAAACTAGAATGTTGTGGCCACCACATGAATTTCTGCCATATTTTCCTATGCAAATTCACTCAGCAAAAATAATTTATTAAAATCATTATTTAATAAAATTATCTTCCATGATAATGCAGTTCGATTTCCATATTAGAGAAGTAGTATAACACTAAATATCCAAAAGAAAAAAAAAAAAAAAAAAGGATAACTTTATTTTAAATTATCGCAGATCGATGGTTAAACCATTCATCTTAAACGTATTGGCGAGTTCTTTTGAATGATGCACATCATGAATATTTAATCTCCTCAAGCCCCCCCCCCCCCCCCCAATAGGGGGAGGCGATGCTCCTACATATACTGAAAAATTTTCCCAGTTGACTATCTCTATTATAAATAATTCTTGTAAATTTTATGATGACTATTAAAATATAATTCTCTTTATGCACATTTATACAAAATTTTGTCCTATACCACCAAGTTAAAAATTTAGAAAAAGCGGGATGGCAACGCAACCTGTTAAACAATTTTTACCAAAAGCTGATAGGAACTAATTTATGCCAAGGTGTAACTAAGTACCAATTTATATGAAATTCTGTGTAGAAGTTCCTGAGATACAGTTGCCACAAAATTTTGTCACTCACACGCACACACACAACACACACATTTTCTAAAAATGGTCAAATCGTGTTCTACAGCTCTCAAAACGTGTCAATCCATGAAAAACCCGAGGTCGAAGATTTTTACTAATCCAATACTTTCTTTTATTGAATATAGAAGAAAGTAAAAAAAAAGTGGTAATAGCATATTTAAATATATATATTTCTTTAAAGTATGTGTTATTAACGTAATATTATAAAAATTGCGAGTCTCTCAATAACATATCAGTTTTCATAACATGAACATAATTACATTATTTATACATAACAATACATAAAAAAAAGTACTTTGTAGAGAAATTAAAGAATGCTTTAATGCCAATAAATATAGGTTAAGCTTAAGAATCTTAAATAAGCCGCAATTTTTCAATTTTATAAATAATGCTATTACAACAAACTAAAACAAAAATTGTGTTTGGAATATGTTTTTATTCAATGGAAATTAACCGCCATTCTTGTTAGCTCAATTATTTTAAGTCAGTTTAATCAATGCTATAATAATACCATAATACTATAGTGAGTTTAATCAGTATTATAATATTTTTATTAATTTAAAACGCTAGATCTGTGGTGCTTTTCTCGTTATAACCAATACTATGTCTGGTATTTCTAAGATACTGACCTGCACATAGCACTGTCAAAAATTAGAACAGAAAAGCAACTGAGAATTATTTACCTTTATTCTTATATTCAATTACAGCGAAATATGTTAAAAAAAAAAAAAAAAAAAAAAGTGTATTTTGTATATAAATTGTAATGATTAATATTATTTTAATTAATTATTGGGAGGAGCATATTAGTGATTTTATAATACTTTTTTCTGAAATTTGAAACGTTCGTTTTCAGTTTTTGTTGGGAAATAAAATACAAAATAAATAAATAAATAAAAATAAATGTATAAAATAAAGACTAAAAAGCTCAATTATTTATTTTTAACTGAAAAGATGTCAGTAAATGTAAGAAAATATTTTATAAAGTGGTATTCTGTTATTCGAAAAAACAATTTCCTGTAGTGTGAAAAAATATTATTAAACATTTAATTTAAAGAAGATGTCAATAGATATTTTAAAATAAATATGACATAGGAATGTGCCACATGAATTATAAATTTCAAAAATATTGAAGCTATTTACATTATTGGAACCTACAGCACGGAAACTATTGTAAATTATTTATTTTAAGTCTCGTGTAAAATTACAGCAAAAAGTAAAAATTGTTAAAAATTTTATTTTTTTAATGCCTTTTAATTTTAATTTTAAATGTAATTATAAAATTATAATATTAATAATTAGCAGAAATATATAACTGATCTATAATTATATTTCATGTTGTAGAAATATTCATTAAATAGGTATATATATATGTGCTTTAAAGAAGTAAATGCTCCCTAATGAGATAATACTTCTATTTTTAAGCCCCCTTTTTTTTTTCTAATTATTATTCCAATTTTTATTCCAATTATTATTCTTAAATTCTGAATCACTTTTAATACATTTAATGAGTTCCTTCATCAATTTTCTTTGTCAGTATGTTTAATGGTCCTTTTTACTCATGTGCACGTAACTAATTTAAATTAGTTTGGTCTCTTATTGGATCTAAAGATGAATCACAACATTTCTGTGCTAGTTTTTGTACTGTGTTACAATCAGTTTTATTTTTGTTGTGTTGGTATTAACATGTATCTATTAAATGCTAAAATTTTAAGGTTAAATTTTATTATATGCATCATATATATATATATATATATATATACAGGGGTGTTTGCATTCCGGATTTTTTATTTTATTTTCCACCAGTTATTGTTTAGAAGGGATATAATTAGCAATTTTCTAGTGATGTTTAGTACTTAAATATAGCCAAAAGTACAATTTGTAATTACTGGTGGGAAATAGAATAAAAAATCCGGAACGCAAACACCCCTGTATATATATATATATGTGTGTGTGTGTGTGTGTGTGTGTGTTCAATAAACATTAAAAATTACGATTATTTAACTGAAAATTATCGTAGTTTTTTTTCCGAAATTCTCAATAAACTTCACGGTACCTTACAGAAATTTTCTACAGTGATGAATTCTCAAAAAAAAAAAAAAAAAAAAAAAAAAAGAGGTGTCTGAATACATATATATTCTTCATTGTTAGGAAATATTTCTGAATAAATTTTAAGTTAAAAATGTTTTGAATTCTTTGAGTACTGTCCTTATTTTTAGGTCATGGATTCTTCAGAAAAGCAACTGAAATATTAGAAATACTTAGCATAAACCATCTCTTAAAATTCTCTTTTGAGGCGATAATGACACATTTCAATCAAGCAAGAAAAATAATCAAATTTTTTACAGTTAAATTGAATTAATTAGACGCCTTTTGAACATAGCTTTGTTTCTTTAATCATAAATATTAATTATTTTAATTTGAGTTGTTGCAGTTTAAAATTGTTTAATACCTGCATTAAAAAACAATTATACACAATTAAGCAACCATAAAATTATCACCTATCAAAATCAAATAATTTTCATATTTACCTTGATCTGTTGTTTTTTTCCCCATTCATTTTGATGGGAATTTTCCCAAATAATCTAATTCTTGTTTGTTTAATATATACATATCAGTGTACAAGTATACATTTTAAGATTTGTATGCTTGATTCAAAGTTTGTGATAAAAAAGAAAGAAGCAGAAAAAAAAAAACTGTTAAAAAATGAGAAAATTTTGGTAACTATCCCACAGTAATTTTTTTTTTCTTTTTCTAAAATGACAAAAATTTACTTTTAAAATTACATTCTAACCTATCAAAAGAAAGATTTTTTCTGTAAATAGATAAAATCTACACTGTAATTTTTCTTTTCTTTTTTTTTTTTTTTGTAAATTTACTGAAATGTTTTTACAGAGTCTCTGTAAATTTACAATAATTCTTATTTAAATGTAAGTAATCAAGGCTCTCAATCTTTATTCTGTATTTTTATTTATTTTTATTATTTAATTTCTGAATAAAAAATTTAAATGAATGTTTGTACTTTAGAAAACGCCTTCTAGATTACATATATATTCTTGCTAATAATTAATTATAGATACTTAACGCCTCCGTTTATTTTTCTCTGTAATTTTACATAATACTTCATATAAATGATTACCATAGTATAGTTGTCTGTTGCAATTTTTAATAGTGTACTTAACTTCTGAAATTTTTCTTTTATTATCCATTATTTTTAGCAGAAACTTAACTTTTTATATCCCTACACATGACAGTAAAATCTTTTGTCATTAATTTTACATACATCTATCGGATACGTTTCTACATTTTTTGTAAGTTCGGGGCAAGTTGCTAAAAGTAACAGGTTTTTATTCATGAAACGTTCCACATATCAGGAATTTATTGGTATTTAAAATGAGGTATTCGAAGATTACTATTACATTCAAGGAACATTGCTGGTAAATATTCAGCACATTACTGACCAAAATTTCCCAGTGACTTTATGGTAATTTGTACTTACAACCAAATCATGAATCACAAAGAAGCAGTGGCAAGGATTTGTGTCTCCTACATTTAGAAGCCTACATGATCCATAACTGTATACACACACACACACACACACACATATATATATAAACTGAGTGGAAGTACTCTAAGGGGCTGGAAGAAAAAACACACTTTGATAATTTTATCTTTTCTTTCAAAAAATTTTTCTTTCATTTGATACTTTAAAAATAGGGATAAAACCGATAGGAATTTTACCGGTTATCGGATGTAGGTATTCAGAAGACATTAGGGTATTTGATATCCGGTAAAATCACTGTTTCCTCTTCACATTTAAACGATAAAATTTGATATTTTTGAAAAGAAAAACATATATATATATACATATATATCAAAGTGCCTTTGGCTGAATGGTCTTTTTTTATTTTACGTCAAAATAGGGAAATTATATTAAGTTGAATAATTTGATACTCAGCTTAAAGATCTGTTAGGATTTTCCTTTAAACTCTTTTATGAGTATTCCTACATATGTATGTTATCGCTAAGGAACCATGTAACATATATATGCATGTAAATGCAAATATGTAAAACCCTTAATGTTAATCAGACTAAAAATATTACGTGCTCGTTTATATTATAATGTTCAAAAAAGGCATGACTAACACTTACAAGAATATAGTTACTTTATCACATAGAATTTATCTCCGGGGTCCAATATCAAATGTGTATCTATGGGATTCAAAACATGCTGTTAGTACAATTCTAAATTAAATGACTGTATATATTGTTTCACAATCAATATTTAAACAAAAACACTTCTTCACACACCATAATATTAATGAATGCACTACCGGTTTCGAAAAGATGTGAATGTGACCTTACTTCTTCAGAATACGTGCTACTGCCTTGGAGGCAAAAGAAAGACTAGTCAAGATAGTCTTCTTTTATCCTCCAAGACAGTAGCACGTGTTTTGCACCTGAAGAAGGAAGGCCCTGCCCTTTCGAAACCGGTAGTGTTTTCATTAATTTTTTGATGTGTGAAGAAATTTTTTAAGTTCGAATAATGCTGTTGGCCGGTTTTATAAGTAACTTTTTCAGACATCATGATATCTTTCACGATTTCTTCGTAATATTGACATAATTTAACCAGTTGTACAATCAGCAGCAAATTATTGAAGCACTAGTAATAATTCGTATGTCGTTTTCAGGCACCTAATACTGTTTGTTAAGTAAATATTTGTCGAGTAACTATCTTAGACTTATGCTGTTTATAAATAAGTAAGTTGTTAAAAATTAGCGATCAGACTAAAAAAAAAAAAAAAAAAAAATGAAAAATGTGGTTGTATGCTTCAATAATTTTGCTGCCGACTGTACCAGTTTTTGATATATAATTTCGAAACATTGGCCTTCGTGGCTAGAGTCTTGGTAGAATCAAAATTTGATTTCTGGTCTTTTCAGTTTTTGCATTTGCTGAAAATTATTCACTTTAGATTTCCCTGTAGTTGCAATTCCATAATTGTATTGTAATTAAATAATTATGTCGTTTCATGGTGTAAGAAATTTAAATTCTTAATTATATTATTATTAGAAAGAGGATTAAGAGAGAGAGAGAGAGATAGGAGAAAAGAAATTTTCAATTTTCAACAAACAATATTTTATTTGTCAAACTGCGATTACTCATTGGTTAGAGAATTGCCAAGTTAATCAAAGGACTTAAATTAGATTCCTGGTCTGATCACTTTTCGGTCTTGTTGAAAATTATTTGTTTTTAACAATAAAATGGATTTTTTTTTTTTCAATATAGTTCAAAAGAATTTATATGTATACGCTTGTTTACGTGTATTGTTTAAGTATTGTCCTTATATGTATGTATAGATATTTGTCCAGGAACTTTCATAATTATAAATCGTTTTCTACAAAATTCATATGTTATTGAAGTTTCATATTAAAAACTTTGTGAATAGCGTTTATAATCGTACAGGATTGCATTAAAAAAAAAAAAAAAAAAAAAAAACCAGTTTACAAGCTAAAGACGGTTAATCTTCAATGCTCATTTTAATCCATTAAATAATCTCTAGAAAAAATATAACCGATATATTTTATAGAAATTTACGATAGTACATTTTATATGTAGTCTTTCTTTCTTTTTTTCATTTTCATTTTTCATTTATTTATTTTTAGTACGACAGGATTATTGCTTTCAGTGAGACATTTTCCATCGTCATCATTTGCTGTTTCACCTTAAATAACTCAAGTCTTTTGGTCTTTTACTATGCAAAACTACACCATTCTATCGAATGCTATGGAAATAGGTAAGCATATTAATCAGGACTAAATCTGCCTAACGCCGTAACGTTCAATCGGATAATTGTTTCAAAATAAATTTCTTGAAAAACACATTTTAACATTAAATTTCTAAAAAGGAATAAATGAACCCTAAGCCTATTTTTGTTTTTCAAGTAATATATATAAAATTTTGCACAAAACAGAATTTAATTTAGTACGAGAGGACTTATTTTAATCTATTTTTCCATATAATAACATGCTGCAATGTAACTGTGTTTCATTCCCTGGCATCAGTTAGTATATTCATTTCATAAAATTTCTTTGGTGTAGCTTTAGCATAGGAGCCCCTTGACGGCTTCTAAATTTTTGTTATCATTTTGGCGATGAATTAAAATGAATATTGTAACTGTATATGTGTAAGTAAAAATCTTGGCGTTGAGGAATTTGAATTTCGCCAAGGAGTCCTATACTAAAATTGTTCCATTTCCTTAGCACATTTTTTCTCAATTTTATTTTATTTATTTAAAAAAAAAAATTACATTTTTTTTTTATTATTTATTTATTTATTTATTTTATTTTTATTTTATTTTATTTTATTTTTTTTTTTTGACATAAAAAGAAATGCATTTACTTATTTAAATATTTATTTTTAGCATCGATTTGTCTTTTTTTCTTTTTAATCATTTTAAAGTTAAAATGGAGTTTTGATTTAATATCTTTTGAACCAACTATCCAATTGAACTGCTTTGTCCTGTTTAATAAGTACACCAGTTTTTGAAAAAATATAATAATTCGAGTCGATACAATGACAAACTTTTAGTTTTACATATTTAGATAAAAATAAAATTGTTTGCACGTTCATTCAAAGTGATAGACAGAAATTGGTAACGACGCTGTCTGAAAAAAAAAAAAAAAAAAAAAAAAAACAGCATGACCTGTCGTACTAAAAACAAGTTAAAGAGAAAAAAAAAATTACATACGTGTTTTTTTTTTGTTTTTTTTTGCTATTATACAAGGAAATAATTTTATTTGCATATAAATAAAATACATATATATATATATATATATATATATATATATATATATATATATATATATATTATGACGAAAAAAATGAACGTGTAACAATTATCGTTTACTTAAATTGAAAGATAAGACAATTATTGTAGTACGTAATTATAAAATCTTTTATATATTTAAAATTCGATTGTTAACTGTTGGGTTGACAAGTAATAAAACAATTATGCTAAACAAAAAACTCCTATTTCTGAGAAAAAATTAAAATTTTTCAAAAATTAGATTTAAAAAACAATAAAATGACTTACTCAGCCATTTTTCTTACATGTGTCGTGAACGTTTTTGGCGTTTCTGACTTTTTTTCATTAACTTAATCTTTTTTTGTGGACAATTTAATTCAAGATCATAAAGTAAACTATTTTTCACTCGTTCATACAGTGAATTAAAGGAATAAAAATAAATTTAAAGCATTTAGTTTATTTGTTGGTGGGAGATTTTAATATTAGCTTATAACTCAGAAAGCGCGAAAGAATTCACTGAAGGATTAAAAATTATGGACTTTAATTTACCAACTAATCCGAAACACTGTGCGACAAGAAGCCGTACGACAATAGATTCAACCTTTTCCGATGCATAAACGGGGATTTATATATGTGTGTGTACAGTTATCACAGCCCTTATATGAAGAAGGAAAAAAATAAAAAGAAAGACAGAAAATTTGTAATGCACAAAATAGTACTGGTGTACTAAATTACATTATGGCTAACACTGTCGCTGATATATATATATTTTGACGTATGGTTGGGTGGTTGGGTTTTACGTCGCACTAGTTCTACGCAGATTGGCAATTGGCGACGGTCTCGGACACACCCCTAGAGGTGGTCCGGAGACATGCCATCACAATTTTTGATCCTCCACGGAAGGGATGGCTCTCCCGCTTCGGTGACCCCTAGAGGTATAATTTTTGAGGGGAACATGGAGGACATTGCGGCCACGACAGATTTTATGTCCACCAGCCACCATTAGTGTACACGACGGTCTTTGGCCGGCTCGTGTACCGAACCCGCAATCTTCCAATTACGAGGCCGGCGCCCTACCGACTGGGCTACTGCGGCCCTTTTTTTTTTGGACGGAGGACTATTAGTCTCAATATACGGATTTTTACGATACCAGTTTTACGACAGTTGGACATTTATCGAAAGCGAAAATATAATTGAATAATTTAAAAGTGATGTTATAATTTGAAAAGAAAAAAAAAAACGAATAGTCCTCCGTACTAAACTGAATTCTGCTTTTGCGAAAATTTCATAAAAATCGTTTTTTTTTTCTGTTTCTTTCTTTCCTTAGAAAGAAAAAGAAAAGAAAAGGAAATTAATAATAATCATTATCAAAACGGACAGTATCAAAAAAGTTTCTTTTTCTTTTCTTTTCTTTTTTTTTTTTTTTTTTTTTTTTACCTCAAAACATTAATATGGCATTATAAGGCAAAATTTCGTATAAATGCACGTAATGAGAACTATTATATATATATATTTCGTCCGAACGCTTGGACGCAAGCATTGTTTTACAAATTGTGCATATTTTAAGTAATTGTATTTCTCTTTTGATTTTTTAATAACAAAAATGAGTAAGAGTAATCCAATGTTTTATAATTGAACTTTTATTTTATTTTATTTTTTTACGAAAAGCGTTTAATATTAATGGTCCGTAATCCAAACAGTGTAACTCGCGTGTAAATGCACAGCATTTTACTAAAATTTGCCACATAAGCAAAATATTTTATTTAACGTTTATTGTTATTATAGTAAATTTAGTTCTAAATAAAGCAACTTTTACTCTTTCTTATCTATATAATGGTAGACGATATATTAGTTTGGATCAAATTTTCAAAATTAAGTTTTTTCTATATTGACGCTTTTTGAGATCATCTGAATCCAAAAATCAGATTTTTAGCGTTTTGCCTGTATGACTATGTATGTGATTCCGTCATCTGCAATACCCGAGAGCAAATATCAGCATTAAATCAGACACATTATTCCAAATCTGAATCATATGGCGATGGTACTTGCAACATTTTATTCAAATCCGACAAATGGTTCGTGTACAGGGACAACCAAGAGAATTTAAATACATTACCTGCATTGGAGAAACGTCTCGTAGTCACCGTTTAACACATTTAGACTTCAAAAAACAAACTGAAATAAACGTGTATTTTTATATGCACTAGGGGGCCTGCCCCCTGCTCGCTCCGCTTACCAACCCACGAGAGAGATTTCCTTCCCCTCGATTCGCTTTATTTATTAACCACTGCGGCGCTCTGCCCGTCTATTCGCTGCTTTGTCTTTCACTCAGTATAAATATTAATTGTGCATAACGCAAGACAAAAGCAGAAAAATATTATAGAAATCCACATATTCAATGTGAGACTGAAATACATAATATTTAATACCATTTTTTTAATGAAATATTATGCTAATAATCATTTTTTTTTTTTTTCCGAATAGAAAGAAATTTGTAATATCTAGACCCTTTTGAATTACAGCTTATATGACACCCTCTTGGTGACTTTTAAAATTTGTCACTATTTGACGATAAATTTTCTGATATAATTGCTTGCTTGCTAAAAAAAAAAAAAAAAAAATTCCAGTATCTATTTTTTTCTAATACCTATACTTTTTACTATTGAAATTTTTAGATAATTAAGGGAAGTGCATAATACTCTCTATCTATTTTTAATGTGCAGCTAGATAATAAATTTGCACTTTGGGAAATATCTGAAAACAAAAAAAGTTTATTGTTATTATTATTATTATTTTAATTTGGAAAAATCTCCTGCAGCTTCAATTTTAAATTGTCTTCTATCTACTTCTTAAAATAACGAATGATAAAATCTACTCGATTCTATATAAGAATTTTAGGTGATGAATTTTTTTCTCGCCAAAATTAGAAATGTGAATTGTATCATAGAAATATCAAATTCTGTAATGTTAAAAAATTATCAATGGTAAATTATAAGATGCTTTCATTTATAAATGACTTTGAATTTAAATCTAAAAGTTTTTTATGCCAAAAATATCCGAATTATTTTAAAATATGTTTTCAAATAAAAAAGATAAATACACTTTAAAGACAAAAAAAAAGAAAAAAAAAGAAATGCAGTCAATTATATAGACACGGCATTATTTCATTATGCACAGAAAGAAAAACAAGAATATATAAAAAAAATTATAAACAACAGAAAAAATTGCCTGTAAGAAAATTAATTTTCTAAAAGTAAAAAAAAAAAAAAAAAAGAATAAGAATAATAAGATAGAAAGCTATCTGCAGACGGCAGATTGCAATCCTAAATTCATTTTTTTTCTATCTAAAATATCTAAGATACCTAATGCTTTTTATTATTTATTTACAGACGACAAATTTTTTTGTCTCCAATAGCAACATTGACATTTATTTTATTTTATTTTTACACCATTCACCCTATTTTAATTTTCCTGTGAAAAAGACGTCATAAGATTGAAAGAACAATGATTTGCAGAAACTTTATAGAGTACATTTATTAACCCGACTTTTTAATCAATAATTTCATTAAGATGAAAAAAATTTCTAGCTAACTGAAATGTCTTCCTTTGAGTATACATTGATAAATTTCATGACGCGGAGGCCACTGCCCTCCGCGAGAAGCTACCGTTGCAGAAATAATTTGATGCCAGAGACAGTAACTTTTTCTTTCTTTTTTTTTTTTTTTTTTTTTTTTTTTTTTTTTAATTATATAGATATAAAAGGTTGTTTAGTGTAAGATATGGTATGAAAATAATTCACAATCAGCTTAACAGGGTAGAACAAAAGAATTTGCATTGGCTTGGATTGTAATTTGGAAATTGTTGAAAGTATATTTCAAGTTGTGTTATGTGCTTTTCCAGACCTCGCAGTGTTCCAAAAATTATGCACTTATATTTTATTATATTGTCTCCACTAATTTAAAACAATACTTTTTTTTTTTTTTTTTTTACATAATGTTTACACAGGTTTTAGCATTAAAACAGTTAAGAAAGATTCCTTGTTGACTATAGTGATGACAATAAAATAAAACGCGAGTAAAATTTTAAGAGCGCTGCGAGGCGTACTGTTCTACACTCCTAAAATGAAAGAATGAAAATAACTCAACTTGAGTGAATTTTCACTCAAGTTGAAAATCACAAATTCAAGTTACTTCATATTTACTCAAAATTAACTTATTTTGAGCATTTCACTCAGAATTTGCCTAGAAGAAACTTCTCATCTTGAATTAAATTCAGTAAATTGAATGAGTTGACGTAATACACTCAAACTTGAGTTAATATTTATTGTATTTGAGTAATTTATTTATTTAATTAATAATTTTAATCACTTCACCGGCCACTCTAGTGTGTGGAGGCTACATTTACCCCGAGTTATCTCGGGATGGCCGATGAAGTGGTTAATACAAATGATTTTAATAAATTGGTTTACTTTACAATGTCGTTACCTTTTGCACTTGCATGCTACTTAGTCCAGTCAAAATAGGAAAAATAGAGGAAAAAAATCGTGTAGTTTTGAAATTTTGCATACTCATAGCTGAGGGGGTCCTGAACAACATACTAAAAGTCCCCGCCCATGGGGGGTGAGCGGGGGGCAGGGGGGGCATTTAAGGGGGGCAATTTTCAGTTTTTATTAAATATCTTAAAAACTATCGCATTTAGAGAAACAATGTCAATTACAAAATTAATCTACATAAAATTTCCTACAAAAATGTATGTTACAGTTTGTTTGTACGATCATTAGTTTAGAAGATATAGGGAGATGAAATAACACATTTTCTTGAGAATTTTTTTTTGCAATAGTAAAATCAACTAAAGTGTGCAATTAAAAGGGTTCTTTTCAAATATTTTCTAATGTAAAAAACAAATATATACATAGGGAATGTGCAAAGATAATACAGCATGTTTTGTAAGTTTTAAATAATTTTAAGGCTAGTAGGCGCAAGTGGCGGTTTGAGTAAAAATCTGGATAAGTCCAGTCAAAATAGGAAAAATAGAAAAAAAAAAAAAATCGTGTAGTTTTGAAGTTTTGCACACTCATAGCCGAGAGAGTTCTGGACAACATACTAAAAGTCCCCGCCAGTAGGGGGTGAGCGGGGGGCAGGGGGGCATTTAAGGGGGGCAATTTTCAGTTTTTATTACATATCTTAAAAACTATCGCATTTAGAGAAAAAATGTCAATTACAAAATTAATCTACGCAAAACTTCCTACAAAAATGTATAGTACATTTTGTTTGTACGATCATTAGTTTAGAAGATTTAGGGAGATGAAATAACACATTTTCTTGAAAAATTGTTTTTTGCAATAGTAAAATCAACTAAAGTGTGCAACTAAAAGGGTTCTTGTCAAATATATTCTGATGTAAAAAACAAATATATACATAGGGAATATGCAAGGATAATACAGCATGTTTTGTATGTTTTAAATAATTTTAAGGCTAGCAGGCGCAAGTGGCGGTTTGAGTAAAAATCTAGATAACGAAGACCCAAAACCGATCAACATTTAAAAAAAAAATCGTGTAGCTTAGAAGTTGAGCACAGTTATAAAGTTAAGTGCCCTGAATAACATACTAAAAGTCCCTAACCATGGGGGGGGGGGCATTTAAAGGGGGCACATTTCAGTTTTTATTAAGTATCTTGAAAACTATCGCATTTAGAGAAAAAAATTCTCAATTGCAAAATTAATCTACGTGAAATTTCCTAGAAAAATTGTATATTCTATTTTGTTTGAATGATCAATAGTTTAGAAGATATAGGGGAACAAAATAACACATTTTCTTGAATTTTTTTTTTTTTTTTTTTTTTTCAATACTAAAATCAACTTAATTGTGGAATTAAAAGGGTTCTGATAAAATATTTTCTAATGTACAAAGCAAATATATGCATAGGGAATATGTAAGGATAATACAGCATGTTTTGTACGTTTTAAATAATTTTAAGGTTAGTAGGCGCAAGTGGTGTTTAGGTAAAAGTCCAGATAACGAAGACCCAAAACCGATCAACATTAAAAAAAAAATCTTATAGCTTTGAAATTTTTTTTCTCTAAATGCGATAGCTTTCAAGATACTTAATAAAAACTGAAATGTGCCCCCTTTAAATACCCCCACCCCCATGGTTAGGGACTTTTAGTATGTTATTCAGGGCACTTAACTTTATAACTGCGCTCAATTTCAAGCTACACGATTTTTTTTTTTTTTAATGTTGATCGGTTTTGGGTCATCGTTATCTAGATTTTTACTCAAACCGCCACTTGCGCCTGCTAGCCTTAAAATTATTTAAAACATACAAAACATGCTGTATTATCCTTGCATATTCCCTATGTATATATTTGTTTTTTACATCAGAAAATATTTGACAAGAACCCTTTTAGTTGCACACTTTAGTTGATTTTACTATTGCAAAAAACAATTTTTCAAGAAAATGTGTTATTTCATCTCCCTATATCTTCTAAACTAATGATCGTACAAACAAAATGTACTATACATTTTTGTAGGAAGTTTTGCGTAGATTAATTTTGTAATTGACTTTTTTTCTCTAAATGCAATAGTTTTTAAGATATGTAATAAAAACTGAAAATTGCCCCCCTTAAATGCCCTCCTACCCCCCGCTCACCCCCCACGGGCGGGGACTTTTAGTATGTTGTTCAGAACTCTCTCGGCTATGAGTGTGCAAAACTTCAAAACTTCACAATTTTTTTCTTCTATTTTTCCTATTTTGACTGGACTTATCCAGATTTTTACTCAAACCGCCACTTGCGCCTACTAGCTTTAAAATTATTTAAAACTTACAAAACATGCTGTATTATCCTTGTATATTCCCTATGTATATATTTGTTTTTTATATTAGAAAATATTTGACAAGAACCCTTTTAATTGCACACTTTAGTTGATTTTACTATTGCAAAAAAGAATTTTTCAAGAAAATGTGTTATTTCATCTCCCTATATCTTCTAAACTAATGATCGTACAGACAAACTGTACTATACATTTTTGTAGGAAATTTTACGTAGATTAATTTTGTAATTGACATTTTTTCTCTAAATGCGATAGTTTTTAAGATATTTAATAAAAACTGAAAATTGCCCCCCTTAAATGCCCCCCCTGCCCCCTGCTCACCCCCCACTGGCGGGGACTTTTAGTATGTTGTTCAGGACCCTCTCGGCTATGAGTATGTCAAATTTCAAAACTACACGATTTTTTTCCTCTATTCGTCAAATTTTGGCCTTCGTTGCCTGGACTAACTGTAGAAATGCGTTGCAGCGACAGTGATGTTACCACTTACAAGAGGTTGAATGAGTAGAAATAAGTCTAGCATTGATAAATAAATATCGATAACTCAAGTTCGTTTACATAAAAATATATTAATTAGCTCAATGAATTGCAATTTTAACTCAAACCGATAAAAAAAAAAAAAAAAAAAAAAAAAAAAAGACTACTTGACATGGTAAATTAACTCATTTATTTTAAGAGAGTAAATTTAATCATACTGTCAAGTGTGTATATAATTTATAGGCACTATACAGAATTACCTAAAATTGAGTGATTACATTCCTTCCTATTCAATGTAATTGATATAAATGCTTTACTACATTTTACTAAGTCCGGAAAAACTGCTGAGGAATGATAATCATTTACTTATATCCATATGTTAAACAAATTATTCTTTTAGATTCCAAATTTCAAGGCTGATAGTTTTATTACAATTACTTGTTTAGTGGTCTCCTGAATGCGAAAATTTAAGATTTTAGTAATTTTTTATGTGTAAATGCCTGTTATCAACGAAATTTAAAAACAAATATTTGCAGGAAATTCAAAGTGAAGATCATATGAAGTTGCCACTTGAAAACTTTGACCAGATTGGTGAGATTTTCGGATTGTTGTGGTTGAGGTTTGTTTGAATAATTTTGGATAAAAAACTGCAGTCTTAAGTTTTCGTGAATATATTTGTTATGCTGAAAGGGATTGGAGGGAAGGAATCCCCACCCCTTTCCTAGAGCCACTTTAGAATTTAGAAAAAGAGGGGGGGGGGGGAAGCTAAAAAACCCATAGAAATATAATGGGAAGAAAACCAAAAAAATCACAATGTCAAGTGTGCTTAAAAAAAAAAAAAAAAGGCTCACACCGGAAGTAATAAAAGTACAAAATTGACTAGAAAAAGACATTGAACAGCGGGAATGGGAGGGCTGGGGCGTTGAATACATCGTCGAGGATTAATAAGTCTCGCCTAGTATAACTCTAACATAGAAAAATATGACAAATAAAACTGTTTCAAAAACTATTTTAAAGTACATTCAAATATAGTAATTATTATTTTACCTTTTTAATATTCAGTTTGTCTTCAAATGCAGGGTAAGAGAATGTCGTGTGAGTACCACACAAGATAATTATATTTTTAATTGTAAAACGAAAAAAAGAAAAGCTATCTTTATCTTTTAATATATGTAGTATCATGTCATATTTAATTTTTACTCTATTTTATTTATTTAATCTTTTTCAATTCCTACTATTAGTTCACATCTTGTACAAATCTTGCAATCGATTTTTAACTAACTTCTCGACTAGCTATAAATTTGAAACTTTCAGGATTGTTCAGAACATGGTGACAATACAATACTTCGAAGCCCGACTTTCAAATTTTTTATTAGTTTTCTTATAATTAATTAAAATATGAAAATAATAACATCCTAATCGCGTTAAAATAACCATTTAAATATTAGCTATAATTTAATTGTTGCCAATATATATATATATAAATGAATGTTTGTCTGTATGTCCTTTATAAAGTCGTAAACGGCTTCACCGATTTCGATCATTCCTTTTTTGTTTTTTTCCTTATAGGTCAGGGATGGTTTAGGAAAAAAAAAATTGAAAAAATTCGCCCCCCAAGGGGGGGGGAGGGGGGCAAAACGTGAATTCAAAAAATCCTTTATATCTCAAACAAACAACAACAACAAAAAAAAAAACACATATCCGTAAAATTTTTGCTTTAAAATATAGCTAATATAAATGTCTAAAAACCTATTTCTGGAATTTTCGAAATTCGGTCCCCAAGGAAGGGGGGGGGGTCAAAACGGGATTTCACATGCGTAAAACGCGATTTCGCATAATCCTATATATCCCCCCCCCCCCCCCAAAAAAAAAAAAAAAAAAAAAAAAAAAAAAACAGATGTACGTGAAATTTTTGCTATAAAATATAGATAATACAAATATCTAAAAACCAATTTCTGGAATTTTAAAAATTCAGCCCCCAGGTGGGGCAGCACGGGGGGAGGGGCAGCAGGGGCTTAGAAATACAGTTAGGCCTTTCAAAATTGGTACAGATAGGTTTCAATAGCCTGCAAGTCGAATGGGGATATTTTCGAAAATGTAAAGTTATTAGGAGGGGAGAGAAGGGGGAGGGGAGAGGGGGGGCAATAAAAATAGAGTTGTATCGTTCAAACTTGGTATATAGAGGTTTTCAATACTTACAAATCGATTGCGGATATTTTGGAATTTGTAAAATTATTAGGAGGTGCGGGAAGGGGGTGGAGAGGTAAGGAGGGGCTATGGGCAAAAACAAATGGAAATACAGTTAGGGCATTCAAAATTGGTACAGATAGGTTTTAAAAGCCTGCAAGTCGAATGGGGATATTTTCGAAATTGTAAAGTTATTAGGAGGGGCGAGAAGGGGAGGCAGAGGGGCAAAAAAAAAAAAAAAATAGAGTTAGATCATTCAAAATTGGTACATAGAGGTTTTCGATACTTACAAATCGATTGCGGATATTTTCGAATTTTCAAAATTATTGGGAAGGGGGGGGGGGGAGTGGTGGGGCAAAAAAATAAAAATAGAGATAGATCGTTCAAAACTGGCGCATAGAGGTTTTTGATATTTGCAAATCGATTGCGGATATTTTCGAATTTGTAAAATTATTAGGATAGACGGGAGAGGGGGCGAAGGGGAAAAATAACAGAAATAAGAGTTAGAGCATTTTGGGAATTTTTTCCGAAGGCAGTGAGAACCCAGTGCGACATTTTTCCTAATCAGATTTTGTTTCGCTTTTTTTTTTTTTTTTTTTTTTCACGTGATAAAAATGAATGCAATTTTGAGAATTCAGTAATTATAGTGATTCATTTAAAAATAGGGTCCAGCGAAGCGGGCGAAGCCTGCTAGTATATACATAAATAAATAAAATAAAAAATACGTGTTCATTTTCTTTCGATATAAAACTAAATGCATTTCATTAAACGTGAACATAAAAAAATATGAAAAATTAAATTATGCATCTCACAAAAATTGACGTCATTATCACTTTAAAAATTTTATGCACATTAATAAGATCTCTATGATTCATCAGAAAATTTAAAACATGGTATATAAAAAGTTTTTTCTTTTTTTTTCTTAATCTTATAATTATTTTTATTTCATTTTGCACCGGGTTCTTATTTCCTAATTCAAAGTTATTTAAAAAAAAAAAAAAAAAAACTTTTTCGATAGTGTTTGTAAAGGAATTGACTTCCTACTTACAAAAAATTTTCTTTTATACTACTTGTTTGTAATTATGTTCGTAAATGTTATTATACTTTTCAAAGAGATAACATAAAATGTCATTACATTAACAACATTTCCAAAACTGAAACGGTAATTGCAAGACTATATAACCTTTTGAGGTTATTGACCTTATATTAAATCCAAGTTCGCTTCTTAATGATCATTTCTATGAAAAATATACGCACAATATATATTTTAAATGAAAATGTAAAAAAAAAAAAAAAAAAAAAAAAATCTTACAAATGAAAATTAAATAGGGATATAGCCTAATTAGGAAAGACACAGAACATAAAAGACATGGGGAAAAAGCTTCCTGTTTACTTTAAAATATGTATATATACATATGTATACATAATTTTTTAATGAAAATTTATTTATAATGATTTATTTAACAATTAAATTTTAATGTGTTTGTCCTTTACAGAAGTAGAAATGGACAGCTTTTTTCTTTAACCTAATTCTTAAATATCCACAGCGATGTCTTTGCACTCGTATGAAAGTTTTTTTGTATTATTATTTAAACTTCAGTTTGGGGAAACAAGTTTGAATAAAACGGGAATATAATTTGAATTTGGTTCAAAGTCATTTATAAAGTTTTAATGGTTTTATATACGGACATTTTTTTAAATTATTATTAAAAGTTTGAAACGTGCTATTTAATTTTTATGAAGGCCAAAACTTTATTTATTTATTTTATATTATTTTTTTTACGTATCTAGAGAAAAAAAAATATTTAAATTATAAAACATATTTTGTCGAGGTCATTTTTGATTGCTTTAAACGTAATTTTTTCTTAAAGAAAAAAAAAAAAAAAAAAAACATTCTGGTTTCGTTGACAAAAGTACTATTGTGAAAATATTTATAAAGTTTGAAAACACCGCTTTGTATTTGCTTGAACAAATAAAATTTCATATTTAACTTCTTCACAATCTCCATTTATTTTTATTAACAAATAATTTTTATTTATTTTTATTTAGTATCTTTTCATTGTTGAATAATATTATCGTAAATAAATATAGGGTAGTTGCTCCAAGGATTCGCATGCTCCAGTAATTGACATCTATCCGGAAATAATTAATAAATAAGAAAAATAATAAAATCATATATTTTACATATAAGAATTTTAACATTTTATGTCAAACACTGGAGCATAGGGTGCTAATAACTGGTAAAATGAATAACTAGCAGTGTCAAACACTGAAACATAGGGTGCCAGTTACTGATAAAAGGAAAAACTGGCAGTGCCAATTACTGGAACACTGAGTGGGTGTCAAATAAAAATTCATAAAAAAAAAAAAAAAAGTTATCAAATGCATATATTTTAAATTATATGTGGTTCTGAATGTCTTTCATACCCTATGTACTAACTAAGATTTCTAAAAATATTTTCTCATGACTAGAACATCAGAGATTGCTCTAAAAGCACTAACTCTCATTATGTATTGTACATTTATACAAAATTTTGTTCTATACTGCGATATTAAAAATTATGAAAAAGTGTGATGATACCGCCACCCTCTGAGCGATTGATCTCCATATCTAATCTGCTCCAGTTTATGTCAATGTCCAACGAAACACCAAATTTGGTTAAATTTCGTTCATTGGTTCGTGAGGTACAGCATTTACGAAATTTTTAATATACGCATACATGCAGACATTTTCTGAAAATGTTAAACAGTGTTCAGGGCTTCTTAAAATGCGTAAATTTATGAGTATATATATATATATATATATATATATATATATATATATATATATATCACATTTTAACTTTTCACTACATTTATTTATATCGTTTCCAGACTATTCGAATTATTATATTTTCGATGTATTTACTTCTTTACATAATTTATACTGAAATTCTCATTGCTGTTTTTAGTTTGGAATTATAACAAAAGTCATTTAAAAAAAGAAAAAAAAAATCTTTATATCCTTTGTAAATAGAATTCACTTTAGTACGACTGGATTTATTTTACTGAATTCTTCCTTACAAAGGCCTACAGTAGTACTATTTTATTCCCTAGTATCACTAACTATATTTATTTCTTAAAATTTGTTTGATATAGCTTTAGCATAGGGGTCCGGCTTTTAAATTTTATTGTCATTTTGGCGATCAATTAAAATGGCTATCGCAGGTTGTTTAAGTAAAGATCTTGGCGAGAAACGTCCGAGCTACTTCGGCAGGAAATTTCGAACTTCGCCAGGGGGTTCTATACTAAAGTTTTTTCCGTTTCTTTAGAATGATTTTTCTTAATTTTATTTTAATTATTTAAAACAGATATTTACGCGTTCATTTTTTTCGTCATAAAAAGAAAGCTTCTGTTTTTTGATCATAAATAATATAATCTTTCGATATATATTTTTTATAATTTTAATAAATTTTTAATAGCCAATTTATGTCACAAAGTTTGTTTGCTTTCAGAAATTTCCCTTTTTTTTTTTTTTTTTTTTTTTTTTTAAAGGTCTTTTTAGACCTTTTCCGTTTATTTTAATTTGTTAGAAATAGTCATCATTATTTGAGAAAGTTGAACTTTATTTTCAGTAATTTTAAAATGTTAATTATAATTATTTTCAAATAAATTTCTTAGTTAATGAATGGCGTCATATCTTTCTAAAATCATAATAAATGCGTGCAAGTTAAGTTTGCTTGTAACTTTGTTTTCGAATATATATAAATAATATTAATAATAATACGTAATATATGTTATCTGTACTGTAGCTATTCCATTTGTTTAGCATGATTTTTCTAAAGTTTATTTTGTTTACTTAAATATATATATATATATATATAAGTTTTTACGTTTATTTATTTATTTATTTACTTATTGGCATAAAAAGAAATATAAGGTGTAATATAATAAATGACGGCAACGCAAAATCGCTGTTTGAAAGGAATAGTAGCGTCGTACTAAAAATAATTTTAGTGGTATAAAAATTTCTTTTAAACTAATTGAACTTTAAAATTGCTGAATTCAAATTGATCGCTATTTTTGCCTGTCATGCACTTTTTTCCCCCTCACAATAACAAGGGTTTAAAATAAAAAAATCATTAAATTTATTAAATTAAACTGAATATATTCTTTCTCAGAATTAAACAAATAATATCATTATGAACTATTTAACATTCTATAATCACCTTTTTTTGTTTGTGAAACATTTTTTTGCATTATTTTGGGGTTTCTCTTAACGCGCTTCACGTTCACCCCTTCCTCTCTATCCTTCATATTTTCTATTTTGTGTTATTTTTAACACGCTTTTATTAGCTTCTCCTGTATGTATGTTTGTATATATGTTTGTAACCGCTCTGGGAGCAAACAAAAAATCTATATTGTAAAAAAAAGGCTTTCCCTACGTGAACGCTATGGTTGTGAGGTAAAGTTCTGGGCTCCGAACTTAAAGATCTAACGTTCGAGCCCAGTCGGGGGAGATTTTTTAAAAATGGTTTTTGTTTAATTAAATTATTTTATAATCAACCTACAATAGGGTGTGTCACTCACACCATTTTTTCTTACCCTGCATTTTAATACTATAAAGATAGATATTGTGTGCTTTTTAGTTCACATTTCAATAAAAGCGTGTTCCTTAATTTTTTAAAAGTATCATTTTCTTTAAGTTCACTCTAATGAATATGCTTTTAAAATAAGAAATAATTATTGAGTATGAGTTTTTTAAATCAACACTAAAACATCAGATTTCATGTTTTTACGCAAAATTGAACTAAAAATTAGAGATTTGGGAGGAGGCGGGGAAAGAGATGACATGATGGATTTTTTTTTTTTTTTTTTTTTTTTAGTGAGTGAAAATCTATAAGAAAGATCTAAAAAACTACGCAGTTTTTTCTTCCCAGAGCTATGTAATTAGACAACAATTAACTTTATTACAAAAAATTATGTTCTAAAATAAATATGTAGAGTGTGTACTGCTAAACCTACTGGCTCATGTTAATGACATAATCAATGTGAAAAGCAGATGATCTATAGTGGAATTTTCCCCGCATTATTACAGAATCAAATCTTCAAAATTTCTCCACGGTTTCGACGCTTGAGTAACGGCGTTTGCTTCCTTTTTTCTGCATTACTGATATCTACTTCCTTGAAAAGCAGTCAGTTAAATTATTAGTCAAGGTATACATAATTTTTCTACCATGGATTATGGAATTTATGTACTTCATTATCCATTCAATTTTCTCTAAGCTTTTAAAAATTCATTCATTTTTGTTCGAATGCCTGAATGACTGTTGGAAAAAAAAAGGACGACTTCCTAGCCTACTAAAGCATAGCACATAACCTTCAACAGAGGTGGTGAAAATCTGTATAATATTTCTCCAACGTGGACCAGTTACGATTATATTTTGTAGAAACGATACGATAGTGACAATAAAATACGGGAGGATTAAAAATTAATATTTATAGGTTATAGTTAAGCACGCGAACTTAGTTCAGTGATATAATAAAATAAAATGAAATAAATGACGAAATTTGTGTAATTAGATCATTCTATAGAAAAATTTATTTTTAAAAGTTACATCTTTACAATTCTTGCAAACGCCATTTTAAACCAGCAATACTTTAAAGATATGAACAAAATATGAACTTTTTTCATAAATTGACTGAAAGACTCAATAATAAAAAGCATTTTCAGAATAGGTACTAAGTGTTTTTAAGAAAAAACTTATGCCAAAGTGAATAAATAATAATAATAAAAAAAAATAAAGTAAAAGGGATCTCGCCAACAGGGCGGCAAAAATTTAAAAGTCACCATACGGTCAATAATTAAATCTTTATTAAAGCTGTCTTACTTGACGAAATATGAAAACTGGGTAGTCAAACAGGAATTTTATTTTGAAACTTTTCTTTGATTGATTTGGTTTAACTATCTTTAGCGTTTCATCCCACAAAAACTAATGATAATTTGGCTTCCGATGAATCAAAATTTTAATTGAATGGTTAAATTGGACTTATAAATATTATAATGGTGAAATTGGAAGACTTATATAAGTTTAAAATTTTAAAGGAAAGAAAAAGAAAAAAAGAAAGAAAGAAAGAAAAAGGAAAAATAAACTGCGAAAATTTCGCATAGGTTTGCTAGTATAAAATAAAATGCAAACAGTAATTTAAATAGCTTTTAAAAACAGAAAATCAGAAATGCAGATATTTTAATATAGTTTGAAATTTCGGCGCCAGATTGAAATAATTTATGATTAATCCCTTCCTTATCGTTCCCGTGAAAATGCAGGGGTGAAATTTCTTTATCTTTTTCTCTTGTCCGTGCTGGAATGTTTAAAAGTAACTTACTCAAAAAATTTAAAAGCAAAAAAGCAAACTATTTATGACACCAGGAAATGTTTTTATTCTTTTTTTACACTCTAGATGGATGGACGTAACAGACTATTTAAAATTTACTTGGAGATAGTAGGTTTATTTTAAACTGCCAGCACTATCCAGTTTTAAATATTTGCAATACTTATTTTGTAATCTTAGCTCAGTTAGGCTTTTGAATGCATATGATTTTGTGATCTTTTTTTTTTTTTTTTGTGTGTGTGTGTGTGTGTGTGTGTTGTGTGTACATTATGCAGTCAGAATCACAAAGTGACTCTCATTCAAATTTTAGTATCCATGCACCTGAGAGTGATTCAGAAGATGATATTTATGAAAATTCGGATAACGAATCTGAGTACTGTGTATTATACATATAGTGTTGGATTATACGTAAAATTCTTTTCATAAAATTCTGTATTAATGTTTAAAACAAATATCTTTTATTTTTTCCTACTTACTAGAAACGAACATTCAATCATAATAACCCTGATAGTTTTTTTTTTTTTTTTTTTTTTTTTTTGAAAAATCAAATTTTCTTGATTTGAAGCTAAAAAAAAAATTCCAAAAATTAAAAATGAATACATATATTGTTCATACATTTTATTTTATACAATTTTCTTGAATTAAAAAAAAAAAAGTAAATTTTTAACGTTTTTTTTTTTTCAAATTACGAGGTAGTTAAGGGGTTTAAAAAAATATATTATTATTATTATTATTACAAAAATACATAGTAATTTCAAAGTCCTGTTTCCCTCTGTGACATAGATGTTATGAGGAGGTTCATTATACAAAATGTTGCTGTCACATGTTACGAGACAGTTGACGAACTTAATCAGTGGTAAAGAATAGTCACATTACACTAGAGATTTCCTTTCCTGTAATCACACATTAATACAATGCGACATCTAGGAATACGTAGACACCCGATAGGGGTAACAGAACTTACAAATTAAACAAAGTAAACAACTATGAAATCTGTTTTGTATATATTTTAGCATAAAATTTAATTTTCTTTAACTGTAAGAAATATCGGAAAGTTAAGAATAATAATAATAATAATAATAATAATAATAATAATAATAAACCTAAAGCAAGAAATATAATGCTTTAGTCATTTGATTCTAAAAAATAAAAAATAAATAAAATTTCTATATATATATATATATACTATATATATATTAGTGTAGTCCTTAAAATTACTATAAGTAATTTTAATGAACATTTTCTTTTTTAATATTCGTGTTTCTAATATGTTTTTATTATTATTGTTGTTGTTGTTGTTGTTGTTGTTGTTATATTATTATTATTATTATTATGCATAATTTATTTGTGCAATAGAAATGCAATAAAATCTGTCTTACCTTACATTTCATGCAAAGTCAAGATTTAAATGCAATCAGTAAATAATTGTGACTATAATGTAATAGTATTTCTATCCGTATTTTTCATAAAATAAACGTTTGTTTAATTTGCTTACGAATTACCTAATCTGTTCTTAACGCTAAGCATGATCATAAATGTATTTGTTATTTTTGTTTAAAAATTACTTTACTATAAGAAATTTATTGTTAAAGAAGAGATAATTGTATCATTTACTGAAATTAGAATAAATTATAGATTTTATTCATATTTTCTATTAATTTTCATCGTAGAACATCTATTGCCTTGAATAATAAAATTATATATATATATATACACTCCGTGACAAAAAGATAGATACAAAGGGTTTTTTCTTTGATTTTTCATAAAATAACATTATCTAAATTGTCCTTATCATTTATTATTATCCTAAAATAACACTATTCCCATACTCATTTTTGTTTTAAGGCTAATTTAGAAAAGTTTTAAGACTAAAAGTTTTCTAATTTAAGACTACACTTCGCGACAAAAAGATAGGAACAAAGTTTTTTTTTTTAATTTTTCATAAAATAGCATTATCTAAATTGTGCTGATCATTTATTATCATAACAAAATATTATCATATCAAAAACATATTAAATATTTGAATCATATTCAAAATATTCATATTCAAAATAATCATATTAAAAAAAAAAAAAAAATCTTTATTCCTATCTTTTTGTCGCGGCGTGTAGTCTTAAATTAGAAAATTTTAGTCTTAAAATTTTTCTAAATGAGTCTTAAAATAAAAATTAGTTCGGGAATAGTGTTATTTTATGATAATAATAAATGATAAGGACAATTTAGATAATGTTATTTTATGAAAAATCAAATCAAAAACCCTTTGTACCTATCTTTTTGTCGCGGGGTGTATACATAAAATGTATATATATAAAAAAATTTGAAACTAATTATAAATAATTAAAAAGCAGTTTAATAAATTATCTAGTTATAAAATCTACTTATACAATATTAACTATTCTTAAACATACATTGTTTTTAAATGGGGTTACTAAAAAATGAATATGTAATAAAACTACTTTTTAAAATTATGATTTACTTCCTGTTAACCTAACACAATGAAATTTTCTTTTTCATTTTGTTTAATAATTTCACTACAAAACAATGCTTGGCTTCCATTGTTGCATTTCATTTTTCAATATTTAAATGATTAAATTCTAATTTCAATAAATATTTTGTTGTTGCTTTTCTGTTTCCATAATAGGAGCTCAATCAAAATCTCATAACAATAATATAATATTTAGAGTTGAGTTTTCAAGATTACAAATTTAAACTAATAACTTTTGCAGTATGACCAAGGACTTACATATGTTATACAGAGTAAACAGATAACAATAGCAATTTTGATCAATTATGGAAACATTAACTTGAAGTAATAATAGAAATCTGTTAGACTAATGGTTTGAAATACGAGACTGTACCTTGACCCATTTATGAAGCCCAACTCGGTCTGAGAATACTAACTGTAACCTCTGTGAATTAATATTCTGATTCTCACTTCACACGTAATAATGCAATGCCAAATTGAGCTAAGTGGCGAAATTGAAAAAAAAAAAAATTTGTTATGAACATTCACATTTAAAAGGGAGATATTTGCTTTTTACCTTAAAAATAAATAAATAAATAAATAAATAAAAATAAATAAATAAATAAAATGATGTAACATACACACATATATTATAGTATATATATACATATTCATATATATATTTTTTTTTCCTAAAAAATATCTTTATTAGGGACACGTTTGTTTTAGGAGCAAACATTCATCAAACTTCACATTGTGCTGTTCGAAAAATTGTATCCGAAAGAGAAAACACGGTTTGAATGTTTTCTCATCGTTTATGCTTTTCTATTCTTCAAATATTTACTATTGGATTTTGCTTTCTAAGTATTAATAACATTCAGATTATCAGTTTATACAAGAGATGCATTGGCAAATTGAGCAAAATGAAAAAAATAAATAAAAATAAAAATAAAAATAAGTTTATTTATTAAATTATTAAAAAAATTGTTATTAATTATTTGTTAATTAATTTATGTTATTTTAATTATTCTTTCGTGTATAGTGGAGAACGTGATGGTACATAGCTCACTGACGAGGACACGGTAACGATAATACCTCGGACACTTCGTAAAACAGTCAAGACAGGTATAACCCTCTAAATACAGACTACAATTAACGTTGTTTCATTATCAATTTTCAAATGGGAACCGAACTCAAGCAACTAGTCCAGTATGAAGCACAGAAAAAATTTCACACACAAAAAAAAAACTTATAAGACTGTGTTGAATTTATTTGAGAATTTAAATGAATTCCCATTCTGTTCTGCCTTCTAAATTTGGGGAAGTGGGTGAGCCATCTTGTCCTCAGAAAATTAAAAATGTGATGGCATGTCTGTGGACCACCCCTGGGAGTTAGTCCCAGGCCATTACTAATTGCTCAATGAGTAGCTTTAGTACGGCATCAGAAACCACTCAACTCAACTTAAAATTTTTTTAGAGATTACAGAGCTGTGTCAAACGCTGATTTGTCTTTAAAAGCAAAATGTGCCATTACTGGACAGAGCTGTCCACTACTGGTCCTGATGACCTTTTCTGTTACCAGTAGTGGACATCTATAAAAATACTGTATGTCAATACAAAATTTTAAAAAAAGTATATATCACAATGAATGAATTCTGCATGCTTAATCTAGTCACGTGAAAGCAAAAGGTAGAAGAAATCAGTTAAAAATACACAAAAACAAAGCAAACAAAATTTTATTCCTTTATCAAAAACGACAAGAAAACACGGCAAAATGACAAAAAGTGTATATATATTTAAACTAGTGTTGTTCTAAAAATGATGGCCACAAACGTTGGTAGTTATAGACATTAATAACAGAGGACTATAACTTTTTTCATGAACGTTGCTAGAACCTACGCAAGAATTAGAGAGCTTATTTTCTGAGTTTAAATTTAAAAGAATCCACTTCTGTTACAGGGTCTCTTACATTACATACTTCCATTTCTTATTTTTATTTTTATTTTTATTTTAAGTTTTTGAAATGCAAAATGGCAGTTTAAAAATGAAGAAATATATATATATGATTGGATTAAAAATTTATTCTAAACACGTTAAAAAGGTTTTAAGTAAATTTTATCATATATTTTATTGTTTTACGTTATGTCACAATTTTACATTTCTATTTTCTCGTATATAATTCCAATGCACAATATTCAGTTTTAAGTTCAGTACACTGTAAAAAATAAGCTCTTAAAAATAAGTATATACTGTCTCAAAATAACCCCGAAACAATATATACTTAAATTTGAAAACCCATGTACTCATTTTTAAGTATATTGACATGCTCAAAAAGGGGGTTGGCCAATAAGAATCCCAGTATCCCCATGTTTGACATGTCAATGTATTCAAAAATGAGTACATGGGTTTTCAATTTTAAGTATATATTGTTTCGGGGCTATTTTGAGACAATATATACTTATTCTTAAGAACCTATTTTTTACAGTGTATAACTCACTCAATTTTAAAGATACAGTTATGCTTTTGATTATTATTATTATTATTGTTGTAAGGATATTTTTGCATTAAAAGAAAAATTTTTCTAATTTACCAAATGTGTGTAGAGGGGTCGTATGAAATTTGGAAATGTGTAACTATTTAGAAATTAACGAGCAGATTTTTTTTCTTTTTAATTATTAATGTTGTGTTACGTCCTACCTCATTTAAATTTTTTTAATTTACATTACCCAATTATGTCTAGTTGGTTAAGAATTAAACTGCGTTTGAACCTTTTTGGGCAAACCTGTATTTGTTTTGTGTAAAATTAGTTGGAAATGTTATATTTGTTTTCGGTAATGAGTTATCTATTACTATTTCAGATAATACCAAATATCAGTTTATGATTTTCGTATACAAGGACGCTTTATGCACGGCTTTTCGTGTTATTTAGATGTTTTTATAGGAGTCTGTTCAGCTTCGTTACTTATATCAAATGTGGTTACGTAAGAGTTTTTACCACTTAATCTTCATCTAAAATACTTAATGAAACTCATTTGAATAAGGACTAGGACTTCTTTGAAAGTCTTGATTTATCGCGTTTTCAATCAGCTTAAACCTCAACATCACGCTACTAAATTTATTATTATTATTATTAATTAATTAATTAATTAATTAATTAAATTTATTATTATTATTTATTTATTTTTTTTTTCACTAAAACTATCTTTTTGTCTTCTTTTCTTACTGCAAATTTTCAGAAGTGATTTTTCTTGTACATCTAGTATTGTTGCTGTGAAAGTAGTTTTACAGGCATTAATGAAAAGTTTGTTTTGATGTTTGAAAAATAAAGTTTTAAAGTTCAAAATTTGTATATTTCATTAAAAAAGTTAATAATCTAAATTATTCATATACTCGATTCACTTTTCCAATCGTTTTATAAATTAGTAAAATAAAGAAAAAATAAAAATAAAAAATTATTATTGATTAAAATAAAAATTCTATACAACTACATCTTATCACAAATATGTTTTTAAATACGAAAATATCCTAGAAAATCAGTATTAATTACTCAAGAGAGAAAAAAAAATCGGTTATACTATTAATTAAATAATATTTTTAATTTGATTTTATATAGGTTCATATTTTATTTTTATATTGTTTTATAAGATAATACAAAGTATCTAAAACTGAAATTATCACAATTTCTATACGCATTGAATTTTTAATTTAGACACATTCTGGCATCAACTATCTTATTAAAAAAGAGTGGAGATACTTTTTTTTTTTTTTTTTTTTTTTTATGTTTAATTATCATGCGAATATCGGTGAAACAATAATCTAAAATAATAACTTATCTATTGCAAAACCAATGTTATTTATGAATAAGAAAATTTCCTGATAATTGGCTTCAAAGTCACATATTTACAATTTTTTTAACAAATCCTTTATATACTTAATAATAAATTTATATACTTATAAAGTATATACTTATTAACCCGTTAACGTCCGAATTAATTTTGCAAAATATTATTAGCTGATTATTTTACTTCTAAATTAATTTAGACAACTGACAGTAAAACATATTAACTTAAACAATCCTTTTGATAGTTTTAAATTTAAAGCCTATCCTCACTCATTGACGTTTAGTGTTCCAGCGAGAAAACGTCGAGATAGAAAAACTTTGAGATAACAGATTAATTTCCTATCATATGTTGACAAAGATCTCGAAAGTAAAGTATTATAATATGTATTATTATTCAACTTGGTTAAATTTAGTATACCTGCGCAAAAAGCAAATTTAGGTGCGACGAATGAAAAATCATAAAATGACTATCCAAATTAGGAAATAATAATTAATAGTAGGCACATGAAACTTTCAGGGATCATTTAGAGTGACGCTATAAACTGTCACTAAAAAGCAGAAATCATTCTAAGAAACCATAAAAAAATATACGCGCCATTTTATTAGCTGTCCTCAAATGAGGACACTGGGCGATAACGGGTTAAATTAACACTTATTAATTAAATTATACTTATGAATTAAATTTAGAAAATATTACGAGCGTGCTTTGTTTTAATAATAATCTTACAAGGTTTAATTTTATAAATTTTTGCAATTAAAAAAAATTAAAAGGAAATTAAAAGCAACGCTTACAAGTGGAAACTAACTTTAAACAGCGCACGTATTGCATAAAATAATTGAATTGATACATGCTTTTAGATTCACAAACAATTATTTGGGAAAAAAAGAAAAGAAAAAAGAATGAGATAGAAATGATTCACATTATATTCCTATCCAAAGTTTGTTCACTCGCAATCATTAGGTGACAACAACCGGAATGAATTCAAGAAAAAACGAAAGCATTCTCTCTCTTCCCCAATGACACTAAACGAACTCCTCTCAAGACCGGAAAAACAAACTTCCACACGATGGCGCTGGCGTCAGTTACCTGCCAACTTTCGTGAACCAAAGTTATTGAACAGAAACTTTGGAGCAGACCGGCTGCGGATGCTTCACCTGTCGGATGTGCCAAGTTACCTGGGGACTTCTACCTGATACATTTGTGACTATTAACGTGACCAGGATTGTGACTTGTGGAATTATTTTTCAAAACTCATGTTCCAGCTATTTCTTTATCACTTTCAACAAACCATGGCTTTAAAAAGTGAACTGATTAAGTGGAAATTTATATGACCCGGATTTTAAATTCGTCGATTATTTTTCCCATTTTATTTACTGTGGATAAATATAGTTTAGTGTTTTTTCATCTCTTGCTGTCATCTGGCGTTAATATAACTGAGAATAAATTTAAAAGCATAACATTATGCTATTAGACATATTTTCACAATTAACTAAAAGAGATTGTGGAGCTTAGGGATTTTCGAAACAGCTAAAACAGTGTTTTTTTTATGGAACTCCACTTTATGGAACCTGCTTAAAATCCTGGTGAGTCCCTTTAATCTTTTTTAGTACGGAGGACTATTAGTCTCAATCTAAGGATAAAACGTTGACGCCAGTTTTACGATGGTTGGACAAAAATATAATTAAATAATTTGAAAACGATGTTATAATTTGAAAAAAAAAAAAAAAAAAAAAAAAAAAAACTAATAGTCCTCCGTACTAAACTAAATTTCACTTTTGCCAGCATTTCCTCAAAATATTTTTTTTTTCTTTTGAAAGAAAAAGAAAAAAAAATTAATAATAATCAGTAAAAAAGTTTACGAGTTGATTTTAAATGTTTTTGAAATGAAAAGAATTCATGCGTAAATATGAAAATTGATATAAAACTTTAGGAAAAATTAAATTTGCAGGGTAAATTTGACGTCATAATAACTCTAAAGGTATTTTATTATTATTATTATTATTAAAATTTAATTTATTAATTATTTCTTTGATAGAACATTAGCTTAGGAGCTTCTTGGCGGCTTTTAAATGCTTATTTTATATTTATTTATTTTATTTTATTTATATATATTCTTTTTGTTTGGCAGGGGGGGGGGGCGAGGGGGGCCCACTTAAAGGAATAAGGGATAGATTTTGCAATATCTTTAAAATAAAAAATATTAAGAAGAAGAATATAGCAAAAATTATGTTTTCTTTTTTTTTTTTCAGATTTTTACATATTTATGCACTTATTACTATTATTATTATCTTTCATAACTAATAGAAATATGTTTAAAAATAGCGGGAGAAAAATAGAAATGAATTTTCTGATTCCATTTGCACATCACCACTTTTATGATCTATAAATACATTTTTAAATTTTTATTCTAAGCAATATGATTTTCTGATGTGTTTAAATGAGTTTCAAATAAGAACATGTTTAAAATATTTTCTGCATTAATTATTTTCTTTATCGGTCAGTCTTTTTTCATCTTACGAACGAAACACAATGTTGACCTGTCCCGTGGTCAAAATCTTTCCAGATAATTAAAGAAGATCACTATTCAGTTATAAGAGAAGATTTAAAGATATCTTAAATTTATATAAAAAATACATAAGTTATATCAAATGTGAGTGTAAATAGAAAACGAAGAAATTTTGTATAATAGAGGTTTCGTGTATTTCTTTTTTCTTTCCTAACAATATTTTTTAAATCAAAACAAAAGGGGTGCAGTGTACAAACGGGCAAACAAATGTCCGATAACACAGTTGTAATTTTTGTAATTAGAAGTTTTTGATATGATTTATAATTCGAAAAAAGTACACACAGCCCCGATTATGCAACTTTTTCTTGTTTTTCAATTTCAACTAACGTAAATTAAGTATTTTCAATATATACTTATTCGATATCTTTAAATTTTCTATTATAACTGAATAATGGTCGTTTTGAATCATCTGGAAAAATTCCGACAATGGTATAAGTACTGGCAACCTTACATTTCGTTCGTAAAAAGAAAAAGAGACTAGCTGAAAAAGGAACTAGTTTTTAAATTACAGAAAATATTACGAACACATAAATAAATATCATATAAATATAAATATACATCATTTTAAAAAAATTTAAGAAAATGTTGTAAAATAGTAAAAGAATATGTATTTAATCTTAATTAATCCCTATTATTAATATATATTTTTTTATTAGAGTTGAGTGAAACAACAGAAATAACTCATTTTAAATAAAATTTGAATTGAATTTATTTCCTAGAAAAAAAAAAAAAATTCTAATGCTTTACTTGCATGATATATGAAAAAAAAAAAAAAGAAAGAAAGAAAAGAAAAAGAAAGAAAGAGTAAACCGATTTTTTTATTTTAGGGGGGGGGGGGAAATGTTATAAAACAGTATGGAGAATTTAAATAACAATGTTTAAAAGCTTTTTTTTTTTTTTTTTTTTTTGTTCCGGATTTATTTCATACTGTGTAAAGTAAATTGAGAGGGAGAAAATATAAAAGAAAGAAATCAGGCAATAAAATTAAAGATAAAAGAGGTAAAAGTTTAGAGGTAAAACTAACAAAAAAACCTGTTTTAAAGTATTCGATATAAAAATAACTAAGATTGATACAAAAAGTTAAAAATTTAAACAAAACTAACAAAAAAACACAATTTCTCAACCTTTATCTATGCAATTAATATATAAATAGCAAATGCTTAACCTTTATCTATTTAGAGTTTAAATAAAATCTATACAAAAGGTCTTTATTTTCTTTCTTTCAATCTTCTTCGAACGAACAAATGTTTGAATTTTTCCATTTTACTACATGAGCATCAATATGCAATCTCGTGCACAAATGTGCAAATTGGATGCGCAGATTTTTTATATTTTGTTAACGTTTAAAAACATTTTCTATGACATATGATTTAAAAGGACGGCATTATTTTGAAAAGTCCGTCTGACTTTTGAAAACTAATGTGTGTAGTAAAGAAATAACGTTCTAAAGCTTAAAATCAAATTTGTAAATTATTGTTTCATATGAACAAATATTTTACCACGTTTTTATTAACTTCAATTCTTGTTTGTTTGTTTGTCCGGTACAAATCTTGCAATCGATTTTTAACTAACTTCCCTTTCCCTACTAGCTAGACATTTGAAAGTTAGGCTCGGTGACTTGAATAGCTCGGTGACAACACAACACTTCGAAGCCCGATTTTCGAACTTTTAATTAATTTTCTTTTAATTAATTAAAATATTAAAATAATAACCTCCTAATAGCTTTAAAAATAGCCATTAAAATATTAGCCATTAAAATATTAGCCATAATTTAATTGTTGCCAAAAAAATTACGAGCTCATTTTCTTTCGACCTAAAAATAAATACATTTAATTAAACGTGAACGTTAAAAAATTGTAGAAACTTAAATTATGCATCTCACAAAAATGGACGTCATTATCACTTTAAAAATTTTGTACGCATTGATAAAGTGCTAATGTAGTTCTATAGCTATGATTCAATAGAAAATGTAAAAACATGGTATATAAAAAGAGCTATGATTCAATAGAAAATTTAAAAACATGGTATATAAAAAGTTTTTATCTTATAATTATTAACGTTAAAACGCATTAGAAATAAATAAAGGACCTAAGAATACAAACATATAAGTAAAATAAGAAATAAATAAAGGAAGCTATTGCATATTTAATTGAAAATAAATACTAATCTACTTTTCATATATCGTGTCAAAAAGTCTTTCGTTGAATAAAAAGCCTTGTGCAAAATTATTGTGTTTAAGAAAAACAATAACAGTAACAATCAGCAGTATTTTTACATTTAAACGAATTTGCTAAATCAGTATACTTAATTATCCATTTATAAATGCATTTATGAAAGCAAATTTTTAAGCCACTTCAATTTTATAAACGTGTAACAAAAGAGTAGAATCAAACTGAGACGTAATAAAACCAAAAAGTTCTTTCACTAATGTAAATAAAATATTAAAGTTTTTAGTTTGATTTAATTTTTACAAAATATTAGCAAAAAAAAAAAAAAAAAAAAAAAAAAACCTGACGGTAGTTTTTAATAATTATTTATGTGTATATATATATATATATATATATATGATGTGTGTGTGTGTGTGTGTGTGTGTGTGTTTCCTATTTAAAGATTATTTTGCAATATTCGGTTCCAAAATTAATGTTTATTTTATTTATTTGTATAAAAAATTTACTAAAAAAAAAAGAAAATTTAAAATTAAAGCATAATATAGCTAATAAATATAGAACTGGAAAACATAATAAACGTACCGGATGGAATTAAAAAATGTAATTTATGTGATTCCGAAAAAAAAAAAAAAAGAATTTATTGAAATAAAATTCTTATTAAATTCACGGAGAAATCTAAAGAATTTATCATAAATGAATCTGTAAAAATTTAATATATAAAAAAGAGAATCAACTCCATTCTCCATTAGTTCATAAAATTCCGTTTTCTATATTTTCTACACTTATTATATTAAAATTTTGAGGGATTTAAGAAAGGATAATATACATATGTTAATAGGGAAAAATTGAATCGTGATTGGGGAAAAATCTCTATACGTAAGGGAGAAAGTTGGATCAGCAGAAAGGAAAGTTTTCAAGATAATCAAACATCAATATAAATATCAGAACTTTTTTTTTTCCCTAATTGTTTAAACTATTTATTGTGGTAATAAATGTTGGTGGTAAAAGTAGACGAAATTTTAATGAATAAGAGTCTTTAGAAGCGTTTTCTTGGGTGTTTATTAATATATTAATAGAAATTTTTTTCATTATACACCGACTTCGGGGATAGGTTACACAAAAAAATTGTTCAAATTTATAAAAATCACTGATCAATTATTTCTAACTTCTAATTTTTTAATTTTTTTACCATTTAACGTAGGTACTTTTATCTGGTTTTTAGCAGAAAAAAAATATTAAAAATGCTTTTTATACTATTAATACATTTGAATAATTGGATATCTAAGACAAATTATTATAGAAATGTGTTTAAAAGATTATTGATGATGATTTGAAAATTCTAATACATATAATTCTGACACAAGCAAGGGAAACAATCTCTACTGACACTTAACTGAATTTAATTTTTAAGAACAGCGATTATACGTTCTTTATTTTATTTTTGTGTAAAAAAAAAAAAAAAAAAAAAACTTTCATATTTTTTTTTATCTGTTATGTATTTTTCATTTATTTTATTTTATGTCTTATTATTATTATTTAGTAAAACATTTTTTCGTTTAACTAGATCAATTGCCTTTTACTACTTAAGATTCAAATAATTTTTCCATTAAAAATATTATTACAATATTTTAAATTTATTAAGTAATATTATCTATTTTTTTTTTTTTTTTTTTTTTTTTTTTTTACAATTGAACTTTTATTCAATATATAAATAAAATGATTAAATTGCTATTAAATATTTTTGATTTGGCATATATTTTTTCCCCTTTCCACACACACAAGATAACATTAATAATAATAATAGTAATAATAATAATAATAAAGAATGTGATATGTTCCTTTTATAATGATATATTTATATAGATATATTACTCAAAATCAAAAGATAATTATTGGAATAATTTAAAATATGTGGCGTCGATCATCAGAAATTGTCATTTATGATTTTTTTTTTTTTTTTTTTTTTTTTTTTTTTAACTTAGAAGCTTTGCAACAATGGTTTATAATTATATGCATTTGTTTAAAGCATTTCTGTTATTATTTATTGTTTATAAATTTGTGCAGTTGATTATGAGCCGAATTTCATTTAAAAAATATTTTCAACAAAAACTAAAAAAAAAAAAAAAAAAAAAAAAAAAAATTAAATTAAAAAAATAAATAAATAAATAATCATAAAGGTCTACGCAGTGATTTAAAATTTATAATTTTAACTAACGTAATTCCAAAATCCTTCTTAATTAACCGAGATTTAAAAATAATAATAATGTAGGCATTGATGATATTAAAATAATAGTAATAATTACCATAGATTAAAACTTTTTCCAATGTTTTTATTGTTATTATTATTATTATTATTGTTATTATTATTATTATTACCATCATCAAGAAAGACATCTTTATTCATAATTTTATGGGGAAAAAAAAAAAAAAAAAATTATTTAAGCTCAAGTAATTTTACATCAGATCTCTATTTGTTACAAAAACGTCAAAAAGCATTTTTGAGGATAAATTAGATCTTAATTTAATTTAAAACTATTTTAAAAAATAAAGACATATTGAATAGTATTACATCTCATGTAAGAAAAAAAAAAGTATTTCAAAGGGATATATTTATTTGTTTTTTCCTTATTTACTTACAAAAATAATATACACAATCTTTAATTGGTTTTGAATATAAACATAAGTATCTGAAAATCATTCTGGGCTTTTTAAAGTAATATGCATGACCTTTAATCAGTTTTGGACATAAATAAATATAAATATAGATATCGGAAATTGTTCTGTGCCTTTTAAAACTGTACAATATATTTAAATATCATATTTGATTTATTTTAAAAAAGCAAGTGGATTTGTGAAAAAATTTTAAAAATTCATTTAGAGCATTCATATGCTAAAACTTAAAAAAAAAAAAAGTCGATTGAAGTAATTATGATGATATTAAAATGTTGTCATTTTTTTAGTACTTTAGGTTCCTTGTTTTTATTAATCGCTTTTACTTCTCAGAAAATAGTCTACAACCGCTTTGTAAATACTATTACATGCATGCACAGTACTTTAATAGATCTAACATACTTCATCCATTTATGTATTTATTTATTTATTTTATTTTATACATAATACTATTTTAATAAATTTAAATTTTTGAAAGTATATAATTCTTCTTTATGAAATCTCAGTCTCATTTTCGTATTTAATAATGCTTTGTGATAGTAAAGCTTAAATTAAAGTATAACTGTTATTCACTTTTATGTTTTATGCAGTCTAAGAAGAAATCAGCATTTAAATAATTCTTTCTAGGCAATAATTTAACATTCAATAAGAGATAAGGTAATGGTTTAGCAGATACAGGGAAGTAGATTTTTAATCCTCATGGAACCAGCATCTCATAAAGAAATCGAAATTTAAAAGGAAAAGATTTTGTTACTAATTATGTTTAATAGTTCTGTTAGAAGAGATCACTGAAACACAAATAAGATCGCAAATCAATTATAAAAAAGAATTTTTTTTCCTGCGAGATTATGCAGATTTGTTGTTCATCCCACTTAAGTATTTAAAATCTAGTCCATTATTCTTTGAATATTTTTCCTACTGTTACAATTACACTTGGAACAAATCATTTTAGGAATTATTTATTATGTACAATAATAATAATAATAATAATAATTCTTGTATACAAAATATGACAAGATGAATTTAATAAATTTTGTGCGCTATAATAATCGAATATATATTTATTAGTGAGTTCGCTTCCTGATATTTTGTTTTATTATTATTATTATTATAACATCGATATGTTTCTGTCATCAGGGAAATGGCCATTTAAAAAGAAAAATTATAAAATAAATTTCCTTTTTAAAGGAAAAAAAAAATAATAATAATAAAAAGATAAATAAAAATATATTAATCACGTGAGGTCCAGTTGATACAGTATCGTTTATTAAACTATGGCACTTCTGTATTGTCTGGAACAAAAATGAAAAACGTAAAAAGTTGAACTTAAGCTTTGCATTTTAACTGTGAAATAATTAATAGTTTTACTATTCAATCATATTGCTTTAATGTTAATAAATACCTAATATATGTTCAATATATGCATAAATAATTATAAGATAAAAACATTTTATATACCATGTTTTTAAATTTTCTGCTGAATCATAGCTATAGAACTACATTAGCACTTTATCAATGCTTATATGATTTTTAAAGTGATCATGACGTCCATTTTTGTGATATGCATCATTAAAAATTTTACAATTTTTTAACGTTCACGTTTAATTAAATGTATTTATTTCTAGGTCGAAAGAAAATAAGCTCGTAATTTTTTTGGCAACAATTAAATTATTGCTAATATTTTAATGGATTTTTTTTAAAAGCTATTAGGAGGTTATTACTTTAATATATTAATTAATTAAAAGAAAATTAATTAAAAATTCGAAAATCGGGCTTCGAAGTGTTGTGTTGTCATCTGGCTCCGAGCTATTCTGAAAGTTCGCGTGTCATTAAATGTATTTATTTTTAGGGCGAAAGAAAATGAACTCGTAATATTTTTTTTTTTTTTTTTTTTTTTTTTTTTTTTTTTGACAACAATTAAATTATAGCTAATATTTTAATGTCTATTTTTCATGCTATTAGGAGCTTATTATTTTCATATTTTAATTAATTAAAAGAAAACTAATCAAAAAATGCTAAAATCGGGCTTTGAATACTGTGTTGTTATCGGGTTATGAAAGTTTCAAATGTGTAGCTAGTAGGAAAGTTAGTTAAAAATCGATTGCAAGATTTGTACCGGACAAACAGACACACAAACAAACAAGAATCGAAGTTAATAAAAACATGGTAGAAAATTTATTTAGTTATTGAAAGTATAATAAATTTCCAATGTTCCGCTGTCCGACGTCGCGTCGGGTGTTGTAATGATAGAAGGGAAATGATGACAGTAATGATTACATAAAGTTATGAGTGTCACATTTTCCTTTTTATTACATTTACACGAATAGAACAGAATGTATATACCTTACTTTATTCTCCCTACAATGCACTAGACGTAACGTGTACTAGAGATGTGAACAGTGAAAAAAAAAAAAAAAAAGGATTAAAATCCAGGAATACAATAGGCTTTTTGGGAAGAGAATTTTGAAAGTTTTCAAAACATGAGAATTTTGAAACTGAATTTCAGAAAATTCTTGATATAAAGTAACGTAAAGATTATTACTTCAATCAGAATTAAAAAGAAAATCAAATAACAAAACAATAAAAGACAAACTTTTAATGAATTGCCCATGCTTAAATATTTGTTATCGACTAATTCAATACACCCATTAATAGATGTATATAACATAATTTACATACATAATTTAACTTATAAATTATTCTGTGAAACGTTTATTACAAAAACAGTAGAAATTCCAATTACTTGCTCTTACTCTTTAAGTGATTATTTCTACCAATTAATAATAATAAATTTCGTATAAAATTTAGCACTTTTTCTGATTTTAACATCATTTTATTTCATTGTGTTATTTTTATACTCTAAATTTTTATGATGAGAGATATAAATTACCTGAATACAGATTTCATAATTTATTTGAGTGAATATTTTATTAATTAATGAATTTATTTGAATGTAAATATTTCATTTTTAAAATTTTCGATTTTGCTTTAAATTCAGTTGAACTAAATTAGTATAAAAATCCAATGCAGAAACAAGTTATGTGCACACTTAACCCTTTCCTTCCTCGTGATTCCAATTGGAATCATAACATTTCAGAGTTTCTTTCTTACCATCTAACACTCCCGCTGATTCAAAATGAACAATATTAAAATCTATATACATTTTCCCACCGAAAAATACCTATTTTGGATGACTTCACTATCTTTTTTGATAATTGGAAGTATATTTTACGCTGCTCTGATAATAATATCGGAATCAGTTTCCTGTTTTGGGCAATTTAAGTAAATTAACTGTTTAAAATATTTTTTATTTTATTCTTTAATGTTTATAATACGTATTTTAATTAATTGCAATATGTATTTCTCCAAAATTTTGATATTTTTATTTATTGAAAATTTATGATTTTTAATGGCATCAGTGGTTATATTAAACATAAAAAAACATCTATCAGTTGCTTTGTTAGCTATATTAATTCGTAATCTGCTATAACTCCTATTTAAAAAAAAATATTTATATACATTACGTTTAAAATAAATTTATGACTAAATATAAGATTTATAGTTTTATGGAGGGGAAAAGTTGGGAATGAAAGGGTTAAGAAATGAAATTAAATGCAAACTGCTGGTATTAGTTTTTTTCCCATCAAAGTTCGTAAAATTTCCAAACTTCCCAGTTTAAACCCGAAAATTCTCTTGTTTCAAAATTTCCGGGTTTTTTACATCTATACATGTAGCCGTTTTCAATCCAGCAGGCTTTCAAAAAAAAAAAAAAAAAAAAAAAAAAACGGGCTTTTTTTAGAAAACCCCCAGCCTAGTTGGTGTTTTCGGGTTTTTTCAGGGTTCTTTCAGAGTATTTTCTGTTTTAATTAGAGAATTGAGGAATATACTCTTTCTTCCTTTTCTTTTAACATTAGGTAGTATCATGCATAATAAGTCAATAAAAAGAATTAAATGCTAATTATTCATAAATATCTAAATTTTTAAAATTTAATAAAAAAAAATATATAAATCTTTTTATGATTAAGTTATAAAGAAATTTTTAAAAACTAAATAACTCTATTTTAAATATTCGAAAATTCTATTTATCTGCCCTTTAAAACAGAAAACTGGACTTTATTAAATTTTTCACATTTAATAGATTTTTATAAAATATTTTTAATCCTCGTCCCTCTACATTACTTTGCAGTGTTGCATGGTTAAAATTTTCAGAAATTTTTTAAATTTTGGTTTTTATTTATTTATGTTTTTCATTCCTATTCCTCGAGTTACATAGTTTTCTTTTCATTGATAAACAACACTGTTTTTTCTTGTTTTTATATATATTTATTTATTATGTTTTAATAAGATAATTATAATTTTTTTCCATGGGAAATTTTTCAGGATTTTTTTTTTTTTTATAGAATAATTTGAGAACCTCAAATATTTCTGTAAATTCTTTGTTAATGTTGTAATAATGTATATAATATTTGTTTTATATTTATATGTTTTTTGTAAGTTAGATAAAAATGCGATTTTAAATAAGTATTTTGAAAAACCCCACTTGGGTTTTTTCTCGGGTTTTTTTCAAGTGGGTTTTATTGTAAAAACACACCCGGGTTTTTTCGGGTCGAGCAAAATCAAGTCAATCCTGCGATCCTGTTCACGTATTATAAATTAATTAATTTCTATATTTCTTCAAGAATATTTCATGAACCTCAGGAAACATATAAGAAATATATAAATACTCTTTTAAGGTCGAAATATCATTTTAGGTACCAGTGGTACACTAAAGTATTACCTCAAAAGGCCCTCATAAATTACTGTACTGAGATAATATGCATCATTTTCATTGCCTATATCTTTAAAAAGTACTTTTAAGTAACTAAAAAAATATATATTTCAAATAGATATTTTGTCTATTTCATAATGCGCTAGATGAAGGGTTAAAACGAAAAATAATAATAATAATAATTATTTCAGCTAATACTTTATAAAATGAGTTTTCTGCAGCAATTCTTTATTTTTCTGTATCCACTTCAAAATTAATTTAACTTTAATATTTTCAATAATAATAATTTTATTATTATATAATGAGTTATTTTATTAAAAAAAAAAAAAAAAAAAAAATGCGTATATATATATATTTTTATGTTTTTTAAATGAAGGTAATGAGTTTAAGCCTTAAAATGTAGACTACACCCATAGTTTAATTAAAGTATGTCATTGAACGATAGATTCAAACGATTGATACTGATATGAGCTTGACGTGATGATAGTTGCAAAAATAATGAATACGCCATGAGAATATTTTTCAAGGACACTTCACACGAATGAATGTGTGTACAGAATTGAAATGCTTCCTTGATTAGAACGATTGAAAAATTCGTGAACGTGCATAATGTGTATAAGATAAAACCAAATCATGTTAAATGAATTACAATCTATCTCTGAAACATTTTGCTTCATAGTATCATAAATGTACATATATCTTTTCATGGCAAAAAGTAAAAAAGAAAAAAAAAAAAAAAAAAAGAAAGAAACTACCCCAGACTTGGGTTTAGTATGCTGTAATATTAAAAATACCCTTTAAGCATGATATTTTATTTATTTGGTTGTCATTGCTACTTTCATATCACTCCCTTTTTCCATATAAAAAAAAAATACATATTATAATTATATACTAGTTAATACCCGTCAAAATTTGACAGATGATGTACAACTAAACACGGCATAAAGTTTAAAACATCCTTGCTTTAATATTTCGCATTGCTCTTAACTGGTTTAAAACCCCCTGATTTAATATCTTTTCGTTGGAGGGAGGAGGGATAAATTTCATGAAATTTCAATATACAAAATTTAAGCATTTTCCATATTCTAAAAATAAAATCCCAAGATTTTCCTAATTTTACTCCAAATATGACCAAAAGAATGTTAGGAGTAATTAAAGAAAAAAGGCAGAATTTATATAAATTATCGAAAGAATCAATATTTCTTAATGAGATAGTATCAATATTTGTGATAATACTTATCAAAGCATCAAGCATGTAAATTAATCCCACAATAGAATTCCTCCCTGTCACACCAAATCGACTAATAATCTATGAACCTGCGCTCGTTTTACGTTTACTGTGAAATTTATTCGTTGCTTTTCTTTCAAAATGAATGAATACAAAGATTTAATACCAGATTATGATTATGCTAACTTACTATCAACGATAACAGGTCACAGTTTTTTACTAAAAGACATACATGAAAGACAAAGATTTGATTGTTGGTGCATGGTGCAAATAGACATAAAATTTTGAGTTTCTAAGATTCCCAGTGAAATTTGTCTTAAAATGTAAGAATAAAAATTACTTTAATTTAAATAAATTATAATTTAAATAAATAAATGCGTAGTCATGGGTGCAAGAATGCGCAATTTTCCCTTGACTCTTCCACCACTATATACAGTGCGTTGCATGAATATAAACGCACTTTAGCTTTAAGAATTAGAATAGTGTAGAAGTGTAATAAAGAAATATGAATAGGTGACACTTGAGCCAAACTCTATGCGTATGATTCAAGAAATGAAAATACGAGTTAAAACAATGAAAGACCAATAGGATTTTATAAAAAATAACTTTATTGAATTTATGACAAAAATACATGTTTCGTGAATTTAAACGCACATGTAAAAAATAAATAACTGAGTAACAAATATTGTATCTAATACTTTGTAAAGCCACCATGAGCTTCTAGAAGAGCCAGTAAACACCTTGGCATTGACTGATATAATGGCATGAGGCCATCCAAACTGATTGTCTTCCAAGCTAATGGAATGGCCGATTTTAGTTCATCTTTCGTGTTCAATTGCCTTCCGTTTACGTAAACACGGCGAGCCAGAATATCCCATACGTTCTCCATTATGTTTAAATCGGGGCTTTTTAAGGGCCATTCCATAACTTTAATTTTATTGTCATGGAATCATTTTTTCACGATATGTGCTGTATGTACAGATGCACAATCTTGCTGAAAAATATAATTTCATCAAACTTTCTTGACTGTTTGACGGCGGATGTTCCTTGTGAGCATATGGACATAATCTACAGAGGCCATAGTGTTCTCCACAAAAGTCCCTTTAAAACCTATGACTTCCCACAATATGACAGACCCACCTCCAGATTGACGTTTTGAACAGTACATTTCTTCGGTTCTCAAATTGTGCCAGTAGCTATGAAATCCGTTCGGGTAATCGAGATTAAACTTTTTTTCATCTGAGAAGATGACTTTTTCCCAATTTAGTCAATCTAGAATCCATTTTCTTCCCCATTCCAACCGCATATCTTTGTGCTTCTGAGTGAGGGGTGCGTTCGCCTTCATTTTCTTAAATTTAATGAATGTTGCAGCTTTGATGGCTCTCCATATGGTTGTCCGATGAACAATCAGCTTGTATTGAGCCTTTAACTTCGCATAGGAAATATTCTTATTCTTTGCAGCGTTGCATTTTCGACGTTTGTCGTAAGTGGCGAGCTTTCCTGTTTGCTTCTTAACGCTTTTTTCCCATAATTTGCTCATTTTTTTATATAATTTCGCACAACACTCTCACTTCTTCTGATTCGGTGGCCAGTTTCACGATTGCTAAAGCCTTTACCACGCATAAAGTCGATTTTTACCCTCTCGTCTACTGTCAAAGTTTCCCTCTTGCCATCCTGAACAAACTCCGTAAATTTTGCACTCAAGCATTAAAACTGATTTTAGAGAAATTTAGCAACACGACTATCTATCTGTGTTTTAATTTAATTCAGGATGCTCTGTTAAATTTTAAACGGAAAATACAGAGTGCGTTTAATTTCGCGCAACAAACGAAAAAGAGTGAAAATTAAGAAAATGCTTAAAACTCATTTACATAAGTTTGCATAAGCCTAAATATATATGCTTAAAGCACCTCATTCAGTTGTTAGTCATATGCAATAACTGTAAGTCACATTCCTTCTTTTAAAATTTTAAAAATTCTATTTCTGGTTGTTGGAAAAGGTGCGTTTATATTCATGCAACGCACTGTATATAATATTTTTCTGTAACATCTTTTCACGATTAATATGGAAAATTTTATATGAATAAAGCCATCTGGAAAAACCATGGAAAAAATGCATGTCGGATCCACCCTAGTAAAAATATGTAGGCAATAATATCGAATTATAGTTCGATGACGTTTTTGTTGGCCATGGGAGCTTGTACACTTTCGCTAACTCAATGTATCCAGTGTTAAAATAGGAGGTGATAACTCTAATGTTCAAGAGAAAATAAACGGTCCCTATACACACTCGTCCATAATACATCCTCATGATGTCCACAGGATGTCTTTTCATCCATAGGACATGCTGAGGATGTCATTTGGAGCAGATGTGCTGTTAGGGCAAGGAAACGTTGAATGACCGGATGTTTACCAAAATCCTAACCTTCACAAGTGACACCATCACAAGCCTTTAGAATTGTCCGGTATGCTAGAGGCGTCGTCCGTGGTCGCAGTGTAATACTTACGAACAAGGCTCCTTATGGTTCAATTTTGATAACCCGTTTCTCCCAAACCACTTGATGAATTTGAATGTTTTATTTATTTATTTATTTATTTTCAAATCAATCAAGGATTCCGCTAATTATTTCTGTTCCATTCCCAGAAGAAGGGGAAGAGACATTATATCGAGAACGCAACCCTGGAACATATTTTCTTGTAAGAAACATGACCAGTTTGGTGTTTTTTATCATTTTGTTGGTAATAAAAGATACTTGTAGGAAGACATTGCATTGGAAGTCTTTAAAAATTTAAAATACTGAAACTGAAAATTTTCAAATTTTGAAAAAAATGATAAAAATGGATGATTCTATCCTTGGATTTATAACACTATACAACAAGTTTGAATTTTTTTTCTGTCCTTTATATGAAGCTAAGTGCTTCTGTATAAGCAAAAAGTACTTGATTTATACATCAAAACCATCACATATTCTTCGACCACATTTCTTGAGAGCATGGGAGCTTTTGCGCAAATGCTGACTGAACAAGTCCAGCGTTAAAATGGGGAGATAGTCATTTGGTTCAGAGAAAATAAGAGAGCGTCGAATTTCTGGATGTTTTCCAAATCCCAAAATGTCGGTCAATTACGTGGTTACACTATACCATTTTTGTAGGAAATATATTTCTTATATGCATACAAATTGGTTACAGAGAAATGTAACAGAGGCCTGATTATAAAAAAACACAAACACTTTTTTTTTTACCGTTTTTTCTTATAGGCATCTGTTAGTGTGTTCCTGATAATAGACCAACAATATTCAGTTAGTTGATTGGGTTTTACGTAGCACTAGTCCTGCGCAATGAGCAATTGACGACGGTCTGGGACTCACCCCTAGAGGTGGTCTGGAGACAAGCCATCACAATTTTGATCCTACACGGAGAGGATGACTGCCCCACTTCGGTAACCCCCAGAGGTATAATTTTGATGGGAACGAGGAGGACATTACGGCCACGACAGATTTTACGTGCACCAGCCACCATTAGTGTAGTCGACGGTCTTTGGCCGGCTCGAGTACCAAACCCACAATCTTATAACAATATTCAGCTAGCACACTTCCATTCCACCGTCCACCGAAACGCTTTTCAAATGTAGAGATGTCTGAGAAACTTTTCCCTATGCTCATCACTCATTGCACCATTATGAGGGGAAAAACCCAGTAATGACGTATTGCAACCTATAACACGAAAGCGTTTCACCAAGTCACCAACAAGATCTTCCTAATTACAATTTGGATTTTCTAGAAAATGGTGCGTGGTAAGCAAAACAATAAGTACGAATTCGTTATTTTCCGCCAAAAAGTATACAAGAAACAGGTATTTTCATCTAAAAGACATTTTTCATGTTGTACAGTGTAATTAAGAAAAAAATATATATACAAACTTCAAAGTAACTAATAATAAACAAATTGCCCGAAAATTCAATAAAATGGGACAAGTTGTTTATAAGAAAACATATCCCTAAGTTGCATTCACAGTTTCACGATTCTTCAAGTGAAGTTTCTCCCCACATTTGGATATTTTTGATTGTAACAGAAACAATGTATTACTGATGTTGTTAAGTAACTTTTATTGAACAAATCCTCCCCCAAAAAAATCATCCAAATTCCTTAAGTGATATAGAAGAAACGGGTACCATAAGCAGTTTTGCCTATAAGAATTGTCAAAGCGTTATACTTACCTTCGCCAAATGTAACAAAATATCCCCCAACATCCATCTGCGATATCCATCTACTGCGTAAGTTCCAAAATGATATAGAGTAGTAAATAAAATTGCTGTAATTTCTGTTACCACAATTAATCTGAGTGGCAGATGTTCAGCGATGAAAGAGAGAGAGAGAGAGAAAGAATAAGATGAACGCGAAAAAAAAAAAAAAAGTCATAGAGAAAAGGGAATGCAACAGTGTCAAGTACTCATCAGGAGTCAAATGTTCGGCCTTTAAGGTCAGCAATGAGATCTTGTCATATGATATTGTTAGGAAGGCTTGTGTGCTTGAAACTTCTTTTGCAAGCGCTTGTAAAACTTATTTCTTTATTTCATTATATTTATTTGTCGGCTCACATTTTTTAGATAACGATGAATGAATCGTAACAGTTATGCTCTTCAATTTTGCGTCATTTTTTTTGTATTCAACATCGCATTCTCTATATAAGCCTCGTATGTTAAATCCGGAAACATGCTTTTGTTCGTTCAACTGTTTTTGGTTCCGAATCGGTCTAGCGTTCCGACTTCATAATGTTTTCAGTCGATAGCTATCGGAAACACGTACGAATCGGACATAATAAGCATAATATGAGTGTGATTTTTTTAAACAGGAAAAATTATTGCGAATACTTCTTCCTTCCTCCATGCAGGTTATTGGGTTCTCGCATTATTTATCTTTCATGAGCATGGTTTTTTAAAAGATTACTAAGCATGAATTTATTCGTAATACAAGAACGAGGTCGCGCCTTTGAAAGAGCGGTTACTTCTGTAACTGTTAACTGCGATTCTTTTCAAATTGTATTTGTTTAGAATGAATTAACACAATTACGGAGGAGCAGCCGTGTATCTGCTTCTGTAACTTGTAAGATTTACTGCTTCTTTGTTTAAAATTGTTCATGCTTAGTGACTCTTTAAATGTTGAGTAATGAGTGTGTGATGCTTTCCAGGTTAATTTAATTATGCTAATTATTTTCTAAAGATCTATATAGGTAGCAGATTTTTTTAACACATTTGTTTCAAAGTTCTCGAGAAATAATTAGGTATTCATTCATTTATTTATTAAAGATATCTTTTGGAAAAAACCAAAAACATCTAATTTGTGGGTAAAAGCCGGCTTATAAGAGGTCACACGCAGCCTAGACCCCTAGGCCTGACTGAGGACGTTCGTCGGTAGGGGGGAGGAGGAATCAAAAATTTCTAGAACGTATTAGTAGAAGTTTCAAATAAGCACCAAAAAAGCCTAGCAGACGAGCTTTACATGGGTTTAAACCTGACATCTCCTGTCTATCATATTCTTAAATTGAGAATAACTCTGCTAACATAATCTTCTTAAAAAAGGTTTTTGCCTATGGGTAACTTGAAATAACAGCTTCTAATTGGAGGCCTATCGACATTTAGTTCATATTTGTAAGTAATTCGTAATAGATTCGCAATTGATTAAATTGGACTTCTGATGTACTTTTCTTCTGTGATATCTATAAAAATATACGCATATAGAGTAATTTTATGTAATTATTTTTCCGTGCAGAAAATAATACACAAGCTCATCGTAAACTCTCTTTATTTTTTTAAACGAGTGGTAAATGGTACATTTTAACGTGATTCCCCCCCCCCCCCCCTCCAAAAAAAAAAAAAAAAAAAAAAAATCTGTTGAATAAAAATTGAAAAAGACTTAAGATTACTGACGAAAGCAAAAGTGACTGTAACCCGTTAACGATTCTAAAGGTCTGAAGCGCTTTAAACCATAGGTATAGTAATATATATAGATCTTTAATCCCCATGTGCTAATATTTTTGATGCCGAAAAAAAAAAAAAAAAGCTTTGTAATCAGCCATTAAGTGGTATTGAAAAAAAAAAGAAGAAAAAGGAAAATGAATTTGAAACTGTGTCTGGAGTTTTTCATTCACCTTTAGTAAATAAATTATTCATAAATTTTATTTGCTAAAATATTCGTGTGTATTCACTCGGGGAAAGACGGCCATATTTTGGTGAAATCGCCGTCTTTTCTCAAGTGAAAAGGAATCACTTTTTTCTCCCCAACGATCAATCTATATATTATTACTATATCTATGCTTTAAACAGTGTTGCCAAATATATAGGGACTCTTTTATTCAACTATCACTAATAATTTTGAGGCGTGATATTTGATGCACTACATGATTGACGAATAACGTTCGAAGTGATTAAGCAACTGTTACAGTTAAAATTTAGTGGCAGATATTGAATAGAAATGCCCCTAAATTTGGCAACACTAACCAGAGGAGTGAAATTAAATAAATTAAATAGGACCAGCAAAAGGGTTATTCTTACAAAAAAAAAAGTGTTTTTGTGGAACAATTTTCTTCATTTGTATGAGAAATTTGAACGAAATTTGGATTTTTCAATAAATGAAATTAATAACACTGTTCGGCATGTAGATTGCCCCCTAACACTATTTTGGCAATTTTTTAGGTAAAATGACCTCCTGAATCCGAATAGGACGGCCATTTTGTCCTACAACCCACCGTGTTTTAGGGACGAGTCCCTATTTTTATCACTTTGCGGTCATTTTATGGCTCTAAATTTTATTTTTAGAGGAGGGGGAGGGGGATGTTCTTTTAATGCATATAATAAAATTATACATTTTCTTTGTTCATTATGATCGGTTAACTGTAGATACCCCAACAAATAAAAAGCCAATGGAAGGGATAAAAAACAAGACGTTGGCCCTACTACAACTATACCAAACGCCAACTGCGACAGTCTTTAGCTGCTGATGGGCCAACGACTCATGTTTGTAGGGATTAATTATTTTGTGCACTTAATTGCCTCCACATATAAAAATAAATTGTTTAATTATTAGTATTTAATATATGCAAATTATATTATATTAGCATTCAAGACACTTATATTTATTTGTACTCAGTCTAAGTAATTTTAATGAGTACTTAAGATATGCTATTAAGATGCAGTCATTGTGAATTTTATGATAAATATAATCTAATTGTTATCTTCAATATAAAATTTTTTTTGAAATAATAAACACTAGCTCAAAAAATTAATTTGCGTTAAATAATAAAATAAATTAATTTTGTACACTGGAAGTAAAAGACACCATGCCACAAAAATATAATTTTACAGGAATGATGTTAATGATGTTGTACTGAAATACATTTGTCATGAATTAAGAAAATGGGCATGATTTTACTCTCCTTTATAGTAACTGGACATAGTAGTTATTGCCTCTACATAGACGTCCTTTACCTCCGGAGTACAGAATTTAATAATAGTAATTAAAAAAAAAAATCAATCTATTAAATAATTTGTATTTGTAAGAAGGAAAGTTGTTTTTTTGAATTTCGATTATATACGTGTTTTATACGTATTTATGACCATGTTTTTATTAACTTCGATTTTTGATTGAGTGTTTGTTTCTTTATCCAGTACAAATCTTGCAATCGATTATTAACTAACTTCCCTACTAACTAGGCATTTGAAACTTTCAGGATAGTTCAGAACCCGATGACAACACATTACTTCAAAACCCGATTTTCGAATTTTCGATTAGTATTTTTTTTTTTTTTTTTAATGAATTAAAATATGAAAATAATAACCTCCTAATAGCTTTAAAAATAGCCATTAAAATATTAGCTATAATTTAAATGTTGTCAAAAAAAAAAAAAAAAAAAAAATACGAGTTCATTTTCTTTCGAATTAAAAATAAATGCATTTAATGAAACGCGAAGGTTAAAAAATTATAAAAATTTAAATGATGCATCTCACAAAAATGGACGTCATTATCACTTTAAAAATTTTATACACAGTGATAAAGTGTTAAAGTAGTTCTATAGCTATGATTCAACAGAAAATTTAAAAACATGGTATATAAAAAGTTTTTTTTATCTTAAAATTGTATATGACCAATTTCATGAAAGCTGCGTATAAACAGTGAATTTCTGCAAATGAATTTATAAAATCTAAAATCCCCAACATTTTTTTATTTTATTTTATTGAACACTAATTAGTTTAAATGTTACTGAAATGCGGCACTGGAAATGTTTTGTCGGAAGCAAATGACACATTTTTCTCATTAACGTTTTTCAGTAAAAACGCGTTTCTTCTAAAGCTGCGCACGACTTGCTTTTTATTTGGGGGAATGAAAAAGAATGTTTTGCTAACTGGTGCATGTCTCTTTGCATGTTTTTAATGGAGTTTATTAGATTCCGTGTGAAGACTTTTTCTTTTTCTGTACTTTTCGCTTTTTTTTTCTTCAAATAAAAACACTTTAGAGTTGACATGCAATTTATCATATTCTCTTCGCCTTAATCAGAGCATAGTTAGTTAGTAAAAATAATCTAGAAAATTTTTAATGAAAGTTTAATGATTTATTATTTTTAAATGCATTATTTTAATTGTGACTTTATACTTTCTTTTGTGCGAAGGGGGGGGGGGGTATTTTTCTGTTGATATAAAAACTGCATTTAAAATTAAAACGGATGGTTGGGTTTTACGTCGCACTAGTGGGCAATTGGCGACGGTCTGGGACACACCCCTAGAGGTGGTCCGGAAACATGCCATCACAATTTTGATCCTCCACGGAAGGGATGGCTCTCCCACTTCGGTGACCCCCCAGAGGTATAATTTTTGATGGGAATATGGAGGACATTGCGGCCACGACAGATTTTACGCTCACCAGCCACCATTAGTGTACACGACTTTCTATAGCCGGATGGAGTACCGAACCCGCAATCTTCCAATTACGAGGCTGGCGCTCTACCGACTGGGCTACCGCGGCCCTAAAATTAAAACGGATTCTTAACTTATTTGATGCATATTTATGTACATAATTATTTTTTATGTTTTTGAAATTGTTAAAAAAAATACATCAGGGTCTATCTTTGGAAAATTTGAATCCGAAAATTAACGTTCAGTAAAACAACTCAGTGACTTAAAACGTATCCTTTTCAAAAATCGATGAACTTAAAATAAATCGTCCCCCCCCCCCCCCCCCATCAAAAAAAAAAAAAAAAAAAAAAAAAAACGGGCATTCTTAAAAAAAAATATTATTAATAAACCTTTGGATGAGAAAATTACCAAATCAGCCGAAAAGAAATACAAAAAGAAATTGGAAAAAGAGAAAAATAAATAAAATGAACATAGTTTGGAATTGATGTGCTGCGAAATAACAGACTATCTCAGCAACCGGCAGTGGAAAAAATATATGTATATTACATTACTTATTTTAGCTATTATATGCATTTGAATATAAATTTTGTAAGGCAGAGCTGAAACAATTTTATATTTCGGTCACAGACCTCGATAATATCGATTATTTTGGCTGTCAGATATCGCGTTCCAACCCAAGTCACTCGGAGTTTTCTTCTGCTTCCTACGAAACTCGCATAAATTCGGACTAGGATACTTCAGAATGCTCTCCCAGAAAGGATAGCTTACCACACCAAGGCCTAGGACCTTCCCATTGTCATTTGACCAAATCCCAAACATCAACACGTCAGCTTTTAGAATAACTATCGCTAATTTATCATGGAGTCCGCATAGCCCTGTAAACATTCTACCGTTCTTTTCATTATTATCCCGCAAAAGTTTCCAATCTGCTGTAAAAGGGTCGTCATGAATTGCAGTGGGCCATCTGAAATAAAATAGGTTTGAACTCTTCCCTGTAATACAGGACAGAGTCGGAGATAGTGAATAAAGAATTATGGATATTTATTGCCACGTGCGTAAGACAATTCCGTACTACTCAAAAACAATTAATCTTAAATCATAGCCTCCTAAACTAGATACCTGTCGCGTGGCTCGAAAACTTGGCAACAGTCAAGCGGTAGATAGAGCTACCGGTACAGATTTACGACTGTTTTATTCAACAGCCACCAAATTTTTTTAAAAGTGGGATATGATATACATAAAAGGCGAATATAATGGAAGAAACGTCGATTATATATATCATATATGACTTCTTAAAATTACTGGTGACAGTTGAATAAAAATGTCGCGCAATCTGTAGCAGGTGGCACTGTCTACCGCTTGAACTATTGCCAAGTTTCCGAGCCACGCAACAGGCATCTAGTTTAGGAGGCTATGCTTAAATTATGAACACATTTGCTTATATCTGTATGGAGAGAAATGACCACCGTACATGAAACTACTGAAAATTGTTGACAGATTTTTATTTGTGTTTGAATTGCTTTAATTTTAGTATTATTATAATATTATTACTTAACAGTTTGATGTTCAATTTTTGTAGTACAAATTTTTTCTTCAGATTTTTTTAAAAATGGTTAATGAATAGAAATGCACAAAAGGAAATTTAAACAGTTTTGCGTCCTGAAGTCACATGCAATTTTCTATTTAGTTAGGTTTGTGACTAGCCTTTAAAAGTAATTTTTAATCTTCTTTTCCTTTATTTATTTATTCTTTTCTTTTTCTTTTCTTTCGTGTGCATGTGAGGTATCGATCTCATCAATATAATTAAAAGAATCTGTTTTTTGTAGAACATTTAAATGTGTTTAATCCTCCATTCATAGTGTGTGATCGTGCTATCATCGGGTATTAAAACCATGTAAGGGATAAACTGACAAATAAATAGACTGCTAAATAAATAAATAAAAATGTTACTTTTTAAATTAAGGTGAAAAATTTATTTTATGATAAACTATCTATAGATTTCGTTGAATTCACTATTATCTACCATTTAAATTTGACACTATCAAGATTTCTTTTCGTTCTTCTTTCAGGCATTTTGATCCGTGATGTTTGATAATATGCGAGTAAAAATTAAATGTTCCAAGAAACACTTTTTCCACTTTTTTTTTTTTTTTTTTTTTTTTTTTTTGCACATGCTAAAGTAGAAAAAAAAAAAAAAAGAAGAAGAAGAAGAAGAAGGGGTGTGGGGGGGGGGAAGTTCTAGGAAAAAGAAGTAATCAGGAAAATAAAATCATTCATTATTTTTTTTAATCGGTTTTCTTTATAAAGATGGGTGAAGTAGAATCAAAATGATAATCATTTTTCATCATTTCCGCTGAATTGACTCAATGCAAAGGGAAATTTAAACACTGTCAATATCAACACAATTATGTTTTTTAGTGGAAAAAAAAAAAAAAAAAAATCCGATTAATTAGAAAAATGATATTTAAAAAAAAAATTTAATAATTTTATTTTATTTTATTTATTTACTTATTTTTTATATTAAATTCATGAAATATTTTTCGTTTTTTTTTTTTTTTTTTTTTTTTTTTTTTAAGTTTTCTTTGAGCATTTATTCAAAATTCTGAAATTTATTTATCCTTTTCTCGACATAATATACTAACATCATTTTTAATCTATACAAGTATTGTAACTCGCCTTTATTGAAGAAAATATTTTCATGTGCGGTGTAACTTCTTGTTATTTTATTCATTGCGGAAAGGTAGGAGTTAGCGCGTTTTTCAAATTTTATATTTAAACTTGTTAACATTTGCAAATTTTTCTGTATAAAAAAAGTTCCATGTATAAAATTTTATCTCCGTTTTAAGTTTTTTTTTTTTAACTTTTATTTTGCACCCTTCTACAATGCGAACTGTATTCGATTCAATAAATATCTTAGTGCGATACATTTCATCTGTACCGACAATCGTTTGTAATAAGTATAATTAATTGCATTATATACTCTTATTATAAAATCATTTTCGTTCTTTGAACTACCTCTCTTATTGATTAAATTGTCAGTGGGTTTTGTCATACATCCCGACGGTGTAATGTAAAGCATAATAATAGCGTTTCTCTTCTCTCTCTCTCTCTCTCTCTCTTTATCATAAAGACTTTATAATGTAAACTTGACTCCTCTAGGAAATCTTCAGAAATCTTCAAAATGAATTAAGTGGAGACATATTTGAATTATTTCACAATATTAGGAGGGTTATGGAAAAAGATTTCTTAAAAAAAAAAAAAAAAAAAAAAAAAAACAATAGTACACAGAATTTATATTTGATTAAAAAAATAAATAAGTAAACCTAAATTTGTTCTGTTTAAGTTTAATCATTTTAAAATAACGAATACTGAGAAAAGAAATAAATACAGAAACAGTTAAACTTTTAGACATGTAATGGTTCTCGCGTATTCTGTTATATATACAGTAACCGCCACTTAATAAATTCATTGGTTAATAAAATCCGCCGCTTAATGTGATCAAACTGCCAGGACCGGAATCAAATCGATACTAACTACTTTTAAAGCCGCCGCTTTATAAAATCAGTATCGCCAGTTAATAAACTCAAAAATTATCTCTTCAGCAGTCAAAAATAATCACTTATGCACACTAAAAAAATTTTTTATTTAGTTTTTTTTTTTTTTTTTCTTTTTTTTTTTTTTTTTTTTTTTAATAGTAAAAGAAATTGAAGCACACAAACATCGCTCATTGTTGAAGATTTTACACTTGCAGCACAGTTACAAATTAAACATGCCCCATAATTTATCTCCATGACAATTTCAAGGAACGTATTCTTCAAAGCGCAGTAAAAAGTTACAAATTTGATTTGGAATGATATAATATATATATTAATTTCTAATTATTAAAAGGCAATTTCTAGTTCTTATTTTGAAATTACTATAGCTCATGAGGCTTACACGGAAAGATTTTAAATTTGTAAGAACAGCGCATGAACTTTTGGTAAAGTAATGATGATTTTCCTCAAACGAAAGCATATGGGAAATTGGAATGCATTTAATTTACTTATATTGAAGGAACAACTAATTAATTATCTATCAAAAATTAATTAATATTGTTTACTAATTTCATTATTCGTTACCTTTTGAAATTTATTTCCAAATTCAGAGAAGTAATATCTTTTCCTTAAGTCAAGGAATGTTCGCCGGATATAAAAATCAGCCGCTTAGTAAAATCACTTTGGCTGAGAACAAATGTGATTTTAATAAGCGACGTTAACTGTATATATATAAAAGAAGAAGAAGAAGAGAGAAAAAAATGAAGGAAGAAGAAAAAAGAAAGAAAATAAACTTTAAATGAACATTTTGTTTTTAAAATTGTACACTTATCAGCGCAATAGCCTAATTTCTCAGCTCACTCATATCTTTTGTAAAGTTTAACAATCATTTTTATCTTTGTCATCTTTGAAGAATATCATTTAATGATGAAACCGCGCTTATAAATCATTCTTGAAAAAAGATAAAAGCTAAAAATGAATTAGATATATCTCAACTCTCAACTAGAATACAAGTTTTGTAAGTTATATATATTGTTTTTAACTGGTTTAAAAACATCCAAAGTTGATGTATTTTTCTTCTTCCCATTTCGATGAAGTTGTGTTATAATTATCTTAAAAAAAAAAAAAATCCTCACTTCACAGCGGTATAAAATCAAAAAATGATAACTTAAAAAGTGCTTATTTTAAACACACTTTGAAAAGATAAAAATAAGCAGGAGTAAACCTGCAAATGATTGATAATTCATAAAGATTTATATACATATATTTTCTCTTTATTTCTTTAGTGTATAATCTTCCACATCGTATCGGAATTTGTTCATTACCTTAGACTTATGCATTTACATTAGTTATGTGCCAGTCGAATCTCGTTAACATGAATTTCTAGGAAAAAGAAAAAATGTTCATTTTATCAGTAGTTCATGGTATCAGTAACTAATCGTCATATAACTAAACTAATCTTCATCTTGACGGGGATTGTGAAAACATTTTATGTTAAAAGTAATTCAAGTTAAGCGTGTTCGCGTTAACGAGGTTCGACTGTATTATATACTGAGCGTTCCATAAATATAGACAGTTTAAAAATTCATAATAATTGAAGGAATTGGTAACATTGAACGCGGTTTGCGCGAGAGTTATTCTCGTGAAGGTGTATTTTTATATATTTATTTATTTATTTAATATTATTATTATTATTATGGTAATAAAAAATAATTTAATTTTCATCGCTAGAGGAAATATGTATAGCGTCATGTATAGCGTCACGAAACCAGAAATATTTAATAATCCTATAAATTGCACAATTTTATGTTTAACAGGCCATTTCTTATTTTCCTTCTATTTCTGCATACATGAAGTCTTAATTGTTGTGCTGATTTGGTGGATAATGAATCACTGGTAAAGATGTTTTACCTCGGTTAAGAATTGTACACTGAAGCTGCAGTTAACGGTGTTGTAAATCGTTTGCAAACTATAATTTGTGGTGATGATGGACACATAGAATGAGATTTATATGCTTGTAAGCATTTGCATGCAATCAAATATAGTTTTTCATGGAAATGTGTGATTTGCTCACGTACAGCGCCCTCTCTCGACAAAAAAAATTGTACCATATTTTTTTTACTTTACAAAAAAAAAAAAAAAAAAAAAAAAAATCCCCCTTAAATTCTCGGTTTGCGAGAGTAATTTTTCTGCAAAGCGCGTTCAATTCTAATATTTATTTCAATTTGTATGATTTTTAAAAATGTTTATGGGACACCCAGTAAATAATACACTAATTATATTTACCTCCATGTTGTCTTATATATTTCATTAATAATGTCACATTTGATGTAACTGGTCTGCGTATTGTAAATATTTTGGTAAATGCATACACTGCAACAGAAATTACACTTATTTGCATATAACATTCAATCAAATCCTTAGAAAAAAATCAAATACTTTTCTGTTCTTATGTGATACATCATTTTTCCTTGTGCAGTGTTAGAGAAGGTATTCATAATTTATATGTATAGTTTTACATACAATCAGAGTATTCTTTTTAAATACAATTAGTGTATTTCTAGTGTATTAAATTAACAGCAATCGAATATTTGTTTTTCTTTGAAAATTAACGCTATAATATGGCATGTAAAATACTAACAATTCTTAAAAAATAATTTTATTTCCAATCATGAATGGTAATATTAAATATTTTATCATTATTATTGATATTTTCTTGCGGAGAAACTCTCTTTTATCGTATTTATTTTTTAACCTAACAGAAAAAATCATAAAAGTAAATTAATTTTTTTTAGTAGTACGACATGTCTATTTCTTTCAGACAGCGCTTTTACATTGTCGCCATTTATGGTATAGTATCTTGAATTTGCAAAGATGCACACCAATATCCAATTTTACCATGTAATTTCTTAAACTATTTAAAAATATAATGTCAAATCTGTGTTTATTGGCGATATCTTCTAAATAAGAATTGATATTGGCTTCTGAATAATTATTGGCGATATATATTGATTAGGGTTTCTGAATATTTGTTGGCGATAACTTCAAGATATATATTGTTATAGTACTGTAATATGCAAAACAGTCTTGCCGTATTAAATTAAATTCTGTTTTTGTAATTATTATTATTATTGTTGTTATTATCATTATTTTACCGTCAGTCTTAAAAAATAATTTCATTTCCCAGCATGAATGATAGAATTAATTGTATTATTACTAATAGTATTATTAGTATTATTGACATTTTCTTGCAATAAACTCCAATTAAAGTTTTTTCTTAACACCAGCATAAAAAAAAAAATCATTAAGTCTTTTTTTTTTTCTTTTTTTAAACATTCAACTTAACTAATTTTACAAAACTACACGAAAAACTTAACTAACAAAAGAAAGAAAATAAAAATCAATTTTTGTTACTTGAATGCAGTTAATCGATAGTATAAACTTCATACTTTTAATATGTCATCCTTCTGATTTTGATTTTTCTTCTAAAGAAAGATTTGTTTCATTTCCTTTACACAAGTGAAACATGTTTTCCCCACAGAAAAACTATTATAAAAACATCACAGGAGTTTAATACAGGAAGCGTTCGTCGGAAGCTGCCTTTTGTATTTTTGTAATTCTTTCTATGATGCTTATTATTGTTTTCAAATGATTCAATGAAAAGTATTGTTATTTGAGTAACGGGACATTGACTAGCTTTCTATTATTTCAATGCTTTACACATAATAGGTTTAATTAAGCAACAAGTTTTATCAAAATAAAGGTGCAAAAATTTAAATCAAAAATAAATTAATACGGTTACGTTTTATCGAGTGATTATATTCAATTCCAAAAGAAGTTTAAAATTGAAGTCGATTGAAAAGAAAAAAAAACATTGAAAAAGTTTTAATTTTATTTTTAAAATATGTTTAAAATTTTATTTTTAATATATGTCATAAATCTGTATTTTGTGTATAAATTTTTATTTACATAATCAAATTTTATTTCAATTATTTTATCTATGAAAGTGTTTTGTAAACGTTTTAAATATTACAGAAAAGCAATCGGACAGGAATTTAATTTTTATTTGTTATTCTTAAGGGCCCGCTTCACTCACCGCCGCCGGAAGCCGAAGCTAATGTTATACTATGGGAAATTTTTCTTTACAAATAACTTATTAACTAATACATATTTTTAAATTCTGTTTTCACATTCTGAAAAATCCCAGCTGTTAAATTGACGGACCTTAATATATATATACATATATATATATATATGTATATATATATATATATATATATTTTTTTTTATTTTGAAGCTGCAAAATACGAATTTTCAATATGTGACTTTTTTTCATTTTGCAATTTCAAAATAAACCATTAAAAATTAAAAAAAAAAAAAAAAAAAAAAAATACATTTTTGAAAAAGGTCCGTCCATTTAACATTTGAGAATTTTCTGAATGTGAAAACAGAATTTAAAAATATGTATTAGTTAGTAAGTTATTTGTAAAGAAAATTTCCCCATAGAATAACATTAGATCGGGTTTCCGGCGACGGTAAGTGAAGAGGGCCGTTAAGACTTCTTTACGACAGGAATATGCATTTCTCTAGCGCTTTTTACTTTCTCGTACTTTCATAGTAGAGAAAGTATTGTTTTTGGGTCAAATTTTCGAAATTGGATTTTTATTATATTTACATGTTTTGAAGACGCCTCAATCCGAAGAACAGGTTTCTAGCTGTCTGTACCTGTTTATACGTCTGTTTTTGTGTGCTTGTCTATGCGTCTCTCTGTGTGTGTGCCTGTTATCAGCTTATCTTATGAACAAATAGAAATAAGTCCGAATTCGGTATTCTATATCTGTATCATATAGGAATGGTGCACTAAACTTTTTGTTGAGATCAAACAACTGATTCGTCTACAGAGATATCGTATAGAATTCAAATACATTATGTGTGTGGGCAAAATTTCTGGTAGCCACAGGTTAACAACTGTAGGCTGCCCTAAACAAAATGAAAAGAGCATGTATATTTGAATGCATAAAGGTATGTATTATGTAGAATATGGTATGTAAGTTATTCATCATTTGTATACAGAGCTAGCCAAAAGAATTTGGATATATTGAAGTCATACTTTTAAATTCCTAGAAGTTGATATCATGTTTTGTTATTTTATTTTTAATAAAAGGCTAAGTACACAATAGGGTGTGTATATAATTTAAATACGATATAAAGATCTCCCCAAAACTAAACGAAAACGTTCTTTTCTATTCAATGTAATCAATGCAAGTGTTTTACTTTATTTTACCATGTCGATAAAAATTGATCAGAAAAGAAACATTTTGCTCTTTAAAATTCAATTTTAAGCTTTGATTTTTTTTATTTAATATCGTATTTTGATGTCCTGTGAATACGAAAGTCATGTTTATAGCGGTTGATCTCTCTTTATGTTTGTTTTCAGCGTAACTGAAAAACAAATATTTGATATTTTGAAATTCATGTGAGATTTTCTTATGGAAAGTTTGAAGGAGTGATGGAATTGAAAGCTGTCTGTTTAAATTTAATGAAAGCCTTGAATTATTTATTTATATAAATGTACCTACTATTATCGAGTAGGAGGTTGAGAGGGCAATGCCACATCCTGCCCTCATACAGAATTATTTGTCAAATAAAACTATTCCAAAATATCTAGAAATTTTATTTATTAATTCAGCAACCATGAAATTAATTTTAGATAAAGTGGAGTATAAGCTTGATTTTTTATGTGAGAAGTGCCGAGCTGATTATCAGCCGGGGTAGCTCAGTGGTAGTACAACCCCATGTTAAGCTCAGGGCCCGGGTTCAATTACCGGCTCTAGTACTTTTCACATAGTTGGTATAAAAAATAAATCTTACACTCCACTTTTTCTAAAATTTATTCCTAAATCTGTTTAAAATTTCTTAAAAAGTAGGTTCATATACAGTGTTTGTTATCTTACACCTTTACCTGCAACCTATTTTTACAGTATTGAAACGCAGGGTAAGAGAGTGATGTGTGAATAACATAGACACACCAGATTATTTACCTTTAAAAGACTGTCATTGTAGAACTCAATATTGCGTCCAAAACGGGGTTATTTAACTCTATGCCTTCCTGAAATTAAAAAAGATCGACATTAATAGCTGTAATTTATAGCATTTTTTTACAGAAGTATCAATTAATATGTCGAATAAATTTCATGAAGGTATCTCGGTTGTTTCTGAAGAATAACCAAAACTTTACGATACTTCTTCGTATAAAACAGTTACAGACCTTTTGCGTGATATTTTAATCTATAGCTTCCCGAAATAAAATAAAACAGCATTAATCGTTGTAGTTTGCAGCATTATGTACATAAGGATCAAATTAATATGCAAAATGAACTTTTCTATACATCTTAGTTCTTTTTAACTAATATTAAAATTTTGCGACATCCCTCTCTAATAACACCATATTAAAAATAAATTTTGGGGGGAATAAATATGTTTCGAATTTGCTTCAGGATTTCTGTTTTTATATGAAAGTAAATATAATAATTTCAAGTTTTATATATCAAGTCCGATATTTAATGTTACGGTATAATCTTCTTATTTAGAATTTTTATTCGCTTAACTCTGAGCAAGATTCATTTGAAACTGATAATGTGTCCGAACCTGATAAAGAGTTTCTATCAGTGAGCGCCAATGTGGTTTTGAAAAAAAAAAAAAAAAAAGAAGAAGAAGAAGAAGAAGAAGAAGAAGAAAGAAGGAAACTATTTTAAAGCTCTAAAATGAGAAACTTCACTTAATGATATTTTGTACTATGCAACTTCAAAATAAATTTAAAAAAAAAAAAAAAATCGATTTTTGTAAAATAAGAATAAATTTAATGGTCACATAACTTCCAAATATGAAAATGAAATTTAAAAAATATATTATATAATGAATGATGATTGGGCAAATTTCTCAGTAGTCTAACTGGACATTCAAATGATTTCGACGCTGTCTGATACGTCGCTCCTGCCTCGACATTCTTTAAGTACGAATAATCTAAGTTTAATTTTTTTGGTAATTGCGTATGTCATTTCGAAATCCCCAAAGCTGTTATTCTCATTTCTTGCGCAGGCCATGAAATAGAGTCGCATCAAATGACTTCATTATATGAAAAATGGCCTCCCCCCCTTTTTCCGAAAATGAAATTATTGTGTAATATACTTATTTCTGTCGAAGGCTGTTTGATTTCCTTCGACCTGTGCATACGTCATTTAAGGTCTCTCCTTAACTGTGACTGTGGGTTCGACCCGCATAAGAATTCCATTGCTTCTGTTCCAAACTGCAACGTGTTTTGGGGAAATTTGAGTCCATCTTCATGGACATGTAAGTTCACATTGCATTTTTTTTCTTAACAATTCAGGGTCAACGTTGCAGGATACACATATTTCCCAACATATGTCACTAGTAATGCTTCACGCAGTTTCATCTGCGCTTCATTGTGAAACCCCTGCGAATTCGAGAAGCAGCTCCACATTCCAGCCCGTTCTTCAAAGTAGTTGGAAATCCATCTAAGAGATGTTTTTGATTTTTCTGCCTCTTAGTTTGAATTTCACCGAGTGTGTCGGATCTTGCATACGACCTTCCTCCAACTGGGTCACCATTTGAAGATATATAAAAGAAATGAGAGAAATGAATACAGTTTGTTTTTGTTTCTTATGCGTCGATTTCACTTTATTTATGCAGGTCCTTTCGTGTTCAATTCAATAAAGCTGTTGTTTGTATCGTGTGATGTAGTTTATCCACTGGCACATTGAACAGTGAAACTTGTGATTTAAAGAAACTCTCGATACAAATAAAGAAAAATTGCAAAATCTTCTTAGAGTAGGGGAAACCGGTAATCCGGATCTAGGTCGATGCTAGATTTTTGATCAGTAACGTGATTTACTATGGAAATGCACATTGTAAGTAAATTCAGTTAAAAAACAGAAAACTTTTGTAGTTTTCCTCCAGAAATTTTCTATTTCCTAAAACTCCAGAAATTTGCTGTGAAACTGCTTTTCTATCTGTTATAGGTCCGCAGTAGCCCAGTCGGTAGAGGGCCGGGCTCGTAATTGGAAGATTGCGTGTTCGGTACTCAAGCGGGCCAAAGACCGTCGTGTACACACTAATTGTTGCTGTTGCTCGTGAAATCTATCGTGGCTGCAACGTCCTCCCCGTCCCCCATCAAAATTATACCTCTAGGGGTTACCGAAGCGGGGAAGACATCCTCTCCGTGTAGGATTAAAATTTGTCATGGCATGTCTCCGTACCACCTCTAGGAGTGAGTCCCAGACTGTCGCCAATTGCCCATTGAGCAGCACTAATGCGACGCAAAACCTAGTCAACCAACCAACCCCAATCTGTTATAAAAGACGCATTTTTTTTTTTTTTTTTTCTGTAACCAGATAAAATCTGTATCAATGCTTACATATTTTATGTTTTAGAGGGGGTTATATAAAAAGAAGTGGTATACGGCGGATCAGCATGCAGAGCAAATGTTGTCTACTCAAGATGGTTGGCGCAGTAGTAGCGCTATCGTAGCAGCCATATTGAGTCTATCAAAACATTAGCTGGTGATGTATTACTCCACTAGCAACATATTTTCTCCACATGCAATCTTCAGGATATTCTATGGATGAAAAGATATCCTAGGGACATCTTCAGTATGAACTATGGATAAGTGTGTTGTTAGGGTTGACTTCGTTGACCATTCAAATATAACTTCTGCGGTAAGTTCTCAGCAATATAGCTCCACATAAAAAAATTCCAGATGCTTCGCTGCATTAAACACATAATAATACCCTCAATTTGGATATTTACTGTGGACAAGGGTAAATATCTAAGTAGGAAACAACATCTTATCTTACACATAATAAATTACTCGCCCCACATATACATTTATTATACAACTGTTCAATTTCAATTTATTAAATGCATTTTAAAATTAAATAAGCGGCTTTTTACATTTTGGTTAATTGTTTGGAAGTATAATTAATTTTCACAAAACTTACGTGATTTTTCACTAATTATTTTATATATTCACACATGAGATAACATTTTTAAAAATCTGAATTAAACCCTGATTAGGTGCCCACTTTTTTGTAGGAATTATTGCTAGCGCTTCAATAGTTTTCTGCTGACTGTAAATATTTGTTATTTTCCTTATTTGTTCAAAAATGACTCTAGATTATTTGGTGTAATAATAATAAAAAAAAAATGTGGAAATTTCTCTTGTTTTCCCAATCTTTCAAGAATGCTATACATGTCGATATTTGTTTCTGTGTAAAATTCATGAAAACTAAAGTGACTTTTTATTTTAATATTTATAAATATAAGTAGGCATAATTTATGACTTTCTTCTATATGTAATATAGAGAAAGTACTGGATTCGTGAAAATTTTCAACCTCCGTTTTTTGATGGATTTACACGTTTTGGGATGTCCTGAACACGAATTGATAGTTTTTAGAAAATGTCTGTCTGTCTGTGTGTATCACGATTTTTGTGGACACTGTATCTCACGGACCAATGAATGAAATTTAACCAAACTTGGTATTTAGTTGCACCCTGACATAAACTGGTGCAGATTAGATTTGGGGATCAATCGCTCAACAGGTGGCGCTGTGATCGCCTTTTTTGTAAACTTTTAACATGGCAGTATAGGACAAAATTTCGTATAAATTTGCATAATGAAAGTTATTTTACACTTGTGATTGTAAAATTAATATGAATTATTGATAATAGTAGTACTTAAGTAGTAAAAAAAAATTGTACATGTGGGGGCATCGCTTCCCCCCCGCAGGGGGGGAGGGGGGTAAATTTTCAAGATGGGTATCTTTCGAAAGGTAGGGACAAAACCTTTAAAACGAATGGTTGAACTATAAAACAAATTTGTCGATTTTTTTTACTTTTAACGAAAAAAAAAAAAAAAAAAACTTTGAAAAAAAAAAAATCGTTTTTTTTTTTTTTTTTTTTTTTTTTTTTTTTGTAAGATTTAGTCTAAAACTTGGTGGCATGGAACATTAAACACGAAATTCTAAAAATTATTCATTTTGTTAAAGTGTTTTTTTTTAACTATCTGGAAAAAAAAAAAAAAAACTCTTTCAGAGCTATAAACTATTTATTTTATTTTATTCATTAATTTTACTGTTTTATTAACATATTTTATTCGTTGATAGTGTGGTAATTTTAAAGGCTAATGTCCTTTTAAACCCATGAATGTATCGCCACAATTTTCAAACACGCCGATGTAAATAGACAAAACATTTAATATTTTGTCATGCTTGGCTGGCAACATTCGTCGATTACTACTATTATTATTTTTTGTTTTTCTGTTTATCTCTTCAATATAAATTTCACTTACAAATAATAAGCTGGAATTTATCGTTTTTCTCCATGCAGAAAATTGTTCTTTGAAGAAATTCTCTCATTCTTTTACGCGGCTACTACGGAAGAAAGGCCTTGGTTATCTTGCATTTTTCATAACTTTGAAGTGGCAGTCAGTTATTCGCTAATTTGTGGAATAAACACGCGTGAAACTACGCTATATGTTTCCAATTTAAAATATTTGTTTGTCTTTGAAGTTTTTTCTCTTCTTAATATTGTCATTGAGAACACGAGTGTATTTATTTGGTTTTATTTTCAATTTCAAATAGACTTTTTTTTTTTTTTTCAATTTTTCTTTCTAACCCATGATATAATAAAATAATTCGTCATTTTTTTTTTTTTTTTTTTTTTTTTTTCTTTCTTTCTTTTTCTTTTTCTTTTTATGTCGCTTTATTAAGTTTTGACTATATGGATTGAGCCTTTAAATATTTGCTAAGTTAAAACAAACTTATTATAAACTTATTATAATTATACAGGTGAACAGTTTTGTCATTTTTAGAAGATTATCCATCTATTTATTATATATTATCCATCTATGTTTATTTTTAACAATCACATTAATATTGTTCTGTACTAAAGCAAACTAATCTACGATAACTAGCAATTTTTATTTTTCTCCTTCAGTTTTTAGCCTGTGAGTTTAAAGTTTTCGCCTTTTTTTTTAGATATACATTATTCATGTCGCTTTATTAACTCCTGGATATATGGATATAAAATTGTGTTTTAATAGTACTAATTTATTTTGTACACTCCTATAGCATTTCTGTTTTAGTTTCTCACTTTCTTCTCTTTTCTTTTTTAATTTGACGTGTAATTTTGTGAAACTTTTTAATCATTTCTTTGTGAGTTTCAAACAAATGATAAAATGTATTTGATAATTCCAATATTAAATGCTATACGGAAGAATCTACAACAATAAATATGACTCTCTACCAACCAACCAATCTTTATTTACGTTTTATTTATTTATTTATTTTTCTAAGCAGCTATTTCTTGAAGAAACATTTTTAAATTATGTAATTTTTCTGAATGAACCATTTTATTATTATTATTATTATTATTATTATTATTATTATTATTATTATTGAGGGGTCCGTTTTAGGGCTGAGATGATTTTTGCTGAATAGGATAGACCTTTGCATAACAGACTGTCGTTGTCAGTAGTTTTATATTACCCTTTCATATTTATTTTTGAGAATCGTAAGATGTTTATACCACTATTTATTAATTTATTTTTTTTAAAATAACTAAATTTAGTAATGCAACTTTAAAGATTATCGGCTATTAAAACATACACACACACCGAAATAATAATAATAATAAATAAATAAATAAATAAAATGTAGGATGAAAGGAAGAAAAAGAAAAAAGAAAAAAGAAAGTTGTAAATATGTTAAACAAATATAAATATGGGGAAAAAATGTCGATGGTATTTTATGAGGATGTAAATAAAGTTAAAGTATCGAAAATAAACATTCTAATTATACAGACAGAAAAATCTATCGAAGTAATTCAGTAACAATAATAATAAAAAAAAAATAAAGTAATACATTTTTTTTTTATTTTTAGTAATATATTTTTTCTTTTCCTTACAGGTAAGTGTAGAAACAGATATGAATTATCCTTATGTGTTTATGTCTCATCCTTTAAAGGTAAATCAATTTTAACTATTTGTATTTGTTTTTGGTGTTTAAAACTGTTTAATAATGCTACATAAATGACAAATACTAACTCCAACGTTTACAAGAAAGGGGAGAGGTTAGAATATTTTAGAAATAATAATAACATAACGCTATCATCCCTATTATGAAAAATGTGAAGGCTTTCCCCAAATTATAAATGCAGATTTATTTTTTCTTCTTTTTAAATAGCTAATATTTAAATACCATGCAATAAAAACTAAATGTTTTGTAAATGTGGATATAATTACTTCAAGAATTCGGTAATCTTTTATCGTAGAAGGCCCATTCCTTATCCTTATCATTGCATGAGTATTGGTATTTTAATATGGTGACACATATAAATTAAAGTATAAATGCAAACGAAGAAAATATTATTTGTTAAAAAACACAACAAAGCTATATAAATATATGTATTAAAAGAAGGGGTGATGAGAGGCTTTTGACTCGTGCAATATCTCAAAATTATATTTAAACCGACTTCATAATATACTAAGCAGATTAAATATATATATAAACAGTTTAATTTTCAGAATAATATTTATAATAATTAAAACTAATAACTCAGTCGGAACATTTAATTTTAAACCTATTTTAATAATTTTTTTGAAAATTGATTAAAAATAAATCTCAATTTATAGTAACTTTTTTCTTACAGAATTTTGGCTTTTTTTTTTTTTTTTTTTTTTCCAATCTTCATTTGTGTGTGGAAATGATGATATCTTCGTTATCACCTAAGTACTATACTTGCATAATGAAATATACAGGGTGACATTGAATTCATGGGCCAAACATTGCATATGATAAAGATTCAAAATTGCATAGGAACCTATAACCGCAAATGCCACCTTAACCTTATATCCCCCACCCCCTCCCTTCTTCTTCTTTTTTTTTTTTTTTTGTTTGTTTGTTATTTTTACTTTCATCTATATTCAACAGAAGAAAGTATTGTATTCGTAAAAATTTTCGACTTCGGGTTTTTGATGGATTTACACGTTTTGAGAGCTGTAGAATACGATTTGACCATTTTTAGAAAATGTCTGTCTGTCAGTCTGTCTGTGTGTGTGTGTGTGACAAAATTTTGTGGCAACTGTATCTCAGGAACTACTGCACAGAATTTCATACAAATTGGTATGTAGTTGCACCTTGACATAAATTAGTGCCTATCAACTTTTGGTAAAAATTGTTTTACAGGTTGCGTTGCCATCCTGCTTTTTCTAAATTTTTAACATGGTGATATAGGACAAATTTTTGTATAAATGTGCATAAAGAGAATTATTTTTTAGTAATCATTATGAAATTTACAAGAAATATTGATAATAGAGAGAGTCAACTGGGAAAATTTTTTTATATGTGTAGGAGCCTCGCCCCCCCTCGAGGGGAGTAAATTTTCAAGATGAGTATCTTTCGAAAGGTCTCGTCAATACCTTTAAAACGAATGGTTGAACTATAAACCTGTGATAATTTAAAACAAAGTTATCGATTTTTTTACTTTTAACGAAGAAAAAAAAATAAAATCGTAATTTTTTTTTTTTTTTTTTTTTTTTTTTTTTTTACGAAATTTAACAAAACTTGGTATTTAGTTGGCCTCTGACATAACCTGGTGCTGATTAGATTTGGGGATCAATCGTGGCGCTGTGATCGTATTTTTTCTAAATTTTTAACATGGCAGCATAGGACAAAATTTCGTATAAATGTGCCTAATGAGAGTTATTCTTAACCTGTGATTGTAAAATTAATATGAATTATTGATAATAGTAGTAGTTAAATAGGAAGAAAAGTTTGTGCATGTGGGGGCATCGCTTTCCCCCCTGGGAGAAGTACCCGGGGGAGGGGGTAAATTTTCAAGATGGGTATCTTTCGAAAGGTCTCGTCAATACCTTTAAAACGAATGGTTGAACTATAAATATGTGATAATTTAAAACAAAGTTATCGATTTTTTTACTTTTAACGAAAAAAAACTTTGAAAAAAAATCGATATATATTTATATATATTTTTTTTTTAAATATTGTTACTGAGTGAATTTGTATAGGAAAATATAGAAGAAAGTCTTGTGGTGGCCACAACATACTAGTTTAACATATGTAAACGCTTTTGAATATTGAATTTTTAACATTTTTTTTTTCCTTGTGAAAATGATTACATAAAAAGATATACTTAGTAATATAGCTGTTTCTAATAAATGAGTTTAAAGCTAAACTTGCATTAATGAGAATATTGTACACATTGGCGCAATTACTACAATATTGTGTAATTACACAATTACTACAATATTATGCAAGTAAAGAGCTGTTTCCCATTTCCTCAGCATTTCTTGTTTTTCCCAGCAAACATAGAAGTGACATATTTCTTATCAAAAAGACATTTGTCCGACACGCGATGCGTCATTTCGCTGCCAGCAATTCGTAACCTTTATGTGTCGAAAGTGTCTGCTTTATCCATATCCTCACCATACTTGCCAACATCCTAATTAATATCCCGTAGTATTGTTAGCCCCGCCTTCTTTTTCACACCAGTGTCTTTTTAGAGAACTTTTTCTTTTTATTTAATCGTAATTGCATTTGGAGAATATTACTCTGAAACTTTACTGGTGTGAAAAAAAGAGCGGGACTAACAACACTACGGAATATTATATAGGATGCCTCACCGATACGTAAAATAGTTATTGATGTGGTGTCAGATATTTAACACGATTTCGAGCTCCCGGATACTTCCGTTACATAATCGACAAAAATATCGGCGAGTTGCGACATCACCGACACGGGAACTGATATAAATATGACCCCTCACTGATTTCAGAGACATCTTTTGGTTATCTTACTATATTTAATTTTCGATACTTAAAACTTTAAAATGCGGGATCCCTTCATTTGAAGGGTTGGCCTTTATCTTTTCTAATGATAATTGACCATATAGAAATTAGTATGATTTTGTAATACTACAAGTTAGCAGCTTTTTAGCATGCAAACTAGTTTATCATGAATATTTAGCGGTGGCAGTTATTTAAAAAAAAAAAAAAAAAAACGAACCCGAATAGCGATACAATATCGGTAATATTTTTATTCTTTAAATCTGATATTAAAAAATTATCATGTCTCTGATGATATTAGGATAACACATTGCATTCGATACTTTAGTAGCGCCTCGTAAAACTGTCGGACACCTGTCTGATTACAACTATTTGATACTCACGTTTTACTACGTTAAAATATCATATTTTTGCTACCGCATAGACACCGTTTAGGCGTTATAACTTTATATATCATGAAAATGGTATCTAAATGTTACAAGAAAATAGACAAATCTGATACCATTGATACCAGAACGTAAATTTTCTGATATTTATGAGTTTGCTGGATCAAATCTGAGCCCATATTGCTATAATAAAAATAATAATAATAATAATAAATGCTTCCTTATATTAATTTTACCTACCCTTAAAATTTGGCTCCTCGAATTCAGGAACATCCTGAAACGTGTGTATTAATTGATTAGAAATGCATATCTATTACTGAATGTATAGATTAATATTTATGTTTATGGATTTAGTAAAATACTAACATTGTTGTTGTTATTCTTATTCTTATTCTTATTAAATTTGGACTTTGTTCGCGAAGTTTTTGTTCGCGAAATCGTATTTAAGATGTAAAATAATTCAGTTAATGAAACAATATTGAATAAATAAATAATAAAATCCATATTCAAACAGGGTCCGTTCATCTTCAGTTCAATGCCACCTAAATCACTGAACCGTGCTACGCAATTTCCAGCTTCAGCATAACTAGATGCAACCAATTTTGACAAAATATTTTATTTCAATTCAATTTCACTTTTTATTTTTGAAATGCACGTTTGGCGATTTTTATTAGATCTTCTTATATTTGATTTCGAACCAAACTACAAATTTTTAATCAAATCTCTGCGACCACCCAACGTCTGAGCGTTTTGTTTTGGTTGAATATTTCCAAAACAAAATAAATCATAAATATTTTCGAACGCTGTTATCAAAATACCTATTTAAAAAAAGGAAATGAAAATATGCATTAAATAATAACAGGAGATTTTAATGTATTGTTAAAATAACATGAAAGACTCTTTTATTTCTCCCTAAAATTTTATTTTTCTCTTATGATAGGGTCCTCCATGTCCATTTGAATTTTTTCATTCTAAATACTTTTTTTATTTCGCATATATATTTTTTTAAACTAATAATTGAAGCCGAGTCAATGTTCTTGAAATAACGAAAGAACCATTATGCTGGAGCCTGGAGCATAGAAGCGTTATGAAAAATACGGAGATTCATTCACCTTAGAGGTAAACAAGCAATCTCACCAGATGGAAAAGTTCTTAAGAAGAACAATGAAGAGAGCTTTGCGATTGTTCTGAACGAACAGGTTCGCTTCCACCATCAGATTACGATAACTTCGGAGACACTTTTTTTTTCTTCTCTTTTTTAACAGACTGCAACAATGCGTGATTAGTACGGATGTTATGCCCACCACCCTCTGGCAAATTAGCTGATCGTCAGAGGTTGACAGCCCCATAACAGTTGCTTTTGAGGTTTTTTTTTTTTTTTTTTTTTTTTTTTTTTTTTTTTTAAATAAGAAATTTATTTTTTAATTAAAAAAAAAAATTAATTTATATGCAGTATGTGTCTGTATGTGCTATTAATATAAGTAACTGTATTCAGCAAAATATTTTTAACACTGTATGAATAATTTAAGAATTTTCACATCCGTTTTGTTTTCTTTTATTTTTCATTACGGTTTGAAATCAATATGCCTGAAAATGATGAAGCAAATTTTTACAATGTCGAACTATGAAATTTTATAATTACGATTAATCTTTTCAATATATTTTTTTTAATTTAAATGAAATGATGAAGCAAATTTTTACAATGTCGAACTATGAAATTTTATAATTACGATTATTTTTTCAATAATTTTTTTTAATTTATATGCAGTATATGTCTGTATGTGCTATTAATATAAGTAACGCTTTGTATTCAGCAAAATATTTCTAACACTCTATGACTAATTTAAGAATTTCACATAAGTTTCTTTTTCTTTTTTTTTTTTTTTTTTTTTTTCCATTACGGTTTGAAATCAATATGCCTGAAAATGATGAAGCAAATTTTTACAATGTCGATCTATGAAATTCTATAATTACGATTATTTTTTCAATATTTTTTTTTTTTTAATTTTTTTTTATTTATATGCAGTTTATGTCTGTATGTGCTATTAATATAAGTAACGCTTTGTATTCAGAAAAATATTTCTAACACTGTATGAATAATTTAAGAATTTCACATCAGTTTCTTTTTTCCTTTCTTTCTTTCTTTCTTTTTTTTTTTTTATTACGGTTTGAAATCAATATGCCTCAAAATGATGAAGCAAATTTTGCAAAGTCGAACAACAAAATTTTATAATTACGATTATTTTTTCAATAATTTTTTTTAATTTATATGCAGTATATGTCTGTATGTGCTATTAATATAAGTAACGCTTTGTATTTCAGCAAAATATTTCTAACAAATAATTTAAGAATTTCACATCGTTTTTGTTTTCTTTTATTTTTCATTACGGTTTGAAATCAATATGCCTGAAAAGGATGAAGCAAATTTTTTACAATGTCTAACTATGAAATGTTATAATTACGATTATTTTTAGTTTAACTCTATATAAGATAGAAGGGCGATTGCTTGTTATATCTTGGATACCTTTTACTAAGTGAGATAAAAAATATGTGTTAAATCCTTTATCTATATGCATCGGTAACTCAGTACGTAGCAGTGCGTCAGTCTCATAGTATTTAAAAAAAAAAAAAAAAACAGTATATTTTATTTTTATTTATTAACTGATTTTTTTCACACTAAAATTAACATAAATTAAGAAAAACATAACATATGATAAAAAAAATAGATAAGAATATATAGTGAGCACATTATTGTATTAAATATACGTATATTTTATCAATTGATTTTTGACATTAAAATAAGAACAAGGTAAAACACGAGGAAAACATTTCCTTTTTATATATCTTTTACTTTTAATTTCCCCCACCACCCTTTCTTTTCCAATAAATTTTTATTGCTTATTTTACTTGTTTGGAGAAGAGCAATCAAGTCAAAAGTAAAAGATAAGAGATAAGAGATAAGAATTTTCATAAGCTTATCATGAAAAATCAGAAATATTGATTCTGTATATTTTCTCGTTTGCGATGATTTTTTCAAATCTTAATTACTATTATGGTCAACGTACAGTATCTCTAAATATAATTTCAATAGTAGTTTTTTTTTTTTTTTTTTTTTTTTTTCAGTAGTTGCTTTTAAGTGTGGCAAAATGTTTAGGAATAAAATTAAGTTGTTAGCGTTACTAATGTAACTGAATATTTTTTTATCTTTTTGTCTGGATAACTTTGTCTTCCTTTTTCTTCTAACTGATATTGTATATTTAGAAGTTGGACTAATTTTGAGATACAATAACCGCCGCTTAATAAATTCACTGGTTAATAAAATCAGTTGCTTAATATGATCAAATTGCTGGGACCGGAATCAAATCATTGCAAATTATTTTAAAACCGCCGCTTAATAAAATCAGCATCGCCTGTTAATAAACTAAAAAAAAATCGCTCCAGCAGCTAAAATGTCATTTATGCACGCTAAACAAAATTTTCATTTATACTGTTTAAAAAAATAAATAAATAAATAAAATGAAACACAGCAATCCCCGTTATCTCTCTTTTCGAAAATTTTACACTTACAGCATAATTACAAATTAAACACGCCCCATTAGTAACAATATCAAAGAACGGTTTTCTTCAAAGCTCGGTAAAAAGTTAAAAATTTGATTTGATTCGCAAGTGATAATTTATTTTTTTAAATTATTAAAGGAAAATTTCTAATAATTATTTTGAAATAAGCAAGAAGTTAAAACGTAAGGATTCTAAATTTAAAACATAGAGTGAACTTCCCTCAAAGTAATGATGATTTTCCTCAAAGAAAAATGCATTAACTTGGGATGTGTTTAATTTATTATATTGAAGGAACAATTAATCAATTATCTTTCAAAAATTAATTAATATTGTTTAGAAATTCTATTACTCGTTATCGTTTGAATTTTTTTCCAAACAAAGGAAAATAATACCTTTTTCTTATGTGCAGAAACGTTCGCCGGATATAAAAATCAACCGCTTAATAAAATCATTTTGCTCAGGACGAATGTGACTTTAATAAGCGGTGGGTACTGTAATTGATTAGCTTTATGTAGCCTTTCAAAGAGAAATCTTAAAAGCTTCCGATCAATGAATGCAATAATCAACAATTAGTAGATGCCACTTTTTCTCTATTAGATTGACGCAATGTCATCTGTATATATACTATCTATTCTTGTAATTGTATTTGTTGATATCGATAAAAGGAGGGTGTTTGTTGATTACAAAATTAAACTGATTAATGAACAAGAAGCTTTGTAATCATAAATAGTACAAACGCACAACAGTAGTTTCGGGTCGAAATAAGGGCACAGCCCTACATTAGGTGAAATAAGTTACCGTTAAGTTGTCGCTTTCATAGAGTGCACATTTTATGGCATGATAAAGAGATAGGCTGTTATACACTGACGCAAAATAATTGTTGTAATTTTTTTTTATGTTTGATTACAGAGTTTTTTTATTCATTTTTTTTAAACCAGTTTTTCCGCGCATTGTATTGCAATGGTAAGAGCTTTTTTTAAAAGACAAATTTGTTTATCTATCTTAATCTTTCTTAATCTTTTTCTTAATCTTTCAATTATATTTAAAACATTGCATGCAAACATATTTTAAAAATTACTCATGCAATGTTATCTGTAAGAAATTGAATTCAAAATTGCTATCAACGCCCCTCTATTTCTAAGGAATTGTTATACTCAGAAATGAAAATATGCAGAAAGTAATTATATTTTCCATATTTTGCAGATTTTTACTATTTTATTTGGGGAGATAGGGGGTGGGGGGGGGGGTACTTTACCATGTTTTTATTAACTTCGATTCTTGTTTGTTTGTTTGTCCAGTACAAATCTTGTAATCGATTTTTAACTAACTTCCCAACAAGCTAGACTTTTAAAACTTTCAGGACACCTCATAACACGGTGACAATACATTTTTTTAATACTTTTAGTCAACTGTTTCAGGTCCCAACTGCCTACGGCAGTGTTTATATGATTCGACAGAAAATTTATTTAACTAACTAACTTCCCAACTAGCTAGACATTTGGAACTTTCAGAATAGTTCAGAACACGGTGAAAATGCATTTTTTAATACTTTTAGCCAACTGTTTCGGGTTCCTGCTACCTTTGGCAGCGTTACCAGTACAAAGCTTGCAATCGATTTTTCACTAACTTCTCGACTAGCTAGACATTTGAAACTTTCAGGATAGCTCAGAACACGGTGAAAGTACATTTTTTTTTAAATTACTTTTAGTCAACTGCTTCAGGTCCCTATGTTAAGAAGATGAGCGGCCGTCGTAAAAGAAAACATATTTTTGCTGATGGCTTTAGCTGTAAGGTAAAAAAAGCATTATTAAAACTGAATTTCGATTAAAAGGTCCAGGCTCGGAATTAACTCAGATACATATTTTGTTCTCATACCAGTTTATTGCAGATATTCCAAATGTACGTGACCATAGTCAATTAACAGAATATACTAAGTTTTTTTAACGAAAAAATTCTGGAGTGGGGAAACAGTGCGGAGGAACAGGCCGGGCCCTGGGCCCGAATCGCTTTTGAGGCTTTTACATCTTTCGTGGTCAGTAAACAGTAAGAAAGTGTTCGCTCCTAAACTGAAGCAAAACAAATGACAATGCATTTGGCGTTGAATTACATGCCAAGTTCAAAGTTTGAGAAATATAATGGTTGCATTACGTTAAGAATATTCACATGTACATTTTTAAAAAGTGTCGAGTCATTTATTGACCGTTGTTAGGGAATGTTGGCATGATTTCGCCAAGATTTAGACCCTGGGAACGTAACTAACTAAGCACATATTTTATTTGATCGTTGATGTAAATTAGGCGACGAGAGGCTGCTTCGCTGTAAGATTAAAAGACACCGAATTAATTATTTTCTGGTTTCACAAAGCAAAAGGAAAGAAATAAGTCAAAACATTATCATTTACAGAGCGAAAAGAATTTTCAGTACATTAAGCATGTTAAGTGAATACTGGGAACAGATCAAAGATTTTTGTTTCAGTTACATTGGAAAAGACATGAAAGGGAAGATATAAAAATTAGAAAATGCATATTGTAAAATTTATTATTTAAAGGATAAAATCGTTATATTTTAAGTAGTTGTTTAAGATTAAGGAATCTAATTTATAATTTAATTTATTTAGATAATTTACCTGTCCCTTCAAAGAGAAAAATATAAATTTTATAATATGTGATAATCTATATCACATATTTTCTCATAATTTACCTATCCCTTCAAAGAGAAAAATATAAATTTTATAATATGTAATAATCTATATCACACCCTATTGCCTTCCGCAGCGTGTATATGATTCAACAGAAAATGTATTTAACTAACTTCCCGACTAGCTAGACATTTAAAACTTTTTTTAATTACTTTTTAGTAATTTTTTACTCACGCAAGAAAGACCAATTTTGTTTACAAATTGAACATTTACTTTACTTTATTTTTCTTTTTGTGAGAAAATATTTTGGGAAATTATTTGTGTTAAATGATATAAAGCCAAATTGGATGTCATTTCGACAAAATTAAATTTCATAAAATTATTAAATATTGGAAAGGATTCCTATCCAAGTCTTTTCCTTCTCGGCTTAAAATTACAACGGAAAAACTACTGTAAATAATTTAAATCTTATGTAAAACTGCAGGCGGAAAGTAAACGGAGATGTTAAAAAAAAAAAAAAAACTATCTTTATAAACGTTTTAATCGTAAATATTATTTTAATCAGTTATTAGCCGAAATATACAAAAAATGAAAATGTACAAATAATTTGAGAATCCTGACACTTTATTTTTTAATTAGAATTATAAATTTTACAGACTTTTTTAAGCTCAGATACATGGATGCATGGCTGTATGAACGTTCTCTTAGATTAAAATGTTAACGTGCAATTCAGAGAAATTTAACTTCTTGTTTGTAGTATAAAATATAACCGTTGTTTCCAGTTAAAGCGGAAATATGCATCTTAATATTTCATTTATTATTTTTCTTTGATACAAGATGTTCAAAATTTCCTTCAATCCGTACGACACTGGTCTTCGATGTGTTTGCTGCTAGACTTTTCCGATCGATTCAGGTCAAGGCTTCTTCGACTGGTCTCTCTGTATCGTAGGCCGATGAGATAAAGTTGTGACTCGAAGGAAGTTGGTGTTGGGAGGGAAGGAAATTCGTCTTTCTGAAACAGAGATGTTGGTTTTCCTCCACCAAAGCTGGACTACATTTGAATGTTTCAAGGCTGGACACGAGGATGTTACTTGTAGGTGGAAAATGTTGTCCCATTTGTCTTACAACCAAGTCCTCGCATTTTTCTGTAATGAAATCAGGCTTGTCGTGGTGAGAAACAAAGAGTTATGTACTTATTCCTTTACCTGAGGGTGGAGCTGCTCAATAACATTTGTGGAGCATTGGCTCCCCCGAAATTCTGAAATACTTCGGTATTCGTGAGTTTAAATCTCCAGATGAGGATATCGTAAACGTAAACCATATCTGAAAAACGTAGTACCTTTAAAAAAGGTTTTGCGGGACCACCTCACAGCATGTAAGTGTAATGCTAACGCCATAAATTACAAAAATACGTATCAGATTTTCCGGGTCGAAGTAATGAATCACGGTTCTTCATCATGTGGAAAAGAGCACGTACGAGTGTGGCGTGAAAGCACCAAGCACGTAAATATTTATAACTTTAGAACATTTATTTTTTACTGTCTGAATATACTATAAAATGAAAGTATTGCAATCATGAAAAATTTCGACCTTTAGGTTTTGGTGTATCTGTATTTTTGAGATTTCTCCAGTTCATTTTTTACTATTTTTGTGTACGTGTGCGTGTATTTGAGTGAACATGATGACGTCTAAACGTTTCATTCGATTAAACTAAAAACTAGTACGCATGTTATAGGTCACCGTCGCACGAACTGTATTGATGTTCATGCGTGTACGACTTATAGTTCTTTTACAGGGATACAAAGATGAATTCTTTATAGTATCGGCTCATGGACTCGAAGTGTGTTAACGTCCAAACTCCACATTTTATTACTGCAAATATATTTTATTACAGCACAGAATGTTTTACACTGAGAAAAAAAAATACCACCTTTCTCTAGAAGGAAAAAGTGGTCATTTTCTAAATCATTAAACTAGAAATATAAATTTCCGAGTTATGTGTATAAGGTACGCCAATAAGCTGAATAGACGAAATGATCGAGAATTTCTAGTCTATACATTTCTAGATGGGGAAACAATATTCTGAACTTCTGAACATTCTGAATATTCTGAATCCTTTGTATCGCGAGAAATTCTCGCTTGATTTTCTAGAATTAGGTCATAAACCAAGATTATAGTTTCTAAAACTCACCTCTTGTGTTCGCATTTATTTGCAGAGATTGTTAAATAATATTGACCTCGATAATACAGGCAAACGCTCTAGAATTGAAATAGGGGTTTCTAGAACTCTCTTTCAAAAGGAACTAGAATTTATAAGGATGACATGGAACTATTTTTACTAGAGCCACAGTCTAGATTCTAGATGTCAGTTACAGAATTTTTTCTCAGTGTAGTTATGTTGTAAAAAACGTATTGTACTTCATTATTGCAACACATTTCCGGCATGCTTCCTGATATCTCTCCGAAACTTTTACACTTTTCAATGTTGTTGTATCTATTAACCCTAACAGCACATCTTCTCCAAATGACATCCTCAGGATGTCCTGTGGATTAATAGGACATTTATGGACATCTTCAGGATGCATTATGAACAAGTGTGTTGTAAGGGAAATGACTTTCCTGTAATGTTTGTGAAATTTTGTTACAATTTGTTCCGGACATTTCTCCGTTTACAAAATGAGCGTTTTGAAACATTTTTGCGAATGTGATAATGTTTTGGTATTTTCTAAGAGGTATTTTCTGTTTGGTATTTCTGGAAACATTCGTGTTGTTAGGGTAAGATATAAATTGGTAAGCATGTCATCATCGCAAGAACCGTACAGATTTACATGTGGGTAGGGCTTATAGTTTATATATTTATATATTTATTTTATTATTATTTTTTTTACAGGCATGTAACGTAGAATTTGTATCCGTTGCCATCTATAGACTCATGCTGTTTAAAGTTGACTAAAGTAATTTTAATATTTTTAAAACATTAGAAAGTGATTTGCGTTTGATATTGCGTGCTTATCATGTATAATTCTTTTACAAGACGCATAAATAATTCCGAATGCATTACAGTTTATTGTATGTTTTATTTTCTCTTTTGTTTGTTTAAGGCTTCTCTGACTTAAATTTATTTTAAACAACCCTATAATTACTAAATGTTCCAAAAGTCGAGTGGAGTCACCCCAGATATTTTTTCCATTGTTGTATACATGTTAAGTTAAAAATGTAATTAAAAAAAATATTGTTCTGAATATTTATTGATTATTTTGAGTTTTTTTTTTTTTTTTTTTTTTTTTTTTTCAAGTTACATTTTCTTTTAATGGCTTAAATCTATGATATTAATTTTAAAATCTATGCTTGTTTCATAGCAAAAATCAGTGAACTGAGAAGAGGATGTGAGAGGATAATGTAATTTTTCTTGTTTCAGTAAAAGGATCTACAAAACTTGTTGAGACGTGTAATTATAAAAGGGATTATGGGGCATCAAATTAATCCCGAAATTTCTGCGAAGGTATTAAGGACATACGAATTGCCGCACATTATTATTATTATTATTATTATTATTATTATTATTATTTTAGAAGAGTAAGAAATTTTTAAAAAATATACAGTTCTTTCTAATTATATTTTCGTTAGGATTCTATTACAATTACTCTCTGCTATACATAGAGAAAGTAATGGATTCGTGAAATTTTTCGAACTCCAGTTTTCGATGGATTTACACGTTTTAAGATGTCCAGAACACGATTTGACTGTTTTTAGAAAATGTCTGTCTGTGTGTGTATATTACAAATTTTGTGGACGCTGTATCTCATGAGCCAATGAACGATATTTAACCAAACTTTGTGTTTAGTTGGACCCTGACATAAACTTGTTCTTATAAGATTTAGGGTCCAATCGCTCAACAGGCGACGCTGTGACCCCAATTTTTCTAAAATTTTAACATGGCAGTATAAGAGAAAATTTCGTATAAATGAAGTAAAATTAATATGAATTCTTAATAATAGTGGTAGTAAACTAGGAAAAGTCATTTGTGTATGTAGGAGAATCACTTCCCCGCCTGAGGGATGTAAATTTTCAATATGGGTATTTTTTAAATGATCCCGTCAATACCTTTAAAAAGAATGGTTGAACCATTGATCTGAGATAATTTAAAACAAATATATAGATTTTTATTTTCATAGAAATAAATAAATAAATAAAATAAAAATCGCATTTCTTCTGATGTTGGCACAAAATTGACTTTCTTTTGGCATTTAGTGTTATAATTATGTCAGATAAAAATCGTCTCCATTTATCATGGAAAATAATTTTCATAAATAATGATTTAATAAATAATTTTTACTGAATGAATTTGTGTAAAATTATATTGAAGAAAATCTTGTGGTAGTCACAGCATACTAGCTTTTAATGTAGTTAGTTTATAATGACACCAATCCTTTTCCATGTGTTTGGTATTTAAAACTATTCCCTTTTTTCGTACAATTTCGTTATACGCCATCCCTAAATTTTCTGAATTAAGCGTGCTCTTTTTTTTTTTTTTTTTTTTTTTTTTTTTTTAATATATATATATATATATATAAATTTACTAGTATTTTAAGTGATTAGAATTCTATGACAAAATCTAAATACGTTGAAAAATAAAAATAATTTTTTCATTTAGTTTTTCCCCCTCGAAATAAAACAAAATGCTTTTCTGGTATTCTAATTATTCTAAAACATTCTTTTAATACTTATTTATGTTTTTCATGAAACAGGCTTATATTGAACAAGGATCATAAATATCTTTCCCCTTGTTAAAAAAGAACTATTAGTGACCAGTGACTAATACTCTACAATGTAGGTTCTTTTTTTTTTTTTTTTTTACTGCAGTGAAACCGAACTTTGTATAATACACTCAAGGACAACGTGGAGGATGTCGTTAAGTAGCTGCATTTGTCATTGTGTCATTATACCTAATATTGTACCACAGTTTTTTTCTCTTTATAAAGTATGAACCTCGGAAATTGATATATTTTTCTTTCTTTCTTTGTTTTTGTTTTAATTATAAAGACTAAAAAATATTTATCTGGCAAGATTAATTTAATTTAAACTTTGATACCTGAACCAATAAAAATAAACAAATACTTTCCCGCGAGTTTCGGCGAAAGCTTTGGAAAACTCCGAACGGTAAGTCGGCGATAGTAATCTGAGTCTGAATCAGCCACATCTTGTCTAAAATTTAATCTTTTTAGTAAAGATTTTCATTTCTATATTTTCTGAAAAACTTTGGTTCCTTCTAAATAGTTTTGAATGGTAGAAATCCCTTGTTCTGCCCAAAAAACTCTTTTAGGTGAACCAAATCCAATTTATGTTTAATAAACTCCCGGTTTTTAATAAACTGTATTTTATTCTTCTTGCATTAGTGTTGATTTTTCATAAATGATATTTCGAATATGATAAAAATGTACCATTTTATTTAGATGGGTGTTTATATAAACTTTTACTGAACTATATATATTATTTGCTATTTATAAATATTTTTTTTAATTTTGTACATTTTTTTTAATTTTTCCTTTTAATCTTTTCCTTTTCCTTTTTCTTTTCTTTTCTTTTTTTTTTTTTTTTTTTTTTTCATGTGGTATTATATTGGTTCATGTTTTTTATCTACCATTTGTTAATGATTTATTGCGCTCTATTCATTTGTAGGAAACAAAATGAAACAGGAAAAAAAAAGAAATCTTAAAAATTACACCAACATTTGAATATATATCGAAAATTCTATTATACTTTCTAATTTAGTTTTTAAATCTACATTGGAGTGTAATATTATTAATCCTCAAATGACAATATTTGTATTTATGTTTTTTTTTTTTTTTTTTTTTTTTTTTTTTTTAATGAAAGGGCAATATATTGTGTGTGTGTATATATATATATGTATATATATGCACACACACACACAATATATTGCCATATTTTGTTTATATATATACATAAACAAAAAATATATATATTTCTGCATTCTAAAACAAACACATATAAGTAATGTTAAAAAAAAAATAAATAAATAAATAAATAAATAAATAAATACGAATGTGTTTCTGAAACAACATATTTGGAATAATATTTAAGAAACATTTCTTATGGATACAACCTTCTGGATTATTTTATATGTATAATAAAGTATATTAAAAATAAATAAATAAATAAAAGGGGGAAAAGAAAGTAAAAAGGGAAAAGAAAGAAAGAAACTTTTAAGACAGTGTCCGGAGATGAGAGAAGTCGTGTAGAGCCGCGCCAGATTGTAAAAACGTGAGAAAAATTGCGGCTTTGGCCTTTCTCACGGTTTTGTGAGGTCTAACTGCAACGTTTCCGGCTGCAATCTTTAAGAGACAGTGTCCGGAGATGAGAGAAGTCGTGTAGAGCCGCACCAGATTGTAAAAACTTGAGAAAAATGTTGGGCTTTCTCACGGTTTTGTGAGGTCTAACTGCAATAGAGACAGTGCTCGGAGATGAGAGAAGTCGTGTAGAGCCGCACCAGATTTTAAAACAATATACAGTATATAATTACTAATACTTCACATTAGCAAGTTAATTGTATGATACATTATTTGTATCATACAAGGATGGAAAGCGTTTCGATGACGCGAATTCAATGATTTTTGTTCACCCAAAAGTTTTCACTTCAAATGGAAAGCGTCAGCTGACGATGACGGGAGTTCAAAGATTTTTCTTCACCCAAAAGTGCTCAACGCGCCTAAAGAAGTTTTCACTTCAAAAATATTTTTCTTTTCAAATCTCGCTAAAATATGCGCAGGTTAGACAATCTTATTGGGATAATTAAAAATTAATCAATATTTTTACAAGTAAAAATAGAGTAGTGTATTAAAGTTTTAATTACTGTAAAACCTCTCTAAGTTGGACACCTAAGGTTCCAAGAAAAAGTGTCCAACTTAGAGAGGTGTCCAACTTATAGGGGTTAGACATAATGTTAATGGATACATTCCGTTCCGAGAAAAAGCGTCCAACTTAGAGGGGTGTCCAACTTATAGGGGTGTCCAACTTGAGAGGTTTCACTGTATAACACACATTCTAAAATAGTCGTTTTCATTAATAATAATAATAATAATAAACTTTTTTATTTATTTTATTTTACTTTATTTTTTCTTTTTGCGATAAAAATAATCGACAATAATGTACAATTAAAATTTTAATTGTAAGACATATTCCAAAATGTCTACGTCATAAATTACATAAATCTCAGATGTTGAATTAATTTATTGAAATTTTAATTATACAAGACGCATTTCAAAGTAATAATGCCTTTGTCATATTTCAACAGGTGTTCTTAGAAAAATGTAATGTCCAAATAGTGGCAGGTACTTAATTCTTCAAAATTATGTGTTTAGTGTTAAATTAATGAAACAAGTTTCTTAATTTTGCATCGAGAGAGAGAGAAAAAAAAAATTCAACGATTATTTGTTTAGCTAAAAAAATAATCATTGTTCTGCATTATTTCAATTAATTTGATGTTTCAGTTAATGAAAACTTTTTAAAATCGATTTGAAATGGAAGGGGAGGGGGGAGTGTTAAATATACCTTGACTCATAGGAAAAGAAAATATATATATAATAATATTTTTGTGAATACGAAAGATTATGATGTTCTGTAGGTCAAAAATGCATGTGTCCATAAAATTTTACAGCAAAATCTTGAATAAATTCTAATTTTTCCTAAATATATATATAAATAAATAAATTGAAATTATGCTTACATTATTTGTGAGTAGAATTTAATTTAGTACGACAGGGCATATTTTAATCTGTTCTTCCATGTAAAAACATTCAATAACTGTATTTCATTCTCTAGTACCGGCTACTATACTTATTTCTTAAAATTACTTTAATATAGCTTTAGCATAGGAGCTTCTTAGTGGTTTTTTAAGTTTTTGTTGTCATTTTGGGGCTGAATTAAAATGGGTATCGCAAATGCGTAAGCGGCGAGAAACGTCTGATCTAATTCGGTGTCAAATTTCAAATTTCGCAAACGGGTTCTGTTCTAAAACTGTTCTGTTTCGTTAACACAATTGTTCTCAAATTTATTTTAATTATTTAATTAAAAAAAAAATGTTTCCACGTCGTTCTTCTTTTTTCTTTTCTTCTTTTCTTACCTTTCCCCCCCCTCCCCCCCCCTTTTTTTTTTGACGCGAAAAGAAATATATTCAGTTATTTATTTATTTTTGCCATCCATTTCTTTTTTATTTTGAATGATTTTAAGTTAAAATGATATTTTTACTTAATATTTTTTGAATCAATCATCCGATTAAACTAAAACAAAAACGCGACTTTAGTAGATTTCTTATTAGTAAGTGTACCAATTCTTAGTAAAATCTAATAATCCGGACGGGTACAATGACAAACTTTAAGCTTTATATATTTTAAATAAAAACAAAACAAAAACGTTTGCACGTTCATTCAAGGTATAATACGATAAATGGCGGCAACACAAAATCGCTGTCTGGAAAAAATAGTACGACCTGTCGTTCTAATAAAAAATAAAATGAAGTATGGGAAGAGGATTCATTTTATTTATACTTATTCAAATTATTATTTATCGTTATCTTGTACAATTATAATAAATAAAATTTTCTATATCACCGAATCAAACGAATACAGAAGGTGTTCGAATTAAGCAAATATTAATGATGAAAAAAACATTATGACGAAAATTCTCTTTTTCGTTTTTATATACAAAGTGTTGTAAAAAAACGTGAGAAAAATCCCAACTACCGTAACCAGAAACGATGTCTGACATTCTTCTGGTCATTTAAACACCCTGGCGTTCATTTTGGTCACACCCTGTTGAATTCTTCATTAACAGCCTGAGACACTGCAAAATGGAAAAAAAAAAAGGACCTTACACAGGGCCTCTTTTTCCTTGCCAGGTCTTTGAACTTCTTTTGATTTAGCAAAGATTTTTAGATATACGGTAGATCCATATTTAATCTCGATTGGATTACGCAGTACGTCACGAAAAATGTTACCAAATTTTAACCGGGAATTTTCAATGGATGAAGAAAGTAACAATGTTGTAAAAGTTGACGGTAGTCTGTTACTTTATATTTTTACAAATGATGGTGAAATTTTTAATTGATAATTAAAAATAATACTTCATTGCTTAAATATACACTATTCTGTTTATTTTATTATTTTTTTTAACTATCAATATTTTTTTGTGAATTGGGTATTTGCTAATTTCAAAATAAATGTCATCATACTTAAAGTAATTTTTAAGATTGTTTATTTACAGTATTTGGCAATGCTATTTGCAATACAACTTGTACGTAATTAAACCGAAATATAAAATCGTATGCAAAGCAGAAAATACTTAGAGAAAAAAAAAGTATATTTGCTAATATATTTGTTTTTAGAAAATAAATCTTAATATACAGCACCCGCCGCTTATTAAAATCATATTCGTCCTGGACGAAAGTGGTTCTATTCAGCGACTGATTTTTATATCCGGCGAACGCAACTTTCCTGCACTCAAGAAAATGGTATTACTTCCTGAGTTTGGAAAGAGATTTCAAAATGTAACGTATAAAGGAAATAATAAATAGTACTAATTAATTTTTGACTGAAAAATAAATTATTTGCTCCTTGAAAATAAGTAAATTAAACACATCGCAAGTTCTAATATGTTTTCATTTGAGAAAAATATTCATTATTTTGCCAAAAGTTCACGCTTTTCTTTTAAATGAAATTAACAAAATGAAATTAACATATTTTCAAGATGATTAAAAGCATGTTTTCTGCAGAGAAATGTGTACTCATTCTTAATAATTGGTAATCTACAGTGACTTACAAAAGTGTTCCGACAATGTTTTGTAACCATTCAAATTATATGAAATATCGTATATGAGCTACATAGAATAAGTTGTATAGTTTTTACTGGTGTATATAATATTGATGGCTTGTTTACAGTGATACATAAAAGAATTTTGTTGCATTAGTGTCTATGGACAAATTTTTATTTAAGCATATTTTAATGCGTTTATGTTTCATTCAACATAATGAAATTACACATCATAAAGAGGCATAAAAGGCTGTTCTCAAATGAGAAGCTGAATTTCGAGCATACTTTCTGGCTTTAGATAAAAAAAAGTTTTTTACTTTCACATACGTAAAGAAATTAGACCTTCTAGTCTAGTTTCCATAAAATCGTGTGACTTTTTCTTTTTTCCTTTAAAACAAATATTTTTGCAAAAAAAAAAAAAAAAAAAATTAAAAAATAGATTTTTTCCATATTTGTAGGGTGAAGTTCTGACATATTCCTGGACAGAAAAACAAAGTTAGGATTAAAAAAATACATTCTACGTATATGTATGTTTTATTTTAATCAAATGACTTTTTGAAATTTTTGATTTAAATTTTAATTTTTTAAAAATATTTTATCATGTGTGAAATTCATTAAATTTCAGCCTGTTTTTCAAAAATAAATGAGTGAAATGGCAGACTGAAATTTAGTGAATTTCACGCATGATAAAATATTTAAAATATTAAAAAATTTAAATTAAAATTTTCAAAAAATCATTCGATCAAAACAATACATACGTATATATACAATGTATTTTTCTAATCCTAACTTTGTTTTTATGTCCAGGAATATGCCAGAATTTCACACTACAAATATGGAAAAAGTCTTTTTTTTTTTTTTTTTGACAAATAGTATTTGCTTTAAAGGAAAAGGGAAAAAGTCATTTGATTTTATGGAAACTGGACTAGAAGGTCTAATTTCTTTACGTATGTGAAAGTAAAAACTTTTTTTTAATCTAATGTCAGAAAGTATGCCCGAAATTCAGCTTCTCATTTGAGAATAGCCTTAAATCATGTTTTCTCTACAAAAAGAGGGCATCTGTAGACTAATGAATAATTTATTTATAAGATCACGCAAGAGAATTCCGATGACATTTTGTAATCATTCAAATGATGTGAAATTTGGTTTAAATATTAATGGGTTACAAGTGTAGTGTTTATTGGTGTATATAGTGTTGTGTGTCGTGTACAGGGACAAACAAATGAATTTCATGCCATTGTGGTCTACAAACGGTATTTCTTATAAGTGCGTTTTAACATGATTAAACATTCTGAAATAAACATATGTATTTAGAATGTTTAAAAGTACAGCTTCTGTAGAAAATAGTAGGTATAGACTTAGAAATTAATTTACTATGCTGCACGAGATAATTCTGATATGATATGCAATCACTTTGCATCCAATTTGGTATAGAAATTTATGAATTATAAGTGATCAACACAAGGCTATGAGTTACAAGGAAATCTGAATACATGGACCAAACTTTAAGGGGAAATAGGGCACTTTATAAGGATTCAGAATTGCACAGGAATCCATGTTCCCAAACGTCATCAGGCCACGCGGCGTTCCTAAAATTTTACTTTCATTTTATTATACTGTCACCACTGCCGTCAATACAAAAATTTTGTTGAATGTTTTAATGCTAAAACATCTGAAAACATTATGTAAAAAAGTATTGATTTAATGGAGTGGTGACAATATAATAAAATGATTGTTAAAATTTTAGGAACGCTGTGACGCCTGCGTCATTTTAACTCTTTAAAAACCGGGTGATTTTGCGTGGATAGGGGCGTGGCTCACCATTATTTCATTTTTAAAAGAGTCTTTACATGCTAATATTTACATAAATAAATAAATTCTGTTTTTATCGATGTATTTTATCGCAATGATTGCAATAATATGCACATTGTGCAATAATACGAACATTCTGAATGATGCGTGTAAGCTTATAAATTTACACAGTAGGCGGAGTTAGTAGTACTAAGTAGCGCAAAACATCCATTTCTTAAAGGGTTATAACGAAGTTTGGGGACATGGATTCCTATGCAATTCGGGCCGCGGTAGTCAGTAGTGCGCCGGCCTCGTAATTGGAAGATTGCGTGTTCGGTACTCGAGCCGGCCAAAGACCGTCGTGTACACTAATGGTGGCTGGTGCACGTAAAATCTGTCGTGGCCGCAATGTCCTGCATGTTCCCATCAAAAATTATACCTCTGGGGGTCACCGAAGCGGGAGAGCCATCCCTTCCGCGGAGGATCAAAATTGTGATGACATGTCTCCGGACCACCTCTAGGGGTGTGTCCCAGACCGTCGCCAATTGCCCATCTGCGCAGCACTAGTGCGACGTAAAACCCAACCATCCGTTCATCCATCCTATGCAATTCTGAATCCTTATAAAGTGCCCTAATTCCCCTTAAAGTTTGGCCCAGGAATTCAGGGAAACCCTGTATATATACACATTCAGACTAATAGATAGACAGATAGACACGACGGGGGTTGAGGAAAGTAGTAGCCTCACTTTAGAAACGTACCTGGTTAGCGAGTTAATCATATATATGCGCATGTGTCTATATATATATATATATATATTAATAATAATTTTCGAATATTATGGAAGATTTAAAATAGATCTCTTTAGTAAATGAATGATGCAAATAGGACGTTGAGGCTTCTGATCTGCAGATCCACTGTTGTTAAAATGTTAAGTAAATAATCAAAATATTATTAAACAGCTCCTTCGAAACGAAAAATAACTCCAAAAATATTTAATAATATGTTCTTTTTCAAAATGTAAATCTCAATATTTATTTTGGAAGCGAAAATTAATATAATGCTAGTATAGAAAGAAAAAAATATTCACCCACGTTTTGGGCATGTCTGTGAAATTCTTAATATTGTTTATTTTACCTTTTTTGCAAGTATTTGGCTTGAAAGTATCGGACTAAAAAAAATTGTTCGTTTTTATAATTTTTTTTTTTCTTTTTGTATGTACTTGTTATTATTATTATTATTATATTATATGAATGTTAAAAATACTAAATTATAAGGGTTATATATTTCTAGCTAAATGACTTCACTCTGAAAATAATTTTATAGAAAATATATTTCTTTAATCTTCATAATTATTAATTGTTAACCTGTTTCTGAAAGAAAATAAATATCGGAATTCAAAAATTCCGGTTTTTGAATAGAAAAATTACGTAATTTTTCATTTTCTTTCTTTCTTTCTTTCTTTCTTTCTTTCTTTTTTTTTTTTTTTTTTTTGAAAATGTAAATTTTTAATTTACTTTTCATAAAATTTATTTTAAGGAATATGGAAGATATTTATGAATGAAAATTTCCTTGTTTATATAGTGAATTGCATGCAGTATGCATGCATAAATAAATTTATCAATTCATAAAATATGATTTTTTATAAAAATTTATTTAATGTTAGATTGCAGATCAGTATAAATGTGATACATTAATATATATACATATATATAATATATTTAAAAAATATTTTTTTTTATTTAAAAAAAAAAAAAAAAAAAAAAAATTAAAAAGCTTAAATATTGCTTTAAAAAAATTGTTTGTCTTCCCTAAAAAAATAAATAAATAAATACAATAAATACAATAAAATAAAATATTAAAATTCCTCTTATTTGTTTTCTTTATGTGTATTCATCATTAGTTTAACCCTCCCTTTTTTCCTAACAAAAATTAAAAGAGTTTAGGCGACTTTTTTTTTTAATCTAAAATTTAGTTATTTATACGTCTTTTTTTTTTTTGTATTAATATTATTAGGTTTTTACTTTTTCTTACTTTTTTTTTTTTTTTTACAGTTTAATACATTAAGTAATTAGTGATAACTTTTTTTAGTGATAAATTCCACTTGTTTCTCAATATTTCATTTATTGATATTGAACTGCATTTCCTTTAATAAATTTCCTGCTAGTATTTTCATTTTTATTAATCAATGATTTCTTTCTTTCTAATACAGTGTGTAGGGTATTAGCATATTAGCAAAAAAAAACTGCTATTTACTGCTATTATTATTGTAATTTGACGCACGGTGTGTGTATTTTATGGATATATTGCATAAATCGTAAGTAAATATGTCAGCGTATCTATGTTTGTTCTATATTTTGTTAGTTTTGTGATTTTATTGCACGATATACGTATGTAATGTACTAATTTCGGTTTTACGCATGTGCTTGGAGGAATCAATTGACTGATTGGTTAATTTATACATGGAAAATCTTTAACTTTTCTAATATGTCAACAGAAAATTTTAGTAAAATATTTTAATTTATTTTGAGGAAATTGTGTTATTTAAAAACTATAGTTTGAAACGTTCCAAATATATTCTGAAATAATATAATGAAACAAATATCAATATGAACCATTCATTTTAATCTTCGATAGATAAATCAAATCTGTAATTTTCATTTTTACTAATAAAGTTTTTCTAAAGTATTGTAACTGAAATAGAGTTGGGGTAAATTTTCCAAACATTCTTACGAAAAAAAAAAAAAAAAAAATCTCTGAAAACACTTAAAATATTAAAATATAATACGTGCGTCATGAGACAAATAAAATAAATTCAAACCTTAAGCTCTTTGTTTGCATGTAAATTGTTACAATATTAATGAAGATAATAGTATAAAACATGCATTCATTCATATGCGACCCTTTGTTTGTATTCTTATGTGAGTGAAAATAAAGGAATATGAATATAATGTAAAAAAAAATATAGCTAAAATCAGCTTTTTCTTACTTTTTTTTTTAAGAATAATTTTTCTTAGCAAATGAGTTCTTTGTTCTTTGAGACAAGAAAATTGTTCAACGCCATAAACATTTATAAAACAAAAATTTAGTTTCGCGGAATGAATGGTGAAATAATCGTTTGCGGTTTTTTTCCGAAGTGGAGTTATCCTTAAGAATTTATAAGCAGATGGTTCGTGTATTTCTTTGATTCTTTCTTTTTTATTATTATTTTCTTTGGAAATTTTTTGTCTTCAAAATTTGTTTCACTGGATGTGTGCTTTCTGCGAAATGTTTTTTGATGGGAAATGAGTTAAATACTCGAATTTTTCTTCGTTTTTCGGGCATTTTCAATCTTATACTATTAAGTAAGCAATATTTGTATATATATATGTATATTTCACTGTTCTCAAAAACGGTAGCTCGGACAGTCACGTGATTTAACTCAAAGGTGCCCTCCGAAGGGTTATTGTGCACATCGAAGTTAGAATTTCGAATTTTTGTTTAGTTTTCATTTAATTAATAAAAATATGAAAATAAAACTTCCCATTTCTATAATGACGCACAATGGATAATCTTAGGAGAGGTTCTATTGGTTTATTTGATTTTCATTGATTTGAGTGTATTTTACATTGAACTACAGTTACGTTAGGAGGAATTACAAGAGATTTGATTTTCATTGATTTGAGTGTATTTTACGTTGAACTAGAGCAATATTATGAGGAATTACGAGAAATATGATTGGTTTATTTAATTTTCATTGATTTGAGTGTATTTTACGTTAAACTAGAGCTACGTTATGAGGAATTACGAGAGATTTGATTGGTTTATTTTATTTTCATTGATTTGAGTGTATTTTACGTTGAACTAGAGCTACGTTATGAGGAATTACGACAGATTTGATTTAATTTTTAATATTTTAATATTATGCGAGTTTTACAGCGAACAAATTACGACTGGCGCCGCAGGCGCCCGAGAGCATGTTATTTGATAAAAATATTCATGGTTCTCTGGCCACCTATCTGGTGAAGCCAGTTAGTGAGAATTAAACAAACATGTATTTATGAACATTGCAGTATTATTATATTAAATAATTTGATAAAATGTTACAAAGTTATTAATTTACATATTTATCGCTTACGAATATAATATTATTTTAAAACATTTCTCACCCCTTGAATAGTAGAACCTATCAGAATTGACATATCGTATCAATTAACTCTCCCACGTGACCTCGCCTCTCAGAATGGAAAAATGTTAATCTATATCGCCTACCTTGGGAAGTCTGAACGTAAAGAGAGACAAATTTATACAGTCAAACCTCATTAACTTGAATCTGAAAGGGGATTAAAAAATTTTTCATGTTATCAGTATTTCATGCTATCAGTAACTCTGAAACCAGTCTTCCTTTTGACGGGGCTTTTGGAAACTGTTCATGTTAAAAGTAATTCTCGTTAAGCGTGTTCACTTTAACGAGGTTCGACTGTATTACCCTTCCGTTAATAGTTCAAAAGCAGAGTTTTAAAATTTACTTATTGTTTGTTCATTTAATTTAAGGGAGTATTCGGCTCTAGGAGGTACACATTTTGGGAGTTTTGTTGAACTCGATAAAAAGAAAAATGTCTTTTTTTACTTTTCAATTTTTTTTTACAAGACAGTAATTAATATTTTAAAAATATACAAAAGAATTTCCAAAATAAGTAAATAAATAAATTTAAAAAAGTTATAAGCTGGTAAAGTGGGTAGTAAAAAATGGGATGTTCTGCTGGTCACCCGAAAGAAAATTAAAGAAAAAAAAACATTCTTAATTTGCAAGAATGTCAATATAGCCCCCCCCCCCCCACACACACACACTTAAGAGAAAAAAAATTCAAAATGGCGACTGAAAAAAAAGACATTTTTCAACTTTATATATATATATATAAAATTTTTGATTTTTTCAAAATAGGGGGGGGGGGGGGGGGAATAATATTTTTGATACGGGTAGTGGCGATAGAAAGTTAGTTATATGTTAAAGATTGGTACAAAATTCAAAGTAAATTAGCTAAATAAAACTTGAGATATCATGTCAACAATAGTAGAAAAAAATGACTGTCAGAAAAACGCATTTAAAGTTTGGAGCAAAACTTTTAGGCAGCCGCAGCAGTCTAAGCCATAGAATGGTAAATGGTACGTTATACTTACATTTGTCAATCGGAGATTCCAGATTCACATAGAGTGTCTTCTTTATCTTAAAAAATAAATAAATAAATAAATCAGAATACCTTTATTAAAACTATTCTGTTACAGTCAATAAACGCGTTATTCCAAGCAACCAGGTTACTTATAGCTTTTGTTAAAATTAATTCTGCCTTTTTCATCTGAAGTATGTCACTTACATCTGGTCGAAATTGTAGCTCTTAATTATTCATTGTCATCCAGCAGCATGTTAAAAAGGTTTATAAAGTCACCCGTGGGATTATGTCATTATTCATGAAACAGCTGAATCGATCCAAGTGTGTGAATAGTGGCATGGCAATCAGAAGTCCGAATACGGTAGTAAATTAACAAACGGCGCGTTATCCGATTCCTATCCCATCTACTTTTCACTCACTTACTGGTCACTTGTAAAAACTAATTAGGCTTTTCATTGGAACACATGTGATCTGGATTTTTTTTATGATTTTAAAATGTATGTTAAAAAAAAATCATAGTACTATTTCTTTTTTCTTTTACTTGCATTACAATGTAAACCTGACAATGGTTATGCTGTAAAAAGAAAACCTGACGTTCAACAGTAACGAATATTAATAATAATTTTTAAAAAATTGCAAGCAAACACCGTACATTATAAAATCTCGACATAGTTGTTTCAGATTGAAATATTAACGCGGACTTTCATCAGTAGATAAGGAGGTTCAAGTGCAGCATGACAAAAAGTGTGTTGCCCATTCCATAGTGTGAGTTTGCTGTGAGTTTTCGCAATATCTGCTTTTTGTTTACGAAGTTTTTTTCTTCTTTATGACTTGGTATATAGTAAGAAAGTCGCTGCGGCGAGTATTAGAATACAGATGCGCAATAATTCATTCTATGAGATTTTCTTGATTCTCTGTTACGTGATCATGAGTCTAGTTAATTTTTAGTTTATGTCTGCTTCAACAATGGTGCTGTTTCCTGAAATACATACCTCGTAACATAATTTCAGCATAAAATACGAAATCTGACGCCTAACAGGAAAGTAGGATTGAATTACATCTGCTGATTGCTCATTCAGTAAATTTTGATGAATTGATAAATAAAAGCGCTGCAATGCAAATTAAATGCTGTCATTTTTCCCAACTGTTTGTATTTTACAACTAAACTTATAAAAGGATTTTCTATGAGTCTAAATAAAAATTTAGTGTGGCTGGCACGATTTCTTAAATTTAATTTCACCAGCCTGTATACTTTTGAATTTACAAAATTAAAATATATCAGTCGAAAGTACTCCATTTCTACCGGTTAGTACCACAAAACGTTTTATTGGTACCAACACCTGTACCAAGTACTGAAGGGTGCAAAAATTTGTACTGGTGAAATGATAGCTAGTGCACTTTTGAAATATCAAATTTCAACGATGCTACTCGAAAATACTTCTTTTGTACTAGTTAGTATCGTAAAAATTCTTTCAAAAACCCATGGGCTGCCAATTCAACATCCGAATTTTTGTACTCTTCAGTTTAGAAAAAAAAGAAAAAAAAAGGTTTTTTTTTTTTTCTTCAGGGAAAAAAAAAGTACTTTACATCAGTTTTGATTTTTTTTCATAACAAATATGGGTTTCAGCTTAGTTTGGAACACTATTAATATTCTGTTACATATTTTGATGCTCAATATCAAACTCTTGTAAAAATGAAACAACTGAAAAATGCCTAATATATCCTCATACAGGAATAAGATCCTGTGTAAATGTCTGGAACATCTACAAGGGAATTTGTTCGTTTTTTCCGCCCTTAAAATCATTTCTGTTATACCTATTATCACAATTTTCATACCTTCTATTTTTTAGTTGAAAAAAAAAAAAAAATTCAAACAAACGTTAAATTATGTAACTTTCGAATGTTATGTCACTTTTTTAAATCTTATGCATAATATTTCTGCAGGGTATATCTTTATTTCAATTTTCCAAACATTTGAAGAGACAATAATTTCCGTGTACAATTCTTAAAAAGTTTTGTATTGCCGATGCTTGGAGCGTAACTTCATAAAAAGCTATTACCGTATTGAAACAAAACTGTGTTTTCTTGTAATCTGCTGATGTCCCCATCTTCAAATTAAACACCATGGCCTTAATCTCAGAACTTCTAAAATGTTTCACTTAAAAACATTTTCCTTTTACTCCTCGATTTCCGCCGACAACCTGATTTTTCAGGGCCTTTTTTCTTTCTTTCTCCCATCTCGCGACGGATCCGATTGTTTTCTTCCAATGATTTGATTGGTCAGATGTGGATCAAGCACATTGTTCAATTCGATTCGCATCTCTTTAACTCTTCATGGTATGCATATTGTTGTTATCTGGTGATAGATTTAGGCAGGTATTTCAATACTTAGTTCAGGAACACTTTTCCGTTAACAAAAGTATTAAGGTCAATTTCGTTTTCAATCCTTAGTTCTTCTTACTTTTGTTTCATTACACATTTCGGCATTTTCTTTAATAAAAATCCTTTTGGGTAGAGTCTTGGTATATGGGATGGAAAATTAAGTGTAATATTTTATGCGCTGTATTGGGAGTAATTTTTACTATATATTTTTTCTTCTCCTATGAAATGGAAAGGTAATAATATATATATTTTTTTATAACCCATAAAGCTTATTTTTCACTCTGCTATGAAAACTTTGTCACCTATTTAGTGGACCATCTGAGATAAATTAGGATGAAACATTTTGAACTTTTACGGGATGGAGTTGCTCACGCATGGAAACACAGATAAATTTCGTATGATTCCTAAATTATGAACGCATTTCCCCATATTTGTGGACCACGGTGTTCTGATCTGTAAAGCGCCGAGGTCATAATTCGGAGATTACGGGTTCAGTATTCGATCTGTCCGAAGACCATTGTGTACATTAATCGTGGATGATGTACGTAATATCTGTCGTGGCTTCAATGTCATCCATATTATCACCCCAAATTATACTTCCGGGGGTTACCGAAGTGGAAGCCCTTCCTTTCGTGGAGATCAAAATTGTAATGGCATGTCTCCGAACTGTTCTTTGGGGTGAGTTTAAGACCATCGATACGTGCAACGTGTTGAACGTAAAATCTCGCCCACCTACCCCAGCGGTTATGTGAGAAACTATTAAAATCTGTCGATCTTCGTTTGCTCTTATTTAATTTTTAATAATTATTTTTATTTTTTTGAAGTATTATTTAATATATATGCCTTTTTGCCCCTTCTTTCTCGGGAGAAAGCTTTAAGTAGCCCATTAAATGACTGTCTTAAGAATAAACACAATATTTTAATGAAAATGTAACATTAAAAGTAATAATAATAATAATAGAGTGAGTGAGAGAGTGGGTTTTACATCTCTTCAGTTCTACGCTATAAAAAAATAGAGAGTTGAAAATTTAAGAGAACAATCACCGTTTTGACTATGAAAATGCATTTAACTAAAATAATTCAAGCATATTATGAAATAAAGTTCTTACTGTTTGAATACACAGGAGAATGCAAAAGTAGCTATAACGTATCAGAGATAAACTATTATCCAAGAAACCGAACACTTTTGACGACGTGATTGATTTCATACGAAAAGGCGTCCAAAGAAATTAATAACAATAAAAACATTGGGCTGAAGTATGCATGAGTAACCAGATTGGGAGAATGTACAAATGCTTAAGGTCGGTAATTTGGGAACCTCAGAGATCGCAATTAATTATAATTCCCCCTATTATCCTAATCGTTTTGTTTGAAGTTATTATTATTATTAGGACGGAGGACTATTAGTCTCAGTCGACGGACAAAACGTTGTCGCAGTTTTACGATGGTTGGACATTTATCGAAATCGGAATTTTATGCAAAATAATAATAATAATAATAATAATAATAATTGAATAATTTGAAAGCGATTTTATTAAAAAAAAAAAGAAAAAAAACTAATAGTCTTTCGTATTAAACTAAATTCTGTTTTTGCCAGAATTTCATCCAGATAGTTTTTTTTCTCTTTTTGAAAGAAAAAGAAAAGTAAAGAAACTTAATAATAATCAGTATCGAAAAAGTTGAAGAAGCCCTTTTTTAGACAAAAATGCATAATTTATTTTAGTTTTTAATTGTTGCCAAAAAAAAGTTTATGAGTTGATTTTGTTTTATTTTATTTTATTTTTAATGGAAATAAATTCATGCGTAAATATTAAAATTGATATAAAACTTTGTGAAAAATTAAACTTGCAGGGTAAAATTAACGTCAGTATAGCTCTAAAGGAATTTTATTGTTATTATTATTATTATTTATAATCAATAACACATTGTTAGATACATAGATAACAAATGTCAATAGACAGACATAAATTAGAGTCCTTTAGCTGCTTCTTCACAAAATTTATATTCATAAAATGGTTTTTTTAGAGGTGATAAAAAAGGTTTTATCTCTCTATTACAAGTATTAAAATAATTCTACATGTATTATTATTATTATTTTATCAAAATATCCGAATGAATCTTTTGCCGATGTATAATCTTACCTGCACCATATCTCCATGATGGTTAGTCAGAATTTAACGAAAGTTAAACAGCTTTTACATGACATATAAATATATTAAATGACGAATAATTAGCCTTTTAACTTTAAAATGTTTGTGATTATAAGTATAATTAGACCAAAAAGAGTGATATAATTTTTAAACAATAATATTACTATTTTTTAAAACTTTTTAACAAAGCTAATTTTCGTCATTTTAATTATATTGCGTATTTTTCCATGAATACAAATGACTACAAGGTTCGTGCGACGCATTATTGAGCACTACAAAAAATTAGCTCTGACATTTTTAAGAAAAAATAAATAAAATAAAAAATATACGATTATTCTAACTATTGTAATATATGTAGATAAATTCTTTCTTAACACCGGCTAAAAATTAAAATTTTTAAAAGTAATTATTTTCCAAGTTATTGTCAAACATATTTTCTTTCTTTTTTTTTTTTTTTTTTTTTTTTTTTGGCTGATATTTTAGTTGTTTAAAGGTACCTGACCTCTAATCACAAATTACGTTCGTTCCAACTTTTTTCCTTACTGGAAAAAAATTAGGGGAAAAAAAATCCCGTTAAGTCTTTCGGTTATTCAAAGACGATTTGTTAAATAAAGGTTTTAGTGTTATTTTGTTATTTTCAAAATTTGTACAAAAGGAATGGGAGAACAAGATGTACCGTGAAACATGACTGCGGCACACACATAATTTTCTGCATGATGAATTTCTAATTCAAGGCGGCTACTGTTTCAGAACGGTTTACTTGAAGATTAATGTAAAAGTTTTAGAAAATATTTTGCTTAATGAGTACTTTTCAAGGTTTAGAAGGGAAATGGGTATTTTAGTAGCACACGTTCCAAGAAGTAGAGATAAGTTTTTTTTTTTTTTTTTTTTTTTTTTTCCTTGAATAAATATTTGTTTCTCTTATCGATTGTACATATTTAATTAAAACACGGAACTTCTAAAAGTTTAAATTTCGTATATAATCCACGTGTTAACATTGTAATTAGTTATATTAAAAACACTTTAAACACACGTAAAATTAAATTTTATTTAAAAGATGTTAAAAAAAAAAAAAAATTATTCGAAGCTTTTCGCTTTAATAGTAAAGTATCATCAGGGATTTTTATTATTCGTTTCCAAAGAGCAGTTTTTAAATATTTTTTCTTTTCACAGTCAACAGTTAAGTCTTTTAATAACGTGAATATCAGCAAAGTCAATTTGAAGTCCGGTAAAGGTTGGATCAAGGAGCTAAGAAAAGAGCCTGCTTCCAAGGAGCTTGCTCATTGGAAACGAATAATAAAAATCCCTGATGATGCTTTACTATTAAAGCGAAAAGCTTCGAATAAATTTTTTTAACATCTTTTAAATAAAATTTAATTTTACGTGTGTTTAAAGTGTTTTTAATATAATTAACAAATGACACGTGTTCAATCTAACTCTTTTTTAGAGATAATTTATAATTGTAATTAAAAACATATTAAAATCCTTTTAAAACACGGTATAAAACATTTACTAAGTTTTTCGCCATCATATCATGGCATCATCAGGAAAAACATTTTTTTTTACAAAAAAGTAGAAGAGACAGCATCTTTATATATCCGAGGATCTTGAAACGGTTACAGCATGTGACAACTTAAACTCAATAGGAAGGGTCGATTTTATACTTGAAATCTTAGACTTAAGTTGAGATAGATCAAGGTAGCACCAGGACTACTTTCCGCAAATTCCAGTCGGAGAAACTTTGTCTCAGGCCAGCGACGACATCTTAAACAGAACAGGAAAAAGTCCAACTTTTTACATGTATTCAGAGGGCTTGGTTGAGTTCGATCATGGTAACACCAGGACTACGTTCCGCAAATACTTGTAGGAGTTTCTCCGACTGGAATTTGCGGAAGGTAGTCCTGGTGCTACCTTGATCGATCTCAACTTAAGCCTAAGAATTCAAGTAAAAAATCGACCCTTCCTATTCAGTTTAAGTTGTCTTATTCTGTAACCGCTTCAAGATCCTTGGATATATAAAGATGCTGTCTCTTCTACTTTTTTGTAAAAAATGTTTTACCTGATGATGCCATGGTATGATGGCGAAAAACTTAGCAGATGTTTTTATAATTTAATAAAAGTTTTATAACGTGTTTTAAAGTGTTTCTAATGTGTATATTTAGTTTTCTAGAATAATTTTGTTGCTCTAATTTAGAGGTGCACAACCTGCAGCCTGGGGGCCACATGCGGCCCACTAGCCATCAATTTGCAGCCCGCGGAAGGACAGACATTTTAGCTTGCATTAATCATCAGCAGGAGAGAAAAAAAGAAAAACAAAGAAAGAAAAAATATTTTATTTATTACATCTGCAAAAGTGGTATTTACAAAATCTTTTTGTTGTTGTTGTTTGAGGGGGAGGAAGGAATTGTTAGTTTATACACATATTTATGTTTGAGAGCTAAGTTTTCCATTCTATTTTTCAATAATGTAACCCACAGTCATGTTCCTTGATTTTTTATTGGAAAAATCCTGAAATAATCTATTGCTAAGTGATCTTTATCTACCTGAGAAAAAAACTGAAAAATGTAACAATCAGTAAGTAAAAGCTTCCCCCCCCTTTTTCCCCCTTATGTTTGTTAAAATTAATGATGAAGAAGCGTTAATTTATAATAGTAATTTAAAAAATGCAAATGTCCTCTTCAATAACTTTATGGTTATTACACTATGAGATCCACTTGACTCGCTGATTGAAATTTTTTTGTAAAACTTTTATATATATATATATTAAGAAACACACACACACATATATATATTATACAGCGGATACATATGCACAGCTTCATTCTTTTATATTACCTCGTTTGTGGCCCTTCATGTCCCACTCAACAGCGAGAGTGGTCCACCAGCCAAAAAGGTTGTGCACCCCTACTCCAATTTTAATTTTCCCCCTTAAGGGGACTTTGCATCACTGAAGGTTACATATAAAAGCTTTCATTTCCATTTAATATTTACAAAAGGAACTATATTAAATTTATTCAATAAATTATTATATCCAGGCAACAATTTTGATGGTTTTTGATGAGAATTTTTCTACAGATTTGAAATCTTTAAATTGCGTTTGCTCAGTTTGCCTATTTTTACGAATTTAAAATTTTTTAAATGCTCAAACTTCTGTAGATAGTTAAAGAAAAGCTATAAATATTTTTTGGATGTTTAATAGAATCTACTTAAAAGAATTAGGGAAGGATATTGAATTTCATTAATAAGTTTCTGGGGAAAATTATTATTATTATTTTATAAGTTGCATGTCTTTGTAAAAATTGGCAATAAAATATGATTTTTGTTATACTTTTATTTTTAATATTTTTTTTTCTTTTGAAAGTATTGCAAAGTCCATTCCTAATTCTTTTAAGTAAGTTCTATTAAAAAAGAAAGAAAGAAAAGACATCTAGAGAAGTTTTAACATTCTGAAGATCATAAATTCCTGAAAAAATTCAAAGTATAAAAACGCAATTTAAAAATTTCATATCAGTAAAAAAAAACATAAAAAACCATAAGAATTGTTGTCTGAATATATATTTTACTGAAAAAAGGTAATATTGTTCAATTTATAAATATTAAATGGAAACATAATCTTTTATATGAAATCTTCAGTCTGGTGGTGCCAGGTCAAAAGAAGCCGAGTCGCCTCAAGTCGCTTAAAATGATCATTCATCACTTTTCAAAAATAGCTTAAAACTTAAAAAATATACATATCATAAATGCAAAATATAACACTATATTTGTATATATATAAAAAAAATCCCTTTTATCTGCGAAAAATAGTTTTTTATATAAACACTCTAAAAATCATTAAGAAATTTTAAAAAGGGGTGAAGGAACTGTTATTGCACATTTCCAGTGTCTAACGAATACATTATTTTAAAATATTTTCGTATACTGTTTTTTCTGAAGCAGTAAAGGAAAATATATTGTGAAGTACTCTACTACAAAAAATTGTATTAAATTCTACCGAGTTAAAAAAAAAAAAAGAAAGAAAGAAGTACGCATATTTTGCTCTGAACAAATTATAAAATTAAAAATCTTAGCTCATTCACGATCTGTTTTATACCTTCATTTAATAAATTACTGATGATAATGATAAAATAAGTTCATTTATGTATGATTATGTTACCGAGAATAAGTACATGTTTAAAACGCGAATAGCAAAGAAGAAATTAAGACGAAGAAAGATTGAGGTGATTTAACGTCGCACTAAAGCTGCACACTAGGCTATTCACCCTATGTGTAGTCCAGAGACATGTCATTATAATTTTGATAATCCGCGGACGGAGAAAAAGAAAGAGAGAGAGAAAAAAAAATTCTTTTACGTCTAATGTTTATGTTCAAAATTACTCACAATTTCATATCAGTATTACTTTATCAAAATCTCGTGGTAATTTAGTGTAAAGTAACATGTATACCATTAATAATAATATCACACCCTTGTTGGCTTACCGAAAAGACAAATCTCTCGCTATTTATTTGATAAACAATACTGTCATCAAGTTACGAAACTTGTAAATGGGTTTGTTTTATACCGATTGGAAGGCAATATAATCGTCTATGTTTAGGTCACATAGTTCTACAGGTCACGACTAAACTTTTCGGAGTTTAATTATAAAACAAGCAAGTATAAAATAATTTAAAATGCTGCGATAACAAATTAAAGGTAAAAGGATACCCCTTAAAAAATCTAAAACCCTTTCCTAATTTTTACATGGAAATGTGGGTTTCTAGTGTCTATTTAATAATCAGGAACTGCTTATTTTACAAGATATCTCTCACACAATTATTCATAGAGTTGAGATCTGGAGAATATGTTGTTCTATCCTGGATTCGTGTGTACAAATTATCCTTCAAATTACTATATTATATTATTACTTGTGGGTACTTTTTTTTGATTTTAATAATGCAGTGATAATTTTTTGATATTATACAGTTATCATACGTATGATATTTCAACCCAATGGCAAAATGTATCACCGTATCCCATTCTTATTTATGAATTCTAACAAAAGAAAATTGAACACTCGTGATGAAACCGTCTTGTAATTACAGTAATGACTTCGGATGATATCACAGTTGGTATCAAATTTGCGGGAAAGATGATATTTCTCCAAATTCAGGTCGCCACCCTTTGCTTCAGGATTACAGTCACGCCTCCTAGGGGAGTCAAACGTGCGTGTCAGGGTCGGCTGACGTGAGTTCAGCCTGCACGACATTATGGTCAGTAGGTCACAGCATTCACAATTTAGTGGAAATTTATGACTAAACGATTTCTAATAGGGCTTTCCCATTGTATAAGGCTGCCTTAGTTTTATTATGGAGTATTTGAATGTAAAATGCCGTTTTGAGGTGATATATGATGGGGAAGGGGAAACTTTTCCTCTATTGTTTCTGGATTTTAAGCCACCCGTGTGTAGTCTGGAAGCTTATTCGAAGCAGCGATGCGAATGGATAGACAACACCTACATTGGTTTCAGATATAAAAGGGTTAAAAATCATACGGCATAAAGTATAAATCGCTACACCTCCTTTCCTTTACTTTCTTTGATAGTTAATACCTGTGCACGCAGTCGGAAATATCTCAATATTTTGAATAGTGTTTCTAAGCAAATATTGAAACAAGAACTAAAAATCATGTGGTACGCATTGATTATTAACGCTTACCATATGTAAGTACTTCTTGTATTGCATAACTGTCAAAGTTCTTTGCCTACGTTATGACACAATGAACAGACAGAAGGACTGAAAGGCATACAAATAGACTAATTGTATTCATAATCGCTCTTAAACATTCCTGAGAAGTGTTAAAAATGCTTGACGCAAAAGAAAATGCAGCCCCAGATTCGAATTGCAGCCCTTAATGTATCTAAATATTTTAGTGTAGCCATGTAAATCTGAAGGTTAACCATATCATATTCTATACAAAACATTATTTTATCATATTAACAATAAATGTCAATTTCTTTATGATTTCTGCAGTATATAGAGTATATTAGATTTTTAGATTAGATGATTTTTACAATTATTTAAATGAGATTTATAAAATTGTCTGTCCTAAAACGTAATGCATTAGATTGCAAGAAACAGACAGAGATTAAATATTTCGCCGCTGAGAAAACGCAGGCTTGATTTTAAATGATATAATGTTTTTAGAATCGCTCTTCATAAAGATGGGAAGTGAATTAAATTTTGAGAGATAATACGTAATTTTGAATATGTGATTTTAGATATCACAGCGGCCAATTTATGGCAATGTGTGTTTCTTTTTTGAAGCCAAATACTCCAAAATGTACCAATAATAATTATTGCGATATATTGCTGTTTTTACCCGCGACGTACTTTAAGAATGAAGCCAGTCCAAACGGTTTTCAATATTGTAATAAGAAAATTTAACGCGAAAATATTTTAAATGCTTCAATTTTTGCACTACGTTATATTAAGTGTGATGTTACTGTTGGATCTCGGTTACGCTTGTCCACTCGGGCAACTTAAGATGGATGGTACGACTTCCTTCGAGGTCTTTATAAAATATTATATCTATATTCACGAACAGATATTTGGAGATGTTTCAGATCAGCTGTTTTAGGGACGTTCAGATCGGTTGTTTTGGAGAAAACCGCAAAAAACTCCGAACGACATGACTAGGCCGACGAGTGCGACGTGCGTTCAAATCTGGCATATCCATCTACTAGCTTCCAGACTGTATGCTATGCAAAAAACATCGAAATATGCCGAAAAATTGTGGTATTAGCTCACAAAGGTTTTATCTATACTGCTGCCCATTAAAATTTTTATACCAATCAACACTAGTAAATTGATGATCTTGTTGCTCCATCTTGATAATGCCCATTACTTAATGCAATTAATAAAAGATGCTGAAAATGAGAGTTCTATTAGCCTTCAGTGATTTTATTAGTAAAGTATTCCACGTAATTTTCAATATTGACTTTGCTGAATCTATTTAATGCATTATAATTCTCAAAATGTATTAATGAAACCATTCTTATTAATTTAATAATTCATATAATTTCACAATGCCATTGTCACAAATGTACACTATCACTGTAAATAGGAACAGTACAATCAAAAAATACATAAATAACTTACGCGTAGTAAAATAATGCAAGATATCTGAAAACTAATAGGTTTCATCCATCACAAAACTTTCTTCTATATTTCCCTGTGCAGTACAAATTATTTCTCAAAATTAATATGAATTAAAATTATTTTGCATGATGAATGTAGACTATATTATCTCAGAGAAACAGAAGTCTAAACGTTGAAAGAAAGTCTATATATACATGCTTAAAAGTGATAATAATCGATAATTTTAAATTAAGTTATCACTGATCTATAGATCAACCATTCATTTTAAATGTATTGGCAAGTTCTTTTAAAAAAAATGAAAATTCACGCACTAAGGGTGTACTCCCCCCCCCCTCCCGCTTCCCCCTGAGAGGGGAAATTTATGTTATTAAAAAAAATGTCCTAGTAAACTATTACTATTGTAATAATTATTTTCATTTTCACAATGATTGGTTTTAAAAAAAATCCTTATTATGCATATTTATACAAAATTCTGTTCTATATTGCCGTATTAAAAAAATTTGAACAAGCAAGATGGCAACGCCACCTGTTGGGTGATTTGCTCCAAAAATTTATGAGCATTTATTTATGTCAAGGTGCAATGGAATATAAATAGGTATGAGATTCTATGCATTAATTCTTAATCACGCACTTGATCTGTAACTGCCAACAAATTTTTGTTACACACAGATATATATACATATATACCCTAACAGCACAAAATGTTCCAGAAACGTAATAATCATATAACATTGAAACATTATAAACATTTCCGAAACGTTTAAAAACGATCAGATTGCTTTCCGATTAGTTTAAAAAACGTAGAAATGTCCGCGATCATAACAAAAAATCAGAAACGTTACAATCTCTTAACAGATAGAAAATCAAAAAGTGCGAATGTTTCAGAAAGGTATCAGAGAGCATACTAAACCGCGTTACGTTTTTGAAAGATTGTAAGCTTTTTGTAACATAACTGAAACATTCTGTGCTGTATGGGTATATATATATATATATTATTATTATTATTATTTTAATGGTCAATTCAACTTGTAGAACTTTCAAAACGTGTACGTTCACCGAAAACAGGAAATTTACCTTTTTCTTTTATGAATCCAATACTTCCTTTAATTGAATATAAAAGAAAGTAGAGAAAAAATATATATGCATGTTACATACAAACCCGAAGAATTTTTGTCACTTGATTTTTGTAAAGATAAAAATTCTAGCATTATATAAATATTTGATCGCTGTTATCTTCTCACATCTTAGATCTAGTGCAAGTTTTATACTTTATATTTTCATATATGCCCCGTTATTTCATATGAAAGAGAATTTATTTTCTCAGTGTCTAAACGCAGCACCGGAATTCAATGCTTACACTGTCTTCCTCGGACACCTAATATCGTGTGAAAGTGTACCGTTACGTAGCGTGATTTCAAGTTGTAAAGGAAACAGACGTATCCTCTTTCGTTCTAAAAATATGAGGGTGAAAGGTTTAATTTAGAGGTACACATTTCACATATCAGTAACTTTGGTATCAACGGAAAATGAGCCAAACAGGTGACTGACATCCGGCAGACAGTTTTTAAAGTTTTTTTTTTCTCTTCGAGGCCTTCTGGGATGAAAGGGTGTTAATTTTTATTATTTAGTTTGAAAATACTCTACATGGAATTTTTTTTTCTCAGTAAAGTGAGACGATTGCCTGTATGACATTTTGAAACCAAAAGAATTCAGATGAAATCCAAAGTAGAAATGCACTCTTCATTCAGAATTAAAGTATTAATTTTAAAAATTATTTTTAAAGTATATATTTATTAGGAATATGCCAATTTACTGCATATGAATTCTATTCTCAGACTGAGAGTTTAGAAGCCCTTAACATGGGTCCTAGGTAAATCATTATTTCTGGATCCCCCCTTTCTCTCAAAAATGTTTAAACTACTTATTATGCAAACATTTAAAATGTCTTCAGTATTCTTTTGTGTTCTTATTAAACGATACATACATATGTAACCAAAGCTTCCATTGTATTTTTTAAATTCAGAATATTCAACTCTTTTTTTTTTTTTTTTTTTTTTTTTTTTTATCGTGTATATAATGTGAAATAAACTTCCTTTTCTTTTCAATTCATCAGAATTTAATTTTTCATCTTTATTCAATAAATATTTTTTTGTATTTACAATTTTGGAGATACCGTATGCAATTTTGTTATTGAATATATAAATCATGGCCTAGAAACTTTTAAGCTGAACGTTTAAATATATATATATATATATATATATATATATATATATATATATATATATATATATATATATATATATATATATATATATATATATATATATAAAGAATAGGTTTTAACAATTTAGAATAAAATTATAGGGTAATTTTCGTCACGAATTAACTAAAGAAGAATTTGTCGATATTAACAAGTTTAGCAGTAGGCCTCTGGCACTAAATTAAAATCTGTCAATGTCAGATTTTCATGTTTTAAATAATGAAATAATGTCGTGTCTGTATAATTTTTTTTTTTTTTTTTTTTGTTTTTGCCAGGCTATGCTGAAAATATCTACCATTGTCCGTGGTAAATATATTATGTTACGAGATAGTATTTTACTTTTTCATTATTGATTAAAATAGCTGCGAACTGGACTTGCATTTCAGCATTTTGATTAGTTTTTACGGAAATATATGACACAATATAACCCTAAAACAAACTGTACGTTTTTAGAATTCAGGACATCAGCATTTTGTGAGCCGATTTAGCCCTACTGGTTCTGAATTATACATCTTTCGAACTGGAATATTATATACAAAAGAAATTAAGTATTCAGGCAACCTTACAAAAACACAAATGAGGCATTAAATTATACGCCTCGGACACAATCAGATGACATAACACGTTTAGGCTTAAGACTGACACAAAGATCTTTGATTGTAATTCTATTGGGAGATAATCGTTGCCATCCGAGAGTTCGCAATTGTTCTGATAGAACGTGATAACACTGCCCAATGAGAAAAAATGCCTCGCAGGAATGGATATATTAGCGAAGATGCCCGAGGCATTGTGGTAACAATGAGTTTCGTGATTGCGCAATCCGTAAACAATTCGTTTTTATTCCATTCATATCGGAAATGCAATTCGATCCCGACCAAATCATACGCATATAAATAGCACTACAGGCTGTCATTAAATACATATTTACGATACAGTATAAATAAATTATTAATGTGGATTATAAATAGTGCATCAATAACATTAAATTATACAAGTATTTTAAATAACCGTTCCAATTCTCTTATTGTAAGAAAGGTTTCTTTTTCTTTTCTTTTTAGTGCTAGAGGCCTATTTCAGTCGGTACAGTTGTCGAATTTTTATAATACACTCTTAATAGTGCTAAGGGCCTATTTCAGTCGGTTTATTGAATGGGGATTTATTGAATGAAGTTCCCCCAAGGCACAACTTTGACATGAGTCCCCCCCCCAAGGTACAACTTTGACATGAGTCCCCCCAAGGCCCAACTTTGACATGAGTCCCCTCCCAGGCCCAACTTTGACATGAGTCCCCCCCAAGGTACAACTTTGACATGAGTCCCCCCCAAGGCACACCTTTGACATGAGTCCCCCTCAAGGCACACCTCCCCCTCATTGGGAAAAAGAGAAAAAACGTTGTTTTGCGGCTATAAGACAGTTTGGACTTCCAACGTTATTTGTTACAATATCTGCAGCTGAAACACATTGGTTTGATTTAATGAAAACTTTATCATGGAATTTAGATCGTCACGAATTAACTAAAGAAGAATTTGTCGATATTAACAAGTTTAGCAGTAGGCCTCTGGCACTAAAGTAAAATCTGTCAATGTCAGATTTTCATGTTTTAAATAATGAAATAATGTCGTGTCTGTATAATTTTTTTTTTTTTTTTTTTTTTTTAGTGCTAGAGGCCTATTTCAGTCGGTACAGTTGTCGAATTTTTATAATACACACTTAATTAGTGCTAGAGGCCTACTTCAGTCGGTTTATTGAATGGGGATTTATTGAATGAAGTCCCCCCAAGGCCCAACTTTGACATGAGTCCCCCCAAGGTACCCCTATTTCAGTCGGTACAGCGTTGTCGAATTTTTATACGTCACTCTTAATTAGTGCTAGAGGCCTATTTCAGTCGGTTTATTGAATGGGGATTTATTGAATGAAGTCCCCCCCAAGGCCCAACTTTGACATGAGTCCCCCCCAAGGTACCCCTATTTCAGTCGGTACAGCGTTGTCGAATTTTTATACGTCACTCTTAATTAGTGCTAGAGGCCTATTTTAGTCGGTTTATTGAATGGGGATTTATTGAATGAAGTCCCCCCAAGGCCCAACTTTGACATGAGTCCCCCCCAAGGTACCCCTATTTCAGTCGGTACAGCGTTGTCGAATTTTTATAATACACTCTTAATTAGTGCTAAGGGCCTATTTCAGTCGGTTTATTGAATGGGGATTTATTGAATGAAGTCCCCCCAAGGCCCAACTTTGACATGAGTCCACCCCCCAGGCCCAACTTTGACATGAGTCCCCCCCCAAGGTACCCCTATTTCAGTCGGTACAGTGTTGTCGAATTTTTATACGTCACTCTTAATAGTGCTAAGGGCCTATTTCAGTCGGTTCATTGAATGGGGATTTATTGAATGAAGTCCCCCCAAGGCACAACTTTGACATGAGTCCCCCCCCAGGCCCAACTTTGACATGAGTCCCCCCCAAGGTACAACTTTGACATGAGTCCCCCAAGGCCCAACTTTGACATGAGCCCCCCCCCCAGGCCCAACTTTGACATGAGTCACCCCAAGGCCCAACTTTGACAGGAGTCCCCCCCAAGGCACACCTCCCCCTCATTGGGAAAAAGAGAAAAAACGTTGTGTTGCGGCTATAAGACAGTTTGGGCTTCCAACGTTATTTGTTACAATATCTGCAGCTGAAACACATTGGTTTGATTTAATGAAAACTTTATCATGGAATTTAGATCGTCACGAATTAACTAAAGAAGAATTTGTCGATATTAACAAGTTTAGCAGTAGGCCTCTGGCACTAAATTAAAATCTGTCAATGTCAGATTTTCTTGTTTTAAATAATGAAATAATGTCGTGTCTGTATAATTTTTTTTTTTTTTTTTTATGGTAATTTTTAGTTCTACGTCATAAAGATGCATATGGAGAAATTAAATATTCGAGAAATTTTTTTCAACCTTTTGATATTTTTACACATTTTAAGATGTAAGAACTAAGAAATCCCAAAATTAATGTGAGTTCCGTCCTTAAGTTAGTTTTTTATTTAGTTCTTTACTATGCTAAATAATTATGTTTGTCAGTCTGTGTAGGCAATATCTCAAGAACTAATTTTCGTACCATGGTCGAATCGACATTAAAATATCATTCATGACACTGGCAAAAACACTAATTATTTTTAACATTCTAATTCAAAAATTTTCGATTTTCTTTGCATAAAAGAACAGGTCAAAATTTTGCATAAGTGTGCATTGTGGGGATTATCGCATTGGAAATACTATAGAATAGCACAAAAATAATATATGAAACTAACCCTAATAAAATTAATTTGCACATTAGGATAAGGTAAATGTATCGAATTAGAAACAGTATAGTCTAGTGGTGGGGTATTTCATTTTGGAGAAGGCTGAGTGATCGGCTGATTTCATCTCATTAATATGAATGTGATATAACTACAGTAGATATTTATGAAAACACATATATGATTGGAACTAAGCGAAGTTCGCGTGCTAGTATAGGAAGAACCGATAAAAACTACGACTTATCTATTTTTTCATTTGAAATGCCGACAATATTTATATTATATAAATTGTTAAACGCATGCGTATTTTTATTAGCATATTCTATCGAAGGTTTGAAAGGCGTTTATAAATTTAGTTTTTCTTCGTCCATCCTTATTTTCCTAAAGAATTTTAAGATGATTCAAGACGATATAAAGTGTTCAGGTTCCTTATTGTATGTTTTCTATGCCACTACTGGTTTGTGTAAGGTACTCTCAAAAGAATTCGACTGCATTGCAACCGATGAGAAATGCTTTTTTAAAACATATCTTAATATCTTTATATTGCACAAAGCATAACGAAGTTAGCATTGTACATTATTCATATGCGCAAAAGCATATTTACTAAAATTTATGAAATTATTAGCACCCATATCTGGTTTCCAGGGAAGAGCAGAATTATTCATGTATATCAGAATATATAAGTGGAAATTCCTCGATGTGCATTTTCAGTTGTTCCACGACCTTTTAATGTTTTATTACAAAATTAAAAATCCTTTACAATCGGGATTCGTCTATATGTCTACCTGTTTTTTCATTTCCCTAAATGATATTAGAATACCTCCACACTTACATGTTTATCTGTTGATATTGCTTCTTATTGAAAAACGCCCTTCTGGTATCCGAATTGTTAGTTCTATGATCTTGATTTGCCAAGTTCCTGGTTCGAACCCTAGTTGAGGCATACATATTCGTAGTGGTTCGGAATACACTTTAATTCATTGATCTTGGTCTTATGAGCTTTAATGTTTAAAAGCAATCTTAGAGCAATCTACCAAACTCAAACATAAACTTATTGAAAATAGGCTCCTGCAATGACTGCGATATTCTGCTTTGAAAGTTGATAGATGGGAAGTATTTTGTCGATCTGAGGTCACATGAGTCGATCTACATGTGCATGTGTGGCATTTTACAGAGTTTTAATTTTAACGGACCTCTAACAGTTTTAAGAACTCCAGTCTTACAAAAAAAATTATCCTTCAGATTTAGGTATTCTCTTTATGTATCCCCAAAGAATATATATATATATATAGAGAGAGAGAGAGAGAGTATATATATAGTATATAAATTCTGGAACAAAAGAAAAATAAAATATCTTCTAAGAGTCATATTGATTCTAATCTTTAAAAAAGTTGTCATGTTTTTACTTTTGCTATTCTCTTAATACACTTTTTTTTTTCATCATTTCAATATTGTATTTTAATTTAATATTGTATGTTGCTTCGAAATAAACATTGATGAAGCGTCATTTTATTTTTATTTTTATTTTTACTTTTATTTTACTATTTTATTTATTTATTTTTAAGGGGCTGAAATTTATCCTATCGGTGACAATTTTTTCAATTTCTATTTTTGAAAACAATAGAAATTAATTTTATCCTATCGACAGTAGTTTTTTCATTTTCATTATACTTTTGGGGTTTTACCTTAATATACCAAGTACCCAGTACACTTGGCTAATTAATCATGCACAAGAAATTTAATTAACGCATGGACATGCGTAGAAGAAAATCCTTTTACTTCATCAAATATTGAATATTTTTATATTCTGGTTACAGTATGTTGTCTTCTGTTTACAGAAAGTAAAGTTTTCGAAAATTGGCATCGCATTGGGTTGAACATGCTGCTAAAATTAATTTTGATCAAAAGAATCAAAATAATTCTGTTGAAATTGTCTTAAGAAAACCTTTCTCATTTCCATAAATATGTGTGCTCATTTGTCGTTAGATAATTAATATCTGACGTCATATCAGAATATTTAAATCGTTCTTTTGTCATTTTCTCTATTTTCCTAATATATTACAAGAACAACGTCTAATTTTTAAACCTCAGTGGAGTATCAAAATTGCGATGGCATGTTTTTGACCACCCTTAGGTGTGAGTTCCAAACCATCACCGATTGCGCATAGTGTAGCACTAGTGCGACGTAAAACCCACTCAACAGATTCAAACAAATACAGTCTGTAACAAAAGTGTCCGAACACTAGCAAAAATTCCTATATAAAAAGAGTACACTTTAAATAAATCCTTGTCGAATCCTGTCCTTAGACTGACTAGGAACACGACTCGACAAGGATTTATTTAACAAAACTGTATTAAGTGTACCTTTTTTACATAGGAATTTTTGCTAGTGTTCGGAGACTTTTGTTACCGATTGTACATATAATAAATCAGGTCTTTAAAAGAAATTTTCTTCCTTTATTTCTCTCATTCTTCTAATCTACACGCAAATAAATAAATTGCTAAAAATACATAAATAAATATATGGAGAGAGAAAAATTTAAATTTATTCTAACAATCACCATAACTTTAGATTGCCCATCTGCGCAGCACTAGTGCGACGTAAAACCCAACCAACCAACCAACCATAACGTTAGTTTTTCAAAAGAACATTTATATTGCATATTCGCTATTTTAAGTTAACAAATAAATAAATATTTCAAATTTTAAAACTAAATAAACATAAATTCCAATACAAGACAAAGTCTTTTAATCTTGCCTCTTAACAGAGGTAATTATTCCAATCTTTCAAAGGTATTGACTTGTTGATTGTTTGTTTTTCACACTGGATTTAATCTACTCCAGAAAGCGTAAAAAAGTAGCAAAACACTCGTTCAATGAATTAGCGTTGAACTCCTTTCATTCTTTTCTGACCTTACAAATCTGTGTTAATCGGTTTGGAAGTTGCTCTTGTCCAATTTGTGTGCCTCTTCGTTGTACTTTCCTCACATCTTAATGGTTGTTACGCATTAGAGTGTCTTTCAAGAGCTTTTATTGAATTATCCTTGCTTCAATAATCCTCTAACAAACAGGGCAGTGTTATTGTGTATTTATAATGATTTCAGATGATTGTGCCTTTGAGGTATCTATCATTTGTTGTCGTTGTTTGTTTGTTTGTTTGTTTCCTTCATGTCTGTCTTTATATTTTATATTATATTTTCAATGATCTATTATATAATTGTTGGAATACATTTTATATACTCTAATAATACATATATATAATAATAGATCATATATATATATATATATATATATATGATCAATATATAATAATATATAATAATACATATATATAATAATAATACATATACTAATAATACATAATAATACATATACTAATAATACATAATAATACATATAAATAACACTCCGGTGAAAAAAAAAAATCGATCCCTGATATCATTTTTGCAGATTCTTTTGTAAAATGATCTCCTGAATCCGAATATGATCACCATTTTGTTCAATCATCCACCATGACGCCACCTCCTCCCGCAATTTTTGTCACTGTTTGACAATTTGATAGCCATCGATTTGATTTTGAGGGTAGAAAAGAATTATTTTAACACTTAAAAACCAAGAAATATAAGGTATAATAAATAATAATAATAATAGATTAATAAAATATAATAAACGTAATTCTTAATTTTAGGGGTGAATCCCATCCTCCTAAATTTCCCCCTTGCTACAAATATTCATGTTTTAGAATTTTCCCCCTCTGTAGCTCCTCAGAAGATATTTAACAGTTAAAATAATCCTTTCCCCTCCCTCCAAATCAAATTCATTGCCTTAAAATTACTGAACAGTGATAAAAATAGGGGTGCGTCCGCAAAAAGCGGTGGGTGATGGGACAAAATGGGCGTTCTATTCTAGAGTGACCATGTTTTTTTCATTGAATTTGCGGACAAAGATGGCGGTGTCCTCGAATTTCGAGGACAAAAAAATAAAATAATAATTAAATCACCTGAATTTGTAAAATTTTAGTGATTTTTATGTATAAAGCACATAAAAGAACTTGTTTCAGCTTATCCATATAATAACATATAATAAACATACAATAATTTTATACATATAATAAATTACTATAATAAAATAAAACATTAATAATTTTATAAACGGCATCCCCAAATGTGTTGTAATTTTTTGGCGACGAAAGATAGTTTTGTTCTCGAGATTCGGGGACTGTCCTCGAGAATCGAGGACATATGGTCAGCCTATCCTATTCGGTTTCAGGAATTTTGTTTTATATAAGAATTTGCATAAATGGTATATGGGCCAATTTTCGGGCCGAGCTGTGTAATTATTAAGAAATTCAAAGTGAAATGTGAAAATGAGAAGGCATACACATTATAGTAAACCTAGGGGTAAAAAATGATAAGTTAGTTTCTTTATTTCATATTATGTCATTATACTTGAAATTTATTTTAATTTAAAAACTTTAAAACTGTGATTGGGGACAAAGCAGTGTGGTAAATAGTATTTTAAATGATAGTGCTCTTAGTGAGAAAAACAAGAAATGTTTCATTGATGCTGTATCGATAAATGTATTTATATTATAATTTTAAAAATTTAAAAAGTATTTTTTAGCATAAAACTACATATGTATCTATAAACTTATATTGATATACTGATTCTCATACATTTAAATTTTAGTAAAAAAAAGCATATTTTTGATGAGTCGTAAAATAATTGAATAATTAATTAAATAATATTTGACCAACTGTAAATAATATTTTTTGATAATGTTCATGGTTGCCTGAAATTTTTCTTAAAATGTAAGATTTTATGTCATCTGATTTAACATAATATTTTAAACAGTAAAAATAATATGTTGTATCTTAAACCTGTTTGGTTTGGGTGTCCAAAACATAATCTCAGTTTTAATGCAATCAAGAACACTGATTTGCTTCCCTTTTTAAGGACTGTAGATTAATATCACGAGTGTATAGATTCTATCCCTGTTGCAGAATTTAGGCGACACAGCGATATTGTCGCAGAAAAGAAATTGTAACTTGCAAAAAGATTTGTTCATAAAAATTAAAGATATTACTTTCAGTAGAAAACAGAAACTGACGTCTTATACTTAAGAATTCTTCAACAGTCTATTAATAATATTGATATTTTTATAATTATATGGACTTATTATGTGTAAATTTAAAAATATGTTAAAATTGTTTTGCAGTAAAGGTTTGCACGAACAAGACTTCTATTATGTGCAAATATCCTAAACTTGTATCTAATAACCCCAATACGGAGAACACATGGCTGTTCTGTTTATATCATGGTAGATTCACAAGTGTATTTTGTGATGATATAAATAATCTATTAGAATTCTAATTTTATAGGCGAAATTTTTAAGAAATATTTATTTATCTACTCTAAAAATATGAAATCTGCCTTTAACTAAACATCTTTAATTAAAAAGTTTAAAACATTGCAAAAGAAAACGACCGATACACGCTGGCAGCAACAAAGTTTAACCTTGATTTTTAAAAATCCTTCAATTTTGGGGAGAGTGAAATTCGTAGCACGATGCCTGAAAGTTACTTAACCACTTTCGTCAAAATTAATTAACGCGTAATTAGAAGTCCATTGCCTTCCATATAGATTTTTTAAACCTTGAGCTTCTTCCTCTGGAACCTTGGTGATTTAACGCAGCAAACATGTGTGTGGAAAGTTTTTTAGTTAGTCACTTTCGTAATATTTCTAGTTTGTAAAAGATTTTTGAGGATAAAAGCAATAAGAAAAACATATCGAGAGGTAGTCGTCATTCACGAAAAAAGATTTGATTATTTTAAAGAATATATTTTTTCTTTTTTACTGTTAAATAGGTGGAAGAATCATGAAAATAAGTGTTTCTTGTTTTTTTTTTTTTTTTTACTAAATAATCAGTTATAAATTATTGTATGTATATGGTATCGTGATATAATTTATTTTCTTACATTTCTTTTAAAAATTTTGATAACTATTAGATGATTCTGAAAGAACTAATTATGTTTCATATAAAATACGTGTGCTGTTATTTTAATGCAGGATGTTTTAAACCTTTTTGTAAATTATTACTTTTGAGTCAGGAAAATATACACACATATGTATTAAAGTATAACTATATTATGTATATCGCAAACTATTTACATTAAAAATTAAAATTGATTTTTTTTTTCATTGAAAATGTGTAAAATGCTCCTTGCTGACAATTTTTTGATTTTTTAATCCTTTTGCCTCGTTTTACAATACTATACTGTAACAAAATATTCTAAATTTATTTGGGAATTATTTCATGCATTTATTTATATCCCTGTATTTGTTGATAAATTAACTTTTCACAAATATTGTTATGGTTAAATGTTGAAATTTTAATTAAAATTTTTAACATTCAGTACCGAAAATATGTAAAAAAATATATATATATATAAATTAATTAATTAATAAAATTAATAAATAAAAATAAAAATAACTTATTAATGAATCTAAAAAGTAATAACCACTGTATGTTTAGAATATTATTAAACTATAATAATGTAAAATCTAGGTATAAAATAAAAAAGTCATTAATAAAAATCATTAAAAAAATTTCAAAATTTCAAAATTTTCAAAATAATAATAATAATAATTATTATTATTATTATTTATTTAAGTAGATTTTGAGAAATTTTAATGTACTTAATGCTGTTATACGTAGATGCATATATGTATGCATATTTTCATTACTTCACTAAGACAATCATTTACAGAAAAGATATATAATGTCCTCTACCCCTCTATCCTCTTAACCCGTGTTTTACAAGAAAGCTATGAGCCTTTTTTACTTCTATATCTGTCTTATAGCAGACATTGGCATGTATTTATTATACAAACATTTTATTTATATTTATGCGAAAGCACAACGAATGTAAATGAATAGATATACAAGCCACTTACTTAAATGCAATTTTTTTAGAAATGCACGAAAACACCGAAAAAAAAATTATGGTACTTATTGCGGGAAATTTATTAACAAGTATAAAGTTAGCTTTATAAAAACACCCAACTTTGAATTTAATTAAATATAATTTATCTATAAAATATTCTATTTTCTGTTGGAAGCTCAAAAATTATAACGAAGGCTGGCTTTAAATTTAATTTCATATTACACTTTTCTTTAAAAACTCTAATTTTCGACCAAATTTAATTATTTTTTAATGTGAACTGATAATTCATATCATACTTTTGACAAAAATTAGTTACAAATTTGAACTTTGTAAAAAAGCTTTTTTTTTTTTTTATTTGAGTTAAAAAAAAAAAAAAAGACCGTACATGACTTAGGAAATCGCTATAGCGCAATTTTAAAACATTGGTTAATGAAAAAACATATTTGTCCTTAAAAATAAATAAATAAACAAATAAATAAAATGAATTTGTTTTAATAAATTATCAAACACATTTTCATCAACCTCATAAAATCAGCGTTCTAATAAAATAATAATGATAAAACCTTCATTGAAATCGGTCTATTTACTTGGGAGATACAATAGACAGAAAAACTCACTGACAGACAGAGCCTTCGAGCTTATAACATCCCTCATTTTATTCAGGCGTTAAAAAGAAAATAATAATTTTTTAATTCTTTTCATAACCTTTGCTTTAAAACTTCTGTCATTAAACCTTGCAAAAAAAATGAAAAGTAAAATATGTAATGTAAATATTAGAAAAAAAAAAATAAATAATGTGAACTATGCGGTGCCAATAGTACGAAGATTTTTCTATTGTATCATAATCAAATATTAGTTAATAAAAAATTGTATGCGAATGAAATTTTTATAAATAAACGCAATAGTTAAAAACCTTTCCCTACTATCTGTTATTTAAAAAAAAAAAAAATAAATAAAATTTTTATAAAAATAAATACTTTACACTTAAAATGGCTGTAATTCATTATTAGTGATATTTTTGCTGTTTTTATATTTAACAGTTTTGCTTCTATATGTGTTATAATTAATGCACGTTTCTTATTTATTTTTAAATTTATCATTCAGTTCTTCAAAGTCATGTATTGTGGGAATATATTTTGATTTTAATAAGTTGTTTTTCCTTTTTTCTAGGTAAGTGTCAAAATGAATTTGGATTACATTTAAGTTTAAAACGGCAGTTTTTGAAAGGTATAGTTATTTTTATATGCAATTTTTATCTTAATTCTTTTTATATTAATCATACAAAAATTACAATTGTGAAAGGCTTAAATAATGTAAAAATTTCACACACACATACACATATATATATACACTAAAAGCAGTGTGCGATATTTATTTGTTGCATTTCTGATATATGTAATGTATGTGAAAACTTTAATTGAGAACTTTGAAAACAATTACCATACATTTCAAAAGCATGCGATAATTAACAATTGCTTCGGATTTATGTAGTTGAACACAGACCTTTATCAGACGAAAACAATTGGCTTGACTACAGCATTACTGCTGTCGTGCCACACTCAAGCTTATATTTTTTGCCTGCTGGAAGGTCGTGATTAATAAGTTTTGCCCGAAACAATTGTAAATTATAGCATTTTTGTGCAATTTATGGTGTATGTTTAGAAAGTATTTATTCATCATCATTCAATTCAAATATTCCGGTTCATTTTACTGCAGCATGCATACACAATGTGATACATATAAATATAAGCGTATAATATTATTGCAGCATTTATATTATGTATAAAATTTAATGCATTAGTGATTCTTCACTTATTTGAATTTAATAATGAAGCTACAATTTTAATTCAATTTATGAGTCATAGAATCTTGTATTATTATTATTATTATTATTATTAAAGCAAGTTCATCTTTATTTAATTTACTCGAGATTTTTTTCTACTGCATACGTGCATACTTCCATTATGATAACAAAATTACGTTTCGAAAGACCTCATTTTGCGTGTTATAAAACATGTTCTCTTTGTATTACTTATACATATATACTAAGTTTAATTCACTATACTAATGGAAGTGCGATGGGGCCTTGAGATTATAGCTAACCTTGGTTTACACTACCGCAAACTAAGAGAACCGTTATAGAAATTGCACAATAATTACTAACGTGATTGCTTCCATTGTTTCACTATTACCGTATTAAGTGATTTGATTTAAAGTTGTGATTGGTATCTCTAACCATTGATTATCTCATTAAAATGGCTAAGGAATATTTGCGGTATAACAAAAATTTTTCCATAAGAAACTTTAAAAAGAACAATTATTTGACGAACGAATTTTTAGACTCTTTTTCTTTTACCAAGTATAAACTGATAAAACAACAGAAAATTCGCAGACATTCAGGATGGTTATACTTAAAGCTTCGCTGCAAACAACATCTTGCAGTTAAAACGGGGGAGCGGATTGCCACCAAATTCGATATGTGGACTAGATGTCTGCACGGGCCCGAGCCCGAGCCCGGCCCGGCGGCCGGGCTAAAATTCGGGTTTGGGCCGAATTTTTGAATTTGCTCTCGGGCCGGGCCTGAATGAAATTTTCTCCCGGCCGTGTCGGCCCGAATCTTTTTCTGGTTTCCTCGTTAATCAACGAAAAAGGAAAACTATAAAATATTTCATTAGTTATTTATTTTACACAACTTTACAGGTTTTATGTCACATAAAGTTCTATTTTGTTAAAAAGTGTCAATTTCATTGGGGTTGGATAAACGTTAAAGTTTTGTTAACCGGAGAACATGAAAGATTCGGATACATTACGGTATATAAGAGGAAATGGTTGAAAGTGCATTTTTAGTAGTATTAACCATTTTAAATACCTTCCTATATTGTTTGATGAATGCTAATATTTTCGATTTGACTTTCTGTTTGTCTTTGTGCCTTGTCTATAATAATGAATTTCTGTTTATATATAATAACCTTGTAAAAGTTTAGCAGTTTTGTTAAAGAACGTACTACTGTTTGGTTATATAAAACCTCTGCAAAACACATACTAAAAATCTTTTTCATAGAAAGGCATTTACTTATTTATTTATTTATTTTGTTATTTTACATATTTTTGAATCGGGCCGGGCCGAGTCGGGCCTGATTTTATCTTTTTTTGTCCAGGCCGGGCCATACACCAGTAAAAAATAAACGAGCCTGGCCGCATTTTTAGACTTCATAACGGGCCGGGCCCGGGCCTCGAAATTCCGGCCCGTGCAGACCTCTAATGTGGACTATGGGATGAGCTCAAGGATTTTTTTTTTTAAAACATTTTCGCTTGGTTGTACTTCGGAAGATCACTCCATTTGCTATTTTTTTCTTTTTCCAAAGCGCCAACTGGTAGACACTTTTTGAACCTTTTTAACACTTTACAACATGGTTTAAAAGTGTTAATGACTCCAGTTTGTCTGTCTGTCTCTCCGCGCTCTAACTACCGTAAATATTCATGGAATTTCTTGAAACTGATATATGTTATTCAAGTTCACTATCGGATGTTCCCTATTCAAAATGGAGTAAATACCTCAACTGGTTTGTGTACAGGGACATCCCAAAGTATTTCAAAGTGTTGTGTTCCGCAAGAGGCATTTCCATAAACCATATTTTAATACCTTTACTCTACACAAATCTTAATGAAATTGAAATATGTTATTCAAGTTCACTATCGTATGTTTTCTATAGAAAATGGAATAAGTACCACCACTAGTTTGTGTACAGGGGCACCTAAAAGTATTCCAAAGCAATGGAATCTGTGAGAGGTATTTCCATAAACCATATTTTAATACATTTAATCTACATAAATCTTAATGAAATTGAAATATGTTATTCAAGTCCACTATTGTATGTTTCTGTAGAAAATGGTATAAATACCACCACTGGTTTGTGTACAGGGACACCTAAAAGTATTCCAAAGCAGTGGAATTCATGATAGATATTGCTATAAACATAATTTTAATAACATTAATTTGCAAAAATCTTAATGAAATTGAAATGCGTTATTCATATGCATAAAATAATGTTTTCTATAGAATGTAGTGTGATTAGCATTCGATTTACAGAGCCACATAAAAATATTCAGTTACACTGAAGACTTTTATTGGAAATTTGCTGGAATCGCACTTTCGCTTACATTAAGCGTTTTTAACACTTTCTAAACAATTTTTAAGTGTGAATATGATTTCAGTTTGCGTATCTGTCTGTACGATTGTGCATCTATCTATCTGTTCCAGTGTCTGTAGATATTTTCAAAAAAAAAAAAAAAAAAAAATTATATATATATAATATTCAAGTTTACTACGGAGTGTTCTTTATTTAAAATAGCATTAACAGGTGCTTTACAACTCCTTTGTGTACAAGGACAGTCAAAAAATGCCAATGCACTGAGTTTTATGGGAGACATTTTTATAAATCACATTTAAATAACTTTCTACTGTAAATTCATTAAGAAATTGACATTTATGCTAAAGTAATGTTTTGTATAGGGTATGATATGGTTAACCTTCAGATTTACAGGGTACACTAAAATATGCAGGTACATTAAGGGCTGCAATTAAAATTTAAAGACTGCATTTTCTTTTGGGTTAAGCATTTTTAACACTTTCCAAGAATGTTTAAGAATGATTATGAATTCAATCAGTCTATCTGTATGCCTTTCAGTGCCTCTGCCTGTCCATTGTGTTATAACGTAGCCAAAGAACATTCAAAGTTATACGATGGAACAAGTGCATACAATTGGAAAGTGTTATTAATCAATGCGTACCGCATGATTTTTCGTTCTTGTCCTTTTTTTAGATTGCATGTCCACGTACCAAATTTGATGGCAGTGCAGTCGCCCATTTTAGCTCTTGTATGCTGTCTAAAACCAAACTTTAATTAGGGTCACTCTGTATTTTCTTTCCGATACGTCTCGAGGAAATCAGAATTGAAAAAAATAAAAAAGCATTTTTGTTAAAACTTATTTGTTTGATTCAGCAATTTTCGTAAAAATAGTCCAATTACCAGAATGTTTCTATAAGCGATTCTTTTAAAAAACAAATTTATTGCTACACTGTCATTAGTAGATTAAGCATTTATATGTTTGTTTTTCCGTTCCTTTATTAGTATATTAGATTACTTTTAAATTTTTATCTTAAGGAAAGTGAAGCATAATTAATCTTCTTCGGAAGGTATTAGCAATACACAATGCCAAACAAAGCATAAAAAATAGAAAGCAGAATTACAGAAAAGTTTGCGCTTTTTTGTTGAAATAAGTGGAAGTATTATTGATAAAATGAGCATTATTGTTTAGTGTTTTTACGATGAATTATTATTATTAATGGTTTCGCTAATTTATGAAAAATACGATAAAAAATTTACTAAATAAAATACAATTAAAACGGTATATATTTTTATTTGTTTTATAAAAGATTTAGCGTATTGATGATTTTTAGTCTCAGTAGTATATATGTATATATATATATATAAAGAGAGAGAGAGAGAGAAAGAGAGAGGTAGGGGGACATTTTCTTTGCTTGGAAATACGAAGTATAACTTTAAAAAATAATCGATCCGATAAGCTATTATTTAAGCAGGGATTTGATAAATCTCTATTCCTACTTCGGCTGGAGTTAGATTAAACTTGAACTTGAGGTTGACGTTAAGTGGGTCTGCTTGATGTCGCTTTAGGGCAACACAGTGGGCAATTACCAACGCTAGTAGTTTAAATTTGAATGTAGAAATATTTGGTATCAATAAATTTATTATCCCCAACAGTAATTGGGCCGTCTGGAGTCTAAATGGTTATTGCGTTGGCTTTAAATTAATAATGCCGCACTTGAGTGGCATTAGCCTAGCTCTAATTAGCCTTAGCGAACAATAAATAAATAAATAAATAAATAAATAAATAAAATAAATAGATAAATTAAAAAGAAGGAAAGAAGAACGACTAGAGCCACAATTCAAATAAAACAAAAATCAACAATTATTACAAATAAATTTAAATGTGTTCTATAAAAAAATAAACTATAATAGTAATAATAATAATAATAATAATAATAATTTTTTAACATGTTTCATATTTTTTAGACAAGAAGTAAAATCCATAATCTTTAGTAACTATTAATTGAAAAATAATCTGTTGTGCGTTGTGTCACTCCCAGTACTTTCTCTTGCCCTATATTACTATAGAAATATTATAACAGTTTAAGATGTAACATAGGCCATGCTGCATTTGTACATTTCAAGTCTACTTTCAGAATGCTTTCAGAAACAATTTTATTTGAAATAGGTTTGATGGGGGAGGGGTGTTACCGTCCCTTCCACCCTCCGTTTGATTATTGTAACTAAAGTCATGAAACATTTAAGGCTATTAATACATTTTCAAATTCATTTCACACACTGTACAAAATTGAAACCAGTGTTGTGCACGAACGCGTTCATTTGAACGCGTTCATGAGCTTAGCTCAAAAATTTTGAGTTTTGAGTTGAACTTCGCTCGTTTTTTAAATAATGAACTTGAGTTGAGCGTAGTTCGTTTTTTACACGAACTTGAGCGTGAAAAAGCAATTCAAACTCAAACTCATATTAAATATTTCTGTCTGAAATATGGAAAGTAAAGTAGAAGAAGAAAAGGACAGAAAAGAAAATAACTGTGCAAAATGGATTCCTGAAAAAAAAAAAAAAAAAAAAGGCACCATAAAAAGGGGCACCCGGAAAAAAGGACACTTTTGCAATTTGCATTTCACAAGAATAATAAACATCAAATAACGAATTTAAAACGTGATTTTTCATAATACATTTTTAGAAATTTCAATCAATTAAATTCGTACCATTTTTACTTAGTATATACCTGGGGAAAGGGGGGGGGGTCTAGGAGCAGACAGAAAGAGAATAATTATTTTTATATCACTTTCTTATTTATTTTAATTAAACTTTGTCTAATAGTCACTTGCTGTTTATGAAAAAAAATACAGTGTCACACATACTTCGGGGGCTGAAGGTGCGGGGGAGAGGAAATTTTTTTTATATCATCGACCTGAGATCGAACCCAGCACTTCCTGTCTAGCAGCTCTGAAGGCATTTGCACATATATTAATTTGCAATTCGAGTGTAATATTATAGTGATATTTAATTACATTTAAAGTTTTGTGGAAATTATGTTATCAAAGAATGGCAAAATTTCGTTGCGTATTTTCCGAAATATTTATAAATTGTCTGTATTTTATGGAATGCATTTTTTTTATTTATTTAATTAATTTATTTTTTAATAAATATTTACGATTTTGAAAATATTTTATGTAGATTCAGTATATTTTTAGTTACGAGAAACGATAACCATATAATATAAATAACTTTTTGAAATATTTAAGGCAGCGTTTAATGGAATAATCATCATTTTTGTTAAATTCTAATTTTAGTTTTAGGAGCTATCTAAGATGAAAATGGTAATAAAAATTTCCCGCTTTCATATAGTTGAATAGTTATTTCTTAAAACAAATAAAGAAATAAGTAATAATTATTTGTTTAATAAAACAAATAAATAAATAAGTAAAATTTGAAACCATATAAATATTATGATGCGCATTATTAATACAGCATTTTCCCCCGTTCTTTGTATGCCCTAACTAAAATTTGAAGGAATCTAGAATCTACATTCGTTCTTCTTGGTCAAAATGTTTTCGACATCATGTGGTTTTCTTGGAACTATAAGCGGAATCCAATGTATTGAGAATTGTGACTGGTATACGCCGATTTGTCTGTGGGGGAGATTTGTTGTGTGGGCAATTCTGGTACACAAAAGCAATTGCCTAAAGCCCTTTCCTTTTTTCATTGATAAGAAGAATAGTTAATGGTTAAAATGAGCGTTCGCATGGGAGTAAAAATCACACAGAACACAGAACTCGTTTGCTTTGCAACGTGGTAGGTCTTGTATAAGATAAAAATAAATTACTTCTTTGCTTAAATGTGTATTTTTAATATTAAGTTCTTAATTTGATCATTTAATAGAAATAAATCTATAAGATAGTAGAAATAAAGTCATATATATATATAGTACTAGAAAAATTATGAATAAGTCCATGAGGCAATTAATAAATTTTAATAACAGGAGACTTAGCGTTGGAATATTAAAACTCGAATAAACTACAACGTCAGAAACGCCAATTTTGCATTTCCAATATTTTTCTTTGGCGTTTCTGACGTAGTAGTTTATTCGGGATTTAATTAATAAATGTTATTGAAATGCTAAAAGTTTTATGATGTTATATAATAATAATAATAATAATAATTCAAATTAATTTTTATTTTCCCTCCATTTTCGGCTTTTACAATCAAATATATATATATTTTTTCTATTTTATGATAGATGCGGTATATATTGAACCGCAGTGTACTATGCATTTAGAATTGCATAAATGCGTATTAAAACATATATTTAAAAAATCCACTGTTCCAAATATTTTGACAGTAAAATAAGGAAGCAAATATAGGTCGGAAAAAAAATAGTTTTCCATATAAAGCTTTAAACGTTAAGTATTAATATTTAGGTAAATGTAATTAAATTCATGTTATCAGTCATGTCTTTAAATTACTAGGAAGGAAGACAATGTCATCCAATCTCTTCATTTTAAAGCTTAGATTCATAAGTAAAGCAAAAAACAATCTTCGGAGAAAACATTTTGTGAATAAAAATTAATGCAAATTTTACCTACACCCGACCAGCAAAGCAGGTAATAAGTGATTACCCGACCCGATGCGTTTCTCTCTTGTGAGAAATGCGTCCTCTCTTGCGATTAAAAGGGTAGAAAGTATGGATCCCGGAAAAAAGGGCACCGGAAAAAAGGGCACTTTTCCAATTCGCAAATCGCAAAATAATAAATACCAATTGATGAATTTAAAAAATGACTTTCAAACTACATTTTTAGAAATTTCAATTGATTTGGTACAACATTCATTTAGTGTATATCTCGGGGAAGAGGGGGGAGGGGGGCAGGAGCAGATCGAAAGAAAATAATTGTTTTTACAAAAACTCTTACCGATTTTAATGAAACTTTGTATAATCACGTACAATTTGTGAAAAAAAGGACGTAAGTGGCAGGCCAACTTGGGGGGGGGGGTTAAAGAGGGGGGGGGGCGGAGGAAAATAAAATTGTCTTTTATAGCCCCGTTTTACCGTTTTACCGATATATTCTATAATTATCACTCACTTTTTATGAACATCACAATGAGTGTTTTACACATCTGGGGGGGGGGGGCGCAGATAAAAGTAAAAAATATTATTCTTTAAACTACCGTATACTCGATTAAAAATAAAAACTTTGTATGTATACAACTTCCTGCTTATGAAAATTACACATATCTGGACGAATTGCTACGGGGGGGGGGGGGGGCAGAGTGAAGAAAATATTTGTTTTTATATCACCATGCTACATATTTATATTAAACTTTGTACGAGTATCTTTCATTTTATTAAAATTACAGTGAAAGTGACCGAAAATTGATAAGGGGTGGGGGGGTAGTGGGGGCAAATGAAAAATAAAATAATTAAAAAAAAAACACTTATTACAGTTTGTTTTATTGTTTTATTTGCATTTTGTGTAAATATCAGTTAGTATTAATGAAAAATTACAGGGAGGTACTCAAAAATACAATGTATGATTTAAATCTGTAAAAAAGTTGCTAAAAAATGAAATTTCTTCTTTTAATCTGTCTCTTTTGTCCATCCCCCGCCCCCTCACGTAGAAATAAAAAACTTACGCTTTCGTTTATGTTTAGCATCAGTTTTACAAGGAGAAATTTAAAAATGTGCCCTTTTTTCCGCAATCCTTAAAATAGGGCACTGGAAAAAAGGGCACTTTTCTTAATTGTTACTTGTAAAATACTTGTTAAACATGGACGATAGCAAAAATTTTTTGTTTCTACGAGGGGAGGGGGAGAGACAGATCAAAGTAAAAAATTCTGTTTTAGAATAATCTTTTACCAATGTTTGATATTAACTTTTAATTACTGTCTGATATTAACAATGTATTGAATTTTTGGATTGCGGAAAAAGGGCACTGGAAAAAAGGGCACTTTTTTAAATTTCTCCTTGTAAAACTGATGCTAAACATCAACGAGAGTGTAAGTGTTTTATATCTACATCGGGGGAAGGACAAAAGACACAAATTAAAAGAAGAAAATTCATTTTTGAATAATTTTTTTACAGACTTAAATTATACATTGAATTTTTGCATACCTCAGTATAATTTTTCATTAATAGTAATTGATACTTACACAAAATGCAAATAAAACAATAAAACAAACGATAATAAGTGTTGTTTAAAAAGATTATTTTATTTTCCATCTGTCCCCCCCCCTACCCCCACCCTCTTATCAACTTTAGTTAACTTTCACTATAATTTTAATAAAATGAAAGTGATAGTGGTACAAAGTTTCATATAAGTAGGTAGTATGGTTATATAAAAACAAACATTTTCTTCACTCTGCCCCCTCTTAGCAAATCGTCCAGATATGTGTACACTCACCGTAATTTTTCATAAGCAGAAAATTGCGTAGATACAAAGTTTTTTTAAATCGACAATGCGGTAGTTTAAAGAATAATATATTTTACTTCTATCTGCGTCCCCCTTGTCCCCCCCCCCCAAATGTATAATACCCTCATTTTGATCTTCATAAAAGTAAGTGATAGTTACAAAATATGTCATTAAAATCGGTAAAATGGTGATATAAAAAATATTTTATTTTCCTCTGTCCCCCCTCTCTTTAACCCTCCCCCCCAAGTATGTCTGACCTTACTGTGATTTTTTTTTTCACAAATTGTATTCTATTATACAAAGTTTTTGTTCAAATCGATAATAGTGTAGTTTAAAGAAGAATATATTTTATTTCCATCGGTTCCCCCTTGCTTCCCCCCCCCCAGGTATATAATGCACTCATTGTAATCTTCATGAAAATTAAGTGGTAGTTATAGAATATATCATTAAAATCGCTAAAATGGTGATATAAAGAATCCCTTTATTTTCCTCTCCCCCCTCTTGTTTACCCCCCCCCCCCCCCACTAAGTATGTCTGACACTCACTGTAAATTTTTAATAAATTATACGTGATTGTACAAAAAATTTTTTGATCAATAATAGAGTAATATAAGAAGAATATATTTTATTTTTATCTGCCCCCCTTGCTCCCCCCAGGTATATAATACACTCACTGTGATCTTCATAAAAAGTTAGTGATAGTTATAGAATATATCATTAAAGTAGGTAAAACTGTGATATAAAAGATAATTTTATTTTCCTCTGCACCTCCCTCTTTAACCCCCCACCCCTAAAGTTTGCCTGACACTTACAGTAATTTTTTCACAAATTGTACGTGATTATACAAAGTTTCATTAAAATCGGTAAGAGTTTATGTAAAAACAATTATTTTCTTTCGATCTGCTCCTGCCCCTCTCCCCCTTCCCCCATCTTCCCCGAGATATATACTAAATTAATGTTGTACCAAATCAATTGAAATTTCTAAATGTGTAATTTGAAAGCCATTTTTATATATCATTATTTGATATTTATTATTTTGCGATTTGCGAATTGAAAAAGTGCCCTTTTTTCCGGGTGCCCTTTTTTCCAGTGCCCTTTTTTCCGGGATTGCTACCAAGAATATAAAAATTTTTTCCCAAAGGAATAAAATCCATATGAGTTTGAGTTACTTTTCCCGCTCAAATTCATGAGGAAACGAACTTTGCTCAGCTCAAGTTCACAATTTAAAAAACGAGCGAAATTCAGCTCAAAACTGAAAAAGTTTTAATTAAACTCATGAACGCGGTCCTGCGATTTAAAACAACGGAACCTCTAAATGATAGAATTTGTTTTCTATTAATAAGTTCGCATGCCCATAAACAAACATATTGAAAATTTGAGAATAAAAAGCCATGCAAAAACCGTGGGTACACTATTCAGAAGTGTTTGCTAAATAAATTTTTACCACAATTAAATTAATAAGTTATAATTAAGAATTATAAGTTAATAAGTTTAATTAAGCGTAAAATTAAAAATATTTTTTATGGTAATTGGTAATTTTAGAAAAAAAGGGAAATTACCTATGAAAGTGTTCACAGAGGATAAGATCTATTAAAAAAAAAAAAAAAAAAAAAAAAGTACGTAAAAATGAACTTTTAGTGAGCTTCGCTCGTTTTTAAAAACGAACTTGAACTGAACGCGTTCATTTCTTTCAGACATGAGTTTGAGCGCGAACTAACTCGTTTTTTACACGATGAACTTGAGTTTGAACTAGTTCGTTTTTTTTGTGAACTTGCACAACACTGATTGAAACCTCACTGTCAAACACTGTAAAAAAAAATTCCGGTACTTTCCTGGTAAATTTAGAGCAGCTAATGTGTCCAATATTTACCAGTAATGTCCCTCTAATAATACATCAGTAACCATCAAATATACACCCACTCAAAAAATATTACATACCTGAAATCGGGAACGTTTTATGGACGAAAACCTGTTAGTCTCAGGAACCTGCTCCAAACTTATAAAAACCAGGAACGTAAGGAATGTACTGTTTTATAAGAGTAAAACAGTACAGTTAACTTTGGCCGAAAATTTTACGGCTAAGCCGTACTTTTTATTCGTTTGCCGTATTTGATGTAATTTACTATTTATTTGTCGTAAATTTCACGGCTCACTATCAAATTTACGGCTAGAAATTCTCAACAGGGATTATTTTTTTTACAGAATATTATTCAGAGAATTGCCTCTCAAACCAACTCTTAAACTTATTGGCATAATTATAAGTAGCTTTGTATGTTGCTTATCAAAAATGTATGCACAAAAGCTAGTATTTCAATTCAGCCAGAAAAAAAAAAAAAAGAAAAACTCTAACACAACTTTAAATGCAATTAGAACTTTTTGTAACTATAGTACTAATATATCAGAAGTCTTTTGTGTGACTCGGTAAACGAAGGATAAATGTTTTTAGTACCAAATTATATGTAAAACATGTTTTTATGTATATTTAAAATATATTCAAAATCCATTTTCTTTTGTGGAATCTAAAGATATTAAACTTTACGGACGAGAAATATACCGACGAACGTAATGGAGTTAAATACTTTAGTGTGTCCCTGTACACAAACCGTGTGTCCGACTTCAATAAATCTATTCATGCATTATCATGAATAATACAGATTTAGTATTATCATGTATTATCCCCATAGGATACAGATTTAGTATTATCATGTATTATCCCCATAGGATACAGATTTAGAAAAGTGAATTTTGATTTTTCTGTTCGTATTTGATTTTGAGTGATGATGATAATAATACGCACACACAAAGAGATAAATAGAGAGATAGACCAAACACACACACACACAGTAAAAATCTGATTTACAGATTCACGGAACCCCAAAACGTAGCAAAAAAGCAGTTTTAGAAGTTTGACTCTAAAATTATTTTCTGTATAATGTGTTTGATAAGAGAAAGTAAAAGTCGTTTTCTGTTTTATTTAGCCTTACTTTGTCAATTTCTATATTATAAGTATCTCGGGTGTGAAAATACATTTTAAGTTTTAAATTTATCCTAAGAAATAAATTACAGACTGTACACCTAAAAAAATCTATGAATTTTACCTTCTCTACCATATGTAGGTTAAAGGACAAAAAAAAAAAAAAAAAAAAAAACATTTGCTTATGAATTAGAATCGATCGATCGATTTCCATAAGTTACATGTTTTTTATTAGCCTAAAAATTATTCATCTCACTTAAAGGTATTAGTGTCTTTAGCAAATCAGTTTTATGTCCAAGAAGCCATAGCTATAGTATTTTGTTATCAAAAAACATCACGTCAGCATCCAATGATCCAAGTCAATCTGAAATTCATAAGGAAAAAAAAATATTTACACAAACAACATACATTTAAAGGAATAAATAAATAAAATGTAATAAACATTTCATAGATTTCGTTTTTAATGACTGTAAATTTATGAAGAATGTACAAATACATAGATTCATTCTTACTTGTATTTTGCTATTTTATAAATTTACTACAAGAAATATGCTAAAAGAAAATATATTAAAATGTTTCACCATTCTGAAAATTGGTTGTGATTTTTCTCCTTGTTCCTCTGTGTGTTAAGAAGTATCAAAAATATTAAAAAGATGATAAAGTGTTGCAATAAAATAAAAATAAAAATACAGTACCAAAAGTAAAAGTCATTGTCGAATCTTCTTTAACAATATATTATGTACTTTCAATTAATTTTAATTAAAATATATTAGTTTATTTAGCACATACGGAAGATCCATTTCCGTTTTACTTTTATCCATATGCATACAATGAAAATATTTAATTTGTTCAAATTTTCGACTTCCGATTTTCAAAAATTTATACATTTTGAAATGTCCTGAACAGGATTTTATTATTTTAAAACATATCTCTCTCTCTCTTTCTGTGTGTGTGTGTGCATGTGTGTTTGTTAGCAAAATTTATTGGGTGCTACATCTCAAAAAAGAATACTCGAAATTTCATATATTTGGCTGAAGATAAATATAAATTGATGCTAATTCCATTTTGACATATATCAACCTGCTGGTGACAGTATATACTGCTATTCCCGTTAATTTACAGTAATTCATGTGTATTGTATATAACGCAGACGCTTGATATATGGCTTTTGTGAAAAGCTGTGCTAAATCTATTCGAATGCATATAGGCCTGCAGGTGAATGCTGCTGTGGTGCAATTTTTTTTCATTTATTGAAGTACTAAAGCGTATATCTGTTCTTCTAGAGCTCATAAACTCACCAAACTTAATATAGGATGATTATATGGCCGTCGCCAAGTGGAGGGACTGAGAGTTGCGAATTCAATTTACCCTTCTTATTTTGGTACCCTTCTTCTTCTTATTATTTTTTTCTTTCTTTCTTTTCTCTTCATTTTTATATAGAAATTGTTTATTTGTTAACTTCTTCCTCATTTCTTACAATTTATACTTTTTGGTAATTACTTTGATTCAGTTCAAAATGAAGATATCTACTTGTGATAGAGGTTAAGTTATGGCAAAGTGTTTTTGATAAATCCGTGTATAAATGTCACCTTTATCGATCCAGCGTTTTCATGAAAAACAGCCAACTTTTCACTATTATGAATTCTAAGATTCCTTGTCTTCTGTATATTGATTAGGAAAAGTTGATTGCCCTTTTCAAAGGTAGTGTTAAGACTTCTTTGTTTCGTGACAAGGCATTAAAAGCGGATTATCAAATCCCGAAGCATCTGAAGGTAGAAAATCCATGCGGAAGTGATGTCAAATTGCGCACGTGAGGGAAAATTGATGAATAAATTTCAATTTAAAATAAATGTTGGTTTCAAAATTTTATTTATTTATTTATTTTTAGTAAATCTTAATATATGATAAATGATACTTCATTAACATTTCTTTAAATAATATGTCATTGATATACAACTTTAAAATATATTCGGTAACATTTTGAAACTTTAATAAAATGTATGATAAATGATAGTTCAATAAAACTTATTTAACATGAATTCATTGACTATCACTTTACGCATAACTTTAATTAATATATTAAAAAAAAAATAATAATAATAATAATTACAGCTCATTAACATCTACATATGTGCCAAACCTCCCGATTTTTTAACAGCACTATGCGTACAAATGTTTTTGTTTTATTTAAAAACTAAAATATTGCGATTATTTTAAATGAAACTAAGTTTTCTAAAATAGTGGTGTTAAAAAAATCGAGGTAGTTGGCAGCCATGCATTTCTTTAACAAAATAATTATTGAAACAAATTTTCATTAACTTTTAAAATATTCAGTGAAATGTATGGTGAATAATAGGTCATTAACATTTCCTTAACAAATAATTATTTAAACAAATATTCATTGACTTTTTAAGTTTTTAGTAAAATATATGTTAAATAATAGTTCATTATTATTGTTTAAACAGATATTCATTAATTTTTAAACCTTTAACAAAATGTATGGTAAATAATAATTCGTTAACTTTTTTTAAATATTATTTAACAAATAACTACTTAAATATTTATTACCTTTTTAAACCTTCCGTAAAATGTACAGTAAATAATAGTTCATTATAAAAATTAATTAATTTTATTTTAGAAATAACTACTTAAACAAATATTCATTAACTTTTTAAACCTTCAGTAAAATGTATGGTAAATAATAATTCATTCCTTTTTTTATTTATTTATTTATTCTAGTATTATTTAACAAATAACTACTTAAATATTTATTACCTTTTTAGACCTTCCGTAAAATATATGGTAAATAATAGTTCATTATAAAAATTAGTTAATAATATTTTAGAAATATCTACTTAAACAAATATTCATTAACTTTTTAAATCTTCAGTAAAATGTATGGTAAATAATAATTCATTACATTTTTTTTAAACAAATAACTACTTAAATATTTATTACCTCCGTAAAATGTATGGTAAATAACAGTTCATTATAAAAATTAATTAATAATATTTTAGAAATAACTACTTAAACAAATATTCATTAACTTTTTAAATCTTCAGTAAAATGTATGGTAAATAATAATTCATTACATTTTTTTTAAACAAATAACTACTTAAATATTTATTACCTCCGTAAAATGTATGGTAAATAACAGTTCATTATAAAAATTAATTAATAATATTTTAGAAATAACTACTTAAACAAATATTCATTAACTTTTTAAACCTTCATGTAAAACGTATGGTAAATAATAATTCATTACATTTTTTTTTTTTTTTAACAGATAACTACTTAAATATTTATTACCTTTTTAGACCTTCCGTAAAATGTATGGTAAATAATAGTTCATTATAAAAAAATAGTTGATAATATTTTAGAAATAACTACTTAAACAAATATTCATTAACTTTTTAAACCTTCAGTAAAATGTATGGTAAATAACAATTCATTACATTTTCTTTATTTTTTATCATTTAACAAATAACTACTTAAATATTTTATTACCTTTTTAAACCTTACGTTAAATGTATGGTAAATAATAATTCATTATAAAAATTAATTAATAATATTTTAGAAATAACTACTTAAACAAATATTCTTTAACTTTTTAAACCTTCATGTAAAATGTATGGCAAATAATAATTCATTACATTTTTTTTTTCTTTTTAATGTTTTTTAACAAATAACTACTTAAATATTTATTACCTCCGTAAAATGTATGGTAAATAGTAGTTCATTATAAAAATTAATTAATAATATTTTAGAAATAACTACTTAAACAAATATTCATTAACTTTTTAAACCTTCAGTAAAATGCATAGTAAATAATAGTCCATTAACATTTTTTATTAAACAGATAGCTACTTAAACCTTTATCAAATATGCAGTAAATTCATTAACATATTTTTTATTTGTTTATTTTATAAATATTAGTGAACTACTCTCATTACCTTATGGAAAATATACTCATATTTTCCATAAGGTAATGAGAGTGATTTTTATATAAAATTACGTAATTAAAAAATATTCTGAAAGAGAATGAATTGATTTAGTTCATAAAAATGAAACGTACATCCAAGTTTTTCTTTTAAAGTGTGTTCGTTAAAATTCTTGAAAATAATTGAAGCATTGTCATTATAATAGTTCAAACATTTTAGGAAAACACTAAATATGCATTTTTGAATTTATATTATTAAACATCTCTGCAGCTAAGAAACGAAAAATTCATCTTCCCTCCCCTCCCTCCCTCCTTAATTTTAGTACTTTCTCTTAATGGCTATTAAAATAGAATGCAAATTACAAACAAATAAAATAAAATAACATAAAAAAATATAAAAACGTAAAAATTTAAACTGTTTAAAATCTTTCGTACACTTTTTACACTTTTTTTGTGTAAGCATTTACATGTCACGTATTCTTCTGCCCATAATGCATCCAAGGATTATAAAATATGTTGTAAATAAATGATAAAAAATGATGATAATAATAATAATAATAATAATAATAATAACAATAATGTTATATTAATTGATTCTTCGTAATAAATTGTTCGAGTTTTTCAAAATAAATTTTTGAATTCATTTTACAAGAAAAAAAGAATAGATATGAAAACATTTTCTGTAATTAGATAGACAAATCGTACAATTATGAAGCATTTGTTCAAAGTATAACAATTATGCATTGAAGAATTTCATAGCATGGTGTATGGGGAGGTTTTATAAGAGTGACTAACATTAGCTTTAAAAATCATTTTTCAGCACTTCTAAAGTATTTGTTTAATGTTTTATCCCAGGGAATAAAACTGTTTTAATCAATAAATAATACCTTTATTATTATTATTATTATTATTATTATTATTACGTATTTTTGAGATACACAACATTTTTTATACGCAAGAAGTGATGACATCACTGGCCGTCCGTGGGGCCAAGAAAAAGATTTTCTGTGTTAATCGTCCATTGGATTTTTTGTAAAAAGTTATTAAATATTAAGGGAAATTATTTCCCGATTTTAATCCCCATATTTGGGTATAGTTATATGTAAGTTACTGTCTACATGTGTTAAATTGAGTTATTTTTGCTGTAAAATTGATAAAATTTTAATTTTAAATTTGAAAACTGCGGAAAAAAAGGGGCAAACTTCCATTTTCAAATGTAAAAATAAACATTTCATTTCAAAGGGTGATATTTACACAATAAATATCCAACTAATATACTAATTAAAAGTAAAATGATAAATATTCTATCCTAATTTGAAGTCAAATTTGTTTTCAAATGTCTAAATAAAGTATCTGATATGAGATATTAATATGCTGCAACGGGATAGATTTGATATCTGTCGTCCTTGGCGAGGAAAAAAAAAAAAAAAAAAAAAAAAAAAAATGATCGCCAAATTATCTCGCGAACATATTTAATTCCTTTCAAAAATCATGGTTATTTCAACGACGTATATTAAGAGAGCAATCAATAATATGAAACAGTATTTCGTGCAAAGTATATTACGGAAATATACATCTGGCATGTATATTTTCGTATTACGTTTTTGATCACCAAATACAAAAAGCTCCAAGGACAGCAGAGTTTTGAAATTTAAAATAAAAATTTTATCAATTTGACAGCAAAATAACTTAATCTAACACATGTGCACGAGAACTAATTTATAATTGTACCAAAATATGGGGATTAAAATCGGGAAATTATTTTCTAATGTTTAATATATTTTTTAAGAAAATCCAGTGGATAATTAGCATAGGAAATATTTTTTGTAGTCGCACTGACGGTCAGTGACGTCACACTTCGCTTGCGTATTGTCTTTACAGAAGAAAAATCTTCGAAGAAATATCATTAACATTTGCATTAGAGTTAAAAAGTCAATAAATAAATAAATAAATAAAATAAAATCGGGCGATAAAGTATGCACTGTTGCCAACTTGGGAGGATATTTTTATTTAATAATTACCACTAATACTGAAGAATGATATTTGATATAGACAATAATCGATTAAACAAACATTACATTAACAAGTAATGATGGCTATTCAAAATAAAAGTCCTATAAATTGGCAACACTGAATGCTTGAAATAATAAAAACGACAAGTAGAAGAAGTTGCATTTATTTTCTAAAAGACGCATCACGCCTCTGCATCATTTCTATCCGGCCAACCCAAAGCGTTTTAAATGACCTATGAACCGAAAACTGCCTAGACGTGGATCGGGGCGAACTGGTCAGTCGTGTTCCGTGCCACGCGTGTTCTTTTCGGGGTCAAGCTCGATTTCGTGGGCCCGAGTTTCCTGGTCCAATTTCTTATGCCTTGCGTGGAGGTTTCCAGTACGACATGGTCAGCGAAAGTGAAAGGATTCTATTTAAAAAGATGTATATTTGCTTCATGTAGTTGTAGATTTTTTTTTTTTTTTTTTTTCATTCACTATGTAATTTAACTAGAATTTGTTGTTATTGCAGAAAAACACCATTTAGCCTTTTAAGTCTCAAAGAATGGAAGAAACTAAACATGTTATTAGGACTGAGGGCCTATTAGTCTCAATCTGGGATTTTTGCGTTGTCGTTTTCGATAGTTGGACATTTGTCGAAATCATTTTTCAATAGTTGGACATTTATCGAAAACTAAAATTTATCGAAAATATAATTGAATAATTTGAAAGCGATGTTATAATTGGGAAGAAAAAAAAAAAAAAAAAAAAAAAAACTAATAGTCCTCCGTCCTAAACTAAATTCTGCTTTTGCCAGAATTTCATCAAAATCTTTTTTATTTTTATTATTATTATTAGAAAAAGAAAAGAAAATTAATAATAATCAGTATCGTTACAAGCGATATCGAAAAAGTTTTTTTTAATAATTTTGAGTTAGGAAATAAAAAGTGCGCGTGAAATAATATGAAATAAAAATAAGTAAAAAAATGAATTTAATGATTTAATGTTTTTGTTTTTCGGGGGCTGCTCGTGCATATAAGAAATGCGTATTAAAACGAGTCGAAGAAGGAAGCGAAATGAGTATTGAGTTATATTACGATAAATACGATACATAATATGATACGATATATTAGACCTATCGTCCAGGGTTAGTAGGCATTTTCGTTGAAAGAAATAGTTTGTTCGTTCGGTGCAACTTGCACATTAGTCCCGTGAGGTACAACTTTCACATTAGTACCTTGAGGTTGAGGTACAACTTTCACTTTAGTCCCGTCAGGAACAACTTGCACATTAGTCCCCTTTAATTTCCTTTTTTTTTTTTTTTTTTTTTTTTTTTGTTAGAAGAATTTAATCATTAAATGTTTGGTAACTAAATTCAGTAAATAAAACGTTTCCAAATCAAAGCTGCACATAAGTCAACTTCCCTCTTTCTTTCTTCCGATATAATACTATAAAATTCGTATTATAGAGATTCGTTTTATAGAGATATCAGATTTAAAAATGAATTTATTATTATTATTATTATTTATAATTTTACTTTTTGAACATGTCGCGTTTTAATTTAGTGAGCAATTATATTGAAAAATGAATTTAAATGTTTATTTTCGAAATTGAAAAATAAAGCCCAGAATTTGCTTTATGAAACAGGATATATATTTGTATTTTTTATTCTTATTTATTTATTTTATTCTTATTTTATTCATTCATTCATTCCTTTGCTTAAATTGTTCACTAAGATAAGAGGCGACCTGTTCTCAAAGAATGAAATTTAAAAAATTGATTTTTCAAAAATTTCCTTTTTAAATGAGCCCTGATAATATGAAGCAACACATATACCATAAGATAACATTGGGAGGGAAACAAAAGAGTCAGTCGGATTTATGTACAGCCTTCACGCGGATTTCTATAGTTATAATTAAAATTGTGAATCACAGTAATTAATGAGGATTTAATATAGTAGTATTTTCGTGTACTACTGGTACACAGAACGGGTGGGGGGGAGGGGGATAGAATCTTGAAAAAAAAATTAAACATATTTATTTATTCATTTGTTTATTTACATTTGTACTGTCAATAATTTTTGCATTTGTTATAATATTAAAAATAAATTATTAAGATCATACATAAATTAATTATGATGCTGGTAAAAATCGTGAAAAATGGCAGTCAGAATATGCGACAAACTGCTATAAATGTCTTTCTTGAACAAAACCATCTTTGTATCCAATCTTTGTATACAAAACCATCTCTTGAGCAAAACCATCTATTGCCACTGAGTAAGATTAAAATACAGTATATACGTTTAATCCTCAAAAATATCTTGGACATTCTGTCCATTAATTCTATTTTATATGACTTTTCATCTAAAGGAATTTTTAGTCCTGCCTGGACATAAAGGATTATGTATATTTCAAGAGATTGCATAAAACAAATTGATACATAAATTAAGAAGATGTGTAATCGAATTTTAAGTAAACGTAATCGATTTTTAGAAATTTAACTTTATGCGAATGCAGATTTTTAAATAAAATATTTATTATAAAAATAAGAAAATTACATCTTAACTACGTATAACTTGAACTAATTACGATTGTTTAGCTTTAAAACGAATATGTCTTGAGTATTAATATAATTTAGTACATTCAACATATTAAGGAAAAATTATTAAACGACTTGAGTCCCTGCAGGCAAGCATTTAATTACAAATAAATAAATAATCTTGTTAGGCGTTGGTTGTACGTAAATATTAAATACAGCACTATAAATGGAATTAAAATCATTAGATGTTTTTGAATTGTTTTGATAAGGTAAAATATTATAATTTTCCGATGAAACAAGGACTAGGGTACGAATTTTGTAAATCTTAGAAGGATAAAAAATGATGCATAATTAGATATTCGTGTTAATTTTGCAAAGCATTTTCCCTTCTAAAATAAAAAGGGATGAATCGAGATTAAAATAACGTAAAATACGTATAAATATGAAACATATAAACTGATACATTATTATTATTATTAACATTATTAATTATAAGTTATACTCACAAGTACTATTTTAAATGAATATCCCTGGCGAAAAGAGAAAGAACAGAATCTATGATTTAAAATTAGCAAGCAATAGTCATTTATATGAATCTATTATATCACATACAAGCATTTCCTTTATTAGAACTTATGTCATTATTTTTTTTTTTTCTTATTCTTATTGTAAATCGCAATTTATAAAATTTTCATTTTTTTCCCCACTTCCCTACGTTAAAAGGTTAAAGTTGGGAAACAAATGCATATACATAAATGGTATGGAATAAATAAAACTTATAAACAACCATCATAGATAGGGTAAATGCACGCAACAATCGTTTAAATAATCGAAATAATTAAGTATGAGCTTCATCAAGCTTTTTTTTTCTCCTGATGAAGGGTTGTGCATAAGTGTTTTGATCCATAACAACTGCTGCACATTTTTTATTTTTTTTTCAACTTATGGAGTTTGCTTATGTTTTAATTCATCCTCATTGAACCTTAGTATTTCAATGCCATTTGTTGCAATATAAAACCGATATTCATTTTTATTATCGTAGTTTTAAATAGAAAATATTTATCCGCACCTTAAATTCATATATGTATTGTCTGTTTTTAATGGTGACAGACGAGAAGAGCCGGGTTGGAACCAAAGCCATACTTGTCAGCCTATCTAACTGAGTTTTATTTAATTATTTATTTATTATTATTATTATTATTTTTTTTTATTTTTTTTTTTTGAGTATCTTCGGAATTCACATAACTGCAGACTAGGATTGTGATTTCAATTAACACATATTTAAAAAATATATATATATTATCGTATAAAAAACCATTTTAACATTAACGAACACATTTTTGGACCACTAAATTATAACTTAAATTCACATACAGTGTGTTCTTTAAATTTTTATATCCTCCTTCTTCCCATAAATAATCTTTTGCTAATTGCGACAATATCAAAACCTTTGATCATGCTTTTTTTTTTTTTTTTTTTTTTTTTTTTTTTAACGTAATGCAAATCTACAATAGCATGTTATGACTGTTTCTAATTCGGTTTCTTTTCATCTTGCAAATAAATGTCGCCATGTGTGCATTTCTTGTCTCACAATATAGTACATTAATTTTGCTTAAAATTTCCGTCTTCCCATGGCGAGGGTTGGCTTTTGTTGAGGACCGTTTGAATTATAATTATCTCGTAATCTTTTCAAACATTGTATGTGTTTATACATAACATAATTACAACCATTTTTTCTCTATTTTGAAGAATTTGGCTTCGATTGGAGCTTTGGCGAAATCAACAGAGAATCGAGGCATCACTTCACTACCATCATGTAACCCGTCAAGACGTCTTTTTGGGGACTCCCGGCTACCCCTCCGCTCCGTAATAACTTTGAAAATTTATTAATTTTTGTACTCACCTATATGGTCACTACTAATGCTTAATATTTAAAAAATATTTAAATAAAATTAAAGTAAATTGCAGATTGAAGAATGCCTAATTTTTTTAAGAGTTCCCGAGTTATTGGTCTACTTCGCATGTATTCTCACAAGTTGTGCATTTTATTTTATTTTTTAAAATTATCTTCAAACATACATCAATATATTCGGCCATCAAAATTCAATATAACAAGGATGCCTTAGAAAGAATTCAGCGGGGGCATTCCACACAGACTTAAGTCCATAGAGTAGACAATTCGCCTTAATCCGTACACCACCCTACATACGTTGTATCCGTATACACTCTGATTTTTAAAAATAGTTCTCTCTTCCTTAAAATATATTCTACCAGTTGAAGAAGGTTCATAAGTTATTCTTTGCTTGGATGTGCCGAAGACATTTCCATAAATGGCAGAAAATAACAAAAAAAAAAAAAAAGCGAAGATTTAGATCTTGATTATCTACTTAAAATGCAAATACGGTGTCGTCCAAGCCACATGGAACACGCTGCACGTAGGATAGACTCAAAAAAAGGTCACTGATTTGATGAAGACAGACGCCTCGTCGACACATTGTGACCGTCAAGTCAATATGTTATGTTTATCCTACTCAGTAGGAAAACATGTCCTACTGCCTCTTATGACAGCAAAACAGTTAGATAACACTGTTATTTATTTCATTTTATTATTATTATTATTATTATTTTAATCTTGAGTATGATTTTTTTTTTTTTTTTTTTTTTTAAGCCAGTAGAAATACTCGTTTATTGCGAGTCCTGATTTAAGGAGAATCTGGATTTAACGAGAAAATTATTATTATTATCATAACCATTAAATGGTTGTTTCAATATAAAAATCTTGTTATAAAGCCTCTTTTATTAGAAGCCTAACTTGGATGTAAGAATTATTTACCCCTCCCTCAATTTTTATCACTGCACGGTAATTTTATGACCCTCAGTTTGATTTGGAGAACGAAAAAGAATTAATTTAACACCTGAAAACAAAATATTATAATGTTTGATAAATAACATTAATAATAGATTGAAAAAATATAAGAAGTGTAATACATAATTTCAATGGCAAATCCCCCCCCCCCCTAAATTTTCCCCTTGCCGCAAATGTTCATGTTTTAGAATTTTCTAACTCTGTAGCCCCTCAGAAAATATTGAACAGTTAAAATAATCCCCCCCCCCCTAAAAATCAATTATAGCTATAAAATTATCGAAAAGTGTGAAAAAGGGAGGACTGTCTCTAAAAAACGGTGGGTGATAGGGCAAATTGGGCGTCCTATTCGGAATCAGGAGGTCATTTCACATAAGAATTTGCAAAAATGGTATTGGGGGCAATTTTCCTGCCGAGCAGTGTTATTTATTATATATTGTCAGATATGAGAAATTTATTATTGTTATGCTGTTGTATGAGGTACTGTTGATGACTGTTTAAAGTTAATAAAGTAATGTTAAGGGGATGGTGGACGTAGAAAATTCTTAAAAAGTCGGTGTTTGAAATTACTGTTTTAGAGTTAAGAAAGTTTGTATACAAGTGTATTGAAATGTATCAATATTAAATATATTTAAATTTTTCTAAAAATATTAAAATAATTTTTTTTTAAATTTTTTTTAAATCTTCCATGAGCTTGAGTTTTAAAATTTTTCTCTCGAGTTTACCAATGTATTCTAAAGATATTTGTGCATTAACGTGGATGCACAAATTGTGCATCTGTGGATTGATTGATTAGCTAATTTTTTTTGCAAATATTTTTAAGTTTGAATGCTGAAATTTCAGGCAAAGAAAAAAAAAAAAAAAGGAAGAAAAGATAGAAGAAAGGAAGAAAAGAAGTAACATCGCTGCTTGTTTCTTTTTTGAAATATTTGTCGCAAATATCATGTCACAAAATTTTCCAAAAATAGACGTGGATAACATTTTTTTTTTTTTTTTTTTTTTTAATAACTTCGCAGTGGAAATCACGTATATATTCTATCTATAGGTAAGATATATAATTATAATTCTGACTACATCAGAGAATAAAATAAAAAATAAATAAATAATAAGTAAAATGCAAAACTTATTTTTCTGTTCGACGTATTCGGCCTAGTCATAAATGAAATATTTTATTGATTTCTTAATTAACATTATTTTTGATTAATGTCTCTACTTCTTTATTAGATTACGAAATTCTATTTTGTATGTATAGATCTTCTTTATTTTATTTATTTATTTATTTTATTTTATTTTATTTTTATTTATTTTTTTTTGCAAACTTTTTTATTTCGTGTTTTGTAAGAAAAACATATAGATATCTGCCTTATTACAATGCTTTTATTACTACTATTCTTGTTTGTCCGGTACAAATCTTGCAATCGATTTTTAACTAACTTCCCAACTAGCTAGACATTTGAAATTTCCAGAACAGCTCAGAACCCGATGACAACACAATACTTCGAAGTCTAATTTTCGAATTTTTGATTAGTTTTCTTTTAATTAATTAAAATATGAAAATAATGACCTCCTAATAGCTTTAACAATAGCCATTAAAATATTAGCTATAAGTTAATTGTTGCCCAAAAAAAAAAAAAAAAAAAAAAAAAAAAAATTTACGAGCTCATTTTCTTTCGACATAGAAATAAATAAATTTTATTAAACGCAAACGTTAAAAAATTGTAAAAAGTTAAATTAGGCGTCTCACAAAAATGGACGTCATTATCACTTTAAAATTTTTATACGCATTGATAAAGTGCTAATTTAGTTTTACGGCTGTGATTCAACAGAAAATTTAAAAACGTGGTTTATGAAAAGTATTTTACCTTATGATTATATTATAATTATATACCTTATAATTATGTTATATTATTTTACCTTATAATTATATTATATGTTATTTGGTGTGCTGTATTCAAGCATAGCATCCATTTTTCTTTCTCATGTAAGGATTTTTCACAAAATAGGTTCAAATATATGAGCATGAAAGCCTATTCCACATATTCTGGGGAAAAGGAAGTCTTTGCAAGATGTTTTTAAACGTTTTATTTACAAATTAATGAATATATCAAACAATTGGAAATGATTTGCTAAATATATTTTGATTTTATATTAATTGGAAATTACTTTAATTAGAATCAGCACGATTATTTAAGTAAATTAATGTTGGGATAGTCGAGTAAAGTCACTCCAGATTTTTTTTTTTTTTTTTCGTAAATGTGCCAAAATGTAATCAAATTTACATGATCTTGTAACGCATTTATCTTTTTCAGAGAATGCACATAAGAACATATCAGTAACCATTCTCATGAAATTTAAATTGGAATTAACTTTTTTCTATCAGATTCTCAATTTTTTTTCTGTTATAAAAGTTTGTAATTTTGATTGAGACTAAGCTTTAGCCAAGAAATAAAATTAGATCTCTTAATAAAAGTGAATATAAAAAAAAAAAGTGTTTTTGAGTATTTTTGTTTAGTATTTTGTACTCTTTCAAAGATAAGATAACTTTCTCCACACAAAAGGGATTTCATAAATTATATTTTTGAATTTGTGAGACCAAAGAAAATATTGGTGCCAGATTATAAGTGAAAGGCGAATGGTACCCAAGTTTTATAAAAACGTAACAATATTATTAAATTGAAAATAAATCACGGGAAGTTTTTCGGATGAATAATGATCCCAAACTCTTTTTTTTTTTTTTTTTTTTGAATTTTCAATCATACCACTTTATATTAATAACAGTTATAATTAACAAGCAATTATGAAATGTATTATTCTTATCATCTAGAAATAAATAAAATTAATTGAATCGAATTTTTTATATTTTTCACAAGATCGTTTTTTACATTTCCACTCAATATTAGATCTTTGCATAGCGGACAAGAGAAAGAAATTGTAGAACCAAGTTCCTACTGATCATACGAGTTACTTTTTGAAAGAGAATTCTACCTTATGGATTATATAATTATTTTTCCTTAAAAAATTGCATGAAATTCCCATCAGCAAATTATATGCTATCGCGGATTATAAGCAGGAAATTAGGATGATTTAATTTTAATTTCCTTCGGTGCTTTGGCTTATCTATTTTTTTGCGCTTTGACAATCAGAAGTTATGTCAATTTTCGTAACCTCTATGTATTCTATTCATCCAAACAATTCAAAATTAGTGACATTTTTCTAGAATCACAACCTCATACAAACGTTTTTCGTAAAGGATATATATATATATATATATATATATATATATATATATATATATATATATTATAGGGATATTCCTGGATCGATATCAAGCTACCTATACTCTCCTCCTTCCAATCTTAAATTTAGAAAGTGTGATTCTTCTCGTTTCAAAACATGCCCTAATGCTTTACAGTCCCAAACTTATAATGATTTAAAATTGGTTCCTTTCTCTCAGGTTTATAATGTAATATACAAATTAAGTTGTGGTATGTGTAAAATGCAGTATATTGGTGAAACTTCCACCCCTTTGCATATTAGAATTAATCAACATCGCTCAGACTCTAAAAAGTTATCATCACCTGTCCTTAACAGTAAATCAACTATTGAGTTAAGACATTTTAATTTACACAATTTCTGCTCATGTACTATTGAAATTCTTCGGATTCAAAAAAAAATAAAAGTGAGCGCCTTTTCTTTGAATCTCACTACATGAAATATTTTAATACAATTTATCCATATGGTTTGAATCATGAATATTTTAATAGGGTTGTTAAGGTTTATACTAACATTAATCCCCTTCATGATTACTCCCCTGTTTACTCTGTACTTAATCATAGTGTCAACCAGAAAACTTCTCGTTCAAAAAGAGGTAAAAAATCCAATAAATCATACTAATGGTTTAATATCAAAAAATCTCATTATTAAGAATATTCTAGCCTTACAGTCAAATTATCTTAACCATTATGATTGTATTTACATTAGAAAGTTTATATTTGCTATCAAAAAAAAGTATTTGTCCATTTACTTAAGTGTATTTAAAAACCAATCCTATAATCAACATTTTACTGATATTTTCTATGATTTAATATTATACAGACTAAAACTCTTCAATTTAAATATCTCTAAAAAACCTCACAAAATCCAATCAAATTCACAGCTTATTCTAAATTATTCTAATCAAATATTTAATAGCATTAATATTTCATCCATTCTTAATGATAAATCATGCATGTTTCCAATTAAAGACATTCATATTTCTCGTACCTTTAAATATCCTATTGCACTTGGTCGCCTGCTTTTAAACTATAATTCACTCTCTAAGTCTAATTTATCTTCTCATGTGACTTGTAGTTGTGCTCATCCATCTTATGTAAAATATGTTGACAGAGATCATGCACATATTATCACTGGTGATCTTAATATTATTAATGACTCTAATTTAAAGAAATTTATGGAATACGGTACTAAATATCAACTCCCTTCGAAAACTAATATTTCACAGATTATACAACAGTTTCCATGTGATATTGATTTGTTTATTTATAAACTCTCCATCTCTTATAATAAACCTATTGAATATTTCAATCAATGGAAATTTTTAGTGATTTCAAAACTTAAAGCTGAATTAATTCAACATAGATCAAATCTCACACATTACAATAAATCAAATCTCTTTAAATCTATCAAAGAATTGCAACAAAACTTTGTTATTACTTATGTAGATAAATCTCCTAATAATTATGCTATAATCTGTAAACATTATTATCTTTCTGTGCTCAGTTCATCTATATCTAATAGTACTAATTTTCATCCTACCAATAATGATCTTAAAATCAATAACCGCAAAATTCACTGCTTTTATAAATTGCTAAAGCTTCCATTTAATAATTTTAAATATCCTTATATTGTACTTATCCCTAAATTTCACAAAAATCCTATTAAATTTAGAACTGTCACTGTAGGGTAGAGGTGCACAACCTGCGGCCCGGGGACTACATGCGGCCCAGCAGCCATCAATTTGCGGCCCGCAGAAGGCCTGACATTTTAGGTCGCATTAATCATCAGTAAGAGAGAAAAATAAAAAAAGAGAGAGATTTTAGCTGGTTGCTAACAGGTGCATAACCAGAGACGTTATCAGCAGGGGGCATGTAGGAAGCTGAGACTGATTTCCTAATTTGTTTAAAAGATCAAAAAGGAAAATTTACTTGATTCCGAAATACCTGAGCTATCCTTGGTTGCTATCATAATAGTTTAGCAACGAAATTCTCATCAAACTCACTGAACTTTTTGCAGACCATGTATTTTATGTTACGCCATGACAGGTGGGTGACCCAATACATTTTGTTCGAAATTCATGGGCAAAATAACATTTACAATTAAAGATAAGTTTTCACTTAAAGATCTCGCCAGTGCCATAGCAGTATTTTCATACCCACATATTTATACTAAAACTGCTTATTTTTGTACCCTCTATCTGCTTTTACATTTGTGCTAGGTGTTTTTGAGACTCCCTATGTAAAGCTTTTTTTCCCGCCTCATACTTTTTATTTGTTTACTGCAAAGGTGCACAACCTGCGGCCCGTGGGCCACATGCGGCCCAGTAGCCATCAATTTGCGGCCCGCCAAAGGGCTGGCATTTTAGATCGCATTAACCATCAGCTCGAGGAAAAAAATAAAAAAGGGACAAAGGAAAAGTATTTATTTGTTGCATTCAAAAAACTGGCATTTACAAAAACTTTATTTATTTTATTTATTATTTTTTTGGAGGGGGAGGGTAGGTGGAGGGATGAAAATGTTGATTTTTATACATATTTCTGTTTAAGAGCTAAGTTTTCTATTCAGTTTCTGAATAATGTTCCACAGTATGTTCCTTAATTTTTTATTGTGAAAATCATAGAATAATCTATTGGTAAGTGGTTATATCTTTATCTATCTGAGAAGATTAAAAACTGAAAAATGTAACAATCAGTAAGTAAAAGCTCCCCCCCCCCCCCCACACACACACACACCAGTTTTTTTTTTTTTTTTTTAAATCTGTCTAAAGGAAAAGCAATAATAATTACGTGTGTTAAAATTAATGATGAAGCAGCATAAATTTATAGTAGTAATTAATTACCATTAAAAAAAGAAAAAGCTTCAAAAGTCTAATTTATGTCTATCTGGTGAAATAAAAAAGACGAAAAGACCGAATGATTCTTATTATTTTATAGAACTGATATAAACACAGTTTATCATTTATGAGGTACAAACAGAAATGGAGCAGCAGCTAAAAGAATGCACAGGGAGCGATATCAACACAGGCATAGTTGACAAAACATTCAAATACTTTTACTGGATGAGAATAGACAGTTTGTGCTTCAAAACGACCAACAAAATTTTCAGTTGCCGCACATGATGCAGTTGCTGACTGATTACTATCATGATAGTTTAGCTGGTTTCTAATAGGGGCGTAACCACAAACAGAGGGCACTAACATCATCAGAGGGCATGTAGGAGGCTCTAATTCGTTTAAAAGATCAAAAATAAAACTTTATTTAATTCAGGAATATCTGTGCTCCAATACCCACACCCCCACTCCCACGCCCCTTTCCTTGCCTATGCTCTTGGTTGCTTTTATAATAATTCAGCAACCAAATCCTCGTCAAACTCACTGCAACTTTTGCAGACCATGTTGTTTATGTTACATCATAACAGGAAGGTGACACAATGCATTTTGTTGGAAATTCATGTGGAAAATGACAATTATGACCATAGAAGCATTTTCACTCACATATCTCGCCAGTGCCGTCTAATACCTCAAAGTGATATTTTCATACCCACAATAAAACTGCTTATTTTGGTATCCTACATCAGCCTTTACATATGATACAAACTCAAGTTCTACACACAGACACATGATAATGATAGTGCACTTCTTTATATGTGCGTGTGTGCATCTTATATATATATATATAACACAGCAAATATATCTGCGTTGTTTAATTTTTTTTAATATTATCTCGTCTGTGGCCCTCCAGCCAAAAAGTTGTGCACTCCTACTGTAGGGTGTAATACTTACAACAATAACGCTAACAAAATTCTCCTTGATATTCTCAAACAAATCTATGACTTAATTAGTAAATCAAAAAATTTCTTTTGCCTTAAAAATAGTTATCAACTTAAAGCCAATGTCTTATCTATGAATAATGTGACTGATATCATGACTTATGATTTTGCTGACCTGTTTAATAATATTAATTTAACAGATTTTCATCATATCATCTTTAACCTTTTTGAAAAATTTAAAAGTCAAATCTCTTTACCAAAATGCTTTTCGGCAACATCATTTAAGACACTTTTAAATTTTATTATTCATAACAATTACATTCTACACTGTAATAAGATGTATATTCAAAAGGTCGGTATTCCACAAGGAGGATGTAGCTCGAGTATGTTAGCTGACTTATACCTTTACCATTATGAACAGGGATTAAATATTGAAAATGTCTATTTTTACCGATACATTGATGACATTATAATTTTTTATGTCAATAATATTTCCCCTAATTTATTTAAATTTGAATATCCTTCTCACCTTACCTTAACTCATAATCTTCTCAACAATAACTGCATAAGTTTCTTAGATTTAAAACTTAAAGTTGATGGTAGTAAAATTTATACTGATCTGTATGACAAAAGACAAGATTTCAGTTTCAAAGTAAATTTATTTACACACTTTACTTCTTGTCTTCATATCTCTGTTTACAGAAATATTTCTAACGTATACATAATCTTTGTTCAGATAGGTTTAAAAACAAAAATATCTCTCACATAATTAATGTTGCTACAAAAATGGGTTATCCCAAAAAAATTATTTATTCACTTGTTTATCATAAAGGGTCTCTGTCTAACACACAAAAAAAAAACTGCTAAGATTTAATTTAAAAAAATGGTGGATGGGTGGCCAGATGTTTGATTAAGGAGGGAGGGTGGTGTTGTTTGGCTGGTTGGTTGGGAGGGTTTGATGCTGAATAAAATAATTTAAAAAAAAAGGTGGGGGGATTACTGTAAGTTACATTCTTATTTTTTCTGGTTGATACTATGAATTTTGAACTCTTTTATCATTTCGTAAATTTAATTATGTGCATCTGGCTACTTGAGGCTTCCCTTGTTAAGTTTGAACAATCCATCTATTTGCATAACAAAAATAAGATCTTATATTATTAAAAAAAAAAATCTTTTAAATTATAATTTTAATTATTGATGACTGCCTTATAATGCTTATCCTTATATGTGTGCTCTTTGGCATTATTGCTTGTAATTGAGTCTTCTTAAAACTTAACATTTAATACTTTGACTTCAAGATTACTTAATTTTGGGTTAATCATATAAGTTCAATTCTTATTATTACTTAATCGGTGCTAAAAATTATTCTTATTACTTGATCGGTGCTAAAAATTATCTTAATCTTGCAGTCAATACTTCTAAATTATCCTAATCTTTCAGTCAATACATCTTAATTACACTCCTTATTGCATTGGCTTCTTCTCCTGAAATAATTTAACTGGCTTATTGTTTTTATAGCTAACCGAAAGATGGCGCTTGCACTCTGATGTCTTATGCGTTCATTCTTCAGTCCTTAACTTAAACGATTTAATTATTAATGTTTTTGGTACGATTTAATTTAACTCTACTAGTTTTAATTTTAATTAACTTTAAAATCTATTTTAACATTATCATTTTATATTTACTCTGTGTATTTTATCTTTAATGAAAATGCTCTGAAGTATATTCGATTAATCGATATCTGTCGAGCTTTTATTTTAACTTCAATTTAGGTTTTGACACCATCCTTTTCTCCAGTTTGTGTTAACTGTTATACATGTGGTTACTCTGCTTATTTCATGTTATCACTTTGGTTTCCATTAAGATTTTAATTAATCTTTAATTAATCTTTGTTTTAATTTAATATTTCACTTTTTTCTCATTCTTTATGGTTCTTGCTGCTTCGATCGGGGCGTGAAATGATATAAATTGCTGTGATTAGCAATATCAATTTACGAAATCGTTGCAGCTTTCACAGCTTTATGAAGTATGCGCCCCTTGATATGTATGCTTCTAATTTTAAGCATTTATATCCAATTAATTATGTGGTTTATTATTTTTTTTTCTCTCTCATAAGTTTAATGGTCCTTTTTACTTTCTCTTACCCATAAGGTAGAGAAAGTATTGTTTTTAGGTTAAATTTTCGAAAGCGAGATTTTGTTATATTTACATTTTCTGAGGTCCCCTGAATACGAAAATCATGTATTTAGCGAATGGTCTGTGTGTCTGTCTGTTGTCAGCATATCTCACAAACAAATTATGGCAGAAAGTTCAAACTTGGTATTCTAAATGTGTATCATATAGGGATGCTACAGTAAGCTTTTCGTTAAGATCAAGCAAATGGTTCGTGTACAGGGACAATCAAGAGAATTCTAATACATTACGTCTATGGGGGAAATTGCAGGTAAGCAGAGTTTAACTTCTATAGACTGCACTAAACCAAATGAAACGATTATATATTTTTTGTAATACAGATAGTTAACTGGTAAAAAAAATTGTGTATGTAGCAGCCTCGCCTCCCCCCCCCCTGGGGGGGAAGTCCCCCCTCGAGGGGAGTACATTTTCATGATGGGTATCTTTCAAAAGAGCTCGCCAATACCTTTAAAACGAGTGGTTGAACCATCGATCTGCGATAATTTAAAACAAAGTTATCGATTTTTTTTTTTTTTTTTTTTTTTTTTTTTACTTTTAACAAAAAAAAAAATTAATATTGAGAATAAAATGGACTTTTTCTGGATATTTGGTGTTATACTACTTCTCTAATATGGAAATCGTCTGCATTATCATAAAAGATAATTTTTTTAAATATGAATTTTTATAAATTATTTTTTAAAAACAGAATTATTTTTTAATAACCGAATTAAATTCTATATAAATGTAGGTGCATCCATGAAACGGGGGGTTGAGGGGGGCGGTAGCCCCCCTCACACAGAACTAATTATCATATGAAACTCTTCAGAAGCCTAATATGAATTGTTTAACACAGGTTTACATAACAGTACTCGTTATCTTACCTTTTAATCTGCAACCTGTATTTATAGTATTAAATTTCAGGGTAAGAGAAAGTCGTGTGAGTGACACACCAGATTATTTATTATCATTCAGGTCGGCGTAAGTATTTTAAGTTACTATCGTAACTCATTGGTTCTTAATCTATATCGCAACTTTTTGTGTCATTCTTTCCTCTATGTTAAATTCAGTTCTATATTTTAGTGTGCTGTTATTGTTTTAGTTCTATTAATTGCTGTATTTTAAGATTAAATTTTATTACGTTACCTATTATTTATATATATATATATATATATACACGTGTTCCAAAAGTCCTCCCCCCTCCTAACCCGAAAATAAGTCGGAATTATGAAAAATGTCGAAACACATGTTCAATGAATTCGAGAGGGACCTCTTTTGGTGTAAAAAGTTTGGGCCCAGTGGGTCTAGAAGGGCCGCTAGGGAGGGCAACTTTAAAACTTCAAATGGGAAGGTATGTCTTGTGATACAACCCAGGAAACGTCTCTTCAAAGCAACGAATTTGATATAAATAGTTTCGCCCTACGATGATTATTAAAAGAGATACTTGAGTTTTTAGACTTTTGAAATGTGGATTTTAGGCTTATGTATCCCCTTTAATAATCATTGCAGTACAAAACATTTTAAATCAAATTCATTGTCTTGAAGAGACATTTCCAGTGATACATCACAAGACATACTTTCCTGTATGAAATTTTAAAGTTGCCCTCCCTAGCGGCACTACTGCTACCCCCTTGCCCGGGCCAAACATTTTGGGGCAAAGCATGTCTTTTGATACATCCCTGGAAACGGCTCTTCAAGACAATTAATTTGATATAAACAGTTTTGTCCTGCAATGATTATTAAAGGGGATACATAAGTATAAAATTCACATTTCAAAAGTCTAAAAACTCCTGTATCTTCTTTAATAATTATCGTAGGGCAAAACTATTTATATCAAATTCATTGTTTTGAAGAGACGTTTCCAGGGATGTATCACAAGATATACCTTCCTATTTGAAATTTTAAAGTTGCTCTCCCTAGCGGCCCCCCTATCTCCTTCCCTCCCTCCCCGGGCCCAAACTTTTTTTACCAAAAAAGGTCCCCCTCGAATTGATTGAACACGTGTTTCGCCATTTTTCACAATTCCGATGGATTTTCGAGTTGGGAGGGGGTGGGTGGGACTTGTGGAACACCCTGTATATATATATACTATATACAGGGTCCATCAAAAGTCACATCTTACTACCCGTACCTCTTTTTAAAAAACACGTTTTCAAAAATGTGTTTTTTGCTTAAGATTCTTTTATTATATCCCATTAAACATTTCAGAAAATGTAGCCACCTCAAGAAAGCTCTTGCAAATAAATAAGTACAAAAATATCTTCTAAGTATAGTTGTTTTCAGAGAACTAGTATTTTAAAGATTTTCATGTCTTAAAACGTGTCTTACGACTCAATTTTAGACTAAATTTTTTTCTGTATACGGCACGTCCTTTTTTTACCTATTTTCCATAATGTTGAAGTTGTTTTTAGACTCCAATAATACCCGTGTTTGTGTTTTGTACCGGTAAAATAATTTTTGAGATATTAAGGCTGTCTTACATGTCATGAGAAAACATTTTTTAGTCTGATCTTACTCATTCAGGACTCAAATGAATATTCGTTTAAAAATAATTTTTAATCTAGGGGGGAAAATCGTACGAGTGTTGTTAACAATAATAAGAAGAAGAAGACAGTCATGAAGTTCAGTAGTTAATGATAAAAAAATTATTTTTTGGACATCGTTCAAATTCTATTGGAATAAAAAAAAAAAAAAAAAAAAAAGAAAGAAAAAGTTACAATTATGAATTTAAAAAAATGTCACAGGCAGTTTTTATCTATTTAAGATCATTATACGGTGAATTTCATATGATAGTTTTTATCTTTATGGTATGTCATTACTCAAATGCATTTGAAAATTTGTTACAATGATTCGACAAAGAAGACGCAAGTCTGGAAAATGTTCATGTCCTTAAGGCCAATTGTGTAACCTACTCTACTCCTTTACAACAAGTTTTTAATTTGCTTCAGCGTCCTTCACACTTTGTGGAATGCAACGTAGGTGTCACAGAAAATGATCATTATTATCCTTTAAAGACCACTGAAAGGGCATCGGATGCATCATTTATTCTTCTGGAACACCCTCTCGTGACGCAGTTTCATTTCTTTCTCATTTTTTTCCCCTTTTCATTTTTTTAATGCCAAGCCTTAGATGAAGTCTAGAAGAAAATCATCGCCATTCTTATGATAACCCATTTGCATTGTGGGATTTCTATCTGTTTACTTTTTGGATAATCTTGGGAACTATCCCAGAGCTGGTGCAACTTAATAACGGAATATTAGATTCTAAGAATTGAAGCTGGAGCGGGAGGAGCTCGCTGGCCATTACCAACTTTCTGAATCGCGTAGTCATTTTGAACCATTTTCACGGCCTTCTCTCCAGCAGAGCGTTCAAGGAGGACCAAGGCTGCGAAGAAAACATAATTAAGACCGAGTTCATAACACCTTCCTAATGTTCCGTTTGCATGTTTTTTTGCCATTGGGAAAACCGAGACAACCACCAGATTCTGTTTTTGAATTTGCTTAGCATGGCATGTCTTAACTATATTTTTGTTTAACATGTTCGTCATTTTGCTCTGTCCATTATTTAAATTTTATGCTGCTGCATATATTAACGTGGAAGAAGAAGAAAAGAATAGCTGTAATGATAAATTCATGGTGTCTTGATGTGAAAAATATAGCAACATAAAATCTTTTTTTTTTCTCTCTATCGTCTATTCGCTGTCAAAACAAAGTAAATGATTTACTTTTTTTCAACGCACGCCTAGGGGTGAATCCCAGGCCGCCACCAATTGTCCATTGCGTAGTAGTGTACGGGGACCATAAATCGAAAATAATTATAGAGCTACTTTGTACTTTGAAATCTTTAAGTTTTGAAAAATTGTTGATATCAAATTTGGTCTTCATTTACTTAAAATAAAATATAACTCCATAACTAGTTATCTCTAAAATATTTTAATGCTGTTTTATTATAAAGGTATACTTACATGGTCACTATAGTATGGTATGGAGTGTAGTATGGTATGGAGTATAGTATGGTATGGTATTACCTACCTAAGTCAACTCTTTTTTAAATTTATTGTTAGTTTTTTGGAATCAGGATTAAAATTCTTATTTGTTACTTTTTGTTTCCTACACACGATTCTTACGGAAGCAAGGAGGTTATCTTCTCAACGAAGAATAAAAAATGTGATAGCTTGTCTCTGGACCACCTATTCAAATGACCACACCAGACTGTGGCCAGTTGCCCACTGTGCAACACTAGTGCGACATTGAACCCATTCAACCCCAGCCCAACCTAAACACTGTTCCGTTAAATATCCTTATTTCATTTTATTTTATTTTTAAAGATAAGCACAATTATACTTGCAAAACATTTAAAATACCTTATAAAAAACTTTTCCATTTATTTGGCTTATTAATTTCAGAAACTCCGTGTCCATCTTCAGAGCCAATAACTAAACGTTGTCGTTCTTCTGATGTTTACTCTGCTGGGAAACGTTGTGGTTGCCGTTTCGCTTCACTTCACAATCTTTCAGTAGCTGTTGCCAGGCAGTGGGGATGAGATAGTGCTCTCTATCGTTTACAGCATTATTGTTAGTTATAATTTCGAGGGCCTCCCGTTTTAGTGCATAGCTATGGTTATTGTAAGGGGCTATTTTTTTTTTATGTTAATGGAGTTAATATTTATAGTGTTATTGTTATGGGTGGTGGTGAAAGCTGTAGAGGATTTTCCTAATTTTAGGTCTGTACGGTGTTCTTTTTCTCGTTCTGAAATTTTACGTTTGGTCATTCCGATATAGCAGGCTTTATTTCCGTTAGTATGTTCAAAGTCTATTTTATAAATGCCGGGGGTAGAGTTTTGCTGAATGAGGTCTTTTTCGTTTCGGATGTGTTGAAAGATGTTTTTGTTAGGTTTTATTGGGATGTTTACGTTTATGTTTTTAGCTTCGTTTTTTATTTTAAGGCTGGCGGAGTTACAATATGGGATGGCTGTGGTGAAGTTGGGTTTAGATTTCTGGGCACTGTTAATTTTGTTTAAAGATTTTAAGCGGTTTTTATATAATTTATTTACTAGATTTTTAGAATAGTTGGCTTTCGCGGCTATTTTTTTAATATAGTTAAGTTCAGTATTGAGTAAATGTTTGTTAGAACAGACTAGTATAGCGCGGTTAATATAGGATCGAAGGCAGGGATTAACCTGGCAAAAAAGTTTCTTTAGCATTTTAGCTAAAACGTATAAGCAGTATTTTAGCTTTTTCAAAAATTAATTCTTTGAATAGAATTGATTTCTTTTTCTTAACTTGGTTATCCCCAATTTTGTTTTCTGTTTGTTTTGTTCACTGACGATTTTAACCAAGCATATATTGTGATTTAAGAAAAATGAATCAGCAAAATTTTGTTTCAATTTCAACAAACACAATACTAGCACTGAGAATACATCTATGAAGCAAATTCTTAATTATGTTTTTAAATATTTTTGCCTTTAAATTCAACCCTTAAAAGTCGAAATTATATCCGAATGTACTAAATAGATAATGATTCCCAATATTTTTAGTGATTTTGTAATTTCTGTCTACGAATATTTGCATAAAAACTAGAGGCAGTTATATAAAGATATTTTATGAAATAACCTAGTTTTAGCTTTTTAGCGAAATTCTTACTGACATAGTTTAGCAAAATACAATATCTTTCAGCAAAATGCTAAAAAAACTAATGGCAGTTTAAACCCTGATCGAAGGGCTGATAATTTATATGAGAGGGGGGTGTTACAATTTTTATTTATGATTTCGGTGTTAGCAGTGGGTTTTCTGTAAATAGTAGTGTCAAAAGTTTTATTAGGATTTTTTATAATTTTTATGTCTAGGAAATTTAGATTGTTGTTGGATTCTTTTTCAATGGTGAATTTAATATTGCTGTCAAGATTGTTAAGATCGGTTAGTAGGCTGTCAGGATTTTCAGAGTCTGGGATTATGGCAAAAATGTCGTCGACGTAGCGAGTCCAAAGTTTACATTTTTTAATAATGTGATTGGCTGAATCATCGCAGAACTAAAACTCCGCCTCCTTGAAAACTCAGAATCAAAAACCGTAGTAGATAGAGTTACAGGCTCGAGTGTTCTGGCTTTTTATATGTATAATAAATAAGCTGAAATAAGTTTTTTTAGATAAAAATTACTCAAATTTTACAATTTAAGGTGACTTAATTATTAACTTATTTTTTGTCCTCTAAATTTGAGGACACCGCCATATTTGTCCCCAAATTCAATGAAAAAAATATGGTCACTCTACATTACCCATTGTGCAGTACTAATGAGAGGTTAAAAGCAACCAAATAACCAACCGCGGAGGAAATGGTTTTCTCACTTTGGTAACCTTCCAGAGACAGTCAGTTTAGGGAACTTGAGAGATATTGCAGTCACGGTCACAATTTTACTGTTACTCATCAGAAGTAAATAAATATGCTAAATATTTTTCACAAAGAGAATTATATATTTATGCATTATGATTATATTGCTTTTTTTTCTGTTAAATTACTTGAAAATTATTAAAACATCAAAAAATCATCTGTTAAAAGAGTTTTTTTTTTCTTTTTCTTTTTTTACAATTTTTGAAAAATATTTATGAACTGTAAATCCCAAAACATATTTATCTTAAGAAAAAAAAATACTTATTTTAACATAATTAATATATTCAGTTATATAACAAAGAATGCCGTTTTAATCATTCCTAGTATAAAAATCATCATCAAAAACAAATTATCCGTATGAACATTACTCGTCAGTTAAGTAACCTACTAGTTGGATATGATTGGACTAATGTTTCAGCTTCTGGTTTTTGTTTGTGAAATCAAGCATTTAATAACCGGTTGTCTCTCTCTATGACTCGTCCACGATTTATAATTTACCTTTCGAATTGGGCAGACTTTCACGCGTTTTGTTAAACACAAACAAACGAGAGTGAACTCGGTGTGTGCATACGCCTTAAATCGTGGGCGTTACTTCTATTGAATAATGGGGGCAAATAAGTCAAGATGACCCTATTACATTATGGCCGCATTACCATGATAATAATTAAGTGATGGTATCATTTGGAGAGTCCTTCCTGGTTTTTGCATTGCTCAGCCTAATCGTGATGTATCCGTTTGTGAAGCGATGTTTTCTTTATGGAAAGAAAACACTTTCGCTCGATAGAAACATGCGTTATTGTGTTCGCGTCAACGTCAATCATGTAGAAGTAAGGCTCCTATATATACGAGCTGGCGTATTTCACATTTATTTTATTTTGTTTTGTGTGTGTGTGTGTTAATGTTGCTACATGTGCTCAAGCGAGCATAGTTGCCAACTTAACAATTTGCCAACTTAGCACTTTTTTATATTTTCATTCGTGTAAAACCTACATTAACCACGACTTTTCTTGAAAAAAAAAAAAAAAATCGCAAAAGTTTTTTGATAAGCTCGACCTATTTATCATAAACAGGCGTACAGCAATCTTAGCTACTTCAAAGAATTGCACAACATACTAAAAAATTTTACCATAAGCAAACAATATTTTTATGGCATTTACAAAATTTTAAAAGATGTCTTCGATTTTTTTTTTTTTTTTTTTTGACATTATTCCACAATATTTAATACATCATTTATGTTTATTTATATTACGAGCATTGTTTTCTGTACTACACTTATGCATACGTGACTTGTCACTTTTTAGCAATGAGCGGTTGTTTGGCAAGGTTTTCATTTTCACTATTTTTTCCTTTATCCTTAAATATTTTCTACATAAAAAGTATTGACATATATATATATATATATATATTTTTTTTTTTTTTTTTTTTTTAAAGGTAAAAAACAAATGCTTTCAAAAAAGTTTTTGTTTTCGCTATAGAAGAATTCAATCTGATGAAATTTTGCGTAAAACACTTACCCCCATTGAAGAAGAAACACTTCTTTTTAATAAATCTTATATTTCAAAGTTTCTTTCTTCTTCTTCTTCTTTTTTTTTTTCTTTTATTAGTGGTATGGTTTTTGCGCAACATTCCCATACTTGTTACGGGGAAACAAACCAGGTATACTTTCTGTCCGAATCACTATTTTCAGAGGGCCGCGGTAGCCCAGTCGGTAGAGCCCCGACCTCGTAATTGGAAGATTGTGGGTTCGGTACTCGAGCCGGCCAAAGACCGTCGTGTACACTAATGGTGGCTGGTGCACGTAAAATCTGTTGCGGCCGCAATGTCCTCCATGTTCCCATCAAAAATTATACCTCTGGGGATTACCGAAGCGGGAGATCGATTCCTTCCGTGGAGGATCAAAATTGTGAAGGCATATCTCCGGACCACATCTAGGGGTGTGTCTCAGACCGTTGCCAATTGCCCATCTGCGCAGCACTAGTGTGACGTAAAACCCAACCAACCAACCACTATTTTCAGAAAAACATTTTGAGGTAAAGTAATAATAATTGGCCAAAACAAGTGAGTAAAACTGATACTTCTGGGGATTGCCGAAGTGGGTGAGTCATCCTCTAGAGGGAGAATCAAAATTGTGATGGCAAGCCTCTAAACCATCCTTAGGGCTAAATTCCAGACCATCGCAAACAGTCCACTAGGCGACGATTAAGAACTAACGATGGTGTGACATTAAACAATCCAATTCATTAGTCAATCCAACTCAACCCAAAACGAAGAAAATAAATTAATTGAAAAAAAAAAAGAAGAAGAAAAGTCAAAACTTATTAAAAACTGATTGAGACAAAAGGAAAAAGTCTTCTGCTATAGAAATTGGTGTATAAAATAATTTGTAGGTAGGCTGGTTTTCCACATTAGTTATCAATGATTCATATTATTATTCCTTTTTCAGCATTTTAACTCAATGTTTACATTAAAACTAAATATAAAGATAATGTAATATAAATTTTAAGGCAAAGAAGAAGTCAAACATTTTATGGAACAATAAATATCACTATCAAAGCACTTTAGTAAAGGTTTGTTCTCTTCAAATATAAAATTTATCATCGTCCATATTAAACATATTCTTTCTCTTTCAAACCTCCTTCTCATTTTTTATATTCAACGGTTGATTGCGAAAGTCCGATTTTGATGACAAAACATCCTTTTTATGCACTTTCACTGCTGAAAGACAATAAAGTTTGCGTGTCTAGCTAAACAGCATGTCGTCGGAAACAAAACATCCAAATTCCTTTGTGTTCTCCAAGAACAGCTAGCTAGTTTCTTGTATGCATTGTTTCAGGTTCCGCTCTGTTTGGGATTACTTAGGGGTCTGTAGTCGGTATATCAGGCGTGTTGCCATTACGCCCAAACGTAAAAAGTAGTCCATATTCTTGCGAAAGTGGTATTACAAGTAACAACACAAGTGTTTAAAGTATCTGGGTTTACAAATGATTCAAGATGATGTGACGTATAATTGTGATACATCATAAACTGAAGCTGTTTTTGTACAGATTAATTATTTATGAGTTTTGATGTGAATTTGTCTGATATCATTATGTGTCAGCGCAGTAGCAGGAAAAGTGCAGTGCGCACGGCAGCACATTATTTAGGGTTCTGCTCAAAAAGAAGTGTCAGGCTCAACAATACAAATATAATTTGCATTATGTTTGTATGTTTCTGTGCTTGTTGTATATTCTTAATTAATTATATTTATTTTATCATTTTATGAATCACTAGTACTTTTTGTGATACCAAACTTAGTTTAGTATTCCTGTGAATCGCAGATAAATTTTGTTTTACTGCAGTTAAAAACAGAAATTTCTGTTACTGGGTATGTATGTGGTAATTTTAAAGAAAAGTATTAACATTTTTTGCATAAAAAGCGTAAAAGCAATATCCAATAACAAAAAATAAAAGGGAGGGTGATAATTAATAATAAGTATGAAAAGAAATAGTGTTTGGAAGTATGTAACAAGAGAAAAACAAACTATAACGAATGTATATGACCAATATTAATAACCAATGTTCTTGATGAAAAATGTAAAAAACAATTGGAAATTTAAAATTTCAATTATAACATGATTTTCTTCGTTGTTCAGGTGAGATTAATGTTCTGAAAAAAACAAAAATAAAATAAAGTAAATAAATAAACAAATAAAAATGTGTTTAATAAAGTGTACTCCTAGCAGGTTTCTAAAGCCATATACAGATAGTATACTTCAGATCGTGAAAAAGATTTAAAACAGAATTTTTAATTATGGTATTAAGACGAATTGAAAATTTAACCTAATTACAGTTAACAATTATAACAAATTTGTTGGATTTAATGATCTATAGCATTATAAAATTAATAAAAATAGAAAAATAGAAAAATTATAAAATTATGAAGACAATAGCCATAATGTTAGATATTAAACTGTGCAAAAATTGTTTCAAGAAAAAATCAACAGTAATAAACACAAAGTCTGCTAACATATCATATTTAAAAAGACATGCTAGCAATATATATTTTTGGTCATTATGTTGTTGAAATTAATATTTTAGTATATTTTATGTATACTAAAATCCTGTTCAAACGTAATTCTTAATTTAAAAGACTTTAATTATAAGAAATGTTGTTTCACGGACAGTATTTGTCGTAGTCAGTATAAATCCTCTTGTACCTGTCATCACATATCGTTTGATTCAAATCTCGACTACAGCACATGAAAAAAAAAAAAAAAAAAAAAAAAGTTTCTTAATTTTTTTCAAATTTTCTTCGACAGTCAAATTAAGAATAGGTGTACATTTGTAACTCAGGTAACTTTAAAGCTGTTTTTTTTTTTTTTTTTTTTCTTCTTTTTCTTTTTCTTTCTTTTTTTTTTTTTTATCTTTGAGACGTTTGAGCATTGCCCACGCAAAGTTATTATAGAATTTCCCGTTGAGCCTTAACATTTCCACAAAAATATTGAAATTAACATTAAATATAATGTAATTAATATAAGATGATATATAAATTGAGATTGAATTATATTTATGTCATTTTCTGCAACATTAAAAAAAAAAAAATTGAAGTAGGACAAAATTATTTTCAATTTAATTTAGAAATTTATTTATCAAGCCTGAAAGCTCATTTCGGAAAATTATGGAGTGGCAGGCTGATTTTTCCTACCATCTATATAAAAAATACAAGAGCCGGGAATCGAACTCGAGTCTTCGCTTTACGTGCGGATGCTCAAACCATCGAGCTACTCTGGCTGATTGCCAGCTAGGCATTTATCACATAACATTCGTTGGCAAAGTCACCGAGTCTGCAAACACAGCTGTATCAAGTGACATTATTAATCATGCACAACTCCAGTAGACCATGAAAATTTTCAATTTAATTTAGAAATTTATTCATCAAGCCTGAAAGCTCATTTCAGAAAATAAAGGAGTGGAAGGCTGATATTTTATACGAACTATGTGAAAAATACCAGAGCCGGGAATTGAACCCGGGCCTTCCGCTTTACGTGCGGATGCTCAAGCCATCGAGCTACCCTGGCTGATTACCAGCTAGGCATTTCTCACACAACATTCGTTGGTTTGAGCAACCGCACGTAAAGCGGAAGGCCCGGATTCGATTCCCGGCTCTGGTATTTTTCACATAGTTCGTATAAAATATCAGCCTTCCACTCCATAATTTTCTGAAACAAAATTATTTTATTATTATTATTATTATTATTATTCAAAATTTGTACGCTTATAATTATAGAACAAGGACTAGTTAATTACGAAATTAATAATCTTTAAATTTCTTTTATTATATGCTTTTTTTTTTTTTTTTTTTTTTTTTTTTTTCCGATGTCATTTTTTTAGAGATTATACATTGTAAATATAAAATTGATCTATACATTGTAAATATTAATGCATATTTTTTACTGTTGTTACAAATAAACATACATAGTCACTCACACTGTCTCTTTCTTTTCAAGAAAATATGTTTTATAACAATAATTTTTATTTTTGATTGTATTAATTAATGCATTCTTTTTCTTTTTTAGGTAAGCTTCAAAAACCACGATGGATTAACAAGAAGAATTTTTTTTATTGTGAGGAATTTCTCTTGTTAAGGTTTGATTTTTAATTTGGCTTATCAGTATTTAATTTTTAGTATTCATTCCATTATTCGATTCCAATGGCAAGAGCAAATACATAACAATTATTTTCGGAAAATATCTCGATTTGCAACTTTATTAAAGAAAATTATTCAGGTGCAATATTTTCTAATGCTTAAGGTTTAAAAAATGTCACTTTTAAAGTTATGAAGTTTTTTCGTTTAATTTTTAATTAAAATGATCTAGACCTACAGAATAAAAGGGGTTTGTGTCTCAATGAAAAAATTTTAAGTATTTATGATACTTATAATTATAACCATTATATTTTTTACTTTTAGATTATAGGAATATAATGTACAGTCGGTAACAAAAGTGTCCGAACACTAGCAAATATTCCTACGTAAAAAAAGTACACTTCATACGGTTTTGTTAAATAAATCCTTGTCGAATCCTGTTCTTAGACTGACTAAGAACAGTATTCGACAAGGATTTATTTAGAAAAACTGTATTAAGTGTACTTTTTTATATAGGAATTTTTGCTAGTGTTCGGACACTTTTGTTACCGACTGTAATTAAAACACTGATATTTTATAAAGGAAAAATTTTGGGGCAACATCATATTTGAATTATTGTTTTACCTTTTTATTTGTCTTCACTGACTAATTTTTTATTGTCAGAAAGACATTTATTTTTTAATTATCTTTAAAAAAGTACGAAAGAATTTTGTTAAAAATAAATAAATAAATAAATGAACATTTTCTAGTGTGGCTGTTTTAAAAATAACTTTGTAAAATCAAAATTATATATTTAATTGTAAATCGTTGCATATTTTAAACTTATATTATCTTTTAGCTATTAAAAATGCTACATATTACTTTTATTTATATCATACGTATTTAAATTAATTATTTAATTTAATTTGCCTTTAATATACTTCATTTTTACAACTGATATTTTCTTGTGTATCCTTTAGTTAGTTACATAAAATCATTATCTCTTAATAACTTTTTAGGTATCAAATGTTAATGTTGAGTATAAAACATTTAATAACTTCCAAATACATTGATAAATGTTAATGAAACAATTAAGTTACTAACTTTAGTTATAAGATCTTTAATAATTTTTAAATGAAACTTTTTCTGCTCAATATTTTCTACTTTTCTATCTGTTGTATTTATAATAATTCTTTGTCTATATATAACTTGCTCTTTGCTTCGTAAATTAGCTAAGAAGATAATCTCATCAGTAGATTTTATAAAACCAAAGATAATAATCAAAAGTGAGAAAGAAAAAAAAAATATTTCGCTGCTAAAATTTGACAAATGATGAGGCCTACAGGTCTGAAAACCGGATTCATTAGTGCCGCTTTTGAAGATGCAGCGGAAGTGGGTATATACACCATCAGAGAGCACCCATAGGATATCCGTTACTGCCATTTTCCACCCTTTTTTAATTTTTTCTTTTGTGTATGTGTGTGTGTTCGTAGGAGTTGAGTGATATAAGACTTTTATCATTATCTAATCTCCTTATGCAACTCAATGCGCAGCACAAGTGCGACGTAAAGCCCAACCAACCAACCATATGCAACCTTATTATTATTATTATTTTTTTTTTTTATGTAAAGCATATAAATACAATTTATACAAATACCTGTACGACCGAATCATTCCTAATAATTTAAATAAGAACGAGTGTAAGTAAGTAAAAACTTCAAAATATTCACGTTCATTGCGCATTGAAGCACTTTTGCAAGTATATAAGCACAGAAAACAACCAAATAGAGAGAAGAGTGATTACTTAGAATAGAAATATAGTTAAAATCATTCGATTGGATCAAAAAGGCTTTTAAATAGTAAAAGAGTGATCGTCAGAATCTTACACTATTCAAAAAAAAAAAAAAAACTGAAAAAAACCTGAAAATTTTCTACATAAAATTTATGTTTTCTAAAACTATAGAAATTTAGTTCAAAATTACATTTCAATCTACCAAAAAAAAAAAAAAAAAGGTATATATATATATATATATATATATATATATTTTTAACCACATAAAATTTACAAATATCGATACAGATTTCATCTGGCATGGTCACATATTTTTTATGTTTTGCATGGTGAAAATTGGTATCAAAACTTATGAAAAGATTGGGCTTCCGCGGTCTACAATGAGATAAGCTCTGGTACGATCATGACTAGTAGAAATGGAAGATTTTATTTGATGCGAAATTTTTTATGGTATGCAGTAGGAGAGACCGGGCTAGTTGGTATAGATTTTTATTTTTATTTTTTTATTTTTGTGTGCAATACTTTGAGAAATGCTGATGAATGCATCAGAAAGTTTAATCCCTTCCGTGGAGAATCAAAATTGTGATGGCATGTCTCCGGACCACCTCTAGGGGTGTGTCCCAGGCCGTCGCCCATTGCCCATCTGCGCAGCACTAGTGCGACGTAAAACCCAACCAACCAACCAACCAACCAACCATCAGAAAGTTTAACATTTTGGCTACGATGAGGTCATGTATAATGGGTCATCTATGACCCACCAGTTAAATACGTGTTTAAACAACCTGAAAAACATTTTTTATAAGAGCTTGCAGCTATGCCAATAAAACTCCGGATGCGGGCTAGTTGGCTTATCCGTAGGGGGTGAGTTGGCATAACGTGATATGGGTAGGGATAATTCAGCAAAACTCAGCCATTTTCGAGGAAATGCTTTTTATTTTTAAGAAACATCTTATTTTAATAATCTTGGGCTAAAAATGTCATTTTAAAAGTATAAATATATCATGAATTCACCAAGAAAAGTAAGTTCTGCTTTTTAATATAGCTAGCTACTTATACTTAATCAAATAGAATGGACGACTAGAATGAGGTGGAGCTTCCATTGTTTGTGAGAAAAAGCTGCGCTATGATTGGCTATATTCATTTATTTGTGAGCTAAATTAAGACTCCTATAGGTTAAAAGAAAGAAAATCGTCTCATGTCGTCGAATGGCGTCAGAAAGTCAAGTCGTCAATTAGTTCAGTGCTTCAAATCAACCACGAATGTAGAGAACAGAGGAATTCTATTTTTGCACAATTTTACTTTGATTGTATAAAACTGAATCACTCTTGTCTGGCCATCTTCATTTCCCCCTTTTTGACTATGGTGGGTAGGCGAATTTCATTGCCATCGAAACAAAGTAATTCTATTTTGTATTCAAGGTGGTCAGGAGGTCTTGATTTTATGTAAGATTCGTTTTTGGTCTTGTTTTATACGACCTTTCGGCACCTTTTTAAAGATTTCTCCGGAATTCATAGGAATTGTCGAATGAAAACTTTCACCATCGTCTCGGCTGGAGGCTGAGGGTGAAAAATCTTGATTTTGGAGAGGTTCTTCAGCCTTTGAATTGTCATTAAAAAAAATTAAGTTTTGCCATAGCTATGTTATAGTTTTGCCAACTGACCCCACACCTAAATATGCTAACAAGCCCCACAGGAATACCCAATATAAGATTTATACTACAGAATCTCAAACATCAGATAAAACAGATTATGATATGATACATGTATACAAGAACAGTTAACTAATGTTTCGCAAACCGCCATAAGTTGTGCCTCAACTTAATCTACAGATTCACCAGAAAAAAAAAAAAAAATGAACGATGAAAAAAATTTATTCACTAGTCAGAAAAATGATGAAACAGAGATTTTCCTTGTTTCCAAGCAGACTAAATTTACGATTGTACATACACTCCCCACTAGTAAAATGACAGCGTTTTACCTCCACTGTAGCTGGAAATAGAAGCTAAGGGCCAACTTTAATGCTGACCAGCCGCGGTGTCCCCTACGGAAAAAATCTGTTGTGTAGGAATATTCTCCGTATTGTTCTGCTACAGAAAATTTTTGTCGACGTATTTTTCGCAAGGTATACAGATACTTTTTGTACTTTCTGACAACTTTGCTGACTTACTTATAAGATAATTTTGTAACATTGTTTCTAATTAACATTTCCTTGCATAAAAATCAAATAATAATTAAAAAAAAAAACCTGGAACAATATACATTTGTATATATTTAATGTTGCGTGCAAGGCTTTTTTTTTTTTTGTTGTTGTTGTTTTTGTTTAAGGATTGTACTCTCTTCATTTAAAAATCGTTTGCACACACACTGTAAAAAAATTCTGTAAAATAATAATAATAATAATAACCATTAAAAATTTTATTAAATACAGAATTTAGTTTAGTACGGAGAACTATTAATTTCAATCGGTAAAATTTTAATTTTTAATTTATTTTTTATCTCATTTTTTGACCGTAAAACTGGGCCACGTACTTTTTAAACTGACTGAAATGAATGAAAATGAAGTGTTTCCACCTAAATTTCATACTTTAGTTAATTTAAAAAATTCTAATTGTCGTGTGGAAAAACTGTTTGCACCCCTGGATTCAGAAAAATTATCCCTTTCATTTGGTATCAAATTAATTTGTATCGATAGCAGGAATGATATTTTAATTTATTTTGATGTTACACAAAACTGGTCTATAAAAATTGCAGACTGAAACTAATAATCTTCCGGCCTTACAAAAAAAAAAAAAAAAAGAAGATTAATAACTGTTTTACACAAACTCCGCTTTATATTTTAAAAGAGTAAATTCAAAGACAAAGATTGCAAAATACATAAAAATACATAAAAATTACATTGCTTTAATAGTGCTTATAACTGTCTAGGACTTCTTTATAAAATAACTTAATAGTATTTAAATATTAATAATCACTCATTTTGTTACGTCTATTGCAACAGTTAAGAAAGACTTTCTTGTTTATGTAAACTAAAATTGCTGCCACAACTTGTAATAATCAAACCTGTGAGGAATAGTAATCCTTAACAACTTTCTTTCCTTCGAGAAACGATTTCACCGGCCGCTGACCCTTCCGCTCAGATCAATAATCATTTAGTTTAGTTCACAAATTTGCGATCACAAAATCACGCATGCATTGGAAAAAGAATAATAAACAAAAACGATCCAAACAAAAATCGAAGCGGAAAGCCGATAAACGCGTTCTCTAATTTAATCGAGAAAGGAAAGTGGCCACAAATCGCACTTTAAATAAGATTATGTTTGCCTCGAAAAAGAAAGAGTCATTCCGGATCCGCGGTGTGACCCACTTGATCGCATCACAATCTGGAATAAATCACGTCACGTTCGTGAGTCAATTGTTTGTAACCATTTCTAGGTGATGATTTCAATTTCAGAGACGAAATACGAGCAAAGGTTGTTTGCATGTTGCTGTTTATTTTCGAAGGTGTGTGCCGTATATTGTGAAACTAACACATGAATATGGAACAATAGTTTGACAAAACCACTAAAATGAAGATAACTGTAATTTTTTGTAATTTTATAATTTTTAAAGGGTATGTTTAATCACTAGATTTGAATAAGCTTTTTTTTTTTTTTTTTTTTTTTTTTTTTTCAACGTTTACTAAATAATAAATTAATTATAAACAAAAACTGTGAATTGCATTTTAAGATGATTTAAAATCTTATATTTTTTTACTTCAAAATGAAAAGAAAAAAACAGTCCAGTGATATCCAATGATATACCATTGAAAGTTTTAATATTTGACCTTAACGGCCCTCTTCACTTACCGTCGCCGGAAGCCCGAGCCAATGTTATTCTATGGGGAAATTTTCTTTGCAAATAACTTATTAACTAATACCTATTTTTTAATTCTGTTTTCACATTCAGAAAATTCCCAACTTTTAAATAGACGGACCTTTTTCAAAAATATATTGTTTTAATTTCTAATATCCTATTTTGAAATTGCAAAATGAAAATAATTCACACATTGAAAATTCGTATTTTGCAGCTTCAAAGTAAAATATAAAATATTAAAAAAATAATTTTTAAAAAAAAGGTCCGTCCATTTAACAGCTGGGAATTTTCAGAATGTGAAAACAGAATTTAAAAATATGTATTAGTTAATAAGTTATTTGTAAAGAAATATTTCCTATAGCATTACATTAGCTTCGGCTTCCAACGGTGGTGAGTGAAGCGGGCCCTTAGGATCATGTGTTACATTGCAGACTGTAAAATGTATCAAAATATTTATATAAATAATGAAGAATATGTCAAACTCTTGAATATGACTTTACCAGATATAGGTTCTAATATATAGAATGGGCTCAAAACATCATAAATACACCGATATGATCACACATTTAAACGTAAACTGAACAAATCATAAGCTAATAATAGGTTTTAGTTAAAAACTGAAATTCTTTTTTCTCTTAAAATATTTAAAATAAATTGAAAGTATTTTATTTTTATCCTTAATCCGGAAAAAAAAAAAGTAATCACGAGAGTTTTTTTTTTTTTTTTTTTTTTTTTTAGCTCTCTCTTTTTTTAACTCTCACAATTTATGGTATTTACAATTTGCAATTTATGGTAATTTGTAGTGTTAAAATTTTTACTCTTTTTTCAGTGCATTTTTCAACATAATAAATAGATGATAATAAAAAATTAAAATTAAAAATACTGCTTTCGCTTTGTCAAAATAAATGATTGAAAATAGCTCAATTTAAATTAACTAATTTCTTTAGAAGATACACACCATCGCATTTTGTGTTGTATTTCGCTCAAATCAATGGTTTAAAATAATACACTCAAGCTTAAACTATTAGAATTATTGCAGTCAAGTTGTTAGAAATGAACAGTTCACAATACCATTAACCGGCAACGGATCACACGTGCTGTGTACTGCGGTATTGTCACTTACCAGTAAATCATTTATGAGCTGAAATGATTCAAGTACTATTAAATTACTGTAACTCAAATTCCAGTACAAAGCATTTATACAGGTCTAAAATAATAATTTAAAAAATTCGCAGAGATTTTTTTTTTTTTTTTTTAATATAGAGTTTTCATTTACTAAAGTCGATAATAATAGTAAAAAGAAAAAAAATCCACTACGTCAACTTATATATATACATATATATATATATATATATATATATATATATATATAACCCATATTTTTGATATAACTTTGCACAAAAACAGGAATTCTTATATTCTACTACTGATTATAAAACAATACTCAGTAATTATTTATTATTTTTTAAAGCAGCATTTATAAGAGTGGGGAAAAAAAAAGCAATAATACAAAATTCGAAGCTATTTTTGTTTTCTAAGTAATAGACATAAAATTCTGCAGAAGTTAATTTAGTACGACAGGACTTTTTTTTTTTTTTTTTGTCTATTTTTCCATTTAAAAGCATGCAATAACTGCGTAGCGTTCCTTAGTAATTGTTACATATTTGTTAAAATTTCTCTGGTACAGCTTTTGTATAAAATTCCTTGGAGGCATTTAAATTTTTCTTGTTGTTTTGGTGATAATGAATTAAAATGGCTATTGCATTCGCATAAGAAAAGATCTTGGCGAGAAACGTCCAAGCTACTTTAGTGTAAATTTCACATTTTACCTGTGTCCTATGCTAAAGTTGTTTCATTTCTTTAACGTGAATTTTCTTACGTTTATTTAAAACTAGCAGGCTACGCCCGCTTCGCTGGTCACTATTTTTAAATGAATCACAATAATTAATGAATTCTCAAAATTGCATTAATTTTTATCATGTGATAAAAAAAGAGAAAAAAAAATTTCTCATCGGGAAAAATGTCGCACCGGGTCCCCACTGCCTTTGGCAGCGTAGACCCGTGCGCTGCGCTCACGTATTCCTTCACCATCCTTATGACTTCTCAAAATTCCATGTTATTACTCATAAACTTTCATTCTTGCGCGCGCACGTTTGAGGATATACGTGCGCTGTACACGCATATTCCTTCTCAACTCAAACTTTTATTATTAAGAAAATAAAATTAAAAAAAAAATCTTTTATCATCGGGTAAAAACTCGCACCGGGTCCCAAACCCATGCGCGCTGCGCGCGCACATGTTAAGATATACGTGCGGTGAGCGCACACATTCCTTCTGAAATCAAACTCTTATTCTTAAGAAAAGAAAATTAAAAAAAAATCATTTCTCATCAGGTGAATTTTCGGAGCGGGTCCCCACTGCCTTCGGCAGCGTAGTCTCGTGCGCGCTGCGCGCCTATTCCTTCCTCACCCTTCCAGCCCCTCCTAATTAACTTACATATACCAATTTTGAACGGTCTTACTCAATTAGCTGAGATGCAAAAGAAAACCTGATCAGGACACCTTAAAATTGTAAATCAGTTGAAATCTCGAATTCCACTTTTGATAATATAAAAGAACTTTAAAATATCTTTCGAATGATGTATCAAAAATAATTTAATCATAATTAGAATTTGAAATATTGAAATTTAAAAATATTACAGCGCCATCTGGCGGTAGAAATTTCTGTAATCTATTGGTCCATTCCAGATCAACAAAGCTTTCAAATGATGTATTACTCATGAAATTATTTTAATTAGTAGATGAGATACAAAAGAAAACCTAATCAGAACACCTCAAAACGCTTAAATCGGGTGAAATCTCGAATTCCATTTTCGATGATGTAATAGTACTTTAAAATGTGTATCAACTCAAATAAGCTTTCAAATGATGTATTACTTATGAACTATTTTTAATTAATAACTGAGCTACAGAAAAAAAACTAATTCAGGACACCTCCAAACGTGTAAATCTGGTGAAAATTTTCGATAATTTAAAAGAACATTAAAATAACTTTCGAACGATGTACTAAAAATAATTTAATCATAATTAGAAATTGAAATTTTAAAATATTACAGCGCCATCCGGCGTTAGAAATTTCTGTATTCCACTGTTCGATTCCAAATCAAAAAAGCTTTCTAATGATGTATTACTTATGAAATTATTTTAATTAGTAGCTGAGATACAAAAGAAAACTGATTCAGGAAACCTCAAAACGTGTAAATCTGGTGAAAACTTTCGATAATTGAAAAGAACTTTAAAATATCTTTCGAATGATGTATTAAAAATATTTTAATCAGAATTAGAAATTGAAATATTGAAATTTAAAATATTACAGCGCCATCTGGCGGTACAAATTTCTGTATCCACTGTTCGATTCCAAATGAAAAAGCTTTCTATTGATGTATTACTTATGAAATTATTTTAATTAGTAGCTGAGATACAAAAGAAAACCTAATCAGGACACCTCAAATCTCAAAATGTGTAAATCGGGGGAAATCTCGAATTCCATTTTCGATAATGTAAAAGTACTTTAAAATGTGAGCAACTCAACAAAGCTTTCAAATGATGTATTACTTATGAAATTTTTTTAATTAATAACTGAGATATAAAAGAAAACTGATTCAGGAGACCTCAAAACGTGTAAATCTGGTGAAAACATTCGATAATTTAAAAGAACTTTAAAATATTTTTCGAATGATGTATTAAAAATAATTTAATCATAATTAGAAATTGAAATATTGAAATTTAAAATATTACAGTGCCATCTGGCGGTACAAATTTCTGTATTCCACTGTTCGATTCCAAATGAAAAAAGCTTTCTATTGATGTATTACTTATGAAATTATTTTAATTAGTAGCTGAGATACAAAAGAAAACCTAATCAGGACACCTCAAACCTCAAAATGTGTAAATCGGGGGAAATCTCGAATTCCATTTTCGATAATGTAAAAGTACTTTAAAATGTGTAGCAACGCAACAAAGCTTTCAAATGATGTATTACTTATGAAATTTTTTTAATTAATAACTGAGATATAAAAGAAAACTGATTCAGAAGACCTCAAAACGTGTAAATCTGGTGAAAACATTCGATAATTTAAAAGAACTTTAAAATATTTTTCGAATGATGTATTAAAAATAATTTAATCATAATTAGAAATTGAAATATTGAAATTTTAAAATGTTACAGCGCCATCAGGCGGTACAAATTTCTGTATTCCACTGTTCGATTTCAAATCAAAAAAGCTTTCTAATGATGTATTACTTATGAAATTATTTTAATTAGTAGCTGAGATACAAAAGAAAACTTAATCAGGAGACCTTAAAACGTGTAAATCACATGAAATCTCGAATTCCATTACTTACGGTAGTCGTGGAAGGAGACAGAAATTTGTGGCGTCTACTCTTGAAATTCAATTCAAATAAGTTTCAAAATGACATATTTCTTTTGAAATTATGCTAATTAGAAGCTGAGATACAAAAATGATGTAAACAATATTATAAAACGATTTATGTCTGACTTTTTTGTGGTTTTCTCCGAAACTTGCGTAATTCCGGGCAAAATACTTTTAAAAATCCATAGTATGAAATGTGAAAGGAGTATCAGAATTCGAAACTCTGCAAAATATAAAAGCATAAAGGCGTTCTGGGTTTTCCGTTGTTTTCTCCAAAACAACCGTTCCTTTTCTGCGTTTCTGCCCCTCCCCCCCTTTCCGTCCCTTTTAATAATTTTACACTTGAAAATATCCGCAATCGATTTATCTTTTCTTAAAACCTAATAATAACAATTTCAAACGCTGTAACTCTTTTTTTTTCCCTTCGCACCCCCCTGCCCCCCAAGCCCTTCCTAATAATTCTACACTTTCCAGTGGCGGATCCAGAACTTGACTTTTTTTTTGGGGGGGGGGGGGCTAAGATATTTCAAAGTGTTATTCTAGACCAATAAAACGTTTACAATTGCAATATTCAATTGTGAATGTCAGTTTTTTTTTTTTTTTTTTTTTTTTTTTTGGGAGGGGGGGGGGGCTTCAGCTCCCTAGCACCCCCTTAAATCCTTAAATCCGCCACTGACACTTTCAAAAATATTCAGAATCGAATTATCGGGCGTTAAAACCAAATGTATTACGAAATTTCAACGGCATATTTCAATTTAAAATAGTGCAAAATATAACACAAAATTTAATCTAATTTTTTTGTTTATCCACATTTTTTCATGAAAATTGAATAGTAGCTTTATAATATGATGTCTAGGCCGAATATTAATTCAAATGTAACGTGAATGAAAATTTGAAAAAAATTGAAAATTTACAATCATTTCCTTTTTCCTCTCAGACAGTAGTCTGGCGTTAGAAATGATGTTGCCACAAAAAATTCATACTTTAGTTAATTTTTAAAAATCTAATTGTTCTACCGATAAGCCGCTTGCGCTCGTAGATTAAAAAAAATATCCCCTTTCATTTGGTACCAAATTCGTAACGATCGGACTAATATTTCTAATTTATTTTACACTTTTAACTCCGTTAAAATATCTATTTTTATGCAATCGCAGTGAATTCTCAGTCATTGAGATCGCTTTCTGATTAGACATGAGTTCACATTTTAATTAATATCTCCACAACTAATTAAAGTTTTTTAATTCTGTTTTCAGGAGCCCCTCGGGAAGGCTCCTGAGCATCCGAATGTCAATTTTTGTACTTCTGCGTTCAGTAGGGGCTGAACGTATAAAAGAACAGACAGACAGACAGACAGACAAACCTTTTCTTTTATTATTATGGATATTTTACAACTTAATGCGAGAGGGGAAAAAAGAAAAACACATTTTCATTGGTTTAGTTATACAAAAAGTGTTAAGAGAAAAAAAGAAAGAAAGAAAAGGTCTCGTCTCTCACTTTAAAGAAAATTGTTAGAAGCTCTTTTTTTTTTTTTTTTTTAACTTAAAAATCAATATATTTCCTTTTATGTTCGAAAAATAATGAATGTGTATTTTTCTTTTTTTTTTAATCAATTTGTAACTTAATGATATCAAAGTTAAAAAATCTGGAGTGACTCCACTCGACTTTCCGAACATTGAGTAACTAACAGTTTTGTAGATAAAATAAAGAAAGAGGTGTTGCTAAACAAACAAAAAAGAGAAAACCATAACAGAGTGTTTGAGTATTTTTCTCCATATATCACACGAGGTTTTATTTAACGCTACTGAACTTTGAGCCCTTAGATCATAAGGATAAAGAATTTTCCGTTGTGTCCCTGTAAAAATCTATAAATGCTAGATTCACCAAAATGCTTATAGTTAGTGCAACAGTGATTTATAATATTCATACAAATTTTCAGTTTAATTGAATAAGGCGTTTAGATGCTATCGCTGGTCTCATAGGCCATAAAGATAAAGAATTTTTCTTTGTGTCCCTGTAAAAAAACTATAAGTGCTAGATTCACCAAAATCTATACAGTTGGTTCAAATGTGACCTATAACATGTGTACAAATTCTTTGCTGAGATTAATAAGGCGTTTAGACGCTATCACACTTTTAAAAATTTGGCAAAGAATTTTTCTTTATGTCCCTGTAAAAAAACTATAAGTGCTAGATTCTCCAAAATCTATACAGATTGAGTATCTGTGACCTATAATATGTGTATAAAGTTTTTGCTCAATTGAATAAGGCGTTTAGATGCTATCGCACTTTTAAGATTTTGGTCCCTTGGCCATAATGATAAAGAATTTTTCTTTGTGTCCCTGTAAGAAAACTATAAGTGCTACATTCACCAAAATCTATAGGGTTCGTACTATGGTGACTTACAATATACGTACCAACTTTCAGCTTATTCGAACAAAGCGTTTAGACGCTAGCGTGTTCACTCACAGACATACACACATACATACACACATACATACACACATATATACACACATACATACATACACACACACATACATACATCATCGTAAAAATAGTGAAAACGGACTCGTTGGACCTCGAAACGTATAGAAACATCAAAATCTCGAATTCGGATTTTTGACATGATTACAATACTTTCCTCACTATAGTGTTCGGAAAGTAAAAAGGGTTTTCATTTAATATCCTCTGAACCAATTATCCAATAATTTAATTAAAAAACAAAATAATAATAAGGTGTTAGTCCTGACTAATAAATATACAAATTTTCGTAGCAATCGATTGAACAGTGTAGCTTTGTATAACGAATTAAAACCTGGCATATTATACATATACTTGATTCAGTGTATAGGCAGCTGCAGATTTCTACAATGCTAAAATCGCTGATTGAAAACAATAGTCCTATCTTACTAGTAAAATGGAAAATAGTGGACAATGAGGGCAGTGAAAAGTTTGAAAGAGAAAGTGTGTTGGAGGAAGCATCAAAAAGAAGAAGAAAAATGTTAATGAAATTAAAAAATCAATGTTTGAAATAGTAAGTCAGCTAATTTAATTAAAATAAAAGCTTTGTCGTACATTCCTTACATGTTATTGTAGTAACTACAGCCAGTAAAATCCTTTGAAACTCGTTCTATGCAAGTTAATTAATAAATTTTGGCAATTTGAATCACCGAGTGATATTATTCAGTTATTTTATTCATTGAGTAAATGTCATATAATAAAACGATCAAGAGTTAAACAGCTTTCGGTTCAATGTAAGACATGCATACGCCTTTTCTTAATAAGCTTTGAATAGCCTATTTAAAGTGATTATACCTTTTATTATTCGTTACGATTAGTTCCCATCACAACCTGTTGTTAGTTATATAAAAAAACATCCAAATTTTATCAGCGTAAACACTTTATCAAATATCACTATAATTTTTAGAAATTACATGTTGTTTCATTTAAATCCAATTATGTAATCAAAGCAAAAATATAAATTACTGTCAATCCATTCGCTAATTGTTTATACCTTTTTTTTTTTTTTTTTTTTTTTTATCGAACTCAACGCAATCGAGTATTTTGTCGTGTTAAAAATCACTTAAAGTAGTAAAAAAAAAAAAAAAAAAAAAAAGAAAGAAAGAAAGAAAGAAAGAAGTTGATGAATGTAGAGTTTATGTATAAACACCGTAGATTAATAATAATAATAATAATAATGCATTAAATGCTTTAGGTGCTGGTTAATTATTGCTGTTCTCACGCTGCACTCGTGCCTATTCTTTTTCGTGTTAAAAGGTGTCGTGCTTAATCAACATTAATCAACCGTTAAATGTTTTTTACAGTTTACGACGTTTCCTTGTAAAATTTTTATCCATCATCATTCAACATCATTTATTTTGTGCTTTTTCTGAGAAAAAAGATAATCACTGCACGCTGCGAAATTCTTCTCCCTATCATGTGAATTTTACGGGAATGTTAAGTTTAAAACCTCTTCCAAAATTTTTAAATAATCCCAATTCAATTAGCGACTATTAAATTAAAGTTAAAACTGATCATGGTTTGTATTATATATATAAAAAAAAAATACATATATACCGAGTAATCCAAAAGCGACAGAAATATATATATATATATATATATATATATATATATATATATTATTTTTTAAAAATGCAGTATTATACGGGTTTCACTGAAATTCACACACTGAGAAAAAAATGTAAACCGCCTTCATCTAGAATGAATAAGTGGTCATTTTATAAATCCCTTAACTAGAAATATTAGATTTCCGAACGATGCGCATAAGGCACGCCAATAAACTGAATAGACGAAATGATCGAGAATTTATAGTCTACACATTTCTAGAGGGTGAAACAATATTCTGAATATTCTGAATCTTTTGTGTTGCGAGAAATTCTCGCTTGACTTTCTAGGATTGGGTCATAAACCAAGATTATAGTTGCTGAAACCCGCCTCTTGTATTCGCATTTATTTGGAGATATTTTTAAATAACTTTGCCCTCGAGAATATAGGCGAACGCTCTAGAATTCTAATAGGGGTTTGTAAAACTCGCTTTCAAAAGGGACTAGAATTTATAAGGACTAGTATCGCCCAGTGCTCGAAACTCGACCATTTTTTTTTTTTTTTTTTTTTTTTTTTTTTTTTTTGCAAAGCGAGGCAAAGCAAAGTTATTGCCTTGTCCTAAACGGAATGCAATTGCAACACAGCTGCGGCAATTGTTTGCCGATATTCATTCTAACTGAATCAGCAGAGTTTTACTTAACCCTTTGCGCCGCAAGAAAATTCAGATCATTTAAATAATACTGCCACCGGAATTCATGAACTAAATTAAACTAAAAGAAATTTTAAATTTTAAGGTTAAAAAAAACGGCCTTTTCTGATATGTTATAAACGTAAATTTTTGCTAAAAATTTTCGGGATGAATTTTTGCAGCTGGATCTTAAATTTTGCGTCCTTGCAGCAAGGACACCGCGCGTTAAGGGGTTAATATAACTATTTCTCTCTGTAGATGTTAGCCTTTCCTGAAATGAGAGAAAATCGCAACGTGAAAACGCCCCTTGTTGTGTGATACAGCCCAGAAGCTAATAGGTACCATGTCAAACCAAGGCCCAACCAAGTATCAAATTCTGTTAAATTAATTCGATCGGTTCATAAAGTACAGTGTTTGAACCAAAAAAAAAAAAAAAAAAAAAAAAGATATTTTTCAAAAATGGTCGAATTGAGTTCGGGAAATTTCAAAACGTGTAACTTTATCGAAAACCGAAAATCTAAAACTTTTCTGAATCTTATATTTTCTACTTATATATACAGAGGAAAGAATAATAAAGCCACTTTTAAAAAAATAAAAATAAGTAGTCAATTTCACTTAATTAAAATGCAAGGAAATCTCAAAACGTGTAAATTCTTCGAAAACCGGAAATCAAAAGTTTTTATGTATCTTCTACTTGCTTCTTCTACCCACAAAAGCTAGCAATAAAGACACTTTTTTAAAAAATAAGTAGCCAATTTCAGTTAATTGAAACGTAAAGAAAGCTCAATACATGTAAATTCAGCAGAAAACGGAAATCGGAATTTTTTGCGTATCGTCTGCTTATACATGCAGCAGTTAGTAACAAATCCATTTTCCTTTTATTTAGTATATTAGTTGAATATTTATTGTTTAAATATCACCCTTTGGCTTTGAAATGAAATGTTTATGTTTACATTCAAAACTGGAAATTTGCCTTTTTTTTTTTTTTTTTTTTCTGGAGTTTTGTGATTTTAAATTAAAATTTTATCAATTCTACAGAAAAAATAACTCAATCAAACACATGTAGACAGTAACTTGACCCAAATATCGGAATTAAAATCGGCAGATAATTTCCGTTATTTTTTAATAATTTTTTACAAAAAATCCAATAGACGATTAACATGGAAAATCTTTTTCATGGCTCCATGGACAGACAGTGACGTCATCACTTCGCTTGCGTATAGTGATGCTACATTATATAAATTACTGTGTCTATGGTTTTATTTGAGCTTTATGAAATTGCCAGATTTAACAACTTTCTACTTTTAGGTATTTTTTAATGTAAAGGAATACGTGTATAAAAGGGAAAAATGGGGGAAAATGGGGGAAAATGCATAAAAAATAAATGTATTTTTAAATACCTTCTTGACATCGTAAGAAAAAAATATTTGTATTCGCACTTTCCGGCTAACCATACCTTTCGAATGATACCATTTTCAACCCTCTACTCCCATAATTAATATGTTAAAAAGGGACTACAAATTTTATGCTTGCCTATTAATATATAGATGACATGGAACTATTTTTTTAGAGCCACAATTTAGATTTTAGATGTCAGTTACAGAATTTTTTCTTATTGCAGAAAGACATGAATATATTTTAAAAAGTAACAACAAATTTACTTCCAAATTCGTGAGTTTTCTTCATCATGTGGCGTGTTTATTGTAAAATTACGTTTTTACAGTGGCGCACTATTTTCAAACACGCAGCTAGGACTATAAATATTCAATGTGACGGCCGACAGTCATAAGAATGGCCGTCAGACATTACGCATTGGAAATTCTCATAATAAAGTTTATCTAACAATGTTTTATCTTTTAATGATGTCATGATTTCCTTTTTAGAACGATTAACATTAGTAATAAGCGATAAATATTAATTTAGAATTCGCTAACGCCTGAAATCATATGCTACACGCCAAAATCAGATTAATCAGCATTCGCAATTTCGCGTTATTTCGGAAGTAAGATCTGCTTTAAACGTAAGAGGGTATTGTGGATACAGCACCAGTGCCATCTGTTTAAGAAAATGTAACTAATACATATATATTCATATATACGTATATATAAATACCCCATACGTTTCTGCGAATTTTAGTGAAAACCGCGTAGTGCTGCAATCAATACTTTTTGAATAGTATGTTTTTTGCTTTTTCTGTAATTTATGGATCATGCGGTACGTATAAATATAAATATATATGTGTGTGTGTTTATTTAAAAGGTGTCAAAATTTTAAAAAGAAAAAATATATCTATTACATAATTGATTTCATTTCTGTGTATAATATAAAGCAAAAAATCACCTGTGCTATCTACCTTTTTTAGAATATTATATCTTAGCAATTTAATATTTCTGTATAGTTAATAATTTTAAATTAATTTAAAAATGCATAATTCTAAGTTATAAATAATATTCTAAATAATCTGGTCTGTTACTCAGACGACTTTCTCTTACCCTGAAATTTAATACTATAAATACAGGTTGGAGATTAAGAGGTAAGATAACGAGTACTGTCATGTAAACCTATGTTAAACAATTCAAATTAGACTTCGGAAGAGTTTTATATGATAATTAGTTCTGTGCCCCCTCAACCCCCCCGTTTCGTTAATGCACCTACACTTATAATAGAATTTAATTCTGTTTTTAAAATAAAAAGTTTACTTAAAATTATACAGACAATTGTCACACGCAACATTTATTGAAACTTATCAATCTTGATCAAACATTTCCAGCAACAAACTTATATTAACTTCAAAATACAACATTTGGATCTCCTAAAATTATTCGTTTTTAAGTTACTCAAAGAGTAGTATAACACTAAATATAAAAAAAAAATAATAATAATAATAAATATTACAATATTACATTCAATATTACATTCTCAATATTACATTTAAAAACAGAAAAAAAATTCTTTTTTTTTTGGTTAAAAGTGAAAAAAAAATCGATAACTTTACTTTAAATTATCGCAGATCGATGGTTCAACCATTCGTTTTAAAGGTATTGGCGAGCTCTTTTGAAAGATACTCATCATGAAAATTTACTCCTCGCGAGCGGAGAGACGAGGCTCCTACATGCACAAAATTCTTTTCCCAGTTGACTATCTCTATTACAAAAAATATATATTCGTTTCATTTGGTTTAGTGCAGTCTATAGATGTTAAACTCTACTTACCTGCAATTTCCCCCATAGACGTAATGTATTTAAATACTTTTGAGTGTCCCTGTACACGAACCATTTACTTCATCTGAACGAAAAGCTTATTGTAGCATCTCTATATGATGCACATTTAGAATACCGAGTTTGGAATTTCTGCTACTATTTTTTCTTGGGATATGCTGATAACACACACAGACAGACTCACAGACAGACAGACACGCAGACCATTCGCTAAAAACATGATTTTCGTATCCAGGGGACCTCAGAACATGTAAATGTAACAAAAACTCACGTTCGAAAATTTGACCCTAAAACAATACTTTCTCGACCCTGACGGTAAGAGAAAGTAAAAATAATATTTTCTTAATTTTGAATTTTAAATAATAATTTAATATTATAAAAAATAATATATACTTTTGGATTCGTATTTAATTTGATTACGATTTAAAAGTTGAAAGCACAAGATTCTTTTTTTTTAAATTTTCTAAAATTTAGACTATATGAGAACTGTCACTATCTACTGTTACACGTTATCTGTTACATTATATAAATGTTACATTTTTATAATTTGTTCACTGTAAAAATAACTATTACCAGCTGCAAGAAACTCTCTGTGATTGGAGAAAATAATTATTTTCTCCAATCACAGAGAATTTCTTGCAGCTGGTAATAGTTATTTTTTTACAGTGTTGAGTCCGTGTCATCAGAAAAAACGTAATTCATTTCAATCCATCAAACTGATCTGATAAAACGTTCAAACGTTATGTAATCTATGAGCCTATATTATAAAGTTTGCACACCTTTCCTTAATAGATAATGAAAACACAATGCAAAATGAATATAGCTTTTATTATACAGAATGCTCATTTAACACCATGATCTATCACTAACTGTAGATAAAAACAACCAATTTCAGTTGGTAAAAAATTGTATGGAACTAGATGCAGTTTCCTTCTCATTTTCCTTTGATTATATTATTTTTTTATTTCATAAGATATAATTGTATTTCATAGTTTCACCTAATCATAAGTTAATAATTATGGCATAAAAATAAAATTTTAATCGTTTTTTTTTTTTTTTTTTTAGAATAGATGCTATTATTCTAAAGTATAAATTATTATTGTTAAGATCAATTTATTTTAATGTTGAAGTTCAAAACATTAAGAAAAGTAAGTCAAACACTTTTTTTATTCTTCAAATCGTTTGAAATTTTTATTTTTGGCTGTTTCCATAGGCTCTTTTTTTGTATAACTTTTAAAGTTGATTACATAATTTAAATTCGTTGACTAACTATTAGGAAAAGAGTATTTCTTTTGCAACATTCAGTTCATCAAATTAACAAAATCAGGGATGAAAATGTCCACTCCTTTTGGCTACCACTATATCTGTACAATACTTTCTATTTTATTTAGTCATAAAAAATTGCTATAAAAAAAGCGATAAACGTTTTGTATAGAAATATTTGTAATCACAAAATTGAAAATGTATATACCTTCATAATAATAATACGTAACAATAATAATGATCGTAAATTTATGTAATCAGTGATTCTAAATACACTGGTGTACAAAATTAAAAGTCACAACCTATTGTTTTTTCATTTTCTTCTTTCGCGCATAACTTTTAAATAAATGAAAATATGGGTGTGGTACGTTCGTTACAAATCAAAAAATATTTTTTTTTTTTTTTTTATACATAACTTTAACATAGGTAATAACTTTTTTTAACTAATATTAATCCAATTTTTCTCAAAAATAAGCTTTAGAAAAAATGAAAAATTTAAATAATTTTAGAAAAGAAAGAGGTAGGTGCCTCCAAATGTTAATGAAAACAGTATTTTTTAACGTTTTCCAACAAAGTTTAAAAGTGATTAGAACTTCGGTTTGTCTGTCTGTCCGCGATCTAACTCCCTTAAATGCTAATGGTATTTCTTGAAACAGATTATGTTATTCAAGTTTTCTATCGGATGTTCTTTTTTGATAATGAGGTGAATACCACTTCTGGTTTGTGTATACAGAGAGAACCGAAAGTATTCCAAAGCATTGTGTTCTATGATATGCATTTCTATAAACCCTGTTTTAATACCTTTACTTTGCACAAATCTTAATGAAATTGAAATATGTTATTCAAGTTCCCTATCGGATGCTCCCTATTCAAAATTGAATAAATACCACCACTGATTTGTGTACAGGGACGCTCGAAAACATTCCAAAGCATTGAGTTCCATGAGAGGTATTTCTATAAACCATATTTAAGTAACTTTTCTTTGCACAAATCTTAATGAAATTGAAATATATTACTCATAAACATAAAAGAATGCTTTATATAGAATATAATAAAATTAGCATTTAGATTTACGGGGTCATGAAACATAATCAGTTACATTAACGACTATTATTTGAAATTTTCTGAAATTACATTTTCGCTTACCAATTTCTAATGATTTTTAAGAGTGAATATAGTATGAATTAATTTTTTGTGTCTGTTTGACTGTTCATCTATCTATCTGTCCTCCTACCCGCCTCCAGCATATGTGAAAAATGATGTATGTAATTCAAGTTTACTTTGGAAACTTCACTATTTTAAATGACAATAATAAGAGACTTCGTACATCTGATTTGTGTACAAGGAAACCCCTGAAAAATGCCAATGCGTTGCATTTTAGGAGAAATATTTCTATAAATCACATTTAAATAATTTTCTGTTTCAAAATTTATAATGAAATTGACATTTATTGTTAATATGTAAAAATAATGTTTTGTATAGAATATAATGTACTTAGCGTTCAGGGCTGCATTAGAATATTCAGATGCATTGAGGACTACAACTGGAAATTGCTGGTATTGTATTTAAATTTTTTTAAGCGTTTTTAATACTTTTCAAGGATGTTTAAGAGGGATTGTGAATTCAATTAATCTATCTATTTCCCGTTTAGTTCTTAGACTGACTAAGAACAGGATTCGACAAGGATTTATGTAACAAAACTGTATTAAGTGTACTTTTTTTACACAGGAATTTTGCTAGTGTTCGGACACTTTTGTTACCGACTGTATATATACTATTATAATAATAATAACAATAACAATTCCGTTAGTCAAATCAGCATAAAAGAATGACCAAAGTTACGCGGTTTTAAAAAACTTACCTGTATACATTTGCCCAAAAATAATAAACAATAAACATATAATATAAAGTGATTGCAACCTTTATTATGCATTGTGATTAGTTAGCGTCAGGATTATATATTTCTAGTCATATAAAGGACACCCAAATTCAATTAATATAAACATTTCATCCAGCTTTCTATCCATTTCATGATTACATCTTTTATTTCGTTAAATTGCAGTTATGTAGTCAAAAACAAAATACAAATTACTCCCAAATGTCTATTTGAAAATAAACAAACATATTATACATCTTTTCTTTTCGCTTAAATGAATTCCTATTCACTAAATCATTCACCTTGTTAATCGAACGCCTATCATTGTTCGGCATCGGAATCACAGCCCCACCCTGTACAAAAACTCACCTCCTGTCATGACTTATCGAAAGTGCTCACGAATTTTTTTTTAAGGCGTTGTAGTTCGATTTTGGTGGTGTGGCTCGTAGTGTTAAATTTTTGTTGTTGAGTGAATGGAGTTTAGAACATCTGGACCTGGTAAATATGTCCTCCATTTAGAATATTATTCTCTGGAATTTTAAAGGAAAATGTTCGGTTGTAATTTTATCAAGTTTTTTAGATACCAAGCCCATCAAAATGACAGGTTATTTACTTTAAGTTATCTTATTCATAAAATTTAATTTAAGTATTACTGATGGAATTTTGTATTTGTTATATTTAAATTGCTATTAAACTAGAAGTAATTTTTTTTTTTTTTTTTTTTTATTATTATTATTCAATTTTTTTTATCTTAAATTTTCTTCGTGTATATATTAATTTCCTAAGAAAATAATTATCTAAACTAATATTTAATTAAACTATTTAATAGTCCCATTTATTAAAAAACATCTTAAAGTACTTTTTGTTTTTCTTTCGAATGACTACATTTACACTTTCCACCAAAATGTCAGAATAAAATTATATTAATTTTATTATTTCTTTTCTTTTTTTTTCTTTTTTCTTTCTTTTTTTTTTATCAACATTATAAAGTTCAGAACTAAATTATCAATATCCTAGCCTGCGATAACATGAGCCATTTTTCTTTTAACCTAAAGATATCATTCAACTTTTTTATATGATAAAATTTTATCATCAGAAATGAGTAAACTTTATTTGATATTAAGAAATAGTATACGAATAAGCGATGTCTATTATTATGGACAAACTATTCTTATATCGTGGAAAATATCTAGGTCTCTCTCTTTTGTCGAACTTCAATATACAATCGATTTTAACATTCTTTTGAAACTTGGCGTAAATACGGGCAAAGAACCGTTAGAAAGACCCCTACGAAGGGCATTCTCCCTCAGGCCTAGGACCCTAGTGCAGTCAATCGGCCTTAAACCCCACAGCCCGGCCCATTTAACATTCTTTTATACTGTGTGTCAATACTCTTTTAGACATTTTGGAAAAGTGCTTCATTTATGAACTTTTTCCTCTGAATCATTTAATGAGCTTTTATTTTTTTACTGATAAATTTATTGTGTTTTCCATAATTTGTTTCTAGACTCAGGGATGTAGCCAGATATATTATCTACAGTGGACTAGATAGCTAGTGAAAGGCTGGGACTGATTTTCTTGTTTATTTCAATTATCAAAGACTAAAATTTATTTAATTTAGAAATATCTGGGGACTGTTCGAGTTTCTGTCGCTCCCTCTTGCTACACCCTTGTTTCTAGATATATATAACTACATAGAATTAGTTAGAAATGGATATTGTATATGAAATATACCCGGATCCTATGCTTATGGATACACAGAGAGCTGCCAACTAATTATTTTATTCCGTATCCATTCTTAATATCTGTCTTTTTCTTTTTTAGCCCCTTTTTTAAATAGTAATTTTCTTTTAATTTAATTGGAATTAAGTATTAGAGAAAATTACTGCAGAAAGAAAGTGGCGTTAAAAAAAGGTGAATATTAGCAATGCTACAGAATAAATTAAAAAGCTAGCAGATCTAGATACACATTCTATTTTTAGGTACGCCCTCGATTCATCTGATTCCCCCTCCAACCCCATTTGTTCGAAAGGCGTTAAAACCACCAAAAATTTCTTTCAATCTAGAGCCTCTATAAAAGAAATAGTGCCTGGTTCCTGAACAGACTTATAAACACAAGTCAATGCCAACGTAATATTATTACATCGCCTTTATTTTACTTTGTTATTTTATTTATTGTTTGTTTGTTTACTACGCTTTATTGATTGTATATATTTTTTTCAAGAACTATACTATAAAATACACTCATATGTATCTCTCGCAGCAAATTTTTATTAGCTCAAATAATTTTTTACACGCTTATTTTGAACCGAGGTCACGCTTGTCCAACTAGCCATTCGGAGTTCTTACGTGATTTTTCTCCGAATCTCGCGTAAATACGAGCTAGGATGCATAAGAAAGTCCCCCACGAAATGCATTCCACCAGGACCACGCCAGGCATATGACCTACATGCAGTCAATCGCTCTTAAGCCCTACGCGTTTCTAACCAACATGCTTATTTTATGGAGAATTTTTAATTTCTTATTTATTTATTTATTTTATGAATATCTTTGCTATTTTTTCTGTCATTAAAAATTTAAATGTTAAGAGGATACTTCACCTAATTCGACTAACAGTCTAACCCCATGTTATTCTATGGAGATTTTTTTTTTTTCTTTTTCTTAATTATTCATTACCTAATGTACTTTTTAAAATTCCGTTTTCCTGTTTAAAAAATTCACAACTGTTAAAATATTTCTCATTTTTTATCATATTTTTAATATTAAATTTTAAAGTTGTAAAATGCAAGAAGTTAACTAAAAACGTATTTTGCACTTTATAGCTTCAGAATGAAATATTAAAAATTAAATAATAATAATAATAGTAATAATAAGTTTTGGAAAACAAAAAACATTTTAACGGTTGTGAATTTTCCAACTGAGAAAACAGAATTAAAAAAAAAAAAAAAAACTTAGACAATGAGTAATTCTTAAAACAAATTTCTTCATGGAGTTAGGCTACTGGTTGAATTAGATGAAGTGTGTGGTGTGTAAATTTAAGCGGATGCGTACGTGAAAGAGATTTGCCCTCCATTAGACATCCAAGTCCGTATGGGCCGCGGTAGCCCAGTCGTTAGATCGCCGAGCTCGTAATTGGAAGGTTGTGGGTTCGGTACTCGATCCGGCCAAAGACTATCGTGTACACTAATGGTGCCTCATGCACGCAAATCCATCATGGTCCCATCCAAATTATATCTTTGCGGTCACCGAAGCGGGGCAGCCATCCCCTCCGTGGAGGATAAAAATTGTGATGGCATATCTCCGGGCAGTGTTGCAAAGGCTGGAAAAAACTCATTTCTTCGCCAGAAATAAACCAGGTTTTTTGGGAAGGAAATTTTGAAAGTTTCTGGGAGTTTTGAAATAATTTAATGCATGGGCACATTTTTTTTTTTTTTTTTTTTTTTTTTTTTTTTCATTTTTATTATTTTTTAATGATTTCCTATTAAGCATTTTCAACTGTAACAGTGAAAAGCAACTCAACTCTTCTTTCTTTTGCTGATACAAAGTCAGTTATTATTATTATTTCATAAATAGGCATTAAAATAGAAAGACTATTTCTAATAAATTTCAGAATAAAATATTTCTTCAATGTTAATGAAATCGTGTATTCGTAAGGTAAATAATTTAAGCATACTCAAATAATACATAGCAATAAAATATAAATATTCATATGTATTTTAAAAATACAAGGGAAAATATTTTTTAAGTACAGAAATGAATATTCATCATTATTTATTTTTAATTTTGTTAAATACTGATGTAATATTAGTTTGTCTTAAATTTTTAAATTTCTTTTGTTTACATTAAAAGTTTAATTTAAGATTAAAGAGAATTGACTGTACTTGTTTGAAAAATATTAAAATGAATAATTATTGAAAAACATAAAAAAAAAAAAAAAAAAAAAAAAAAACTCAAAATCATTGCAGTTAAAATGATAATTTTAGTTAAGTAATCTTTTAAAGACCTTTCTGATCAAGTAATATTACTTAAACTATATTTTTAAGTTTAAAACAGAACATACATAATTTAAATTTATTTGCTTTGCTACAAATAATTAAAAAAAAAAAAAAAAAAAAAAAAAAATTAAAAATTTGTCAGTTTGTTTCTCTTTTGGGAATATACTAAAAACTATTATGTAATAGTTGCAATGAACAGAAGCAGTTTTGCCTCCCTAACTTCCATTTTGAAAGTGACTGGTTTTGTTTAGTTTTAAAATTTTCAATATTCCCCAATGTTCCGTGTTTATTCCCCAAAATTCCCGGGTTTATTCCCATCTTTCAGAAACTGTGGGTTTTTTGCAACACTATATCCGGGCTGGTGAACATAAAATCTGTCGTGGCCGCAATATCCTCCATGTTCCCATAAAAATTATGCCTCTGGGGGTCACTGAAGCGGGGGAGCCATCCCCTCCGTGGAGGATAAAAATTGTGATGGCATGTCTCCGGACCCTCCTTAGGGGTGCGTCTCAGACCGTCGCCAATTACCCATTGCGCAGTACTAGTGCGACATTATGCACAACCTACCTACCTACCTACCATGTCCGTATTCGGAGGAAAACAAATTTATTTTTTTTCTTTCGTTTACTCGCTACCATTCGTAGAAATTCGAAAAAAACCAAATTTATTTTTTTCTTTCGTTTACACGCTACTATTGTTTAAAATTGAAAAACCACGGAATGGTTTAATCAGCAATATAAATTAGCAATAAATTAATCAGCAATATAAATTAGTATTTGACTCAACTGTTAAATTAAATCTCAAAAGTTCAACTAACTGTCGTTAATTTCACTCCTGAGGCACTATCTTCGATATTGTACGATTGCAATATGTTTTGAAACTAAACTATCACATTCGCAGATAATAATTGCTCAAGATTTATTTAGTGATTGTTTTTATCTTATCTAAAATTTTTATTTTCTATCCTACAGGCATTCTTCGAAGCATAGCCCTCATCAGAACAAATGAAGCCCTTTGGAATAGTCAATAAGAAGATTTATTTTGGGTGTCTCAAAAGACTGAAGTGCAAATGAACGGGTAAGTCTATATTCCATGTTTTTCTTTTTCCTTCGTATTTTTTCACATAAAGAAAATTTTAGATTTTCCTTATTGAACAGATTCATATGTTTCATAAGACTGAGTCAACTTACAATCTTATATACGAAATGTACGCTGACGTTCGAAATTAAAGTAACAGCCCTTTCTTTCCGCATAACTTAAGAGAAAAGTATCACGTGAATATAAAATTTGGATGGCATGTTTGTTATCAATTCATTAATAGAATTTTATATAATTTTACCGTAAGCAATAGCTTTCAAACTCAGTTGATTTATTTTTCTTCCTGTATTCACTTTTCTTTTTAACACGCTTTTATTAGCTTCACCTGTATGTATGTTTGTAACCGCTCTGGGAGGAAAGAAAAAATCTATATTGTAAAAAAATACTTTACCTACGTGAACGCCGTGGCGTTGAGGTAAAGCTCCGCGCTACGAACCTAAAGGTCTAGCGTTCGATCCTCGACGGGGGAGATTTTTTTTAAATGTTTTTGTTTAATTCTAAGTTATTTTAATTAAAGATTTAAATGTATGTAAATATTATGGTGTGTCACTCACACGATTTTCTCTTACCCTGCGTTTTAATACTAAGATAGATATTTTGTGCTTTTTAGTTCACATTTCTATAAAAGCGTGTTCTTTAATTTTTTAAAACTATAATATTATTCTTCTATAACGAACTTTTTGAAAAAATATAATTATTAATTTTTAAGCTTTGAACATCTCTAAAATAATAAAAAAATATATTTAAAGAACACCTTATATATTTTTATCTAAATATATTTTCTGCCTATACATCTTATATCTGCATATATATTTTTTTAAGTTATTCAAATACAAAAAAATAAATAAAGAATGGAAGGAAAGGAAAAGAAAGAAAGAAAATTAAAAGTGAATACAGAAAGAAACATCCGGTTTAATTTAATAGTATTTCAAAACATGTACCCATCTGTAATGCATCATTAAGAGCATTTCTTGTTCATTTTTCGTTTTCAAAAACTGTTTAAATATTTCATTTCTTCTAAAGTTTATTTTCCAGAAAAGTGCCATTAATATTAGTTTAAAAATTATTAATTTTGTTTGCGTTACTATATAAAATTCAATTAATGATTTTAAAGTGGATGTATGGCCTAAAATTTTGTTTTTTAAATTGGAATGTTACGAATCAATAGAGTTCTTCTTAGTGTCATACGTAATATTTTTAAATTGGTCGAACCTCCTTACGACTATATATTCTTGAGTTATCGTGTACACCGACAACAAACACCTAACAAACTAACCCACTAATAAACTATTTGTTTTAAAAATAATGCGAAAAAATATATAAATAAATAAATAAAAGAAAGAAAGATAACAAGAAAACAAGTCGTTCCTTTAATTTTTCCTAAAAGTGCATATAAGATAAGTTGACTTATGCGTTATAGGCGTAAATTTATATTTGTGCTTCACATCTACATTTTTTAGAATATGATAAACTGTAAACTGAAAGAACAGCAGTTATTTTTAAGAATTAGACGGTATTAGACGATGTAATTCTCGAAATTTCAATATTCAACCGTAATTTTTGATATACTAATTGTGATAAATTTAAATGATAGCAATTGCAAAATTTCATTGTTATGAAAAATAGTTAAAAAAAAAAAATTAAAGACTTTTCCTAATAGCTTGATTCACGCTAAAATGTATGAAAAGATTAAAATGAAGTGATACCACCTAAATTTCATACCTAATTTCACCCCTAAATTTCATAGTTAATTTAAAAAAAATTAATTACCGTGTCGAAAAACTGTTTGCACCCCTGGATTCAGAAAAATCGCCTCTTCCATTTGGTACCGAATTTGTAACGAGTCACGTACTTTTTAAAATGACTGAAATGAATTAAAATGAAGTGTTTCCACCTAAATTTCTTATTTTAGTTAATTTTTAAAAATTAAATGGTCTTGTCAAAAAAGTGTTTCCACCACTGGATTCAGAAAAATTGCCCTTTTCATTTGGTACACTGAATTTGTAATGATAGGACTGACATTTCTAATTTATTTTCCCCGTTTTCTGTTTTTAACCCAGATTCGGCAGAAGGTTTATGACAGAGAATATAAGCTAAAAAAAAAAAAAAAAAAAAAAGAAAAAGAAAAATTATTTTTACATTGCCTATTGGTCACGTGTGTTAGAAATTTCCAATAAAAATGTAACTTCTTTGTTGCCACCTAAGTCTTACTTTAGTTAATAAAAAAAAGAAAAAAAATCTAATTGTCGTGTAGAAAAACTGTTCGCACCCCTGGATTCCGAAAAATCGCCCCTTTCATTGGGTACCGAATTTGTAACGATAGGTTTGATATTTTAATTTACTTTTCCCTTTTTCCGTTTTTAACCCGGATTCGACAGAAGGTTTATGACACAGAAAGTAAGTTGAAAAAAAAAGTATTTAATAATAATAAAAAGAGGAAATAAAGTTAACATAATTGTATTATTTAATCTGTACATTCCTGATAAAATTTCGTTGGATTATTTTTTATTTTAGTATTATTATATTTTCTATAACCTTTGAGAAATGAATATAGCTTTACCTATGTAAGACCGCATTGCATTTAACGACATTTGATTGAAACGGTTCGTTTATAGATATATAATTGTATGAAATTTGCATAAATTATTTTCTTTCTTTCTTTTTACTTTTCTAAATGTAGTCTTTAAAGTAAAAATGTGAGGCCTATTCATTATGCAAATAAATTTAATTTTCATCGTTTATTTTTTTATTTATTGGCAGCAGGTCTGAAAATTAAAAGCACTCCAGATGCGCAATTCCAGGCTGGGCAACTTATTATGTTGCCACACAATTATAGTTAGTTTTAACACGTGCATAGGTTATAGACTGAGTTTCGTGAAGGTGATTCCCGATTCTTATTTCAAATATTCCTTCTACATAAATATACAATATTTTCATAACTTTAGTTTTTTTTTTTCCATTTTATGCTAAATAATTTTATTTTCTACACTAGTTGTTGTCAATACGGCATCAGCGATGCAGTTTTATTCGTCTAAATTTTATTATATGCAATATCTAAGCCTAATAACCATATTACTTGTTTATAAAATAACACATTTACTGAAGCCTCAAGCGTTATCTAAAAATCTAAGAATAAAATATCAATCAAAGCTTACAGATTTTAATTTAAAGAACTTTTTTAAGAACATAAAAAAATCTAATTATAGCTCCATTTTAGTTAATTTAACGAACTTTCCATAGGTAATAGGTACTTTTGTGCAAAGTAGCACCTTATTTCCAAAAGTCGAGGTTTCTGGATCGATAAACCGGATAAAGCTACGTCCTTGTACAATGTATAAACTTCACAATCATATAGCGTGTCCTTGCTCCCAATTATAAGAAATTGGCAGAAGATTTACAATGGCTGCTTGTCACATTGATTCGGATATTAATATTTGTCATTGTTTGTTTTGCTAATCATTAATCAACATTAGAAACACTAAAAAATCCACTTCCTAAATACAATATCCTTTTTAGAATTATATAATTTAATACTTAACAATGACTTCTCTTTAATACAACTTTCATGGACAAGAGCACATGTAGGTACCCTTGGCAATGAAACTGCCGATGAACTAGCAAAAGAAGTATTAATAAATAATTGATATAATCATGAGATCTCTCTTCCTTTCCCAATCTCACTAATAATATCAACAATAAAATCCAAAATTGTTAGTGATTGGCAACGAGAGTGGCAACATTCCCATAAAGGTAGAGATACGTACGCAGTTCTTTAAATGGCAAATCCTACAGTCGGTAACAAAAGTGTCCGAACACTAGCAAAAATTCCTATATAAAAAAAGTAGAGTTAATACTGTTTTGTTAAATAAATCCTTGTCGAATCCTGTTCTTAGTCAGTGTAAGATCAAGATTCGATAAGGATTTACTTAACAAAACAGTATGAAGTGTAATATTTTTACATAGGACTTTTTGCTAGTGTTCGGACACTTTTGTTACCGACTGTAATTTTATATGCCCAAATAAAATATCTTTATATTTTATCTCAGGGCATGGTAATTTCCCTACTTTCCTTTTTAAAATCAATAAACTACCCAATGCACTTTGTAAATGTAAGAAATTAGGCAGCCCTTTTCATTACATATTCGAAAATTGTTTATTAATTAAAAGCAATTTTAAATTTAACGGCAATAAAACTATAAGGCAGAACTTAAAAGCAATATTATTAAATCCAGATAATTATAATAAGTTAAAACATATTTATAATACCTTAAACGAAAATGACTCATTTATTATATATACATTTTAACACTACATCCGTTGACTTACTTTTCTCTGTTAATGATACGTAATCTGTCTAACTGTAATTATTATTATTATCTTTTCCCCCCCTTTTTTTTAAATTATTTTTATTATTATTTATTATTTTCTATTTTATCGTTTTAAGCTTTTCTCGGTGTATCTCCTATTAATACATTAAACTACGGTCTTCTGCTTTAGCAGAACCGTAGACAAATTTTTTCACCTGTGGGAACAAAAATCGCTATAACCATGCGGTTTGGGACCCACAGTGAGAGACCAATGTAACGCGTCTTTATTGGCAATAAAGTTGTCAACCTTTGTTCTTACTCCATCGTCAAGGATATAGTTTGATGAGAACACAGCACTAGGCAAAACAATACTATCTGTGCCACCTACTGCACTAATTTCACTATACACTAGGCTTTAAGACATCCAAACTGCTGCCACTTAAGAAAAGTGTTAAAAATCATTCAGCCTTAGCTGTTGGAAAAGGAATACCCACTGATTTCATATACGGCTTCCCTGCTGAGTCGGTATAGCTGCCGTAAAAATATTGGACTTCGAACTCTTTCGAACGAAAACTTTGAATGGCCTATCTAACAAAATCAATGCCACAGTCAAGGAGACATTTCAATAAGATTCAGATTTTCTTTGAAACAAAAGTGAAATTTTAGGATATGCCTTTTTAAATATATATATATTTACAAAAAATCATTTTTATTTGTTTTTATATGTAGATGAGAGGAAGGTATTATGGAATACCATTTCATTTCTTAAAATAACTTTACTTGTTTCTAACAAAAATCCCCAAAATCATGATGAGTACGTAGTGTAATTATTTGTAATAAATTGTCAATGAAAAAAAAAATCCAAAAAATTTTTTTTGTTGTCATAAAAAGTTTACTTTAAAAATAAGTTACAAATGGAGGTTAATATGAAATAGTCGGGTAATATGGAGTAGTTGGTTTAAACTGTTTAAACAATCGAAAAACTAATTAGACTTCATAAAATGATCTTCGGAAAATTTTCTGTGATAGAAGATACATTTGGCATCTCTATTTTCTGTTTCTTTAGTTGAATACATGAAGTCAATTTCAGATGATACTATGAAATACCTAGTATTCCATAATACCCGACACGCCTTCTTTAAAAATGAACTTTTAAATTGATGGACAAAATATTTTCAGCTAAAAAACGACTAATGTATAACAAAATACAATTCTTTGAGCATACATTATGCTTAACATCAATGTTCAAATCACATGTGTACTAGTAAGTTTAAATGTTTGAAAACGTACCTGCAAAAACTTTTAAAAATCACAAAACATACTTTGTTCTATAGAGAATGGTACGACAAGAACAAGCGGTTGCTTCTTACTGTATTGCTTCATGTTAATCCTTCTTGAGTAATTCATAGTATTTTGAAGAGATAGTAGCACCAATCAGAGCCGAAACGTCGGTATTCCATATTTCTCGACTATTCCATAATACACTCCTCTCCTCTATACATTATTTTCATCAATTCATTTTCTTTTTTTCTTTCCCTTTTCCACTCTATCAGTGTACTAGAGGTTTCACTCTCTAAGCTGATAGACGAGAGATGCTGGAATGAAATCCAAGTCTCGCTCGTCGGCCTAGCCAATCAATTTTTTCCATGATTTTCTTGGAAACTGTTCTTTCTATCTGAGAAAAAAATCTTGGAAACTCTTCATTTGGAAATCATGTAAATATAGCAAGGGCCGTCTTAGAAAGACCACCACTTAACCTGGGCTCTGCTTAGAGATAATCAGCCTTAATCCCCTCAATCTCCCTATTCTTACTTTTTATTAGCCTTATCTTATTTACATATTTATTATTATTATTATTATAGTAACTTCGACCATTTTTTATAAGGATAGATTATTGATGGACAGGCAAGTTGATTTTTACAAGAATGAAAACTGACCATACCAGAATTCGATCCTAGGACCTTCGGGTTAACGTATCAACGCTGCACTAACTGAGATATCCCGGTCGATATTATAGCCACACAAATCTCTCATATGAAAGTTCAAAAACTTCCAGTTATTGTGTACGTGTATTATTATTACGATGCGGTTCTGGACTTCCTTAGAGGAAGATGAATAATTTAATCGTTCTAGCAATAGAACCAGACATGTTAAAATGAATTTATATAAATGTTAAATTGAATGAAATGATTCGTAAGAAAATGTTCAGAAAAATTATTTACTCATTAAAAAGAGTTTAAATACTGCATTACCCATAAAAATTTATCAATTTTATATATTTTTAACACTTTACTTCAGCAATTATGTAAAAAAATTCTAAACGACTGTTTTATAAATGAAATTTCTCAAATTCTCAATTTGCCAAGTCAGGTGTAAAAGTTATTTTTATGAAATTTTGAGATTAAAATATATGTTTGAATTTAAAATTTCGGTGCAAATCAGATAATCTCGACCTTATCCCCTGCACCAACACCATCCGTTATCGACTGAGACATGTCAGTTGATACAGCCTGTTTACATCCAGCCAAAAGTCCCAGTTTCGAATACTGGCCGCCCACCTGTGGCCGAGCGGTTTTACGCTCAAACCTGGTAGGTGGGAAATGCTAGGTCCGATCCCAGGTCGCGCGTATCGACCTAGCCGTCCGAAGTTTTCTTTAGTATTCTCCGAAACTCGCGTAAATACGGGCTAGGACCCCTTAGAAAGACCCACTATAGGCCTAGGACCATAATGTAGTCAATCAGACTTAAATTATACAACCAACAACCAACTGAATACTGATCTGGTCACTTTTTGCGTAATAATAGTAATAATAATTCGTCACGGCCAATCCATGAAAAATCGTCCAAGATTAATTGTAATTAACCACTTGTTTTAATTTCAAAATAATTATATAAATGAACAGAACTTTAATGCTGCCTGTACGTTAAAGTTGTCATGACATTTTATCTGTATAAAATCAGGAATCAGGAAAAATACAGAAGGGAAAATTATTAGAATAATGGCGAAATTTCATTTTTCTTTCTTTTATTATTATTTTCAATGTATGTAGTAAGTAATTCAAGGGAAAAAAAAATTACTTCTTGATATAATACTTCTTAATATAATCTATATAATATTTCTCTAACGTGGACCAGATTCAATTATTTTTTGTCGAAACGATGCGATACGTGAGGATAAAAAAAATAATATTTATACATGGACAATATTTAAGCACGCGGACTAATAAGACTCAATGGACTAATAAGAAAAAATGACTACATTTGTCTGATGAGATTATTTTACGAAAAAAATATTTTTAACTGTTGTTTCTTCAGATTCTTTGCAAGCGTCATTTTTAACCTAGCAAAATATTAAAGATATATACAGAATATGAACTTTTGTGTCATAAATTGACTAAAAAACACAATCATAAAAAATATAATCAAAATAGGAACTATACATTTACTTATTTATTTTTACAAAAAAAATATATATATATATGTACTAAAATTAATAAAAAGTCATCGCCAACATGGCGACAAAAATTTAAAAGGCGTCGTGGGAGTCCTATACTAAAACTGTACTGTCTGGGGAAGTAAAAAAACTGGGTCCTAAACCGGGAATTTTATTTTGAAAACTTTCTTTGAATGATTCTGGTTTCACTATTGTACAATATTAATTTTGTTACAATAATAATTTGGCTTCTGGTAAATTAAAATTTTAATTGGGTGGTGAAACTGGTATACTATTTATGAGTTTCAAATTTTAAAGATAAATAAGAAAAGAAATAAAATGCGAAAATTTCGCACGGGTTTGCTAGTACACTTAATATAATACTTCTTGATATATTTTCTTTCTTTCTTTCTTTATTTATTAAGAATAGTTTTTAGAGGAACATTTTCCAGCAAAATAATACTTATGACTTCGGTTCGTCTGTCTCTCAGCTGGGTCTTCATTTTCAGAAATATTTTTAGAATTCCGTTAAACCATTAATACGTGTTGCTCAATTTTTTCAGATACTGCAGAAATCATCTTATTAAAAATATTGCATGTGACACTGTTCGTTTTGGCTCAACGACTCACAAAATGATTCGGACACATTACGACTTAAAAGGCACGTATTTTATAAGAACATTTCAACAATTCTATAATGTGCTAAACATACAAAATCAACATAGGGTAGGTGCTCCTGTGAGTGGCATGCTCCAGTAATTGACATCTATCCCGAAATAATTAAGAAATAAGAAAAATAATAAAATTATATATTTTACATATAAGAATTTTAACATTTTATGTCAAACATTGGAGCACAGGGTGCTAATAACTGATAAAATGCATAACTAGCAGTGTCAAACACGGGAACATAGGGGACAATTACTGATAAAAGGAAAAAAGTGGCAGTGTCAATGACTGGAACATTGAGTGGGTGTCAAAAAAAAAAAAAAAAATCATAAAAAGAAATAATTGTTATCAAATGTATATATTTTAACATATACGCGGTTCTGAATGTCTTTCATGCCAAATGTATTAATTTAATATTTCTAAAAATATTTTCTGGTAACTAGAAATTAAAAACGTCAGGGATTGCTCTAAAAGTGTCAATCACTGGTGCACTTACCCTACATTTTTTTTTCTCTATACGTTCTGTGCATTTCCCGATGATGTTAGTATTTAGGATTTGATGTGTAATCATAGTTAAAAAGTGCATTATGGAATCCTAAAAATATTTATGGAAATAAATTATCGGAGAGTGAGACAGACGAGCTGAAGTCATAAATAATATTAAGATTTGTTATTAACAAAAGAAAAAGAAAAAGTTCCGAAATATCCTTTAACAGTGTAACAGACTACACCAACAATAGAGGTTATTTTTATTGATTTATTCCGTGCAATTAAAATATATATATGATTAAAAATTCATAAATATTCTATAATTTTTACGTCTCTAAGATGAAAAGGATTAGTGAGTTTCTAGTGGCTCCCTCTTTCGGGAATATTTCGATCGGCTGTGTTGTCAGCGCGAAGCCTCGGACACAAAAGGAGAGAAACATGGTCGACTGCTCTTGACATTCGCACGAATTTTTATACAATTTTATTATTATTATTTCCGACATTTTGCGATTCACACAATGCCACTTCCGCCTGTTTCTTTCCCTTCCGCCATTTCGCGAAGGCTTAAGTTTTTATAGTTACAATGCCGTATCTATTTTTGTATCTTTTGTAAATGTTTCATGTTTTAAAGTTTTTTTTTTAATTTTTTTCCCCCTCGATGAATTATTATAGATAATTCTTGGTTGCTATTTCAGTTAGAGGTGTTTATTAAAAACATATTTTAAAATCTATTTTTATTATTCAAATATTTTTGTTTTTTTTAGACCCTCATTTTCATTAACAACATTAGACTCGACATAAGGGATACAAAACTTAATAAATGGAAGGGAGGGAGCAAAAATTTTTCTTAAAACAATATTTTTTCGAACTTTTTAATTTTGTTAAAATGTCTATTTTCCTTTTTTTTTTTTTTTTTTTTTTTTTTTTTTTCTTTTTATTCAAATTTTCTAAGATAATCTTTCTAAAAATTTGAGTATTCTCATATAGTATGCATGGCGTGTGCATGACATTCTTTAAAATTTTAAACATCTGAATGCTATTCAAACCTGTGAATTAAACAGTTCTTTCGTAATTTTGAACACCGAAGGGCTTGAACGTTTCTCGTCAAGACCTTTACATACATAATTGCGATAGCCATTTTAATTCATTGCCAAAATAGCAACAAAAATTTAAAAGTCGCCAAGGGGCTCCTATGTTAAAGCTATACCAAAGAAATTTCAAGAGATGAACACCGTAACCGATGCTAGGGAATGAAACACAGTGACAGCGTGTCTTTATATAGAAGAATAATTTAAAATAAGTCCTGTTGAACTAAATTAAGTTCTGCTTCTTAGAAAACAAAAATAGGCTTAGTTTTTTTTTTTTTTTTTTTTTCCCGAAAATGTTGCCATTTCGTATAAAAGGAACTCATCTCAAATAAAGTTATGTTTTATGTTTGGTTTATTATAATTAACTCTAAATATCTGGTATGATAATTAAAATTTATTCTTCCTTTTGCCTTGCTATGTTTCTACCAAAAGAATCATTTATGTAGATTGATATGTTAAATGTGTCAAGTTCTTTTTTTTTTTTTTTTTTTTTTAATGCTCGTTCAGATAATAAAGTTAAATAATGAAAAAAATATATGTATTTATTATAATGCAGTACTGTTCTCGAAAGAAGATGCTATTTTATACAATTAAGACTTGCGTTTATTTATATAACCCAGAAATCACTTTACTAATTGCGCTTAAAAAACTTCACTTAGAACTTAGGGCAAGAAGTGCAACTTCTCCCCTAACTCAGTAAAAAACAACTTTTTGGAGTTTTCGTTTAATCGAAAGGAAAATGGAAATTCTGTGATAATAGATATTAATATATTAATGTATTTATTTGTATTGATGAATACTCTTGCATCTTTGACTCACAAATATAATAATATACATATATACGGGTAAAAAATAATGGGAAAAAAAAATGGTTTTCAAAATGTTTTTATGATATAATGATTAAATAGACGGTGAAAAATTACAGAAAAAGATTCTGCATTTATTTTTAATCTGCACATTTGGGTAAATTTTAGTTGCAAGAAAACTCAGTATTAAATACAATGCGTCGCAGAATTACTCATTGATTTGTGAAATAAAAATAAAAAAAATTAACCTAAATATCGCTTTTGGTTTAACTCATAATTTATTTTAAAGAATATGTTGTCACGGTCACAGGGTCATTGCCAACGACCGGAGGTAACGCAGACGACTGTTTACGCTTATCTTGAAACAAAAATTAGTGTTACATACCGTAATTGTTATAATTTACTTTCTCGAAAAATGATGCATGTCTTTTCCGACTAACCTAATTTCTTAAAATAACTACTACCAGTGTCGCTTTGACGGATCATTTGTCTCCTACACCATGTAGCACTTCTAGTAATCCAACTCTATTTTAATTAGACCAACTATTACTATCGCTCCGCTGAGTTAAATCACAGAAGTTGCTCGCTGCCTCTAAAACATCATTTTTGGTATGAATGGTTGATAGCTCGAGACGAGATGCTTTCTTGGAGTCACCCTAGCATCAAAGGAAAAAATGCAACCTTCTTCTTGACAACATGAAATCTTCTTCGGCTAATCTCGTTAAAATCTTCCCTGATTACGATCCAAATCTGAGAACCATGCATAATCCAGCTCGTGTTAATGTGTCGGTCACAAGATGCCAAGCATGTTGCAAACTTCTCTAAGCTATATATTTTCAAATGACTGATTCTGTAATATTAGCACATATTTTTTTACGGTGCCATATTTTAATAGATCTTATGCATTCATATTTGTAACAAATATAGTGTCTGTTTTCACTAGAAGAACACCTCATGGGATGTCATGACCTCCTCAGGATTTACTAAAAGATATGTTAGAAGTTTTTTCTAATTATTATTATTATTATTATTATTATTATTTTAATATTTTGTATGCGTTTAAAGGTTACTTTACGTAAGATGAAAACCATAGATATAGTAATAAGACATAGATTGATCATTGTGGGGAAAACAATCATTCCTTTTTACTCGGAGAAAAGTACACAATATGGCCGTCTTTTTCCTAGTTATACACAGATAATTTAGAAAATAAAATTTATGAATAATTTATGTTCTATAAAGGTGAATGAAAAACTGGAGATAGAATTTCAAATTTATTTTTCTTTTTCTTTCTTTTTTCCCTTATATATCCATTAATTTAGTCAATATTTAAAGTTAAACTCTTTTTATATACTAAAACAAAGACCGTCGTGTACACTAATGGTGGCTGGTGCACGTAAAATCTGTTGTAGCCGCAATGTCCTCCATGTTCCCATCAAAAATTATACCTCTGGGGGTCACCGAAGCGGGAGAGCCATCCCTTCCGTGGAGGATCAAAATTGTGATGGCATGTCTCCGGACCACCTCTAGGGGTGTATCCCCGACCGTCGCCAATTGCCCATCTGCGCAGCAGTAGAGCGACGTAAAACCCAACCATCCATCTATAATGATATTTTAGCTGACAATATATTAATATGTCATTACAAGTTTAAAAAAACATGTGCAACCCTAATCGTTGCTGTGAATAGAATACTGTACAATACTTAATTATTTCGGAGGCTATTTAAATCGACGTTAAAATGAAAAGTTGTTGAAGTTTGCACTTTCAGTAATGTAATTTGCAAAACAGTTTACCATTAATAACTAAATAGAAGTTACATGCGATCTTCTTTTACTTAGTCTTTACAGTATTTGCCAATTTTGTTCATAAATATAATTAATTTACCAATACGTGTGCTTTCAACCCCCTGCCCTAAAATATTGTTTTTTGAGCTACATACATATTTAAATTATGTAACTTGGCATTAAATATATAGATATAGTTACAGATATGTATGTGTGTGTGTGTGTTCATGTATATTTATTTATTTATTTTAATGCTTGACAATTTTTCTAAAGGTCAATATTTTTCCTTATATCTCTAACGCAGGAAACTGGCCATAATCCCTACTACACCAACTATTTATCTCAGATTACCGCGGCTAACCCGGAATTTTTAGACAGATAAAATGTTCTTATCGTCTATAAAGTCATCATCTTGAGATAATTTTTCGGTTTTGTTTCATGGGAGCTACCTTTTTTCCCCTCGGTCTTTTTACTTCAAAAATTAAAGGTGGTAATTTTCATATTCAACAACATTGTTAAATCTGTAAGTGCATTTTTTTTTAAAGATATATATATATAATACAACGCCTCGTTTTTTAGCTTACTTAGATACGCTTCATAGGAAAATCATTCTTTGCTTTTTTCTAACGATCTTATATCGATAGTCTTTTGGAAACAAAAGTGAATATAAATACATTTATTTATTTATTATTATTATTATTATTATTATTATTATTATTTGTTTGGCAACAGAAATGAGCATACTTTATTTTTTCCGAACTTTCAGCTTAATGTTTCGATACTGACAGTATTTATATGTACATATATATTGAAATGAACAAAATAAGAACGTTGATGGATCGCGTTGAGAAGCAAACACTTAGAAATGTTCATCGTAAGGAGGTGCCTCGTCATGTACGTGAAGATGCTGATGGGGATTTTATTTATTTATTTTTAAATACTTTCCAAGCAGCTTTAAAAATAATTCTAACGAGTTTTGATTAGTTTTGATATAGGATCAACGAATTTAGAGTGTAGACATTGTGATGTTAAATATTATGAGTTAGAAGTCACTTAAAGACAGTCGCCGGAATTCACTGCATATTGTCATAAAAGAAATTTTTTTTTACCAGCTTTTACAGGAAATGCATTTTTTAAAACATTTTATAATCAACTTTTTTCTACTGTTTGCAATTAAATATATATATATATATATATATAATATTTTTTTATTTATTGAATAATATTCGTAGTTATAATTCAGCTTTTACAATGGCCTATTCTGTAGCTAAAATTTTCGTCACAGCACAACATTACCTAGTGTATATCATTTCAAAGTTCATGATACGTTCTATTATAGAGCAGGTCTGGTGACTTCAGTTTATGTCTTGCACCAATTTATGCCCAGTTATACTTTTATGATGCAGACCCTGTTGTAAATTATAGAGTACACGAACAATGGAATGATACATGCGATATAAATTTAATGCATGAAATATCTATTGAGATGGATCGTGTCGATCCTTTTATACGGCCTATCAGAACGATGAGAGGTCGTTGTAATATTTCCGATCCGAAGGAGATTTGTACGGTCATTAGGGTCGAATATCTACCACTAGGTGATACTAGTAATCTTTCAACCCTTTGCCAGCTCTAACTCTCTAAAGTGCTCTAAACGATATTACTAAATTTAGGGACTGTTTTATTCAGCTAACACTAATAACACTGCTCTGAAAAAAAAAAAATAAATAAATAAAAATAAATCGAGATCTGATACGATTCTTGCTGATTCTTATGTAAAATGACATCCTAAATCCAAATTGGGCTCCCATTTTGACCAGTCACCCACCGTTTTCTAGCTACACCACCCCCTCCCTTAATTTCTTTCCCTGTTCGATAATTTTATGACCATGAATTTGATTTGAAGAATGAAAAATAATTATTTTAACACCTAAAAACAATATATATATATATAAAGTTAACATTAATAACAGATTAAAAAAATATATAAGATATGTAATGCATAATTTCAGTGCCCCCCCCCCCCCAAAAAAAAAAAAAAAAAAAAAAAAAAAAAAATCCTTGTAGCAAATTTCCATGTTTTAGAATTTTTCAACTCCGTAGCCCCTCAGAAGATATTTAACGGTTAAAATAATCCTCCCCCTCCTAAAAATCAAATTTATAGCCATAAAATCACCGAAAAATGATAAAAATAGGGGGTTATTCCTAAAAAACGGTGGTTGGTAGAGCAAAATGGGCGTCCTGTTCCGATTCAGGAGGTCATTTTACATAAGAATATGCTGAAATAGTGTCAGAGGAAGTTTTCATGCCGAGCAGTGGTATTTTGAGGAGTGATATTTGATGTACATAATGGACGAATAACCTTCGAAGTGATTAGTCAACCGTTACGGTTAAAATTTAGTGGTGGATATTGAATAGAAAAGTTCCCAAATTTGGCAACACTGACAACAGTAGTGAAATTAAACAGGACCAGCAAAGGGTTAATACACTTATTACTGTAAAAGTGAGAAATTATCTTACTTGCCTGAGATTTTTAAAGGAAAGGGTACTCCAGTTTTATTAAAATATCGATCACCAAGGGATCCTGAATTTTTCAAGTGGTTGAAGTTTTAAAGTTGCAGTTAAAAATTGCAGTTAAAGTTGCAGTTACAAGTTGCAGTTTTAAACAGCTTCTAAATGTTACTGTGAACTGTACAGTTGGTAACAAAAGTCTCCGAACACTATCAAAAATCTCTATGTAAAAAAGGTACACTTAATGCAGTTTTGTTAAATAAATCCTTGTCGAATCCTGTTTTTAGACTCACTAAGAACAAGATCCGACAAGGATTTATATAACAAAACTGTATTAAGAGTAATTTTTTTATATAGGAATTTTTGCTAGTGTTCGGAGACTTTTGTTACCGACTGTAGTATATATGTTTGTGAGGTACTTGTAATTTGTTTTAACATTATGAAAATCATATAAATTCAAGTTTCATTTGACTCAAATGACACTATTTGTCCTTGAATTCAAAGTTATACAACTCACTAAATGAAAGTAAATGGAAAATGGAAAAGAAAGAATGAATCCCATATCACCTATTCTCACCCATTTTATCAAATTTTGACATCATTGACTCAATCTCTAATCTCTTCGTGAGCGTTATGGCATAACATGTTACTGTCACCCTGAACGCAAGTCGCATCACGGAACTCTGTTTTATTTTATTTTTTCAAGGCCCTATACAACCCCCCCCCCCTCTTTTCATTTGTTGGACGATTAGAAACAAAATATTAAAAAATATCTCCTCCCTCCGGCCCCAAAGTCATCGCCCATAATCTGTTGTTCTGTCAAGAAAAGACTTCCTGCTTATTTTTTCCTGTGTTGTGTGGGCCACACGAAGGTTCCCGAGCGAGATTCTAACAAGGTCGCGCGCGCGCACCGCACAACAATCGGGTAACGCTTAGCGTATTTGTTTATTTATTTTTTTTTTTTATGCCAGGTTTGTAAATCGGTGTTTCGAGGGATGTTTATCAGGTTTATTCATTATTATTTAAATTTAACTTAATAGTTTGAATTCAATATTCATAAAAGTTAGTGAAAGGATGATGCAAAGTGGAGTAAGGTCAAAAGATACATGGGTCATGGAAGGGCCCTGATGGAAGATTCACTTTATTTTTAAGAACATATGATTAGCATAAAAAAGTAACTTTTACTATAGCATAATAAAATCTATATATATATATATATATATATATATATATATATATATATATATATATTTCTTTTAATTAAAGCTACAATCGTGAAATTAACCCAAAAACATAACCTTTATTTTACTTATAAACTTATAGGCATTTATTTGGCTTTGGAGACATAGCATGGGGACATGGCATTGGGGACATGGCATAAAATTTCTTTTAATAGACATAATAACTTTATTAACACTTTCGCGATCGCATGTTTTTGTCTTTTTGACAGTATGGTCCGCCTGTGGGCGTTATTCTCCTAAGTGACAATATTCCAGAACAAAATTTTCTATAATCAGATTCATAATACAAATGGATATACATTATAATTATACTCTTTCTAATCAAAGCATTTATATCCATAGTATATTGGTCGTAGAAATATTAATATTGTGTATATTTTTAAGAAATAAATGACATACAAATTTCAAAAGAAACGCCTACTAGCGGAGTTACAGATTTTCAAATGACGTGAATCTACGTCAGCGGTCCCGAAAGTGTTAATTTATTTTATCATGTTTTAATTAACTTCGATTTTTGTTTGTTTGTTTGTCCAGTACAAATCTAGCAATCGATTTTTAACTAACTTCCAGACTAGCTAGACATTTAAAACTTTCAGGAGAGTCAGAACACGGTGACAATACATTTTTTAAATACTTTTAGTAAACTGTTTCAAGTCCCTGCTGCCTTCGGCAGCGTTACCAGTACAAAGCTTGCAATCGATTTTTAACTAACTTCCCGGCCATTTGAAACTTTTATAATAGCTCAAAACACGATAACAATGAATTTTTTTAATACATTTAGCCAATTGTTCCGGGTTCCCGCTGCCTTCGGTAGCGTTTATATGATTCAACAAAAAATTTTAAAACATGGTATATAAAAAGTTCTTTTTATCTTTTAATTATTTTAGATGTTGGTGATAATATAGGGTTTTAATCTGATTGCCTGCATGAAGCCTGGGCAAGTTCCCTTTCGTCAGGTCTTTTTAAGGAATTCTAGTCAGTATCCAAACAAATTTCGAGGGGGAGGGGGGAATAAAAAAAATAATAATAATAAAAAAAAAAAAAAAAAACTAAACCTGTCAGATATTTCAGAGTTTTTTTTTTTTTTTTTTTTTTTTTTTTGATGGTTTGATAATTTATTGAGTAATGTCTCATAATTTTTTCTTAATTGATTCAGCTTTCACTCGTCTAAGTAAGTTTAAATATTTTTTTTTTACCTAAATCGCTGCCGATTACTTTTACAAAATTATCTGATAAATAGGGAATACAAAAGAATTCCCTTAAACAAAACTGTGGAAATGACCAAAAAAGACGAGAGTTGCAAAACTTTTTTTTCTTTTTTTTCTTTTTTCAAGGGTGATAGCAGTTACTAATTTAGTTGAGGTTATCACCAATAACTTCGATCATGGTGTGCTATATAGATTAAGGCTGATTTAATGTAAGTGAGACTAGGCTTATGTGGAATTCTCCCCAAGGCTTGTCTGCTGGATCCTAGTCCGTATTTACGCAAGTTTTTCACTCCGAGCATCATTCTCCCTTCAGATAAAGAAAGTTTTTTTTTAAACATCATGTATTTTATTGTAGTAAACTTTACCTTATGTTGAAAAGTAACGAAAAAAAAAAACTCCTAACATCATTTCGAGTCGAAGTAATAACATGACTCTAATGGGAAAAGCAGCACCGTTTTTTTATTTTTTTCTTTCTTTTCTTTTCTTTTCTTTTTTTTTTTTTTTTTTCTTTTATCCCCACCAGTGTCCGAGAGGTTTTGCGTCCCAAGCTGGCAGAGAGAAGGTTCTGAGTTCGAACACAGGTTGTGTTTTTCGGCTTAATCGTTTAGTATTTTCCGTATTTTCTCTCCAACATACTTGAATATACGAAGACCTTCCTTAACCCTTTATATCCCAAATTATTTTATTTTTGGAAAAATTGTTTGAAACTTTTTTATTTTATTTCTTTGTGCATGAGAATCATCTCATATTAACACTTTCGCGACCGCATGATTTTGAATTTTTTACACTAAGGTCCGCCTGCGGGCGTTATTCTCCCATGTTACAACATTTCAGAACAAAATTTTTTGTATTCACATTTATATTAGAAATGGATATACATTATAATTATATTCTTTCTAATCAAAGTATTTGTATCCATAGTACATTTCATTGTAAAAATGTGATTATTGGTTATATAGTTAAGAAATAAATAGCATACAAATTGCGAAAGAAACTCCCACTGGTGGAGTTACAGATTTTCAAAAGACGCGAATCTACGTCAGCGGTCTCGAAAGTATTAAATTTAGTTTAACTATAGGGAAAGCTTAAACTGTAGGGACTAAAGCTTAAACTATAGTCCCAATGAAATCCTGTAGTAAATTTAGGTTATATTGAGGATTTTTTTTAATGGAACTTTAAAGTCCAGGTGGGATACAAAGGGTTAAGAGCATCTCACGTCTCACGTAAAGGCATATCCGGTACAGACCTAAGTCCCTCGAGTGTGCTACAATCCGCCATGATAAAACCCTTCACCACTTTAACCGAAGTTTATTATTCGTTATCCTATATTTTGTGTTCAAATACACGTTATGCTAAAATTTATTCTTTAAAATAAATGGCACTCCCTAGAAATAGATCATAACCCTCCTATCAAAACTGAAGGATGAATTTAGATGGGACCTGAAGTCTGCCTTGTGGATAACCACTGCATTAAGTCGCAAATGTCCGAATTCCTTATTGACTGTGATAAGAAATCATTCCTAGTATCATAAATGGTTTGGTCTTTCTGCGTGGATGCTGCCGAGATCCTGTAAAACTTCCTCTTCTACAGTCTTGTCGAACAGGACTTCTCTTAGCCAGCCGCGTAGGTTGTCTATGTGGGCTTTAACACAAGGTCACGTTCCCGATAGACTTAGATGATGCTGGCCACTGACTGGTGCTCCGTGATTCAGATATAAAAAAATAGAAAATAAAGCTTTTTTTTTTTTTTTAGGAATGTTTATTTGTTTGTTTGTTTTGACGCCAATTTTGTTACGTATTATTTATTGATTGCTACATTCTGGGTGTTATGCTTATAATTTTGTCTAATTAGTATTCAATCGTTGTAGTTCCCGATTGTTTTAGTATAATGGTTATCATTTTTTCTTCTTTTGATTTATATTTTATGCTTTTATTCATATGTAGATGTGGCAACATACATATGTATGTTCTTCAGTTAATTTGTTTCACGCGTTACCTTGCAATGTTTGTTTCTTTTGTTTGCTATTTAAAATAATAATTTTGTAAAGAAACAAACGATGAACTACAAGTAATACAATTTAAAAACCTTGAATTTTTTTTTTTTTTTTTCGTTCATCATTTCCTTATTTTAGTATGTGTATATAGTGTGTGTGCGTGTGTTGATTTAAATATAGAATTCATATAAATAAAATAAGTTATGTTTTATAAAAAATAAATCAAGAGAAATTGAAATTTTTGAAAAAATAAATTACGCTTCCAAGAAATATACTCAATCGTAGCAACATATGCAAATAATTCATTCCAATTGAAATAAGTGAACACTTGCCAAGAAAATTAATTTTTGTTTAAAAAAATAAAAGAAAGAAAGAAAAGAATATATATATATATATATATATATAAATTCAATTCAATTGAATATAAATGACAACAATTAATTTGTATAAAAAAGGCGCTCAAAGCAGCACAAAATTATATATAACTTTAACTAATTTTCTCGTTTATTAAGATTGTTAAATATTTTTTCTTGTTGTTTATTACATTTCACTTTCATGTCATCGCTTATCATTATTTAAATATTATATATATATATATATATATATATATAAAAGAATACTTTAATATATTTTTTTTTTTCGTTAAAAAATTCTGATAATTTTTTTCTAAATTATTATTATTATTATTTGTATTATTATTTGTATTTTTAAGAAATGTGTTATGTTACTTAGTTTTTTAGTTAGTTAAGATTTTCTAACGATATAAACAATAAATAATTATAAGATAAAAAACTTTTTATGTACCATGTTTTTAAATTTTCTGTTGAATCTTAGCAATAGAACTACATTAGCACTTTATCAATGTGTATGAAATCTTTAAAATAATGACGTCCATTTTTGTGAGATGCATCATTTAACTTTTTACAGTTTTTTAACGCTCACGCTTATTTAAAAGTATTTATTTTTAGGTCGAAAGAAAATGAACTCGTATTTTTTTTTTTTTTTTTTTTTTTCAACCATTAAATTATAGCTAATATTTTAATGGCTATTTATAAGGTATTAGGAGCTTATTATTTTCATATTTTAATTAATTAAAAGAAAACTGTTCGAAAATTCGAAAATTGGACTTCGAAGTATTGTGTTGTTACCGGGTTCTGAGCTACTGTGAAAGTTTCAAATGTCTAGCTAGCAGGGAAGTTAGTTAAAATTCGAATGCAAGATTTTTACCGGACAAACAAGAATAGAAGTTAATAAAAACATAGTAAAATAACCTCATTATAACAATTAATGAGAATTTAATAAAGTAGTACTCTTTAATTTTGGGACATAGAAATCAAATAAAGATCAGCACACCAGAAAAACAAATTAAAAAGTTTTTATTTTTATCATCTTTATACTTTTTCTTATTATTAATGGTAGATTGTGGAAATAATAAATAAATTTATTAAAAAACAGGTGAAGGTGATAAAAAGTTGTATTCAAAAACTAAGGCAGCATTTGTAATGATCGATAGATGGCGCTTTTTCAGCTTTGTTGTTAGTAAATATAATAGCCACGTGTATTTATTATTGTTCTTTTTGTTATTCTACTTAATATTCGTACTATAATTTCTCTGCCATTACATCATGGAAAATTGATTGCTTTTGGAAAAAAAAATATTTCAGTTTATTCAACGTTCGATCGGAAGTAGATTTTTAACTGAAGTTGAACAAATATTAGTTTCAATTCATCTGATTAATTCTTTACTTCCATTAGCCGAAGCAACTGAAATTTTAAATTTGTCATTTGGAAATAAGTGGAAGCTTATTTCTGGATTTCTTGGTCCTTTGGAGTTACACTGTAGCGCACAACAGTATGTGTTATCTTTTTCACCGGATTTATTCATTTTTATTCAATAAATATATGTGGAACTAAACATCGGCAAGCAATGGCGGCTTAATGAAAGCCGAATTAAAGCATGGTTGTTGGAATTTCAATTTAGCCCACCAGAGGGCGAGCATTTCATTACAATCGCGGATTAAAGACCCTTCCTTGATGAAAAACGGCTTCATTTGCGTCTCGTGTACCGTTGATCACGGCTATAGTGACCACGATTATACTGTCTATAAATGGTTTTTGCTCTGGGAAAAAAATTGTGTATTTTAACAGTATGTCATACTGCAATATCATTCTTATGTTTTCTGTTTAAAATGAACATATTTTTGTTGTTATGTCATTAACATAGCGCGATTTCCCTTGCTCTCAAATCAAACTCGGTTATTGCGTCAGAAATATTTAGGTCCTTTACTGAAGTTATAATCGAGTTCGATTACATTTGCTTTCGATCCTCATAAATTTATATTTGACATTTCTTCCGCAGATTCGATTTGAATCGGCTTTAAATTCAATGAACCTTTATGTCGCGTAGAAATATAAAGCACTGATATTATCGTACTCAGATAGGGTTGATATTAATTTGTTGTTTTATCTATACATGGTGAACGTTTTCGTAGAAAAAAAAAATTCCTCGTCAGAAATAAAAGAGTAAACTATAAATTAGGGTTCGTCCCAGGAAAATTAGCCCTCCATTCTATTTGTCACAAATAACAAAACTTCCTTAATGATATTACACGGAAGTAAATACGCAGTTTTTCGCGAAAAGAATAGAGCATCGTGACAGTGAAATAAAAAATAAAAAATATCCTACCTATAGATAACAATTCAAATAAAATGTTATCGCCAATTCCATCATTAATCTACGTTGATGTGATAACTGCTCAACGTGTTGAGAACTAAACTTACACGAACAATACTATTGTGTTTCAGTAATCTTGCTATTTTAATCAGGCGTTTTATATCCTCTTCTACCATACTTTAATTATTTTTTTTCTCTCGTACTGTACTTTCAAACTTTGTATTTTCTTTGGAGATATATTTTTTACTCGTGGTGTGATTCATAGTATTCAATTTAGAGAAAAGAAAACGTTGAACTTATTATTATTGTTATTTTCTATACTAAACATTAAACGGCTGATTGTGTTCTTAGTCGTTCTCACAACTATACTCTGGTTACTAGGGAAAATTTATTTAGGTTAACGATGCCTGTCAATTATTTATAGCGATATTTTGGGTTAATTCTTTCGCCGAAATATGATTTCGAATCTCACATTTGAACGAATTCCGAGATTTTGTTTTATTTTTTCTCTCTTTCAACTGATTCTGTTACGCATCTGAAATATTTTGGAACAGTCCCTTTTTATCTAATATATGTATATAAACCTCGTTAACGTAAACACTGTTAACATGAATTACTTTTAACATGAACTGTTGCCGCAATCCCCGTCAAAATGAAGATTAATTTATTTATATGAAGATTAGTTACTGATAGCATGAACTACTGACAACATGAACTAATTTTTTTATCCCCCTTGAGATTCACTCGTTATATATATATAAATCCTTCTCCCTTTTCTTTTCTTTCTAACCAGGGTTCGTACGGACACGCCCTTTTGTAAAGATTCTTCCACCACAATCTTTATACAATAAAATATTATTTAAATTCATGAGCTTATTTTACGACAGAAATTTCTGTAAAATTTTATTGGTGCCGAAAAATAAGGACAGTGCGAACTCTGTTTTCTTCTTTAATCCTTTCAGGAGCAATGTAATTACTCCCTACAAGCATGAGTAGTTGGCCCATTAGCAAATAATAGTTCGCGCGGTTAGTTGGGATAATTGCAGTTGGCACAACGTCTTTTTACTTTCTTCTATATGTAATATAGAGAAAGTATTGGATTCGCAAAAATTTTCGACCTCCGTTTTTTGACGAATCTACACGTTTTGGGATGTCCTGAACACGAATTGATAGTTTTTAAAAAATGTCTGTCTGTCTGTGTGTCTGTCTGTGGTTTCGTTTTTTCACCGTATCTCACGAACCAATGAATGAAATTCAACCAAACTCGGTATATAGTTGGACCCTGGCGGGGCATTGTGCTGATTAGATTTGGGGATCAATAACCCAGCAGGTGGCGCTGTGATCGCATTTTATATAAATTTTTAACATGGCAGTATAGGGCAAATTTTCGTATTTTTCACCGTATCTCACGAACCAATGAATGAAATTCAACCAAACTTGGTATATAGTTGGAACCTGACGGGGCATGGTGGTGATTAGATTTGGGGATCAATCGTTCAGCAGGTGGCGCTGTGATCGCAAAATGTTGTATTTTTCTCCGTATCTCACGAACCGATGAATGAAATTGAACCAAACTTGGTGTGTAGTTGGACCCTGACATGGAAAGGGTCTGATTAGATTTTGGGATCAATCGCCCAGCAGATGGCGCTGTGATCGCATTTTATGTAAACTTTTAACATGGCAGTATAAGACAAAATTTCTTATAAATGTACATAATGAGCGTTATTTTAAACTTGTGATTGTAAAATTAATATTAATTATTGATAATAGTAGTAGTTAACTACGAAAAAAAAATGTGCGTATGGGGTCACCGGTTCCCCCCCTGGGGGGGGGGTAAATTTTCAAGATGGGTATCTTTCGAAAGATCTCGTCAATACCTTTAAAACGAATGGTTGAACTATAAATCTGTGACAATTTGAAACAAAGTTATCGATTTTTTTACATTTAACGAAAAAAAAATCGTTTTTTTTTTTTTTGTCCCCTCCGTTGACATTTTCTTTGTTGGGGTAGTTACGTTTTGCCCAACATGATAAACAATTTTATGAGTCCAACAATAATTGATGCGTTAAATTTGTATATATTGGTTCATTTCTAAACATTGAGTAACTTCAAAGAATATGTATAATTTCATTGCTTGCATTAAAATATTGTTGAGGATGTTGTTTATTCTCTAGAAAGTATGAAAATAGAAAATAATACACTCCAAAATGTATTGCCAAACAAAAATACTGCATATGGATCAACGATTGTGCCATTTATCTAGCCAACAGCCATTTATAACCGCTGGCCAACAAAACACAAATCGCTGTTTCAAAGTTGACCCATATAAATTTTATTTGTAGGGACGTTCACATATCTGCCAACATCTTAATTAATAATCCGTAGTATTGTAAGTAAGCCATTTTTTTCTTCTCACACGGTCTTTTTTAAAAATATTTTTCTTCTTTTCTAATAGTAATAACGTTTGGAGATTATTCTCTAAACACTAAGGGGTGTAAAAAAAGGGGCGGGTACTAACAGTACTCTAGATTTATAATTAGGAAGTTGACTTTTATGCACTCATTTAAAATCAACAGCCACCAGAATTTATGAAAAATGTTAAAAATAAAGCAATAAATGAGGTTTTAGGCTAAGTTAAAAAGAAAAAAATTATAGAAAATTTACGGTATAAATTTTTGAAGTTGGGAATTAAAATTAAGTGGTATAAAATGTATCCTAGTACCCTTCAAGAGGTTAACAAAATATACGATTGATAAGAATTAATAAAATTTTATACGTAATTAATATTAATAAATACAAATACTATATGTCGAATGGAAAAAGTGGTTTCTTTATGTACGTCTTTCGCACGCTGAGGAGACAGGAGACACATATTTTGTTACTACGTTTGTTTGTCTTTTGATACGAGTCACATGCTTCAACTTGAGCTCCTTCTGCTAGTACTATTTCGATCGCTGAAGATTTCAAGTCAACATCACATATGTGTAAATTGCAGATAAGTGCACATGCATTTAAAGTCTTGATGCGACCCACCAAAACTTGACTTAAAACACATTTGTAGGACGCGACCCACAGTTTCGTAAATGCTGCTTTAGAAAACTTGTGTAACAGAACTGTTTTATCAGACTTCAACACTAAATACAACCTAAAATCATTGAGCAACCTATAAAAAGTTTGTAAAAAAAAAAAAAAGAGCATTAAATAATAAAATATGAAATATTGGAAAGATTAAAAACGTCGAAAAGTTATTGTAAATGTTTTATTTTAAATCAAGTTTTTAACCAAAGCATATTGTATCGGTATAAGTATTTTAAATCAAATACGTTAATAATATTCCTTTTTATGGTTTACCATTCCCGCCTCTCTCTAGTCTTTAAACCCTATGTTAATGTTCTTTCAAACTGCTTATTTCCTACAATTCACGCTAAATTTACTTCCTGTTTCTCATAATTCTAAGATCAGTTTTCCATATCAGTAAATATCTTTCTATCACACGGCAGCAATCGTTTTTCAACGTATCATTATAAATCGATCCACACACTGTAAAAAAGACATTTGGCAAATATAAAACTGCGTACTTAATGGTTAATATGGTCACCCAAATGTTAGGACTAACCCATTTTTTCCCGATTGTTTTTCATTCTTTAATAATATACTAAAACTTAATTTTAGTGGATGCTATTTTGAATGCTATCGTTAAAAACGTATTTGCTGTTTCCTGGAGTCATATATCAAAACTTCTGATGGAGTAGAGTTTAGATGTATATATGAAACGGATAATCGTATTTTCTGTCAGATTACTGATGTATTAACTCTTTCAACAAACAGTCATTTCCTTGTTTATCTTTTCTTGTGTATATACTAAGTAAAAGTAAACGCTATTTTCTATATTTGTAAAATTTAGTTCTAATCTTATGATTTTCGGAAATAAACTTGAGTGTTTACAATATTTAAGTATGCTAATGTATTGTTTTTTCTAAAACAGGTGGAATTAAGTATATAGGAAATAAAAACACAATTTGAGGAAATAATTTACTGTTTTTGTTTATTTGTTTAGCTTTTAAACTGAAAGCTCTTTGTCAATGTTAATGTAAAATTTGGAAGAAATAGAGATATGGTGTACTATAATGCAAATTTTCTTTACACTTTTATATGTATTCTCATATATATATATATATATATATATATGAATTACATTTGTTATATCTATTTATAACAATTAAAATAAGTATGTTTTGGCCACCACAAGACTTTCTTCTATATATTCCTATACAAAATCACGCATCAGAATATTAATTATTAATAAAATTATTATTTATCAAAGTTATTTTTCATGATAAATAAAAACGAATTTCATCAGAGAGATGTATATCAGTAAAGGTTCAAAGAAAACAATTTCTATTTTATGCAATACACTTCTTAAAAAAAAAAAAAAAAAAAAAAATTAGGGTTTTTTATTTTTATGATTATAAATGAAAAAAAAAATCTATATTAATATAATAACAAATCTTAAAATTCATTAAAATTTGCTAAAAATTTCTCTTTTATAAAGATGACGTTTGTTTGAATTTGTACAAAATACAAAAAAAATCTTAAGTTGTCCTGCTTACTTCTTTTAAAGATGCAACTGCTTGAAAAAAAATTTAAAAATTTGCTTTAAGAATTTTCTAAAAAAAAAAAAGAAAAAGAAAGAAAGAAAGAAATTACACAAGTACGTGAACAATAATTTCTCATCCTTATTATTATGTCTTTTAACTTTTGTACCATTTGTTACATGCAGCAAACGTTCATTTTCTCTTTCTATTTCTTGTTAATTTTGCAGAATAATAGATTTTTTTTTTTTTTTTAACTACAAAGACTATTGCTTTCAATTTGCCATAAAAACGCTACTATGTGCAACCGGAATAAATTAGATTGAAACACTTTTTACTTTCTTTTATATTCAACAAAAGGAACTATTGGATTCGTAAAAATTTTCGATTTTCAGTTTTCGATGGATTTACACGTTTTAAGAACTCCAGAATATGATATGACCATTTTTAGAAAATGTTTGTGTGTCTGTGTGGGTGACAAAAATTTTGTTCCAACTGCTCCGAATTACATATAAATTTATATGTAGTTGCATCTTGACATAAATAAAAATCTTTCAACATTTGGTCCTAATAGCTCAACAGATGGCGCTGCTATACACAGATTTCCGCAATTTCAGGGAAGGAATCTTAGGAACTAATGCATAGAACTGCATAGAAATTTTTATATAGATTTATCTTAACATAAATTAATGTCTGTCAATTTTTGGTGCTAATCCCTCAACAGTTGGTGCTCTGTAAAGCGATTTTCGCAGGGAAGAATATATCTCATATTCTATTGCGTATAATCGAACAAAAATTGATATGGGAAAACGGCATTACGAGAAATAATGCTGATTTAACTTGGGTGAATATCTGCTGATAGATGGCGCTGATGTAATGCAATTTTCCCCGATAGCGGGAAGAATGTCATCTACACGGTAATAATTCAATTCCGTTGAAAATTTCGTTTAATACCTCTCTGAGATGAAAAACGTTTGCACTCATAATGGAAAAAATAATAATAATAATAATTTGTACTTCCTGAATTTGTGTAGGAAAATATAGAAGAAAATTTTGTGATAGCCACAACATACTAGTTTTATCTTACAGAATGTAGTTATAACTGCACACACAACATGCACATGCATGCACGTTCACACATTTTCACACCTACGCACGCTTTAAAATCATGCATTACTCCTAAGTTATGAAGCAGTTTCCTTATATTTATTTATTGAAAGGAAAGAAATATCTATTATGGGCCAAAACTAGAAAAACCTATAAATGACATATCTTAATTTTAATATCCAATTGTCTTAAAAACACATTAAAATATTTCAAAAAAACTTTCAATTAAAGATTTTTTCTATTAACTTGATTCACACTAAAAGCATGAAAAGTTTAAAATGAAGTGTTACCACCTAAATTTCATACTTTAGTTAATTTTAAAAACTCTAATTGCCGTGTGGAAAAACTGTTTGCACCCCTGGATTCAGAAAAATCGCCCCTTTCATTTGGTATCGAATTTGTAACGAGCCACGTACTTTTTAAAATGACTGAAAGGAATTAAAATGAAATGTTGCCATCTAAATTTCATACTTTAGTTAATTAAAAAAAAATCTAATTGTCTTGTCGACAAACTGTTTGCACCCCTGGATTCAGAAAAATCGCCCCTTTCATTTGGTATCAAATTTGTAACGATAGGACTGATATTTCTGATTTATTTTCCCCTTTTTCCGTTTTCAACCCGGATTCGGCAGGAGGTTTATGACAGAGAATGTAAGCTGAACGAAAAAGTCTTTAAAAAAAAAAAAAAAAAACATAAAACTATGGAAAACTTTTCGCGCCATTTTTGGTTGTTTTTTCTTGTGAAAAAAAAACTTACCAACTGAAATATTTAAACCAGAATATATCTTTCTGATACATAGTTTAACAAAAAGAATGCTAATCGGATTTCACACTTTTTGTAGTATTTAACGATTACGGATTTGAGTTGTATTTTTTTTTACACCTTTTTTATAATATTCAATATTCCACATTCCTTTTAAAATACATTTCTGGCAGTGTCACTTAAATTTAATCCTTTTGATGTTTTTTAAGCACACAATTAATGATGTTAAAACTGTTTAGACGTGGTCTGATTATAGTTATTTTAAATACTATTTATTACCTGCATCGCTCACTTTCGACACTAATTACTGCTTTGCAGACAAATGAGAAAAACTTAATCCATTTGCACAGAATCGCAAAATATTCTACTGTGTAGCGAGTGTTAACCTGTTTTGGTTTAAAATAAAACTTTTTCATAGAAATCAATTTCTGTATGTTTAGTGTTTGTTTTTTCCCCAAATTCTTACTTTTCATAATGACATTTTAGTAATTTTGGATCAGCGAAATGCCATTTACAGCCTTATGGTTAAATATTGCTAAATGTTAACTGACACGGAAGCAATGTAAGTTTTATACATACGTAAGCAACAACGGAAAACCGAAACAGTATTTAAACTCTGTTTAATATTAACTGAATACACCCCGCGAAAAAAAGATAGGCACCTACAAAGGGTTTTTCTTTTGATTTTTCATAAAATAACATTATCTAAATTGTGCTTATCATTTATTATTATAATAAAATAACACTATTCCCGGACTCATTTTTTTTTCATTTAGAGAAGTTTTAAGACTAAAATTTTTCTAATTTAAGACTACACTCCGCGACGAAAAGATAGGAACAAAGGTTTTTTTTTTTTAATTTTTCATAAAATAACATTATCTAAATTGTGCTGATCATTTATTATCATAACAAAATATTATCAAATCAAAAACATATTAAACATTTGAATCATATTCAAAAGTTAAAAAAAAAAAAAAAAAAACTTTGTTCCTGTCTTTTTGTCGCGGTGTGTAGTCTTAAATTAGAAAAATTTTAATCTTAAATATTTTCTAAATGAGTCTTAAAACAAAAATGAATCCGGGAATAGCGTTATTTTATGACAATAATAAATGATAAGCACATAATAGATAATGTTATTTTACGAAAAATCAAAGAAGAAACCCTTTGTACCTATCTTTCTGTCGCGGGGTGTATATCAATGATAAATATTTTTATATACATAATTTTAAATAATGTATTTAGGTGTATACAGTAATGAATAAATTGCAAGGAAACGGTTATATTCGTTTTCCATCACTTACAAAAGGTTTTATTTATTTATTTAAATTGGCTTTCAAGTTGTTTATAATAGTAATAAGCCATCGCCCGCGTAGTGATCGATATTTTCAATAAACGTAAATAAATGCAATAACACAGAATTATTTCGAATAATAATAATAATGATGATAACAAAAAATTCTTATTAAAAAATCCTTTTGTAAATTTAAGCCCCGCGTAATAAACACCAAAGATATTTACAAACCGTCGCCAAGCAGCCGGCAGATATAGATAATCACTGCATAAAAACACACGTTTTAACATAAATACAATCAACAGACATTTTAATTATATACAGCTGCCAACCTAATCCAGATCATTGTTAGTACCACCCCTTTTCCACACCGGTCTTTATTTTAGAGTATTTTTCCTCTTAATTAACCTTCAATACATAATTACTCTAAAAATTAAGTGCTGTGGTAAAAGAGGCGGTATTAGTAATCCTCTGGATTAAGTTGGCAGTTCTGTATATACATTTACACACACGCATTTAAAACATATTTCAAAATAATCATTGTAAAATAATTATTAAAACAAGGGGTCATAGTCTCCGCCTTTTTTTTTTCAGGACACTTTTAAAAATGAAAAATGTTCGCCTTTTTTTTGCCACCACTTTTTTTCTTAGAAAAAACTTTATTGCATTTTTAAAGTAATGTGTCGCGATTAAACAGAAAACAAATTTTTGCATAAAAATACTGGTAGCAAAAAGACCATATTTGCCAACATCCTAATTAATATTCCGTAGTGTTGTTAGTCCCGCCCTATTTTTTGCACTCCAGTAAATGTTTAGAGTAATAGTCTCCAAATGCAATTACGATTAAATAAAGAAAAAAAAACTTTAAAAAGTTACTGGTGTGAAAAAGAAGGCGGGGCTAACAGTACTATGAAATATTAATTAGTATGTTGGCAAAAATGAAAGACTCTTAAAGCATAGCCTCCTAAACGTCACGTAGCTCGGAAACTTGGCAACAATTGAAGCGGTAGACAGCGCCACCTGGCACAGAATGCGCGATTTTTTTATTCAACTGTCATCAGTAATCTTAAGAAGTAATATATGATACATATAATCTACGTTTCTTCCATACTTGCCAACCATCTCATTATGAACCGTATAATTTTTAGTACCCGCATTTTTTTTTTTTTTTTTTTTCACACCAATAATTTTTTAGAGTGATCTTAGTTTTATTTAATCGTAACAACATTTGGAGAGAATTACTCTAAAAATATAGTGGTGTGAGATAAGGGGCGTTTTTTTTAGAGGGCGTCAACAATTGTACGGTTATTAATGAGATGGTTGGCAAATATGGTTTCTTCGATTCTATTCACCTTTTATGTATATCATATCCCGCTTAAAAATTTTTTTGTTGGCTGTTGAATAAAAAATTCGCGCAATCTGTACCAGGTGGCGTTGTCTACCGCTTCATTTGTTGCAAAGTTTCCGAGCCACGCGACAGGCATCTGGTTTAGGAGGCTATGCTTGAAGTGTCCTGAAAAAAAGGCGGAGACTACGACCCTTGTTGTAATCAAATCAATAAATTTTGTTGAGAAGTCTGTTCATGTAAATTTTTGGGTGTCCTTTGAAAATCATATTTAAATTCTCTCAAAGTTATATTTTAATTATTAGAATAAAGTACAGTATTTAATCAATGTATGTGATATTGAACTGACAAAGTTTCTTCTTTGTTACAAAAGTTTTGAAATAAAACAATTGCTCCTTTTGAAGCTTGTGCAACATAACCTTGGGGCTCCACCCATCTCTCAGTTATAACTGGCTTGAATTTTTTTCCTTTTAAATTTATGTCTTATTTTGTGTTAAAAAACGGCTTTTTATCAACCCTAATGCTACAGTAATTGGGACACTACTTATGTTGACACGGCGGCACTTAACAATGGATATTTTTTTCTTTCTCGCTGATATCAGATCAGAGTTGCAAGGTCTAAAACCAAACTTTACCAGTCAGACCGCTTTTGTATGTATTTCGAATGAAATTTATATGATTTGACATCATCAGCTGCAGTTAAGAAATTCTTTGTGACGTCCAACTAGTATTTTATATATTAAGGAAAACAAAACCCGTAAAAATCAGTCACAATAAATATACTTAAAGGGTGGGTATACAATGATATAGCTTCCAATTTATACCTTTTTTTTTGTTACCGTAAATTTTTAATAGAATTAAAAAAAAAAAAAAAACAGTTTTCTGCGATTAAACATGGTGAAGTTAAACTCGTTCTTTGAAATAATTGTCTTAGAGCTATCAAAGTCTGCATACATATGTGTACATACATTGAATTGTATCGATATTTAATACATAAAATTTTCGAAAACTATTAAAATTAAAAAATAAAATACAATTTTTAAAAATTTTTGTGGATAATTTTAAAATGCTCTAAATTCTTCCCTCGATTTTGCATTTATAGTTTTTCCATATCAAGGCTGCCACAGACGACTTTATTCTTCTTATTATTATTTTCATTTTCGTACCGCTTTTTACGTAAAAAAAAAAAAAAAATATATTAAATTTATACAGACAAATTGCAGACTTATCTGCGAAAATATATTATAAATTTTAATTTTTGGATATAGTGATGCGACATGAATAGAAAAAAAACCCTGCAATGTATTCTAAACATTCTTCTGTATTACATTGTGAAAGTAAATCTTTGATAAGTTGTTTATTTCATTAGTTATTTATTTAGTTATTTAGTTTAATACTCTTATGTTTGAGTGTTGAATATTTCCATGAAATTTCAGCATTCAAACATAGAAATATTTTCAAAAAAATAACCTATCAATAAATCCACAAATTAATATCCAAATTTGTTACTTTCTTCTATCTTCAATAGAAGAAAGTATTGGATTTGTAGAAATTTTCGATTTCGGGTTTTTGATGGATTTACTCGTTTTGAGAGCTGTAGAACACGATTTTACAATTTTTAATTTCTTCTATCTTCAATAGAAGAAAGTATTGGATTCGTAAAAATTTTCGATTTCGGGTTTTTGATGGATTTACACGTTTTGAGAGCTGTAGAACAACACGATTTGACCATTTTTAGAAAATGTCTGTCTGTCTGTGTGTGTGTGTGAAATCGTCTTACAGGTTGCGTTGCCATCCCGCTTTTTCTAAATTTTTAACAGGGTGATATAGGGCAAAATTTTTCAAGATGAGTATCTTTCGAAAGGTCTCGTCAGTACCTTTAAAACGAATGGTTGAACTATAAATCTGTGATAATTTAAAACAAAGTTATCGATTTTTTTTTTACTTTTTACGAAAAAAAACTTAGAAAAAAAAATCTTTTTTTTTTAACGAAATTATCAAAACTTGGTATTTAGTTGGCTCCTGACATAAACTGGTGCTGATTAGATTTGGGGATCAATCGCACAACAGGAGGCGCTGTGATCGTATTTCTTCTAAATTTTTAACATGATAGTATAGGACAAAATTTCGTATAAATGTACATAATGAGAGTTATTCTTAACCTGTGATTGTAAAATTAATATGAATTATTGCTAATAGTAGTAGTTAATTAGGAAAAAAAATTGTGCATGTGGGGGCATCGCTTCCCTCCCCTAGGGGGAAGTACCCTCTGGGGTGGGGTAAATTTTCAAGATGGGTATCTTTCGAAAGGTCTCGTCAATATCTTTTAAACGAATGGTTGAACTATAAATATGTGGTAATTTAAAACAAAGTTATCGATTTTTTTTACTTTTAACGAAAAAAGAAAAAAAAAAACTTGGATTTTTTTTTTTTTTTTTTTTTTTTTTTTAAATATTGTTACTGAGTGAATTTGTATAGGAAAATATAGAAGAAAGTCTCGTGGTGGCCACAACATACTAGTTAGAAAATGTCTGTCTGTCTGTCTGTCTGTCTGTGTGTGTGTGACAAAATTTTGTGGCAACTGTATCTCTGGAACTACTGCACATAATTTCATACAAATTGGTATGCAGTTGCACCTTGACATAAATTAGTGTCTATCAACTTTTGGTAAAAATCGTCTTACAGGTTGCGTTGCCATCCCGCTTTTTCTAAATTTTTAACAGGGTGATATCGGGCAAAAAATTTTCAAGATGGGTATCTTTCGAAAGGTCTCGTCAGTACCTTTAAAACGAATGGTTGAACTATAAATCTGTGATAATTTAAAACAAAGTTATCGATTTTTTTTACTTTTTACGAAAAAAAAACTTAGAAAAAAAATCTTTCTTTTTTTTCTCTCTCCCCTTAATTTTATCAAACTCCCACGGTTTCCGTGTTCTGACAAACTTAAGCTAATTTTTGCTTCTTTCCCCTAATTTTGTCAAAGTCCTACGGTTTCCGTGTTTTGACAAACTTTAACAAATTTTCACATTTTACCCAAAATTTTGTCAAAGTCCCACTTTTTTTTTTTTTTTTTTCCTCTTCCCTTAATTCTATCAAACTCTCACGGTTTCCGTGTTCTGACAAACTTAAACAAATTTTTGCATTTTCCCCCCAATATTGTCAAAGTCCCACGGTTTCCGTGTTTTGATAAACTTAGAATAATTTTCACATTTTACCCAATATTTTGTCAAAGTCCCACTTTTTTTTTATTATTATTATTGTTACTGAGTGAATTTGTGTAGGAAAATATAGAAGAAAGTCTCGTGGTGGCCACAACATACTAGTTTCGAATATCTTGATAAACTATAATAATGTAAAATCGAGGGAATATTTACAAAGTAAGTCGCATAGAGCATTTTAAAACGCTTCAAATAATAATAATAAAATTTAAAAGAAATTAATTTTATTTAATTTGAATAGTTTTAGATCCCAGTAGCAGAAACAGCGCAGCATGGCAGCGACAGCGAGCACTGCAGATTGTTTACATCTCTGCAGATCAATTTAACAACTAAAGAAAGAAATATTTAGGCCTAAAAATACGTATATAATTTGCACTATATCTCTAGATTACTGTATTTGTTGTATAGTCTTAATTTATTTTCTTTGTAGATGCAAATTTTACATTTTTATTAATTACTATTACTTTTAGTGACGCCAGCTTTGGTTCGACATTTATGGTTTGCAGATAAATTTTATTTTGCTGCAGTTAGATTCAGTAAATTCTGCTGCGGGGTTTTAGATAAATTTTAATGTACTTAATATTTATACATTCCAATGCTGATGTGCTCGTATGATAACCGTCACAACTCTAAAATAATTTTTTCAAAGAACGATTTTCATCGTCTCTCGTCCTCTTAATAGTAATTGTTAACTAATAAACAAACAATAGGTACAAAAAAATTGTTTAGTGAATTTCTTTTCTAATGGCTACATATTACTTAATGCGCTTGGGTTATTAAAAATAATAAAAATTTTAGTTTTTGAAAATAAGGTTCAATAATTTTTAGGTATAATTAATTGGTATATACAAAGTAAATTATTACGCACAATAAATTGCTATTTTAAGTATCATGCTGAATATTATCAGCATCTGGTTATTAAAATAGAAACATGCAGTAAAGTCAATTTTAAAAATTTATGTAGAATATCTGTATAATAATTATCATGAAACCAATAGTAATTAAAAATTGTAATTTTTTACGTTAAATATTAACAATATAGCACCTTTCTTAACAATTTTTTAAATGATATCTCATTTGAGGGATTGAAGTTCTATATTTTCATATTGATTCTGGTACTTCTAATTTACATTTTTTTTTTTTTCTTATTAATTTTTATACAAGATAGACCAAAAATATTTGTTACATTTTAAACTTTAATATAAAATCTAATAAAAGGTGGGTGACACACAGCGCGGCTTGTATTAAAATGTTTCTTATAGTAAAAAGATTAGTTTCTGTCAATAAAAATAATAATAATAATAATAAATAATATTTTAATCACATTAAAACTGAGACAGATAATACATATTAAAAATATACATTTTAAAATATTAAAAACACAAAAACATAAATTTAAACGTTTCGAGCCTATTACAGGCTCCTCATCAGTATAAACATCAAGTGCAAATGATGAATCTCATCATTTGCACTTGATGTTTATACTGATGAGGAGCCTGTAATAGGCTCGAAACGTTTAAATTTATGTTTTTGTGTTTTTAATATTTTAAAATGTATATTTTTAATATGTATTATCTGTCTCAGTTTTAATGTGATTAAAATATAATTTTACTACGAGACGTAATGATTTTTAAATATTTTAAAAATAATAAATAAATAAATCAAAAATCAAAATTCAAAATTTTACCTTTTTTCGCGTTACTTGTCGCCATCTTTTGTTTACATACCGTTTCTCGATCATTCTCTTTCCACCTCGATCCCCAGATCTTCTTGATTTTTTTTTTTTTTTTTTTTTTTTTTTTGGGGGGGGGGGGACTATGTGAAAGACAAACGGCCGTATCCACCATTAAATTCAAATGTCAGTTAAAAAAAAAAAAAAAAAAAAAAAAAAAAAACTTGAAAAGCGTCTCAAGTCCAGGTGCAGCATTCCAATAGAATTTGTCACGCTGCTTTTGCCATCTAGCGTCGGAGGTTTCATTATATTCTTTGATTGATGCCGCTAGATGGCAGAATTAACGCGTAAAATTTTGCTTAAAATTTGCACCATGACTTTTTATACCTTTCAAAAATTCATGTTCAACCGGGAGTTGAAGCTATTGGTGAATACATCCGAAAATGTATGCTTCCTCCGGAGCTGACAAGGAAGTATTTAAGACGGAAATAATTCATGTATATCCAATGTCTTCCACAATCAGTACTAGTAAACACGTGGATTGAAATGGAATACCGTCTGGAAGTGGTTCGATCTACAAATGACGCACACATTAGAAATTATTGTAACAAACTTCACAAAATGAATGCTCTTTAATTACTTACTTGCTTTTTTTTAATAATGTTTCTTGATGTTTCATGTTACAGCGCCATCTATGAGCAAAATTTTGAAATAACTTCTTTGTGTGATTAAAAACAACTTTTTAGTCTAAAAAGTACTGTCGTACAAATCGTACTCCTGTACGTCAATTACTTGATTTTACATAGAAATTTAAATTACGTCAGGGATTTTTAGCCCACCTTTTGTATTATTCTCTTTAATCTCGTTTTCATGTCGCTATGTTCTCGAATTTATACCGAATTTCGAAATAAAAGATTTTTAATTACATTTATTTTGAAACAGTATTTATCTAGGTATGAAGCCCAAGATTTAAAAAAATTTGAAAAGGGCCAATGACCATGATTACTTCGCTGCCTATTCACCTTTCATCTTATATACATTGAACTCACCTGTAGTTATAAAATGTACAGGGTCATAAAGGAATGAAATCACGCATGGTAATGTCAGAAAATTAAATTATTCAGAAATAATGCTCTTTCGCGTATGTTTTTCGCAATATGAAGATATATTCTAGTCTTGATGCTAGTGGACTGTAAATACCGGTTTCGAACCCAGATCGCGCTTGTCGGCCTAACTATTCAGAGTTTTCCATGGTTTTCTTCAAAAATTGCATCAATACGAGCTAGAATTTCTTAAATCCCCCCCCCCACACACACACACACTATTCCGTCCATGCCCGGGATCTGTATAACCAATATGCCTGATCCCCCAAAACATCAAGTATAATTAAGTAATAATAATAAATCATCATTACAATGATCAAGCGCCAGGATGGAAGACTTGAAATGACATCTGTATATCTAAGAAAAAAAAAATTACCTAAGCTATTTTCAAAAAGATAATAATAATAATAATAATAAATAAACAAATAGATAAATAGATAAATAGATAAATAAAATTTACTTTTTTAACTTAAATTATTCAGTATTTAAAGTGAGGAGGAAAGAGGAGGAAAAAATAATATTTAAAAACACAAAAAACATGTTGATACGTAAAAATAAAAATTCGTGATTGTAGCAAATTTTTTACATAGTCATTTTCTTAAATTACAATGGTTTGTGACAATTGACGATTGTGAATTGTTAACTTTAAAAGAACACCCAAATTTTAAAACCTTTTTTCTATCTTCCAAGAAATGTTCTAATAAAAAAGTTATTGTCAAACAATATTTAGTTGAAAATTCTAGAATATTTCTAAATGTAAAATTTTACCAACTGTAAATTTTAAATGATAAACAAGTAAACTTTAATTATTTTTACAGGAATGAAGCTAATATATTTAGATGATAAAATGTATTTAATTTTATCCCCCTGCCACACACACACAATATAATAATAATAATAAAAGATGAGAATTTTTTTGTTGTCGGTATCTTTATGTAATAAAAGTTATAGGATAATGCACAATAATTTCTCGGTATGGTATGATGGTATGGAGATAAGGGCTCCTAGCCTATAATTATGAAAATTTTGGAGAAAAACCTGGAAAACTCTGAACGGATAGGCCGAGGATCGCGACCTGGGATACCCAGCACCTCACATCTACCAGCTTCGAGGATAGAACCTCTCGACCGCTGGTGGGCCCCAATAATTTCTTGGACACTTTTCCAAATATTATAAAAAGAAATCGTCATTAGTTGTAAGTTTATTCGTCGTTGTGCATTATTTATTATAATTATGTAATCTCGTATGTCTCACGAGTTGAAAAATAATACGTGTTTAATTTGATCTAATCTGCTGTTTAAAGGTCTTTTTTTTTCTTTTTCTTTCTTTCTTTTTTTCCTTAGTAAAATTTCTTCCAACTTGTACTTTTTCTTAAATTTTATTATTGATTGTGTTTATAATTTTGTAAAATTTGAGCTTGTTAACTAATTTATTTATTTTTCTTTTCATTTCAGATCTGAAGAGGCCATCTTTAAAGTGGCATCATGACCACCTGCGATCTTCTTTCCCAGCTGTGGCCTTTAGATCCTTAAAGATATCTTCTATCAGCGACTGAAATTTTATTTGCTTGGGCTGACTCAGACGGATTTCCGATGTCTAATACTGAAGTCAGCGCGTACCTCGCAGCTGTAAAATGGGGCGACGAGGGACACTACCTAAAAGAATTCACCACCAAGCTCAAACTGCCTCAGGTGGCCAAAATCATCAAAGGGCAGTACCAAAACTTAGGTGTTCCTACATTGCCTTCTCCAAATCTCAATCAGATCATGTTCCTCGCCTCAGCTGGTATAAAAGTTAAAGTTATTGCGCAGTGTGTAAAGTTTAAAGATGCCGGTCGTAGAATGGTGCCTGTCGGATCCAAATTGGCTGTTCCTGAAAATTACGACGGTTGGTTTGAGATCCTTTCGGAAGATGGGCGATCTGTTCGTTGCATAGAAAGTGTTGCTGAACTGGCTAGGAGAAATCCTAAATCCTGTCTTGTTAGAGACAGTATTAAAGTACATCTACCAAGGCCAGATGACACCGAGACCGTTTCTGACAAAACAAGGACTATATCTTCCGGAGAGATACTTACCATCGGAGAACTTGTTACTGGAAATGCTAGAAGTAATCGAGGTAGTGGGAAATTTCTCTCATGCACTACTTCATTTGGTGATACTATTTTCCTTCCTTTGGACTTGAGAGGACGATTCAGCACGGTAGCAGGAGAAGATAACATATCAGGGGTTCATACAGTGAAGACTTTGATGTCGAAACGTTTTCCTCTGATGGTGAGGTTAGTTCATGGTAAGCCCCCCGTAGGGGTGAAGACTGGATCTCAATTTGTTAATGAGATGCGACTGTATTCTTTAATTGAAGAGGAATGCCTTGTGGCAATGCCACTTACTAAAGATATCGGTGTCGTACCCCTGCCTCTTAATGCAGCTCTCAAAGTTTTGGCCCCTAAAAATGTTGATACAATCACGAAAATGTCTGAGCATTCTGCTTTAATAAACAAGTGTCACAGTTTAATGTTGGAAGTATCCGGCTGCATTCAAACTTGTGATGTCAGTTCTGTCCGAGAAATAAAAAATCTTCCTCTCCGTCTGGATTCTTACTCGCATCATCGAAATCCAGATACTTACCGTTCCGTTCCTCTGGTCAGACGAAGTGCTTCGGATCCACAAGGCACTAATAATCCTAATAGGGTGCATTTAGAACGTGGAATGTCAACGCCGAATGAATCTTCGCTTCCTTTAAATGATGATGAGCCTGAAGACTGTTCAGATTCGGATGATATACGATATGACGAAATAGACCAAATCTACGACTACGTCCGAGGATTCGCACCTTTGCCTGCAAACATAAAAAACGAATTTTCAGTGACTGAAGAACACAAGTCACAATTACTTCCACAAATCAACGTCAGTGTAAAATCCAATGAACGCAAACCACCAGAACCACCCCCAATAGAAACGATTCCGATACGCAAGTCAAGTACTGGTACTATCAAGCACAGCCAAACTCCTCATAAAATCACCGTGAGTATCGTCAACCGGACGCCTTCCTTCAAGACCAAAGAAATCTTTATACCGCACCGCAGTCAGAAATCTAAAAAATCCGCAGAAGATCATATTTATGAGAAAATAGATAAGCGGAAAAGTGGTCTGAAATTAGTCAAGGTATTCGAAAGCCAAGGAAGAACGCCATTAAGATCAAATAGTGCCAGCAAAATTTTTCAAAATGGAGTTCAAAATGCCAACTTGTGCGATAATAATAACAACAACAAACTGCCTTACAAGCGTCAAACTCAGTATCAGTTGCAAGTCAATCATATTCAAAATCAAAGCAACGGAAAATCGCGGTTTCTAAAAAACAACAAGAATTCGTATGCGCATAAGGATTTATCTGGTGTTAATAGAAAATCACAAAAGTCATCTTGGGTGAACAGTGGCGTCAAAACAATTGCTACGTCACCCCTCTTCCATATTCGTTATAAGTCACTTACGGATTTGCTCATGGACACCAAGAAGTCTACACCAGAATCTAGCAACACTTCCTCTGGTAAAAAAATGGAAGGATCAGCCGAATCGTCTTCTACAGTATCTTCCAAGGACGATAATGATGTACCAGACGATTTTTCTGATGTAGAGCTTCAGAGGAATGCCAAAAATGGCAGAAGACTCTCGAGGCCAAAATCCTTGTCGAATCTCATTGGAGATGGAACGCCAAAGAGAAGGGTGGATAACCACAATTACTATAATCTTGTGCAGAATGATCTCATAAAACCCCCCGAACTGAACTGCCCTAAGTTTTACTCTATGCCTGATTCTTCCCGCTTTGCCAAGAATCATTTTGGGAATAGTCATCACTCGAAAAAACTAGGGACTCTTTATTTATGAAACATTAATATATAGGATTTTTGCTTGGAAAAAACTTTTAGGTTAAAACAATTAAAATCCTTGTGTATAAAGAACTTGTTTTCCAAATCTTTTTTTTTCTTCTCAGCCAACCTGTGTGATGTCCAATGTGGTGATATATATATATAAAAGACTTCATTTTTTTTTTTTTTTTTTTTTTTTTTTTTTTTATGTATTGTCTTTAACTTTTGATGATTTTCTTTTCATTGCCATTTTTGTTTTGTGCATGTGTATTGCGGCTTGTTTCACAAGAGATGGCTGATCTAGTATTTGTTTCCAGTTGAATTGTACCAGTCACATGTTTTTTATTCGCTGTGATATTTTTCACACACAGTTCGCCCTTTTATTGTCATATAATTAAAATAGTAAGCAATTCAATGTAGCGTAGGCTGTTTACGGCAAATTAATGACTGTCCTAATTTCATAATAAAAAAACAAAAAATATTTATATTTGTTGTTGTAGTCATTTAATCTCAAACATACATTTACAAATATATAAACACGCTATCAAGTTAACCGGAAAATTCCGTCATTTTAGTAATATTAGTTTAAAAAAAAAAAATCATAATACCGAATATTTTTGCTTGATTATATTTATATGATACATGGACAAATATAACTTTTTTTTTAAGAAGGTAATATAATCAAAATTAAATTTTCATTTTTACAATTTTTAATGTAAAATGACAAAGCATTCCAGTTCATTTAACATATTTAGATACATTTTGCACGTTTTAATACCATCTTTGTCATACATTTACAAATATACCTACATAATATTAGGCAAACAGGAAAATGCTGTCTTTTAATTAATAATAATAAAAAAAAAAATGTAAAACCGGAAATTTGTATTTCATATTTTTTGTATGATATTCGAACAAATATCTTTTTTTCAAACAGAAAATTTCTTTATTATATATTTACTTTAGTTTATAAAAGTTAGAGAAGACCGGAGCTAGTTGGCAAAGTTTTTATTTTTTCATTTTTCATCTTCTATACTTACAAAAATAATGTTGAATGTATCGGAAAGCTTAACTCTGTGGCTACAGAAACATGTAAGAGCCATCAATTAAATACTTATTTAAACGACGGGCAAAACATTTTCACTAACAGCTTATAACTATGCGAACACCGCACACGGGGTTAGTTGGCATACCCGTAGGAGTAAGTTGGCGTAACGTGATATGCATAGGGATACTTAGACAGAATACAGCAAATTTCAGGGAAAAACTTTTTTATTTTAGCAAAGCATTTTATTTTAATAAAATGTTTTGTTGAAATATATATATATATATATATATAAATATTGAATTCATTAAGTAAAATAAATTCTGAATAGCATTACGTAGTTATTCAAATAGAAATAATTCAATGTTTGAAATCAGCCACGAATGTAAAAATGTTGCGCACTTTTATTTGTTCAATTTTTGCACAAATTTGCATTGATAGTACAAAACTGAACCATTCTCGGCTGGCCATCTACATTTTTACCTTTTTTTGACCACAGTAGACATGAGAATCTCGTTGCGATCTGTTTCGTCAATTTTCCTAAAGTACTGGAAGAACTGATATTTTTCAAAAAATAAGTTATTCAATTGGGTATTCAGGGTGATCAGGAGGTACTCGGTTTTATTGGGATGCATTGCTGATTTTGTTTTATGTGACCTTCTATCACATTTTTGAGGTTCTACAGGGTTCATAGGAACTGATAAATGAAAACCCTCACTAACTTCCTGGCAGGGCTGAAGACGAAAACTCTTGATCTTGGAAAGGCTCCTCATCCTTTGAGCTATCATTAAGGAAAGTCAACTATGCCATATCACCCTAACAGAACAAAATATCCCAGAAATGTAACAGTCATGTAACATCGAAACACTGTAAATGTTTCAGAAACATTTCGAAATGATCATTTTGCATTCCGATTCGTTTCTAAAACGTAGAAATGTCTGCGATCATAACAAAAAAACAAATACGTAATAAAATCGTTTCAATCACTTAAAAGATAAAACATCAAAAAGACAGAATGTTTCAAAAAGGTTTCAGTGAGCATACTTAAATGTGTTACGATAATGAAAGGTTGTAAGCTTTTTGCAACATAACTGAAACATTCTGTGCTGTATGGGCAATGCTATAGCTACGCCAGTTGACTCCATATTTAACTATGCCAACTAGCCCCATTGGATACCTAACATAAGATACCACAAAATCTTAAACATCATACAAAAAAGATTATGATACATGATGCTACCACAGTGAACCACTCTTTTGGAAACTGCCATAAGCAGCTCCTAAGTTTGATCTACAGACTTACCAAACCGAAAAAATTTACTCACCAACAAGAGTAAAGATGAAACAGAGATTTTTTTCTTTATGATGCTTCCAAGCAGACTGAATTTACGGTGGATGGTGAACCTATACATACTGTCCCTACTAGTAAAATGGCATTGCTCTACCTCCATTGTGGCAGGAAATAGAAATTGAATGCCATTTATCCCCTTTATGCCAACTAACCCCGTTCTTCTCTATATTATATAGTTTATAAAAATTATATTTTTTAAATAAAATATAATATAAAAGTGATATTATTTTTTTTTTTCTTTTTCTAAATGATAAAACGTTTCGGTGTATTTGATATTTACCGTGTACCGAATAAACGGCTGACCCATTTTGAAAGCAAATAATAAAAACACAGTTTGAGATTAAAAATGTGCCACTCATACATTGTTATTAGAAAAGCAGTACATTTTGTTAAAAATATTTTTAAATGTCGCCACCAGGTGGTGATACCGCCTGTAAAACTAAATAATCCCCCTTTTACTGTAACCTTTACTCTACACATTATGTCACTTTCTGACTGCAAACACACCTGTTATAAATAGCATGAATTCACTCGAAGTCAAGATCAATTAATTGAAAGCCAAACGTTCTTTCTCTTTTAAGTACGACAGCTCTCTTGGCGAAAGTTGTAACTAATTTTAACTTATGTATTTTTCTAAATTTATTACTTTTCTAATAACAATGCAGCAAGCAGTGCAGTTTTATCTCAAATCGTGTTTTTATTGTTTGCATTTAAAATGGGTCAGTCATTTATTGGACAATCGATACTAATATACATACCATATACTGCGAAAATATACCATATACTGCCCCCAAAATTATTGGTGATAGTTGAATAAAAAAGTCTCTAAATTTAACAATACTGCGAAACCCCTTTCTAAAACTCTACCTCTATTGGAAGGCTACCTCCTTTAACGGCCCTCTTCACTTACCGTCGCCGAAGGTCCGAGCCAATGTTATTGTATGGGGAAATTTTCTTTACAAATAACTTATTAACTAATACATATTTTTAAATTCTGTTTTCACATTCAGAAAATTCCCAACTGTTAAATGGACGGACCTTTTTTTGAAAATGCATTTTTTTTTTTCATTTTTAATATTTTATTTTGAAATTGCAAAATGAAAAAAATTTCACACATTGAAAATTCGTAATTTGCAGCTTTAAAATAAAATATTAAAAAGTAAAAAGATACATTTTTAAAAAAGGTCCGTCCATTTAACAGTTGGGAATTTTCAGAATGTGAAAACAGAATTTAAAAATATGCATTAGTTAATAAGTTATTTGTAAAGAAAATTTTCCCATAGAATAACATTAGCTTCGGCTTCCGGCGGCGGTGAGTGAATAGGACCCTTAAGCGCCAAATTTGCCGATCTGTCATAAATGAATTTTACACTAAGTTACCTCCATTAAAGGTCCATATACTATTTTGTACCCCTCTTAAGGGTCACATTTTGAGAAAGAAAATGTCTTTATTTTTCCTTTGACTAGAAACAATCATTCCTGACCATTGAGATTAATCTCCAGTGTGCAATATAAATATTTTTGTAACAAAAGAAGTAAGTTACAAAGCAATGCATTACCGAATATGCGCAGGGTTGTCAACACTAAGAAAAAAAATATACCGCTTTTATCTAGAACGAATAGATGGTCCTTTTCTAAATCCCTAAACTAGAAATATAGATTTCCTAGCTATGAGTATAAGACACGCCAGTACACTGAGAAAAAATTCTATAACTGACATCTAGAATCTAAATTGTGGATCTAGAAAAAATAGTTCCATGTCATCCTCATAAATTTCTTATAAAAAAATTCCTAGTCCCCTTCGAAAGCGAATTCTAGAGACCTCTATTAGAATTCTTGAGCGTTTGCCTATACTATCGAGGACAAACCTATTTGAAAATATCTCCAAATAAATGTGAATACAAGAGGCGGGTTTCAGCAGCTATAATCTTGGTTTATGACCCAATTCTAGAAAATCAAGCGAGAATTTCTCGTAATACAAAAGATTCAGAATATTCAGAATACTGTTTCACCATCTAGAAATGTGTAGATTAGAAATTCTCGACGAATTCGTCTATTCAGTTTATTGGTGTGCCTTATGCGCATAGCTCGGAAATCTATATTTCTAGTTTAAGGATTTAGAAAATGACCATTTATTCATTTTAGAGGAAGGCGGTATATTTTTTTTCTCAGTGAACTCTAGAGACTTTTTTATTCAATATCTATCACTAATTTTTAATTGTAACAATTGCCTAATCACTTTGAAGATTAATCGTCTATCATGTCTATCAAACATTACTCCTCAAAATTATTGGTGGTAGTTGAATAAAAAATTCTCTAAATCTGACAATACTGAATGAGCGTTATCATATACATAAATGATTAAAATAAAGAAAAGGGAATTTTATCTCAAATTATTATTTAACTAATGAAATTAAATGAAAAGGCTTCTAAATGACCAAATAAAAGTATTAAGGTTATCGAATAAATTCTAAAACTAGTGTTTTCTGCCAGGAACTTTTATTTAAATATATAGAATGATGGAGAAATTTTTTCACTCAAAAATAGTGCTTAACTGAACGGTTTGTTCCGATATATATACACACACAAATTTATCGCAAAACAAATTATTGCTAACTAGAGAATCATTCACATAAGACCACAGAGCATTGTTGCAAAACGAGTGCAAAACAGAAGAAATATTTATTTTAATTTAATTTGTAATATGTTATTTTGGCTTTTTGACCTTAAGAAGAATTTTTTATTATGCTACAAAGAACAAAATGGGATATAAAAAATAAATAGTGATTCAACTCTTTCGAAAATTCATTTAAATTTAGTAACCAGCGAAGCGGGCGTAGCCTGCTAGTGATTAAAAAAAATGTGAGTATTTCAGCTGTGGGGATTATAAGAGCATACTTGCCAACCAATTTTAATAAAAAAAGGGAAGATTTTTGTCGAAAAGCCAGAAGATTTCATAAAAAAAGGGAAGATTCCCCCCCCCCCCCCATTTGACGTATTATAAACAATACAGTTTTACAATTTTAATATTTAGAAGAAATCTATAAGAACGTTTTACTATACATTGATTATACTAAATATATAAAAGTTTTAAATGAAGTTATTCCTCTTCAACATGTAAATATCTACAAAACAGAATCTGTAAGAAATTTATTTAACAATAGACAAAAAAACTTAGTTAAGTTAAAGTATGACTAATTTTTTAAATAAATATAGAATATGATTTTTGTGTATGTACATTAAACATACATATAAGAAAAAGTACCAGTAGCTAATTATCAGTTTCAAACGTGCATAAAACCAACTGAGTATTAATTTTCTTAAATTGATTTGGGAAAAATTTTCCTACCTGAAAAAATTATTCTTCATTTTTTTCCCATGTTTACACATTTGGTATAAATATGACATACAAATATTTAATTTAATTGAGGAAAAATAAACAGATTCATTAAATTCAGCAATAAAGATCTAAAAATAATTACATATGTGAGAAATATTGAGCATTTCCATTGCTTTATTGTTTGTAGAATTGATCATATTCCGGGAAAGGAGGTGTGTGTGTGTGGGGGGGGGGGGGGAGGGGGGGATACAAAAATAATTACAGAGTAAGAAATATTTAAACTCTTTCAACTCTACTTCTAGAATCTAATGTAAGAACTTTAAAATTAATATTATCATTTATGTTACAGATGGATAAAGATTAGGAAACAAAAAACTTCTGCAGAACTTTTGATTGCTGATCACTAGTTGGAGATAAATAAGGGGGGGGGGGGGCAAAAAATAATTACATCAGCAAGAAATATTTAACAATTCTATTTCTTTAAATGTTCTAGAATCTCATAAAGCAAGTTTGAAATGAATATTGACATTTATGTTATGGATGGAAAAAGATTGTGAATCAGGAGTTTTCGTAGAACGTTTGGGTTTCTTTTTAAAACGAACGATACCCGCGACTTTTTTAAAAACGGAAGATTTCATCCGGAAAGAGCGGAAGATACGTTAAAAAACCGGAAGTCTTCCGGGAAAACCGGAAAAGTTGGCAAGTATGTAAGAGATATAAATAAATAGACAATGCTTTATAAATCTCTCTTATTATTAAACCAACCAATCTTGTATAATATATATATCTATATATGTATGTATTATCAGGTATCTATTGCTCATTTTATAAAAATTTTAAATTCTTCACTTTATATATAGTTTAGTATTTTGAATTAGTATATATATGTATAGATGCATATATACACAAATATACACTCCTTCTCATATTTATAAGGACACTTTATATTTTGAAATAACTAATGTAAAAATAATTGTGAACAAGATTATACTAAGTGCACTTATATATCTAGTATTCTAAAAACCAAAACTGCTATATATATATTTTTTTTATATATGAAACAAAATTAATAAAAAATAATGCAAAATATTTTTTTCTCCACGTTTTTAGATGTCCATAAATATAGGGACAATCAAGATTTTTTCGTTTTATTTAACTTACAAGCGGATAAATTACAGTTGATATGCGAATTCGTTAACTACTGGGCTAGATTAATTCATATATAAGCCTTCAATTTTTCTTGGACGGACATTACTGATAATTCTTCGAAAAAAAGAACGTTCAAGTAGTGAAGTATGATAAATGTGTTTTTATGTGGAAGGATAATTTCAATCCGCCGAATTTCTAATGAAATTCGAAGGTCTAAAATTGCTGAAGGAAATGTGATCAAACGTTGAACTGCTGGTTCGATAGGAGAGAGATCTCATGCAAAATCAGAGTTGTTTTACAGAGATCGAAGACTCATAATTCCTCTTACTGTTCTACTCATAATGACTGCTGCTGAATTTGCTCATAATTTTTAACGAAAGGTTGGGGTACACATTTATGCATGTTTAAAATAATTAATAATATGTTAAAATGAATAAAAAACATGTAATAATCAATAAGCATTTAATGGGTGAAAGAAGGTCTGTGTTAAAGTTGAATAAAAGCAATATTAAATGGTAAAATGTTGCATTTTCGGATGAAAAACATTTTATTCTTGATTAATCAAATGGTTTTAACAGTTACTGGCACGATCTGAAGATAGCGAAAGACAGAGTAGATTTTTAAAAGGCAGATATGAATTGGGCATTTTAAAGGTGGATCTATGGAGCTCTGGGGAGCTATTTCTACTGAAGGCAGAATAAATTTAGTAATTTTTTCTATTATTAAGAACATCAAGAGAATATCCGCAAATTTTAAACGTGGTATTCTCAGATTTTTGTTAGATTTTGGGGGTAATAGTTTTTTTTTCAACAAGACTTACATTTTTGCTCTACTTCTAAAGCAATAGGAAATAGTTTGAAGAAAGAAAATTCTGTATTGTTGCCTTTCCCGTGGCCTAAAAGTTGAAAAAAACCTTAACTTATCATATTAGAAAAGTGCATGCAGGTGGAAAGCAATTTTAAATAGTTTAAATGTATTCAGAATATCATCTATGCTGTATGAAATGGTATTAAAACTGAATATTAAAGAATATATATATATATATATACCAAAGAGAATGTCTGTCTGACTGTTTCACCCTAAGAAGAGACCCCAAAAAATATGAATTTAAAGAATAATTGAAAAAAAATACTAAGATTCGAGCTGTCCTTATAATTGTGAACACCTGAAAAATCCTCTTTTTGACCGTATTTAAAGTTTTTAAGACAGAAAAACGATAAAACTTTTTTAAATATCGTCTATTAATGAAATTCAAATTAATAAAAAATATATTTGTTTAAATAATAGTGTCCAGCGTTTAGTTATAGAAAAACGGGTGTCCTTATAATTATGAGAAGGGGTGTAGTATCAGACATGGATCTAATAGTGGATAAAAATGGTGGGTTTAGGGTATATTGAGATGCGAAATCGGTCTGACAAGTGGCCATCATCAGGAAAATTAATTTTCATCTATGAAAAACTTTACATTTACCATTTCTTGGGAGAGCCCTAAAAATTTTTACGAAAACCAAGGAGAAATGATATTTTAAAAAAATTTACCAATATTACAGATTATGGAAAATTGTCTTTAATTTTTACTTTCCGAACACTATAGTGAGGAAAGTATTGTAATCATGTCGAAAATCAAAGTTTGAGATTTTGGTGTTTCTACACGTTATAAGGTGTCCTGAATTCCTATTTACTATTTTTACAACTATGTATGTGTATATGTATGTGATTGAACACGATAGCGTCTATACGCTTCGTTCAAATGAACTCAAATTTGGCACGTTTGTTATAGGTCTCCAAAGCAAGAAACCTATTCATTTTGGTGAATCTAGCACTTACAGTTTGTTTTACAGGAACAGAAAAGAAATAAAATTTATCATTACGGTCTACGGGCCCAAATTTTGTAAAGTGCGATAGTGTCTAAACGCCTTATTCGTTCGAGATGAAAATTTATACACATGTTTTTAGTCATCATCACACCAGCTGTATAAATTTTGGTGAATCTTGCGTTTGCAGTTTTTTTACAGAGACACAAAGAATAATTCTTTATGATTATAGTCTGTATAGGCCAAAATTTTTTAAACCGCGATAGCGTCTGAACGCTTTTTTCATTTGAGTTGAAAATTTACACACATGCTATAAGGTCATTGTTGCACAAAGTACATAAACTTTGGTGAATCTAGCACGTACATTTCTTTTACAGGGACACAACGAAAAGTTCTTTATCATCATGGCGTATGGGCTGAAATGGTAGTGCGATAGCGTCTAAATGCTTTATCAGAATGAGCTGAAAATTTATATGAGTGTTAAAGGTTAAAGTTGCTCGAACTATGTAGCTATTGGTGAATCTAGTACTTACAGTTTTTTTTTTACAACAAAATAATCTTTATGATTATAGCCTATAAGGCTTAAATTATTAGCTTCTAAATGTCTTATCCGATTAAGTTGCATATTTTTATACGTACAGTAGGTCACCACCGCATGAAACATAAAGATTTTGGTGAATCTAGCACTTATAGGTTTTTACAAGAACACAAAGAAAATTTCTTAATCATTATGCGCTGTGATCTCATATTATTTAAATCGTGACAGCGTCTAAACTACTTATTTAAATGAACTGAAAATTCATAAACTTGTTACAGGTTGTAGTTGCAGACACCATATAGATTTTGGTGAATCCAATTCTTATAGTTTTTTTTTACAGGGACAAATTTATATATATATACTTTATAATTGTGGCTTATGGGCTCAAATTATTTAAAATGCAATAGCGTCTATATGCTTCATCTGATTGATCAGAAAATTTATATGCATACTATAGGTAACGAACGTACGAACTTATAAATTTTGGCGAGTCTAGAACTTATGGATTTTTATAGGGACACAAAGAAAGTTTATCATTATGATCTATGGGCTAAAATTATTTAAAGCGCAATAGTGTTCGACTTAACAACATACTATTAGAAGACAAGTACTCATACACCCTATTATGATTTTCTCTTTTGCGTATTTAATAATTTCTCTTACTTTAATCTATTTATACAACTGTTAATTACTTAATGTTCGGAAAATCGAGTGCAGTCACTCTAGATTTTCTTTCAGAAACTAGAAATGAATTAGTTACATAAAGATATATGCTAAAATTTTGTTGTCTCATAAATGCAATTTAAAAATAAAAATTTACCAACTGAATCTCGGTCTTCCATCTTTTGACAAATAAAGTGCATGTATTTAGATTGTAAGCACTTTTGAAAAATATCAAAGAAACCATTGTTCATTTAGTGATTTTATTTTTAACTGAAACTACACAAAACAGATAAGAGAAATAATTATAAATATGAGGAATTTTATGAGTTTATTTGTTTAGTGATGTGATTTAAGAAGCTATTTTTTGAAGTTTCTCTCCTAAACGGTGGGGCAAAAGTTGTTTCTTCGATTTCCTACCACACTTCAATGAAAGAAAAGAAGAAAAAAAAAGATATTCAAAAGCCGGATATCCGGGATATTAACCGGATATCCGGTCGGTTTGATTCGGAATTGAAAAATCAGCCGGATATTCCGGATACAGGATATTTCCCGGATATCCGGTCCATCCCTAATTAAGATCTAAATATATGACAAGGTGCCCGCAAGAGTCCGTTCACACTCTTTTAACTGCTGAACAGCTGCAGCTGCATTCGTAAAAGTAGTGTGTAAGTATAGTAATGTGGCCTTGCGTGCGAGATGGAATCATTTACAGTGCCACCCGGTGAAAAATAGCTTAGTTAGCGTTTCTGTCTCGAAAACAGTACGTGGTAGGGTAGAAAAGTAAATTACAAAGTTGAAGAGCATCATCATTTAGTACAAAAAGACATCTTGTAGACATGAATGTTAAAAACAGTACTTTTAAAACGTGTGTCTGTTTGATTCAATTTTCTACACTGTAACGTGCCGAAGCGATCTTTGAAATCAAAAAAGGCCTTGATTTCGATGTTTAAACTTCTGTCCGTCAGCTATAATGCATATTTGATACTTGTTTGAACTCTACATTGCACACATTCCAGCGTAGCCGGTGACACGTAGGCTTTGTAAAATTTAATCAGAATGTGTACTACACTCGACGTTATCGTTATATACTTTTTAGTTCCCCATCATACTGTAGGTATGGGGAATTTAGGTAATCGTGAAAATTTTCGACCTCATTTTTTTTTACTTTTTTACATGTTTTCAGGTGTGAGGAATACGACAATGACAAAATGGGTAGGGTGTCCGTCTGTAGGGTGTCTGTTAGTTTGTTAGTCCGTTAGTATGTCAGTCTGTGTACACGATATCTCAAGAACAAATTGTCGCAGAGAGGTCAGATCAGTTTTGAAATATTACTTTCGACACTGACAAGAACCCTATTCATTTGCAACATTCTAATTAAAAAACTTCGTAAATTATTTGAAATTGACGATTTTCTTAACATGGGAGAATAGGGCAAAATTTCACTTAAACTTGCATTAAATAAAAAAAATTTTGCTGCGAAAATGTCAGACCAGTTTTAAAATATCCGTTTTGATGCCGAAACGAACATCAGTTACTACAAACATACTACTTTAAAAATTTCACAAGTTATTGGCTATTTACGAATTTCTTAACAGGGCAGAATAGGACAAAATTTTACACAAACGTCAATCTTGAGGGATATTTTCATCGTAAAGATGTCAGACCACTTTTGAAATATTATTTAGGTACTGACATGAATACCATGGAGTATGAATTTTCCAATTTAAAAAATTCGTAAGTTATTTGGAATTTACGATTTACTTAAAATGGCAGAATAAGGCAAAATCGAGCATAAACTCGAGCAAAATTGAGCATGAAAATAAACTACGAAATTGATCCCAATAAAATAAATTAATAGGTTAGAATAAGATATCGAACTTAATGGTGGGTAGCCTATTAGGCGAGGATTTCGTTCTGTCACTGTGTCAACCGTTTGGTCAAATTCATTTCTCTTAACATGCATATAATATGGCCTGTACAAGAAATTTATGAGAACATACATATGATGGGGAACTGAGCAAAGTCCACCTATGCCAACTATTTTTATATGTGTTTTAATTTATTAAAGACATACGCTGTAATTTTTTCTCTATTTGACAGCCTGATATGAATAACAGAGATTCATCGATTCTTTTCAAGTCGTTTCCCTTTTGAAAGTTTATATTCCATATATTTACTAAAAATTTAGCAGGGGAAACTCAGGTTACAAAAGATTAACTCGATGTTTATTATTTTTTTACAACTTAAAAAAAAAACAGATGCAGGGCAATGACATAATATTTACCAAGATATAACAAGAAATTGCAAATCTTCAGAAATCCATAGTTGCTTCTGCAAATAAAACAATAAAGTTGGCTTCTCTAATGTTGCAACTGTCCATCAGGTGATAATGTGGATTAATAGTGAAATTGCTAGGTATTTTTATGACAAGGAATCAGCAACAAGATCAAAAGGTATTAATTTACTTAATTATTTATTTATTTTAATGAAAAAGTAAATTATAGTATTTCTCCAATTGTTAGTTTTGGAATTTGTGAGATAGTTTTTAATAATTTAAGACCCATATATCCCTAATATATTCAATTTTTTATTCACTTTTAGAAACTGGAATTACGTTCAGTCAGAGGTAGGGACAGTGTCACACACTGTTAAAAATTTCAACAGAAAACTCTGTGTAATCTATTATCTTAAGTCTTACGTAATATTACAGAGAAAAATAAACGGAGATGTTAAAAAACTTATTTTATACATTCATTTTAATAACTAATATTAATTTAATTAATCATTGCTGAGAATATATTTCGGACTTGTAATGCTTTATCTAAAGTAGAAACAGTCATTTTTAATTTTAATTAAAAATTTAAATAATAAAATTATGTAAAAATAAAGAATAAAGATTGAGAATCTCGATTATTCACATTTAACTAAGAATTACTGTAAATTTACAGAGACTCTAGATAAATATTTACATTAAATTTACAGAAATTTTTAACAGTGCAGATGAATGGCATTTCTTAGATAAAAGGCAAATTTTAAGTAAATGTGACCTTTTCAACTTATTCTACATGAAAACGGACATGTGACTGAAAATATCTTTCATGACTTTATCTTCAGAGAAGTTTATAGTTTATTTTTTTTTTATTATTTTTTTTTTTTAAGGAATAAGGAGAGAAAATCGTAGTTTAGAGATAATGTAGAGATAATGCCCATATGCTGTGATTTATATATGATTTACCAATACCCAAATTCAGATATATTTTGGCAAAGCATATCTTTTAGACTTATTTATAAACATTTGATTTCAATTGTTTCTAAAGTGAAAAAAAAAAAAAAATGTAGATTTTATGTGAGAACGCTTTGCAATTAAACAACGTTACGAAAGAATTTCGCTAGAAGTGGATAACTACATAATTTATGTCGAGGTGCAACTGCATATAAATTTATATGAAATTCTGTGCATTGAGATAGAACTGCAACAAAATTATTGTTACGCACATGCAGACGGACAGACAATTTCTAAAAATAGTCAAATCGGGTTTTAGACCTTTGAAAACACGTAAAATCATCCGGAATTTTATTAACCCAATATTTTCTTTTTAAGAAAGTAATGATAAGTGTTAAGCAAAGCCAGATTTTAGTCTGAAAACAAATAAACGAACATAATCATCCATTCTTTAGATTTATCATTATTATTATTATTATTATTTCACTTAGTCCATTACCATCGTATAACATTTATATCTTTCAAAAGTAATTCTATTTTACGCATATAAAATTTTCACCCCGGACAATGTTGCGTAAATACTTTCTCCATGAGTTCAGGTGCACACAAAAAGAGTTCGGATACACTTCAGAATATTGATGTTAACCGTTTGATGTGCGTTTAAAAGGTGTTATACTATTTCAAACACAATAAAATTGACATATTCTATTGAAGTTTGATGTAATACGTTCTTTAAACGAAGATAATGCGTAAAACATTTATACTTTCTTATAGAACCGCATAAAAGAATTAAGGATGTAGTGCAGCAAAATCTATCTGCGGTAATTCTCAAAAAGCGTTTTCAAAAACACTTTAAATATTTTATTCAATATATTTTTTTATATTACATTGTCATTAAAATCCACAGCTATATAAAAATATACGTTAATTCCAATTCAGTTTCATCTACATAAACATTTATTTTTCCAAAACTCATTTTGATGAATGAATCTTTCAGATGAAATAAAATTTATATACTTATATATATGCATACTCACTGACTCATCAACGCACGCAGCAAAACGTACTTGAGCCACTGATTCGAAGCTGGGTCAGATTATAAAACATATAGTGTAAGCAGCCCATAAGAAGCGATTTTACAAAATTCGCTCCCCAATGGGGGCAAGAAGGGAAGGCGTGATTTCACGAAAACTTTCATATCTCATAGAAAACAAAACTGATATATCCATAAAATTTTTACTTTAAAATATAGCTAACACAAATTCCTAAAATCTAAGTTCTGGAATTTTAGAGAAACTCGGTCCACAAGTGCTGGTAGGGGGCAAAATGGGATTTCACAAGCGCAAAACGTGATTTCATAAAAATCTTTCATATGTCAAAGGAAAAGACGTAAAATGTTTACTTTAACATATAGCTAACATACTAAATACTTATAAACCAAATTCTGGCATTTTTGAAAATCGGCTCTCAAGGGAAAGGTTGAGGTAAAACGTGATTATCTTTCATATCTCAATCAAAAAAACAGATATAACAACGTGGCAAATATTCGATCTTTTTGATTTTCCCTGGCTTTTCCAGGACAAGTAAAGGCAAATTTTCCTCACTTTTGCAGGCCCTTTTCTTCTATTTTGGCTCGTCATTTTATAAATTGGCAGTTTTTCTCTAGATTTTCTTTGATGTAAATGAAAAGAAATTTTGCGATTTTTTTTTTTTTTTTTTCTTTTTCAAGAATTAGTGAAAATTCCCTGACTTTTGCAATTTTCAATCAAATTACTGACATTTCCTTGACTTTTCCAGTATTGCAAAATTCCCTGAATTTTCCCTGATTTCTAAGTTTTCTAGGTTGCTAGCTTCCCTATATACGTAAGATTTTTGCTTTAAAATATAGCAAACACAAATATATAAAAGCGAATTTTTGGTATTTTAGAAATTAGGCCCCTAAGGTTGAAGAGGGGAGGGGGGGAGCAAAACGTAATTTCATATGGACAAAACATAATTTCACATAATTCTTCATAGCTCAAACAAACAAACATAAAAAAAAAAAAAAAAAAAACAGATATCCGTGAGATTTTTGTTTTGAAATTATTGGACACAAATACTTAAAACCTAATTTTTGGAATTTTAGAATATTCTTGCAAAAGAACTATATGTCCTACATTCATGAAAGTTTATGCAATTCGTGCGACACTGATTTATAAAGATCACATCCAACTTCAACCCAGTTATAAAGTAGTATGTTGTAGCCATCATAAAACTTTCTTACATTTCATTCTGTATATTGTCGCTACTTAAATTTTAATATAAACAAAAATTTAATTTTAACTTCTTACAATAAAGATTTTACATATGGTATTTAATGCAGTTTTAATCAACAGATACTGAGATGGGAACATGTGAAAAATCACACAAGATAGCAATGCCACCTGTCGGCCGATATACATCCAAATTAAGTCAACACTCGTTTTCATAATGGTTACCTTACATATCAAATTTGATGCATTTATGTGCCATAGAAGTTGAGATTTAGCCTTCCTGTTTGCAGATAAATTCCTACACAGCAGCGTCACCTGTCGGCCGATATGCACTCAAATTGAATCAACATAGTGCATGATAATGACCCTTTTATATATCAAGTTTTGAGCAATTATACGCAGCAGAGTCTGAGATACAGCCTTCTTGTTCACGGAAAATATTGCAACATGCTATCTCCACCTATCGGATGATAGTCCATAAAATTGAATCTGCATAACACTCTTTTCATGTACGAGTATATTTCGTTTACCTACAATAGAACCTGAGATATAGCCTTCCCTTAAATAGAAGAAGTCGCACTATAGCAGCGCTACCTTTTGAGTAATTTGTACCAAACGTTTTTGGCACTAATTGATGTTAAGGTGCAACTACATATGATTTTATGTGAAGTTCTGTGCAGTAGTACCTGGGAAATAGTTGCCAGAAAATTTTTGTCACACACAGACAGAACAGACGGACATTCAGACATTTTCTAGAAATGGTCAAATCGTAAACACTGCAAGTCTGAAATTTTTAAGAATACTATATTTTCTTGTATTGAATATAGAAAAAAATAATGACGTATAGAAGCCACCATGTTTACACACATATTTACACACACATATACATACATTAAGAAAAAATTGCAAAAACCAATTCAGGATATTCTAAAACATATAGATAAGCTTCATAGTAAAATATTTTGGTTATTAAAATACTTTCTTTGCATGATATATCTCCGTTAAATAATAACCACGTCTTTGATGAAGGTAAAGTAATTAAAATAAATATCATGCACATCAGCTTACATGAAGTAGTTTCGATATAAGCACAAAGTGATTTCAAATATGAATCATATGTTATCAAGGTTAATAGGGAGTATTTCATAACTTTCTAATGAGCCTGTGTCACACTTTAGAGCAGTAGGTTTCTTTGCTTATGGGCGTCCAATATTTGCTTTTTAAATAAGGACAAACATTTAAACAGAAGCGACCTTTGTTTTGATAACGGGAAACGCAAACAGCTACTTGATTTGTTTATAGGGAGAATGGCAATTTTTAGATAAATAATAAATTACTCATACCAGCCACTGATATCCATTAGACATCTAAATTACATCCAAATGATCCGTAAAAGGTGCAAAATATCTAAAAAATGTTCATTAAAAGTCCTGGATATCTTTTACTAATTATTGATATCTATTAAATGTTTAAATAGAGACGAAATGTAGACGTGCCTTTTTCGATGTCTGATGCATGTAACATGTTAGATCAAAACTTAGATATTTTCAGTATCTACTAGATCTAACAAGTCCAATTGTTGGATATTTGGAGATGGATCGGATGTGCAACGGACATGTAATGGATGTAAAAAAAGAGTGACATGGGTCGTGCTAATAGATACCTGTAGGATTTTTATAGAAGTTTAATGGATCATTTTAAAACTTTTATACGTGTTTATTAGATGTCTTATAGATGTAAATGGCTGTGTGGGTAAACAGATCGCTGTCATAAAGTTTTGATCAAAGAATATCATAAAGATGAACAGTTGAGGCAGAATGACGACATGAGGGTTCTAGGTTTGGGTGGAGCGTCCTTCGTGAAAGGATTTCTCTAAGGTGTCCTACCCTGTATTCACGCGAATTTCAGAGAAAACTACAGAAAAATTCGAACGGCTGACCAACTATCGCAACCTGGGTTAAAATTACAATAAAATATTTTCTCATGGGGTGGAGTGAAGTAGTTCTGAATGTCACACTATAGTTACTCATTGGACAATTGGCGACGACCTGGGATTCAATGCTAGGGGTGGTCCGGTGATATCCTGTGATAATTTTGATTCTCTGTGGAGGGGATATTTTCTCATGGGATAATATTAGGTCGTTTATAAAAAGAAACTTTCTATATATTTTTTAATTAAGGACCCGCTTCACTCATCGCCACCGGAAGCCGAAGCTAATGTTATTCTATGGGAAATTTTTCTTTACAAATAACTTATTAACTAATACATATTTTTAAATTCTGTTTTCACATTCTGAAAATTCCCAGCTGTTAAATGGACGGACCTTTTTAAAAAAATTATTTTTTAAATTTTTTATATTTTATTTTGAAGCTGCAAAATATGAATGTGAATTTTTTTCATTTTGTAATTTCAAAATAAAATATAAAAATAAAATAAAAAATACATTTTTAAAAAAGGTCCGTCAATTTAACAGTTGGGAACTTTCTGAATGTGAAAGCAGAATTTAAAAATATGTATTAGTTAATAAGTTATTTGTAAAGAAAATTTCCCCATAGAATAACATTGGCTCGGACTTCCGGCTAGGTAAGTGAAGAGAGCCGTTAATACATTTAATAATAAATGTTCTGAATTTATTCAGGCTGTTCTAAAACAATGACCTTAACTTTAATTCTTTAAATATACGTATTAGACACACAAAAAAGTTTTAAAACATACGTAAAAAGTACAGAAATCGATATAAAATTGTTCAAAAATTTCAAGGAGTTAAGTTTTAAGAATTACAAAATTCAAATTTTTGTTAAAAAAAAAAAAAAAAATATTTCCAATAAGCAATATATCCCGTACCCTAATTAAGTGATGAGCGAAATTTCCGCATTGCATTAATTTTAGCATTGCAGCAATGAACAATTTCAGTACTTTAGCGATACGTTTAAATAAAATTGTTAACGGACTAGTCAAAAGTTAAAATGTAAATATGTTTATTTATTTACATTATCATTGTTTCCGCTCGTAATTTGTTTTAGTCTCCTGAAATATAATTTGTGAGTGTGCTATTTTCTGACAGAGAGCTTAAGTCGATAGATAGAAAACTGGTTTAAAAAGTGACCCCTTTATTTTCTTGGTCATAACTTTGAATTTCTTATAACACAGTGAAGACATTTTGTATGACACTTTATTAGTGTATGCGGGACATTTTCTCTTTCCAATGAATTTTTTTTTCAGTGAGAACTGCATGGTAATTTAAATTTTCGTAATTCTTCAAAGTTATCCCTTGAGTTTTTTACGTGATTTGGTTATAATGGAAGGTGAGGGTCCAAATTTTGTTCACGCTGATCGACCAAACCGTTCGAAGGTTAAAAAAAAAAAAAAAAAAAAAAAAAAAGTAAAACTTGCATAAATATAAACTAGGACCCCTTACAAAATCCTTACGAAGGGAATTATAGTTACTCCCGGCCTTGCAGAAGAAATTTCTTTGATAAGGTCGTGATCGCTTAAAAAAGAGGAATTTTGATAAGTTATAGTAGAGCTCCGGTGGGGATGACATATTGTGAAATAAAATTTTCATTAAATAAAATCCAGTAGGGGAGAGTGGGGATGAATGGGACAATAGCAAAATTTTTATGTTTTGCTAGCACCAGAAACTTGACAATTTTTCTGATATGGCAATACTGAGGTCATTCATCAAGTGTAGTTTCAGAATTGTGCTGTCTATTGAAGGGCAGAAAAAAATTAAAGTGTATTTTTCTGCTGGCCAGAGTAAGTTTTAATTGATTCAATTAGATAGTAGTTAAAAATTAACTATTTGCTTAAAGTTAATATAACTCATATATGCTGAAAAAGCATAATCTTTTATTGTGTTTATGATATTCAAGAAGAATATTGACAATTGTACCTTAGGCTTATTTCATGTTTTTTATGTTCATGTGGTGGTGGGGATGAATGGGACATTCCCCACTATGTGCTAAATTAAAATTGTACACAAGAATTATATTAAAACAAACCGTAAATATATTTTCAATATTTCTATAACCTGTAGTTCTATAGTTATAACATGGAATTATAAAAGTAGAATGGATTTAGAGAAAATTATATTGAAATTAATTGTTCTGAGTTTTGTTTATAATAATTATTATTAAAAAAATTATAAGTTAGAATATTCAATGCAACTGAAATCAATAATATCAATAATTAAAAAAATAAATAAATAAACTAATAATAATTGGATTAAAATCACAATTTCAATCAAGCTAATTAAATAAATCCTGGTGATTATTAATGTAATACAGAACAGAATGCTTATTTTTCCCGATCAGTCGGGAACAAAAAATTATCTGGATAATTTGTACTCTATTATAATGATTTATATCTTTCTAGTGTCTTATTTATTTTTAGATTAGATCTTATTAGATTAAATTACCAAAGCCTAGAACACTAGGAACTGTGCGAACCAAAGGACTTTTGCCTTTTGATGATAATTTGAGTCAATATATCAGCTTATGTTAATTTCAATAACTTCATAGTGTGTAATAAAATCACATAAACCAATTTAACTTTAAAAATTTATTTACTTTCCATTTTGCTTTCTTTCCTTTGTTAACTCCAGTCCTGTCCCATTCATCCCCATAGGTGGGGATGAATGGGACAGTACACATGCAGGTAAAAAAATTTATTATTAATTAAAAATGATAACTTTTTATTAAAGTTAGTATGCTTATATGTAACTGGTTACTGAAGTGTACTTATGAGGAATGTTATAAAATTCTGAATTACATATGGTGAACGTTATTAATAAAAAGATGAAAAACGTCTCATTCATCCCCACTCTCCCCTACAATAATGAATAGAAGATAGTCTTTCCATACTGAATTTATTATTTGAAGAATTTGATGAGGATGTAGTTTGGTATCATGGAGAGTCTATCTAGTAGATGTTATCACTGCGAAAGATACATCTTGTAAAGTTCAAGGATTCTCTATTATATTCTAGTCCGGGATTAGATTAGCATCTCGCCAAATTGACATGTGGCATGCCAACTAAAATGGTTAACATGTGGTTTACAATATAGGAAAATCGACTGACCAAGCTAATATATAGAAATTACATTTGTGGTAAAATAGCCTTAGTGCGATTATTGTAATTAATGTTAAGCAGGATGGCCGATTTTATGCCAATAAAAATACATTGCATTTTCATACAAGAACAAGAATTTGTAATAAACTAAAATGTGTGCTTTGCCGATACAGTTGCAGCGATAAAATGAAGTGTATTTATCTAATCAATGAAGAACTTGTTGACCCAATTCACAAGTTGTTGAAAACAACTGCAAAAGAAATTCTGATTTAATTATATTTGCAAAAAATGGGTCTTTAGAAAGATTATTCAGTGAATAAATTTTATCGGTATTAATTTTCATGATATACATTGAAACTGCTAAACAAGGAATTCTTATTTAAATGAAGGCGTAACTTTGGGCAAATATTATTGACAAAATTTAATTTATTAATATTACTAATGTACATTTTTCTAAGGATTAAATATAGGATATATCAATGACATAAACCACGACTCCCCAGTTAGACAATCACCTTAACACACATAGTAATATGAAAAATATACAGAGAGTATTTCTTAAGAACAGTGAAAGTAAAAATGTATTTTTTTAATACTATAACCGTGTGACCTTATTTCTGGTGGGGAAAGAAATGAATGCGAGTACTTCCCACCTGTTACTCATAAGGAAAATAGAGAGAGGGAATGCCACCTTTTTTATGAAAGAGGGTAAAAAAAGAATTGTTACATTATCAAATAGAAAATTTTTGAACATCTGTCATTTTCAAATAAAACAAAATGGGATACCATTATTTATTTATTTATTTAGATTTAAAAATTCCTACGAATTTATTAATTTTTAGCATGTCTACCTGACGCTGCACGGGTTCATTAGCGCTTAAAAATCTTTCAAATTAATAAATAAATAAATAAAGCATGAGATAGAATTAAGATTAAATTAAAATAAAAAATCTTTTAGCTTTATAATATTGCAAACATTATTTATTTATAAGATCGTTGATTTTTAATATCAAAATTCTTTAAACGTTGAAATAGAGAGAGGAATTTAATAGAATGAAGATAAAGCAGTTGTGATATCGAAAATCACATATTCTAAATTAAATTTTGAAATCAAATATATAATTTAGAATATGTGATTTTCGATATCACATATTTATGGTTAAAGCCTAATCCTCAGTCTTTAGCCGATACAAAGTACATAATTTCTATTTAAAGAGCGGATGCATGTGTTCTATGTTCAAAAGTGACACATCAGGAAATATTTTATTCTATTTTACTTTACTGAGACAAAAAGATGTGCCCTTCACAGAACATTATGCGAGTGAAACCACATCTATTACTTTTATTTTTATTTATTGAAAGAAACAGAGAGAGAATGGCTTTGATCCTTTGCAAGAAGAGAAACCGCAAATTTCAGATCACTTTTTATAAAGATAGAAAAATTAATTGGAAGAGAATTAAATTTTGAAATCAAATATATAAGATTTTCGATATCACAACAGTAAAATAATCACTACATATACTTTCTCAATAAAATCCTAATTGTAACAATTTCAACTCATTGTGAGAACCTAAGCGGAAAAAATTGTAAATAAGCAATTACTAACTTAATAAAATGTTTGCGCGGCCGTTTTCTTTTCTTTTTGACACATAAAGAAATATATTTACTTTTTTTTTTTTTTCAACAAAATTTTTAAAATAATTTTAGAAGTTAAAATGGAGTTTTTTATTTAATATATTTTTAACCAATTAACCAATAAAGGAAAAAAAAAAATCTGTGAAGAACTATCTCTTCTAAGAAAAAAATGTAAGTTTCTTTTATATATATATATATATATATATATATATATATATATATATATACATATATACGTACACATATACTACACACACACACACACACACACACACACACACATATATATATATACATTAATAATTTTTAAACATACATATATATATGTGTGTGTGTGTGTGTAATAATAATTTTTAAATATATACATATGTATGTATGCATGTATATACTTTATTTATTTGTTTCATTGTAAATAAAAATACTAATTTTATCACTCAAGGACTTTAATTTTACTTTAAATTAACATTAATTACGGCATAGTTATTTATTACAAAAATACATATAATTTTAGAGATGTCTGAATCTAAAGTGATTTCAGAATTACGAAAAATTTTAGAAACTTATCATAAAATGCATATAGTTTGAGAAACTTTTAAATATAAGATGAAAATAATAACTTAAAGATGAAAATCTTGACTCTTATTTAATCAACAGATGCCGCTACTGTCTTGTATTGTATTGAGTGGCGTATAGATGAGTTAAATTGTTTATTCTTTCTCAAAAATCAAATAACATACGTGCAATTTTCCCTTTCTTTATAATATTTACATTTTAGATTTTAATTTCTTCTTTGAATATATTCTTTTATCAAAAAAATTAATTGTTAGTAATTGCTATTAATTATTTACTTTTCCTTTTAGAATTTAATTGCATGTATTTATTAACAAATGTTGTTCATTGCAAAATACGTTGTTAAAATCTATTTGTATTTAAAAAATGTACTTATATTGTAAATTTTACATTAATTTATTATTAAACACTAATTAAATATATTATTTTATTTATTAAAATTTGTCATAGTTAGCGTCACACGCACAGTATATAATCATATAATTTATAATTCTCAATATCTGCAATAGCTGATGCTGTTCTCAAATTATATAAGTAGTTATAAACTCATATTCGTTTTATATTGGAAATTTTCAAACTTTTGTAAATTTAATTACGTTTAAATATTACGTTTTTTTAATATTATTTTCAATAACACATGTTCATTAATAGAAGAATTCTCATATTTTCCTTAATTTTTAAATTATGAAATTAATAATAAATTATTATTTCTTTTAAGAAATTAGATATTTTTAATATCGTGAATTTTCTTTTAAAATTATAGTTTATTAAAAAACAAGTTATATCAAATTTATTATTCATATTACATTTCTGTCCATCACCAAGTTTAAATTTTAATTTCACACAATTTTAATATCTTAAAAATTACTTAAATAAAATTTTATTACTTAATAAAATTTTTATTTTTATTTACTATTTTTTATTCATCCACAAATGTAACACAAAAATAAAATAAAAATAAAATAAAATAAAATGAATAAAAATAAATAAATCAAAAGCCCAATTTTTCATAAATCTTATTGTAATTCATTATTTATTGTCTTCAACGTTTATGATAATTATTGTATATGTTAATTGACTTTCCAAACGTTTATTTGATAACACAAAAGTAAAATAATCATCTTAATAATAAAAGCTCAAATTTCAACAAACTGGTGTCATTTCTAAAACAATTTATTTAAGTATAGAAAATACATTTTAAAAATTTCCAAAAAGTGAAAGAAAAGTTATTCTTGTATGTATATATATATATATATATATATATTTTGGGGGGGGGGGGGTTAGAAAAAATAATAATTAATTTTTTTGTCGATAGAGGTCGCTGTATGGGAGCAAATTACACATATCCGTAAAACTATTTTTATTTGGATGAAAATGTTTGCATACATATAAATTCTATTCTATGTGTCCGTCATCATCACAAATAACAGTTTGCAAACGAGTTGCAACACCACTATCTATGCAGCTTCAGTCGGCGGAGGAAAAACACAATCACCAGTAAAAGTCAGCATTGTTATTAAAACTTCATTCATGCAAATATAAGGAACTAGCAGGCAACGCCCGCTTCGCTGGTCCCTATTTTTAAATGAATCGCTATAATTACTGAATTCTCAAAATTGCATTAATTTTTATCACGTGAAAAAAAAACAGAAAAAAAAAAAAAAAAAAAATCTTATTAGGAAAAATGTCGCACCGGCTTCTTACTGCCTTCGGAAAAAATTCCCAAAAGGCTCTAACTCTTATTTCTATTATTTTCCCCCTTCGCCCCCCCCTCCCGTCTATCCTAATAATTTTAAAAATTCGAAAATATCCGCAATCGATTTGTAGGTATCGAAAACCTCTATATACCAATTTTAAATGCTCTAACTCTATTCTATTTTTTTGCCCCTCCGCCCCCCCCCCCTTCCGGCCCTCCTAATAACTTTACACTTTCGAAAATATCCCCATTCGACTTGCAGGCCTTTAAAACCTATCCGTACCAAGTTTGAACGGCCTAACTGTATTTCTATTTGTTTTTGCCCATAGCCTCCCCCCAATACTGCCCCCCCTTCCCACCCCTTCTAATAATTTTACAAATTCGAAAATATCTGCAATCGATTTGTAAGTATCGAAAACCTCTATATACCAATTTTGAACGATCTGACACTATTTTTATTTTTTTGCCCCCCCCCCCCCCCAAAAAAAAAAAAAAAAAAAAAAAAATCGGAAAATTCAAAAAATGAGTTCTTGGAAATATTTTCAAGAAGACGTTTGGCGTTTTTTTTTTTACATCTTTGAGCTATTACTTTTACTCGAAAATCCGTATTTTTCTAAATTTGCCTCCGAAAATCCTTTATACCCCCTTCTCCCGTTAAAAATCCAAAATTAAAAAATCGCAGGAAATAATTTTTTCGTATTCAAGTCTAGTCTCCCCATCTGCAATTTCTGCACTGTGAAGTAATTTGGAGCCGAGTTATACTTATAAATGTGTTTTTGCCTTATGCGCCTCCGAAAATCATTTATACCCCCTTCCCCCCTTAAAAATCCAAAATTCCAAAATCGCAGAAATGATTTTTTTGTTTTCAAGTCTAGTCTCACCCTCTGCAATTTTTTCACCGTGAAGCAATTCGGAGCCGAGTTGTGCTTATAAAGGTGGTTTTTGCCTTCTGCACCTTCGAAAATCATTTTTAGCCCCTCTCCCCCCTTAAAAATCCAAAATTCCAAAATCGCAGAAATTGATTTTTTTGTATTCAAGTCTAGACTCCCAATCTGCAATATCTATCTCGTGAAGCAATTTGAAGCCGAGTTATGCTTATAAAGGTGTTTTTGCCTTCTGCACCTCCGAAAATCATTTTCACCCCTTCCCCCCTTAAAAATCAAAAATTCCAAAATCGCAGAAAATAATTTTTTCGTATTCAATTCTAGTCTCCCCATCTGCAATTTCTTCACTGTGAAGTAATTTGGTGCCGAGTTATACTTATAAATGTGATTTTGCCTTATGCGCCCCCGAAAATCTCATTTTTACCCCCTACCCCCCTTAAAAATCCAAAATTCCAAAATCGCGGAAAATGATTTTTTTGTATTCAAGTCTAGTCTCCCCATCTGCAATTTCTTCACCGTGAAGCAATTTGGAGCCGAGTTATGCTTATAAAGGTGGTTTTTGCCTTCTGCCCCCCCGGGGGGGAACGGGGGGGGGTATTTCGCAAAATCCCGTCTTAGTGAGCGTCAGGGTCCTAAAATCAACCTGCTCACCAAAAATTGTGACTCTATCTCCCATAGGATCGCCACAACCGTGTTGAGTCAGTGAATCAGTCAGTGAATCAGTCAGTTTACTCTTTTATACATGTATATAGATAAGTTGTGGTAATCGTAAAAGAAAAGAAAAAATGAAAGAATGAATATTAATACTAGTAGTAATAATAATAGTAATGAATAGTGTCACAATTACAATCATGCATTGAAAAAAGGATTTACTTGTGATTTGAAATAATAATAATAATAATAAGTCTAAGTGATAATTTAACAGAATGCATGTAATTAATTCTACGTAAGGACCATAAATTGGCGATTGGCCGGTTCTCTTTCTCAGCCAATGCTATTAAAAAAGAAAAAAAATCAAAATCAAAACATTTAGTTAAATTAGAGGAAAACATAAAAAAGTAGTTAAAACGACTGTAATACATAATAAAAAATATTAATATTATTAAAAATAATATAAATAGTAATAAGTTCAAACGAAAAAAAAAATACTTTTTTTTGTTATCGGGATAGGATTCAGGTATAGTTGAAACAAGAGCAAAAAATTATGCAGTACACGTTGATTATTACACTTTAAAACTGTACATACTCGTTGTATCGTAATAACCTTCATTGTTCTTTACCTAAGTTATCACACAACAGACAGAGGGACAGAAAAGAAGGAATATAGACTAATTGAATTTACAATCACTCTTAAACGTTGTTGGAAAGTGTTAAAAATACTTAACACAAATGGAAATGCAGACTTTAATGTATCTGAATATTTTAGCGTAGTCCTGTTAATCTAAATGCTAAACGTATCATACTCTATACAAAGTATTATTCCAGCACATCAAAAATAAATGTTTTTTTTTTTTTTTTTTTTTTTTAATTTTTGTAGTAGAAAGTTATTTAAATGTGATTTATAAAAATGTCTGTTCTAAAACGCAATGTGTTGGCTTTTTTTTTTTTTTTTTTCTTTCTTTTTTTGAGGGGTGTCCCTGTAAAAAAACCAATTGTACAGGACCTATTAATGCCATTTTAAATATTGAATATTCTGTAGTGAACTTGAATTGCATATATATATATATTAATTTTGAAAATATTTACGGACACTGCAGTTAGGCAGTTGGATAGACAGACATATGCACAGTCGCAGACAGATACCCTAATTCAAATCATATTTACACTTAAAAAATGTTAGAAAATGTTTAATGTAAACGAAAATGTAATTCAAGCAAATTTTCAATAATAGCCCTTAATGTAACTGAATATTTTTGTGTGGGCCTGTAAATCTTAATGACAATCATACTATATTCTACAAAAAACATTCTTTTGTGCATATGAATAACATATTTCAATTTCTTAAAATTTGTGCGAAGTTATTAAATAATGTTTTTAGAAATACCTCTCACAGAACACAATATGCTCTGGAAGATTTTTGAGTGTCACTGTAAACAATCCATCAGTGATATTTACTCCATTTTCTATAGAAAACATTCGATAGTAAATTTGAATAACACATTTCAATTTCATTAAGATTCATGTAAAGTAAAGTTATTAAAGTATGGTTTATAAAAATGAATAACATATTTCCATTTCATAAAATTTGTGCGAAGTTATTAAAATATTGTATTTAGAAATACCTCTCATAGAACGTAACGCTTTAGAATATTTTCGCGTGTCCCTGTACACAAACCAGCAGTGGTATTTACTCCATTTTATTGTATAGGGAACATTTGATAGTAAACTTGAATAATGAATATCAGCTTCAAAAAATTCCATGGATATTTACGGGAGTTAGAGCGCGAACTAAAAGACAGACAGACAAACCGAAGATATTAACATTTTCCTACCGTGTTGGAAAGAGTTAAAAATTAATAAATTTCGGGTATTTAGGTATTATTTCTTCCATCAATAAACTAGCGGTCATTTTGATGAATTTTCACTAAAGTTAATTTTTATAAATAATTAAATTCAAATTGCATTTCATAACTCGAATTCCATTATTTTGATTATTAAAAAAAAAAGTTATTTTTTAAATAATTCATTTTAACACTTTCGAACAAAAATGAAAAGTGTTTATGAATTTGGTTTTTCTGATTGTGTGTCCGTCTACTTTAACTCCTGTAAATAATTATGAATTTTACTAAAATTGATATATGATATTCAAACTCACTATAGGATTTTCCCTACTGAAAATGGGGCATATACCACCTCTGGTTTGTCTACATGTACAGTCGAAATAATTCCAAACCATTGCGTTCTATGAGAGGTACTTCTATAAATCGTATTTTAATGCATTTATTTTACACAAAATTATAGTGAAATTGATATTAACAAAATACAGGGTGATTATAAAAAAAGTTACGATTTCAAAACGCTATAATTTTAAAACTACCCATCAGAGCGATTTGATATTTTACCAGAGCAGTCGTTAGGCAATGAAATTTTGTTTGGCAAAAGAAAATTTAGTTGGCCCCTGACACAAACTGGTGCTGATTAGATTTGGGAAACAATTGCTCAACATTTGGCGTTGTGATCGTATTTTTTCTAAATTTTCAACATGGCAGTATAAGACAAAATTTCGTATAGATGTACATAATGAGAGTTATTCTTAACCTGTGATTGTAAAATTAATATGAATTATTGATAATAGTAGTAGTTAATGATGAAAAAATTTTTGTGCATGTGGGTCATCGCTTCCCCCCCCCCTCCGGGGGGGGTGTGTGTACATTTTCAAGATGGGTATCTTTCGAAAGGTTCCATCAATACCTTTAAAACGAATGGTTGAACTATAAATATGTGATAATTTAAAACAAAGTTATCGATTTTTTTAAACTTTTAACAAAAAAAAACTTTGAAAAAAAAAATCTTTTTTTTTTTTTTTTTTATTATTAATATTGTTAATGAGTGAATTTGTATAGGAAAATATATAAGAAAGTCTTGTGGTGGCCACAACATACTAATTTGTTCTTGTTTTCTTTTTCATTATTGGCTCTACATCACGATATTTGGCTGCTGTTTTTGATTTGGCGAATACGCCACAGATTTGAAAATAAATTTATTTGATAATATCACCCACTAGGCGGGCGAAGACCGTTTAGCCAATAATAATACACAATTTAAAGAAAACAAGAAAGAAAAATCATGCAGTACGCATCGATTAGAAACACTTTCCAACTGTACACAATTGTTGTATCGAATAACTATTAATGTTCTTTGCCTACGTTATCGAACAACAAACAGAAGGACTGAAAAACATACAGATAGAATAATTGATTTTAAATTTACTCTTAGGCATTTTGGAAAGTGTTGAAAAGGCTTAACGCAAAAGAAAATGCAGCCGTTAGGTTATAATTACAGCTTTTAAACTCCCTGACTATTTTACTGTAGCCCTGTAAATCTGAAAGTTAATCATATCATATTCTATACAAAATAATATTTTAGAACATTAATAATAGATGTCAATGTTCTTAAGATTTTTGTAGTAGAAAGTTTTTTAAATATTACTTTTAAAAAATTCTGTCCTAAAACGTAATACATTGTTTTTTTTTTTTTTTTTTTTTTTGTCGTTGTCCCTGTAAAGAAACTAGTTGTACAGGACCTATTAATGACATTTTAAATAGGGAATATTCCATAGGGAACTTGAGTGTATCATTTTTAAAAAATTCTCAAAATATTCACGGATGATAGGAGCCGGATACAAACATATAGAAAGGTAGACAATCGGACAGACGGATGCACAAATTGAAATCATATTCCCACTAAAATTATAAGAAAGTGTTAAAACGCTCATGTAAACAAAAGTGCAATTACCGCAAATTTTTATTAATACCTCCTAAGGTAACTGATTGTTTTTGTGTGGCCCTGTAAATCTAATGCTAGACATACTATATTACATTAAAGGCACACTATTTTGTGCATACGAATAATATATTTCAATTGCATTAAGCTTTGTGGAAAATAAAATTATTAAAATTTAGTTATAAAAATAACTCCCATACAACACAATGCTTTGGAGTACTTTCAAGTGACCCTGTACACAAACCAGTTAGAAATGTACTCTATTTTACATAGGAAACATCCGATAGGGAATTTAATAACATATTAAAATTTCTTTAAAGTTTCTATACATTAAAGGTATTAAAATATGATTTATAGAAACTTCTTTCATAGAACACAATACTTTCGAATACTTTTGGGTGTCCCTGTACACAAACCAGAAGAGGTATCCATTCCATTTTCAATAGGGAACATCTGATAGTGAACTTCTATAAAATATATCGGTTTAAAGCAATTCCATAAATATTTACGCGAATTAGAGCGCAGAAAAACAGACAGAGAGACAGACAGACGGACAGAAGAACAGACAGACATATACACAAATTGAAATTATATTCACACTAAAAAAATGATAGAAAGTGTCAAAAACGCTTAATGTAAACGATAGTAAAATTCTAGCAATTTTCTATTAATAGCTCTGAATATAACTGAATATTTTTGTGTCCCCCTGTAAATCTAACAGTAACCATGCTATATTCTATGCAAAGCATTCTTTGGGCATATAAATAACGTATTTCAATTTCCTAAAACTTCGTGGAAAGTAAAAAGTTATTAAAATTTGATTTATAGAAATATCTCACAAAGAACGCAATGCTTTGGAGTACTTTTGAGCGCCCTGTACATAAACTAGTGGTGGCAGGAAAACTATTTTATATAGGAAACATCCAATAGTGAACTTGAATAACATACTTCAATTTCATGAAGATACTGTACAGTAAAGGTATGAAAATATGGTTTATAGAAATACTCTCATAGAACACAATTCTTTGAAATACTTTCGGGTGTCCCTGTACACAAACCGGTAGAGGTGTAAACTCCATTTTCAATAAGAAACATTCGATAGTGAACTTGAATAACATATATCAGTTTCAAAAAATTCCATAAATATTTACGGGAGTTAGAGCGCGGGCAGACAGACAGATGGACAGATACACAAATTGATATCATATTCACAATTTAAAAAAATGCTTGGAAGTGTTAAAAACGCTTAATGTAAACGAAAGTAGAATTCTAGCAAACTTTTAATAATAGCTCTTAATATAACATTACATTTTTGTGTCACCCTGTAAATCTAATGCAAATCATGCTATATTCTACGTAAAGCATTCTTTTGTGCATATAAATAACATATTTCAATATCCTAAATCTTCGTGGAGAGTAAAGTTATTAAAATTTATTTATAGAAATATCTCTCATAGAACGCAATGCTTCAGAACACTTTTGAGTGTCCTTATATATAAAACAGAGTTGGTATTTAATCCATTTTATACAGAAAAAATCCAACAGTGAACTTGAATAACATATTTCAATTTCATTAAGATATGTGTACAGTAAAGGTATGAAAATATGATTTATAGAAATACCTCTCATAGAACACAATGCTTTGAAATACTTTCGGGTGCCCCTGTACACAAACCATTAGAGGTATAAACTCCATTTTGAACAGGGAACATCCGATAGTGAACTTCAATAACATATATCAGTTTAAAGAAATTCCACAAATATTTATGGGAATTAGAGCGCAGAGAGACAGACAGACGGACAGACAGACAGACAAACCGAAGTCATTAACACTTTTCAACCTTGTTGGGAAGTGTTAAAAATGTTAGGCTGGGTTAAAAACGCTTAATATAAACGAAAGTGCACTTTTAGCAAATATTTATTAATCGCTCTTTATATAACTGAATACTTTTGTGTCACCCTGTAAATCTAATGCTAATCATACCATAATCTATGCAAAGCATTTTCTTTTGTGCTTATAAATAATACATTTCAATTTCATAAAACTTCGTGCAAAGTACTGTTATTAAAATTTAGTTTATAGAAATATCTCTCATAAAACGCAATGCTTTGCAATACTTTTGTGTGCCCCTGTAGTGGTGGTATTTGCTCCATTTTATGCAGGAAACATCCGATAGTGAACTTGAATAACATATTTCACTTTCATTAAGATTTGTGTGCAGTAAGAGTATGGAAATATGGTTTATAGCCTCTCATAGAACACAATGCTTTCGTAATACTTTTGTGTGTCCCTGTACATAAATCAGTGGTGGTATTTATTCCATTTTATACAGGAAACATCCGATAGTGAACCTGAATGACATATTTCAATTTCATTGTGTACAGTAAGGGTATGGAAATATGGTTTATAAAAATACCTCTCATAGAACACAATGCTTTGAAATATTTTAGGGGGTACCTGTACACAAACCAGTAGAGGTATAAACTCCATTTTCAACAGGGAACATCCGATAGTGAACTTGTATATCATATTTCAATTTCATTAAGATTTTTGTACAGTAAGGGTATGAAAATATGGTTTATAGAAATTCCTCTCATAGAACACAATGCTTTGAAATATTTTCGGGGGTCCCTGTACACAATCCAGTAGAGGTATAAACTCCATTTTCAACAGGAAACATCCGATAGTGAACTGGTACATCATATTTCAATTTCATTAAGATTTTTGTAGAGTAAGCGTGCGAAAATATGGTTTATAGAAATTCCTCTCATAGAACACAATGCTTTGAAATATTTTCGGGGGTCCCTGTACACAAACCAGTAGAGGTATAAACTCCATTTTCAATAGGGAACATCCGATAGTGAACTTGAATAACATATATCAGTTTCAAGAAATTCCATTAATATTTACGGGAGTTAGAGCGTGGACAGACAGACAGACAAACCCAATGCATAAACACTTTTCAACCTTGTTGGAAAGTGTTAATAAAATTACATTTCTATAGTTTGAAGTCAATGCAACTATACAACGTACACTGGGGTGGGATGGGGTAAAATTAATTCTGAAACATTTTGTGTCACTTGGTTTAGTTTTTTGCGTTTAAAAATAATAAAAAAGATTATATTGGTGCAAAAATAATTAAAACAATCCACTTTAAGCAAGAATGTTAAATTGCTAGGTGATGATGAATTAATTTCTAGTTATATATACAGTGATATATTTTTCTTATTTTTGTAAAGAAAAAAAAATCCATTAATATCATTTTGATTTAAAATACGTATTCACTTTATAGAAACAAACAAACAAAAATAATAATTATTATTATTATTAATACTTTCCAACAAGGTTGAAAAGTGTTTATGACTTCGGTTTGTCTGTCTGTCTGTCTGTCTGTCTGTCCGCGCTCTAACTCCCGTAAATATTTATGGAATTTCCTGAAACTGATATATGTTATTCAAGTTCAATATCGGACGGTCCCTATTAAAAATGGAGTTTATACCTCTACTGGTTTGTGTTTAGGGACACCCGAAAGTATTACAAAGCATTGTGTTCTATGAGAAGTATTTCTATAAACAATATTTTCATACCTTTACTGTAGATACATCTTAATGAAATTGAAATATGTTATTCAAGTTCACTACCGGATGTTCCCTATTGAAAATGGAGTTTATAACTCTACTGGTTTATGTACAGGGACACCCAAAAGTAATTCAAAGCATTGTGTTCTATGAGAGATATTTCTATAAACCATATTTTCATATCTTTACTGTAGACATATCTTAATGAAATATAAATATGTTATTCACGTTCACTATCGGATGTTCCCTATTGAAAATGCACTTTATACCTCTACTGGTTTGTGTACAGGGACACCCGAAAGTATTTCAAAGCATTGTGTTCTATGAGGGGTATTTCTATAAATCATATTTTAATGCCTCCACTGTAGACATATTTTAATGAAATTGAAATATGTTATTCAAGTTCACTATTGGATGTTTCCTGTATAAAATGGAGAAAATACCTCCATCGGGTTATATACAGGGACACTCAAAATATTCCAAAGCATTGCGTTCTATGAGAGATATTTCTATAAATCAAATTTAAATAACTTTAGTTTCCACGAAGTTTTAGGAAATTGAAATATGTTATTTATATGCATAAAAGAATGCTTTGCATAGAATATAGCATGATTAGCATTATGTTTACAGGGTGGCACAAAAATATCCAGTTATTTTAAGAGCTATTAATAAAAAATTCCTAGAATTGTACTTTCGTTTACGTTAAGCGTTTTTAACACTTTCTAACATTTTTTACACTTTCCAACAAGGTTGAAAATTGTTTATGACTTCGGTTTGTCTGTCTGTCTGTCTGCCTGTCTGTCCGTCTGTCTGTCCGCGCTCTATCTCCCGTAAATATTTATGGAATTTCTTGAAACTGATATATGTTATTCAAGTTCACTATCGGACGTTCCCTATCGAAAATGGAGTTTATACCTCTTCTTGTTTGTGTACAGGGACACCCGAAAGTATTTCAAAGCATTGTGTTCTATGAGAGGTATTTCTATAAACCATATTTTCATACCTTTACTGTAGACATATCGTAATGAAATTGAAATATGTTATTCAAGTTCTCTATCGGATGTTCCCTATTGAAAATGGAGTTTATACCTCTACTAGTTTGTGTACAGGGACACCCGAAAGTATTTCAAAGCATCGTGTTCTACGAGAGATATTTCTATAAACCATTTTTTCATACCTTTACTGTAGACATATCTGAATGAAATTGAAATATGTTATTCAAGTTCACTATTGGATGTTTCCTGTTTAAAATGGAGGAGATACCACCATCCGTTTATGTACAGGGACACTCAAAAGTATTCCAAAGCATTGCGTTCTATGAGCGATATTTCTATAAATCAAATTTTAATAACTTTACCTTCCACGAAGTTTTAGGAAATTGAAATATGTTAGTTATATGCACAAAAGAATGCTTTGCACAGAATATAGCATGATTAGCTTTAGAGTTACAGGGTAGCACAAAAATATCCAGTTACATTAAGAGCTATTAATAAAAAATTGCTAGAATTGTACTTTCGTTTACGTTAAGCGTTTTTAACACTTTCTAACATTTTTAAGTGTGAATATATAATTTCAGTGTTCTATATCTGCCTGTCCGTCTGTCTGTCTGCCTCTCTGTGTGTCCGAGCTCTAACTCCCGTAAATATTTATGGAATTTCTTGAAACTGATGTATGTTATTCAAGTTCACTATTGGATGTTCCCTATTGAAAATTGAGTTTATACCTCTACTGGTTTGTGTACAGGGACACCCGAAAGTATTTCAAAGCATTATTTTCTATGATAGGTATTTCTATAAACCATATTTTCATACCTTTACTGTAGACATATCTCAATTAAATTTAAATATGTTATTCAAGTTCACTATTGAATGTTTCCTGTATAAAATGGAGAAAATACCACCACCGATTTATGTACAGGGACACTTAAAAGTATTCCAAAGCATTGCGTTCTATGAGAGATATTTCTTTAAATCAAATTTTAATAACTTTACTTTCCACGAAGTTTTAGGAAATTGAAATATGTTATTTATATACAGAAAAAAATGCTTTGCACAGGATATAGCCTGATTAGCATTAGATTTACAGGGAGACACAAAAACACCCATTTATTTTAAGAGCTAATAATAAAAAAATTGTTAGAATTGTATTTTCATTTACATTAAGCGTTTTTAACACTTTATAACATTTTTAAGTGTGAATATGATTTCAGATTGTGTATCTGTCCATCTGTCTGTCTGTCTGTCTTCCCGCGCTCTAACATCTGTAAATATTTATGGAATTTCATGAAACTGATATATTTTATTGAAGTTCACTATCGGATGTTCCATATTGAAATTGGGGTGAATAATCTCTTCTGGTTTGTGTACAGGGACACCCAAAAGCATTCAAAAGCATTGTGTTCTATGAGTGTTTTTTTTTATAAATATTTTCCCTATAGAATGTTCCCCATTTAAAATGGCATTAATAGGTCCTGTATAACTAATTTGTGTAGAGAGACAACAACAAAAAAAAAAATGCCACTTCATTACGTTTTAGGACAGAATTTTTTGAAAGTTATATTAAAAAATCTTTCTACTGTAAAAATCATAAAAATACTGAAATGTATTTTTAATATTCTAAAATAATGTTTTGTATAGAATATGATATGATTAACTCTCTGATTTACAGGGCTACACTAAAATATTTAGAGAGATCAAAAGCTGCAATTATAACCTAATGCTGCATTTTCTTTTGCGTTAAGCTTTTTTAACTCTTTCCAAAATGCCTAAGAGTAATTTTTAAATCAATTAGTCTATCTGTATATTTTTCAGTCCTTCTGTCCTTGTGTGATAACGTAGGCAAAGTATATTAAATAAGATATTCGATACAACAATTACGTACAGTTGGAAAGTGTTACTAATCAATGCGCACTGCATGATTTTTCTTTCTTGTTATTATATTACTTTCATTGTTGTTTATTCGCAGGAATTGCGTTTAATCTGAAATTGATCTACTGTTTCCCAAGTGTTAATTTATCTTTCAAATTATTTAAATATTTATATATCAGATGAGATATGAAAAAGGAATAAGTGCAAATATCGACTTATTATTATTACTTATTATTATTATTCGAAAATGTTTAGACAAAATGGTTCTTAGGCCGTGGGCAGCGACCATCTTAGAGGGCGTAACTACGCTGAATAGGTGGTGCGGGTATATCGAAAAGAAAATATTATTTGAAAAGAAAATTAATTTATTGAAAGGAAAGCAGGACAAAAAATATTCTGACATAATAAAAGCTAAAATACACATTTACACTGATATAATAAGCTTATGTGTAAATTATATCAACATTGCACAAAGTGTTTATTGTGAGTAGTGAGCATATACGAAAATATTTAGAAATGGCGGTTTAAAAAGTAGTAATTTGGCAAAAATTATCTCCCACGAATTATGAAACACATTAGAATTTTAGTAAAAGTGAGAATGAAACAAAGAATGACTCTGTAAATATTCTTTTTAAACATTTTAAAAGAAATAAAATTAATTAAAATAATTCATAATGTATAAAACACTAAAATAGATGGATATAATTACAAACAAAACGAGAATGAACTTGTAAATGGCTTGAGAAAACTATAATAATCAAAACAACGACAACAATAAAAATAATAGTTTTTTTTTTTTTTTTTTTTTTTTTTTAAGGAAAATCATGCAGTTTCATAAATCATTGAAAACTTTCCCATAGCCACTTTTTAAGAAAATGCTCAAATCTATAGGAAATGGTTTTCGATTATTTTTATTATACTTCACGCTAGCATGGTAATGAAGCTTCATTTGTTACCAAATTAACAGCAAATGTTGCCAAAGCCACACATACGAACTTTAAATTTTATCCCTTAAAGTACTTTTATAAACCATTTTTTCAATTCTATTTTTTATTTGTATTAAAAGAAATAATGAAAGCAAATACCATTTTTTTATTATTATAATTGTAATAAATTGGTTACAAAAATCTTTAAAAAATTGAATTCAGTAAACTATTAACTGTAGCTTTTAATGTTTGTTTGGTAAATATAACTCAAAAGACGATTTAGAATATGCTTCTAACTTCAAGGCTTTGTACCAGCGCTACACTGAGAAAAAATTCTGTAACTGTCATCTAGAATCTAGATTGTGGCTCTATTAAAAATAGTTCCATGTCATCCTCATAAATCCTAGTTCCTTTTGAAAGCGAGTTCTAGAAACCCCTATCAGAATTCTAGAGCGTTTGCCTATATTATCGAGGTCAAACTTATTTAAAAATCTCTGCAAATAAATGTGAATACAAGAGGCGGGTTTTAGCAACTTATAATCTTGGTTTATAATCCAATTCTAGAATTCCAGGGAGAATTTCTCGCAATACAAAGGATTCAGAATATTCAGAATATTGTTTCACCATCTAGAAATGCATAGACTAGAAATTCTCGATCATTTCGTCTATTCAACTTATTAGTGTGCCTTATACGCATAACTCGGAAATCTATATTTCTAGTGTAAGGATTTAGAAACTGGCCACTTATTCGTTCTAGATGAAAGCGGTATATTTTTTTTCACCGTATACTTCGCGTCTGTTGTATTGCTTTTTCGTTGACAATTTTTATTGGTTCATACAGGGGATTGTGCATAATTATTTCGTTCCGAAATAATTTTTATGTGTTTGTGCTGCTTTCGAATGAAAGCATTTATATATGCAACACAAACAGATATAGTTATAGAATGCTGTGGCCATCACAGCACTTTTTTCTATATCATTTTACATAACAAAGTCACTTATCGGTTTAGATAAACAAATATTTGAACAACATAATTCCGCGTAATAAATATTTTACATATGCAGTTTGGTGCATTTTGACACAATAGATGCTGAGATATAGAAACCTGAAAAATTGCGGAAGACGAGTAACAGCAACATCATCTGTCGTTCGATATACCGGGTGTCTCCGTACGTCTGTAGACATTTTAAAAATTCATAAAAATTGAAATAATCGGTAGAATTGAACGTGGTTTACGAAAAAATTATTCTAGAAAAGGGTGATTTTTTTTTTTTTTTTTTTGGAGGGGGGGTGTAAAGAAAAAATAAATAAATTTTTTCGTCGATAGAGGGCTCTGCACGGATGAATAACGAGAAATATACAAATCAGAGTCCTACAATTTCCACGGTTTTATCATTAACACAGTTTATTTCATACTTTTTCTCCTACTTGCACATACATGAAGTTTTAACCATAGATATAGCAATAAGACATACATTGGTCATCGAACAGGGAAAAAGTCATGCCTTTTTATTCGGGGAAAGTTACTCTAATGGCTGTCTTTCCCCGAGTAAATTACACACAGGAATACACACGGATAATTTAGCAAATAATTTATGTAATAACGGTAAATGAAAAACTCCAGATACAGTTTCAAATTCATTTTTCTTTCTTTTATTTTTTACTATATCTATTAAATTAGTTAATATTTAAAGTTAAACTCTTTTTATATACTAAAACTAACGTTCTTTACCTGCGCCGCTGCTAACTATATTCAAAAGAATTTTGAAAATTCTATATTACTTACTAATATAAAATCTTAAAAAATATCAAATTTAAAAAAAAGTATTCCATTAAAAATTAAAACTGTATTTTAACTATAATAATAGCAAAGCAACTGATTATAAAAACTATATCTTTCATAATTTAGTCAAATATAATTTACTTATAATAACTTATCTATTTCTTTTCATATATTTATTAGAAAAATTAAAAGCTACACAATATTTCGACGTTTCGAAAATTCATCCACATTCTATTCTATTACTATTTCCGAGTAGTTTTATACTCTCTAATGGCTGATGCCAAAAAAATTTTTTGGCATCAAAAATCTTTGCTTGTTAACATGGGGATAATAGATCTATATGAATTACTATATCGATGGTTTTAACTGTGATGCTGACTTGATGTATAAAGCGTTATGGGTGAAGATGTTTTACCGCAGATAAGAACCGGCGACTGAAACTGCAGTTAACGGTGCTGTAACTCGTTTGCAAACTGTAATTTGTGGTGATGACGTACACATAGACCAGGCCTGTAAATATTTGCATGTAAATATAGTTATTTCACGGAAATGTGTGACTCGATCATTTACAGCGCCCTCTATCGACGAAAATTTTAACTATTATTTTTTTTTTCTTTACCAAACAAAATACCCCTTCACGAGAATAACTTTTTGCGCAAACCACGTTCAATTCTACCAATTTCTTCAATTTAGTTGAATTTTTAAAATGTCCAGAGACTTACGGAACACCCGGTACCTTCAAACTGAGTCAACATAAATTTTTTATAATGTCTACCTCCTATACAAAGTTTGAAGAATTTGTGTACCATAGAAGCTCAGTTTTTACCTTACCGTCAAAAATGTTAAACTACTACATAGCGGCACCATCTCTCTTCCTTTATGCACCCAAATTGAATCCATATAATCTTTTATAATACCAATCTCCCATACCAAGTTTGGTGTATTTATATATCATAGAAGCTGAGAATATTTTCTTCCTATAAACGGGGAAAACTGCGGCATAGCAATGCCATCTGTAAAAGTTGAGATACAGCCTTCAATTAAATGGGAGAACTTGCAATATAACAGCGCCACTTGTGAGGGGATATATTCCAAAAGGTAGCCAGCACTAACTAGAGTCAAGGTCCAACCATTAGAAACTTCCCAAGCAGCACCGAAACGTTCTCTGAACGTTCAAAAATTGTTCTGCAAACACGTTCTAAGAACGTTCACTCTGAACGTGTTATAGACGTCTATCTGTCCATCTTGAAGACGTACAATAGTACGGTTCAGAGAACGTTCAATGAACGTGTAACTATCACCATCGGTGTTATAGAAGCGTTCTGAGAACGTTCTATGTACACGGTCTCAGAACGTTCTAAACGTTTTTAGAACGTTTTCAAAACGTTATACACATTTTCAGAACGTTCTAGAAAACGTACTGTAAACGTTCTAAAATAGTGTAGAAACGTTCTGAAAACGTTCTATACACACGTTCTCACAACGTTATGTAAACAATTTTTGAACGTTCTTTGTACGTGCTAAAAATGTCTTGTATCATAAAATGGAAGAACTCGCAACAATTGTTCCGGGTCGAAAGAAGACACGACCCTTCGTCAGACGAACATAGTAGGCACGAGTGCTGAAAATACAAGAGCTACGTTGCAGTTTTTTTTGCAGCATTCGTGCCTACTTTGTTCGGTTGATGAAGGGTTATGTCTTTTCTCGACCCGGAACAATTGTTGCGAGTTCTTCCATTTTCTTCGAATTCTTGAATTTTATAGTGTCTATTCAAAGTTCTGCACTTGTTATTTTATTTACTTATTTTATTTTTCTTTTTTTCCTTCCTTTCCTTATTTATCTTTTCTTTCCTTTTTTCCTTTTTGTGTAGTGCATTGTAATATGGTATAAGAAACGATCAAGTATTTTGAATATTCTGGATAAATATTTGAATTCAAAAACAAATAAATAAATTCAAGATTTGGAATATTTTGAAAAAATTTAAGATATATGCCCCCTGCTAACTAATTATTATTCCCCCCTAGATTTTGCATCATTATAATTTAACAATAGAATATAACCATATTTTGATATTGATTTTAATAAGTTAAGCAAAAAAACTTAAATATATTTTTATGTCTAAATTTTGAAACTTACTGCAAATTTTAGCATTCAAACACAAAAATTTTTTATTAAATTTTAAATTATCAATGGAATCTCAGATTAATGCCCAGATATGTTACATATTCTATTTTTAAACTATAATAATGCAGAGTCAATGGAAAACAAAAAATAAAAATTAGTTAAAAGAAGTACCCAAGTGTACAAAATTAAAACAATGAACTGTTTCCTCGTTTTCTTTTTTTCCACATAATTCTTAAACAAATAAACACAGAAGTATAAAATTTGGATAGCATGTTTTTTAAAATACCATGAATCGAATTTTATATAACTTTAGCATAAGTAATAATTCTTAAACTAAAAATCAGTAAATTTTTCTCGAAAATAAACTTTGGAAAAATGAAAAATTTCAGCAATTTTAGAAAAGAAAACTTAATGAAAAATGGTCATGAAGGTGCATTACAGATAGGTTAAAGATGTACGTGCATCTATATTTTATTTGTAGATTAAAACCGAAAATTTTTTCTTGTAGTCATTTTTTTTTTTTTTCTTTCTTTATTTTTTCGCGTGTGAATATTTTTTTTTAATTTTACATAGAAACATGAAAATCGGATAAAACGTTCATTATTAAATTATTTATCGACGTTTTTATTATTCTAGTGATGGTCACAGTTTATACAAATTAGTAATTATTATTATTATTATTATTTTTTTTTTTTTTTTCAAAAATTCCATTATTAAAGTAAAAGAGAAATGAACACAGAAAGAAAAATCAGGATTTTGTTTTTAACATTTGAGGGCATGTGCGTGTTCACTTGTCTATAATGCATCATTAACACAATTTTTCATTAAGTTTTCTTTACTAAAATTGTTGAAATTTTTCATTCTTTCCAAAGCTTACTTTTGAGAAAAATTAATAATTATTACTTTAAAATTATTGCTTATGCTAAAGTTATGTAAAATTCGAATAATGGTATGATAAAGAACATGCCAGCCAAATTTTATGTCCATGTGTTTATTTGTTTAAAAGTTATGTACAAAAGAAGAAAATAGGAAAGCAGGTTTGTTCCTTTAATTTTGAACAGCGGTGTATTTTAAATACGTTAAATAAATAAATAAATATATATATATATATTTAAATAGATTCTGTGAAATTTCCTTAATATTTTCATATTTCAAATCATGCGTATGCAAAATTTATTTAAATTATTGATTTTGAGTTTATAAATTTTACATACACCATGCAGTGAAATATAACAGTATAAAATGTGGTAAAACTTTTTGAACAATAAATAAATAATTAATTAAAAGTTGTTTCTGCAAACAAAACAAATAATAAAATAATAATAATAAATAAAATAAAATAATTTAAAACATTTAGAAATATTAAGAATCACCTTCATATTGTTTGTCTATGTTTGTTTGTTTTTTTTCTTTTCTTTCTTTCATTTTTCTTCCCTTTGGATTTTGTGATTCATTTGTATGTACGTGTGCCTTTGTGTTATAAAATTTTACGTACATGTCTTCAAATATAATAACATACAGTATTTTCATTTTTTTTTTTTTTTAAACTATAATTAAAGAAAACTGAAAAGTTTTAAGATGCTCCTTACTGACTAATTATTATTTTTCCCTTTGATTTTGCATTAATATATTTTAACAATAGAACCTAACCATATTTGGGTAATTAATTTGCGAAATTCTTGTTAAGTTAAATATATATATATATATATATATATATATATATATATATATATATATATACAGTTGGTAACAAAAGTGTCCGAACACTAACGAAAATTCCTATGTAAATTAAGTACACTTCGTAAGGTTGTATTAAATAAATCCTTGTCGAATCCTATTCTTAGTCAGTGTAAGAACATGATTCGATAAAGATTTATTTAACAAAACCGTATGAAGTGTACTTTTTTTACATAGGAATTTTTGCTAGTGTTCGGACACTTTTGTTACCGACTGTATATGTTTAAATACTGAAACTTATTGCAAACTTTTGGCATTCAAACATAGAACTATTTTTAAAACTTTAACTTATCAATGAATTCACAAATTAATACCTAGATATGTTATATATTCTATTGATAAAGAGTAATAATGTACAAATGATGGGAGAAAATAAAAATATTTAAGAGAAGTATTAAAAAAAAATTAAAATTAGTTAATTAATCTATTTATTATCGATTTTGTGAAGATTTAATTTTAAAGTATTGATTTAGAGTTTATGAATTTTACTTACACATGCATTGAAATATAACAATATAAAATATGATAAAATTTCTTGAAAATCTTTTAAATATAATATAAATAAATTTTAAAATTTAAAATATTTTTAAAATTTTTAGAGAGCCGGCTGCTAACTATTTTTCCCTTGATTTTACAATACTACAGTCTAACAATAAAATCTAAACAAATATACTTAAATATATCTAACATTAAACTGTAATAATACAAAATCGAATGGGGGAAAAAATAATAATAATAAATAATTAAAAGGTAGTTAGCATGAAAAATTTAAAAAAATAATGTTTTCAAATTATTATTATTACTCTTTATTTATTTGTTTATTTTTTATGGTTTTTGAAAACTTTAATTTATTTAATTTTGTTAAATTTGAATGCAGATTTGGGCAAAACTATGGAAATCCTAGACTAGACATATGAAAATTGTGTAGAATAAACTTATCTGTAGATAGTGTATCCAAATGTCAGGAAGAAATCTTAAACTACACGCAATGAAAATAATGACAGAAAAAGTTACCGTTATCTATCTTGGACCTTGGAGTCCAAGTGCTTCCGTTGTCATAACTGGCAAACCCAATAAAAATTTCACAGTTTGGCGAATTTTTTCGTTTTTTTTTTTTTTTTTTTTTTAAGATTCAAGATTCAGCAAAATGTATATCACTTTTATATTATTAATTGAAAAGGAATTTAATTTAATTATATTTATTATTTTTGTGAGAAATACAAAACTCAAGATTTTTATTCAGATTTTTTTTTTTTTTTTTAATATTACGTGTTATTGCGTATCTATTTAATAATATTTTGCAAAATAATTGACGTTTATTATGAAGTAAAATATAAAAATTTGATCGCAACTAAAATAATCGCATGCCTGCTTATACGAATCAATTACAATAAATTACAGGAAATGTTAAACTAGTGTCTTGTGACTATCACACAATTTTTTTCTTTATTTTCTAATACAATTCACATAGTTTAGATCAAATCACACATTTTACACAGTAAAATTGAAAAACAAAATAAAAAATATATATATATATATATATAATAATAATATTAACTTTTTTTTTTTTTTTAAATATCGATAACTTTGTTTTACATTATCACAGATAATTGATTCAACCGTTCGTTTTAAAAGATATCAACGAGTAATTTTGAAAAAATATTATAAAAATTTACACACCCGAGGAGGGGGGAAGGATTGCTATTCTTCTTGTTAAAAGTCTTGTTCACCGTTAATATTTTTTAAAAAATCAGTTTGACAATGTTCAACTAAAGAAATCCCTATTGTGTGTATTTATAAGAAATTTTTTCCTTTATTGTAATATTAAAAATTTTGAAAAAAATAAATGACAGTGCGACCTGTTGAGCGTTATATGTGTAAAAAAAAAAGGGGGGGGGGTAATAATCACTAACTGATATCAAGGGGGAGCAAAATATAAGTTTTCAGGAAATTCTGTTCATTAGTTTTTGACCTAGAGATGACACAAAATTCTTATCACACATGTCCAAACACACAGACAAACTGGCATTTTCTAAGAAATATCAATTTTTTATTAGAACATCTTAAAAAGGGAAAAATCTATCGAAACGCGGGAGCCAAAAATATTTACGAATCAAACCTTTCTTCTTTTTATTATAGAAGAAAGTAATAAATAAATAAGGAAAACAAAATTTTTAGCTACTTTATTTATTTTTTTTTTTTTATTGTTTCAGCTTCTAAATTTACAATATCATAGATTATTTACAACGTATGATCACTTCACTGTTTATTATTATTATGTTTGTTACTTACATAAGAAAAAAGCACTAGATTTGTGAAAATGTTTAACTTCCGGTTTTCGATAAATATACACGTTTTGTGACTTCTGAGTATGATTTGGCTTTTTTTTTCACTTGAAAATGACTGTGAGTTCGTTAAAAAATAAAGAAATAAATAGAAATAAATAAATGTGGACGCGGTTTCTCAAGAAGCAATTGACGGAAAGTAACATAACATTTGAATGGACCAGGAAGTAAATTAGTGCTTATTAGCTTTTAAGATATTATTGTCCATTTTGTGGCGCTGATATAATGTGATCCCATATAAGGAAAGGTTGTATCAGAACTTGTATGATACATAAATGCACTAAAGTTATATATGAGATCAGCATTATGTAAATCTCTGCTGATTCAATTTGGGTGCATATCGGTCGACAGGTGCTTCTGCTATGCTGCAATTTAATCTTGTTAACGGGAAGGCAGTATATCAGTTTCTATGATATTTAAAAGCATCACATTTCGTTTGTGAGATGGCTATTGTAAAGTTAAATAAATAAATTTTCCATATCGGCTATGTTAGGTGGCGCTACTACGTTGAAGTTTTACCCGTTTAGTTAAAATTTTATTTCAACTTTTGTCATTTAAATACCACAAACTTGGTATGTGAAAAATATATTATTAAAATTTATTCTGATTGAATTCGGATACAAATTGGCAAACAAGTTGTGCTGCTATTACTTTTTACGATTTCTAGATGTCTACAGTCTACATTTCAGCATCTATTGCTGAAAATTACACGAAATTACATATATAAAAAGTTTTTTATATGATGGTAAGTTGATTAAAATTCTGTAAATGCTAATCGTAGCTAACTTTGTTCATATAGAATGATATAAAAGAAAGTTTTGTGATGGTCCCAGCGTAACTAATTTTGTATTATAGTTGTGTCACTCAAAGAAAAAATAGTTATATTTTTATTGATACGAGTATAATACAGAAATTATTTATTTTTTAGTAATAAATTTCGTAATTAACAAAAGAGAAAAATAATTCGAATCTCATTGTTTATAAAAAAGTTTCCATCTCTTCTTCACTATATTGTTTAATTTAGTGATAAACCCTACAGTTAATGCCTTAAAATATGCTTGATTTCAAATGAAGAAGAAGAAATCTCCTGAAATCTATCTTTAGAGCTTTATATGGAAAATAAAAGTTTAAAATAGGTTATTTTTTATATAGCTCTTATATCGTATAAAAATTTCGTGCACATTATTGTTTTCTTGAGTAAATATTTATCGAGTCATGATCTTAGTCTTATGCTGTTCATAGAAAAGTAAGTTTGTGATAAAAAATAACGGTCAAACTATTAAAAAAAAAAAAAAAAAAATGGTATATGAAAAATGTGGATGTGTTCAGTAATTTTGCTGCCGATTGTATAAAAAGTTTTCTTGAATGATTATCAATATTATATGAACAAAAGAAAATTCATTTCACAATCCTTAGTTTAAAAAAATCTGTGCATTTTTATACAAAATGTTATACTAGAGGTCTGCACGAGCCGAAAGTTTAAGGCCTGAGCCCAGTCCGGACGAAAACCGATAAAGTCAGGCTCGATGAAGAAAGGGGGAAAATGAATAAAAACAACAAGAAAAAATTGCATGCATTTCTACGCTTTTTTATTTTTATTTTATTTCATTTATATTTTATTTTTATTGTGTTTATTTATTTATTTATTATTATTTCTATTATTATAATAAGTATTAGTATTATTATTTTGTATCTAATTTTCAGAGGCTTTATTAGATTAGAATTTTTTTATTCAGAGGCTAAGCAATTTATTAATGGAAAATGATGCCATTCTCATGTAATATCCTGACAAAAATAGCGTTATAAACATACACACAATGACACACACATGCACTCACATATAGAAAGAGAAAGTTTTCTGAAATCATTTTTGGCTCTCATGATGTGTGGAACTTCAAGATATCGCAAAATTTTTTAATTACGAAAAATGTACAGACAAAAGTCAGATTTATTAATATAGATTTATCATAAAACATATTTTTTTTTTTTTTCATTTATCAGACCCTTTCCAAACCCAAATAAATAAATAAATAGATAATGAAATAAAAATTACTTTTAGTTCCCCATCATACTATAGGTATGGGGAACTTAGGTATCGTGAAAATTTTCGACCTCGGTTTTTTGACTTTTTTACACGTTTTCAGGTGTGAGGAATCCGAAAATGACAAAATTTGTATGGTGTCTGTCTGTAGGGTGTCTGTTAGTGGGTTAGTGTGTTAGTGTGTTAGTCTGTGTACACAATATCTCAAGAACAAATTGTCGCAGAGAGGTCAAATCAGTTTTAAAGTATTACTTTCGACACTGGCAAGAACCCTATTCATTTACAACATTCGAATTTAAAAACTTTGTAAGTTATTAGAAATTTACGATTTTCTTAACATGGGAGAATAGGACAAAAATTCACTTAAACGTGCATTAAATGGAAACTTTTTACTGTAAAAATGTCAGACCAGTTTTAAAATAGTTTTGATGCCGGAATGAACATCAGTAACTATAAATAAGCTACTTTGAAAATTTCGCAAGTCATTGGATATTTACGAATTTCTTAACATGGCAGAATAGGACAAAATTTGACATAAATGTCAATTTTGAGAGATATTTTCATCGTAAAGATGTCAGACTACTTTTGAAATATTATTTAGGATACTGGCATGAATATTATTGACTATGAATTTTCCAATATAAAAATTTCGTAAGTTATTGGAAATTTACGAATTTCTTAACATGGCAGGATAGAGCAAAATTTCGCATAAACGTCAATCTTGAGGGATGTTTTCATCGTAAAGATGTCAAACCACTTACGAAATATTATTTAGGATACTGGCATGAATATCATAGACTATGATTTTTCCAATTTAAAAAATTTGTAAGTTATTTGGAATTTACGATTTACTTAAAATGACAGAATGGGGTAAAATTGAGCATAAACTTCCATTTTGAGGATCATAAATACATTAGACAACTTCAAAATTACATTTATAATATTTTTTTTGAACATGATTGAATACAAATATTCTAATAGGAAAATTTCGTAAATTATTCGTAATTTACGATTTTACCAGCATAGCGAAATTGTAAATTTTTTATACAAATATGAATTTTGAGGATTATTGCATTGGAAATAGTAGCATGAAAACTAAACAACGGAATTGACCCTGATAAAATAAATTAATAGATTAGAATAAGATAAATATATCGAAGTGAACGAAGGATAGCCTATTAGGCGGGGATTTCATTCTGTCACTCTATCAAGCTTTGGCGAAATTCATTTCTTTTAACATGATTATAATATGTCTCGCACTAGAAATATATGAGAACATAAATAAGATGGGGAACTGAGCAGAGTCCACCTATGCCAACTAACTAGTTAATTATATATTATCAATATTAAAAAAAAAAAAAGACTGTTTTTTATTTAAATTTTAATAATAATCTGGTGGCACTCATCCGACTTTTTCTTACTCTTACCTAGCATTTGAATGCTATAAACACAAATTGCGGATTAAGGTGTAAGGTAACAAGTACTATATATAAATCTACGTTTCAAATATTTCAAACTACTTTTAGGAACAAATAAATTTTGATGAATAACTCTCTTAGTGAGGGGGTTAAATATAGTACTTACTATAAATAATTCTTGGTTGATATTAAATTTAAAAGTTCATTTGAAATTATTCAATCAACTTCGATCTCACCACTTTTGAAGCTTATTAATCTTAGTCAAATATTTTAAGTAGCAACCTCATAATCAACTTCAAAATACAAAATTTAAATTGTCTGCAAATATATGTTCTAAAGTTAGCTGATAACAGACATACACAAAGATTAACATTTTAAAATTTCATTTTAGTATTTAGGGACCCTCAAAACGTGTAATTATGCGCGAAACAAGCCTTAAAAATTTCACTTTAAAATTTTTTTATTTTGTTCTCTGCATAGGTATAAAGAAATTTTTATTCCTGGGTAGACCTGTAAAGGAAAGGAGAACGATTCTCATACCATATTTTCCACAAAACATGCTTTTATGCATATAAAAAATATATGTTCATTTCATTTTGTTTAGTACAGGCTATAGATGTTAAACTGTAAATAGCAAAAAATTTTACCCACATACTTAATGTATTTGAATTATTATGGATATCCCTGTACACGAACCATTTCCATGATCTCAACGAAAAGCTAAGTGCAGCATCCTTATATGACACTGATTTAGAATGTTAAGTTTTCATATTCTGGAATTATTTGTTTTTTAGCTATGCTGATAACAGGCACACACGCATAGACATACACAAAGACACACATACACACTCAGAGATCAAACGTAAAAACTTGATATTTGGAGTCAGGGGACCTCAAAACGCGTAAGTATTAAAAAAACGCAGTTTTCAAAATTTAACCCAAAAAGCAATACTTTCTCTATCTTATCTAAGGATAAGAAAATGCATAAAAGAAAAGAAATAATTAAGGATAGGAGAAAATATAGCCAAATTAGCGATAAAGTTGCCAAACCGTTTGGTTTGACTTCCCGCAACAGCTGCAAATTAAAGCGCGAAAATCTTTGTGACTGCAATTCTGCTGACCATGCACTATATTACTCATTCAATAACATCCGGGATTTTCTTTTTTGTTCACGATTTCCATTAGACTCAAATCTTAAACATTTTTAAAACTTGTACATTGAGGCCATCACAAAACATTCGTCCATATTTTCCCATTCAAACTCTTGCAGTACAGAACATGTTATTTATTAAATTTATTATTTATCTAAATACTTTCCTTTGGCGAATGCATACGATTTTCATAAATCAGAATACAATCAGTTTTATGCTAGATCTAGAAAATATAATCTTAGAAAACATAATTTTCTAAAGATTTTCATTTTTGTTATTATTATGAAAAATGATAAAAAAGTAGATAAATTTGTTTTTAAATCATCAGAAATCGATGATTCAACCATTCGTTTTAAAGGTAAACATATTGAAAAATCTTCCATACACCCCTTCTCCTCCCTCGGGAATGATGGATACTTATTCCTTGGAGAGAAATTGATGTCCGATGAATACCCCCCCCCAAAAAAAAAAAAAAATAAATAAATAAATAAATAAAAATAAAATAAAATAAAATAAAGAAAAAAAAAGCATTGAGTATTACTGGTTATACAACCAAGTTGTATCAACAATATATCAAATGTATGTCACACACAAGGTTTGATGAGTATATATATTATAGAAGCTGAGATATAGGCTTTCCGTAAATAGAAAATATAGGCTTTTTATAAATTGGAACGTGGCAGCGCCACCTGTCGTCCGATAAGCACCCAAAGTTAATCAGTAGAGTTTTATATACTAGCAATTTTACGTACAACTTTTACAACATTTATAAATCACAGAAGTTGAGATATTTCGTTCCCGTTATGGGATTAAATTGCTACATAGCCACGCCACATGTTGGCCGATGTGCATCAGTGACGTTTTACATAAAATCGATTTCACATATAACTTCAGTATATTACAAAATTTAGAAGTTTAAGTTTTGTTTTAAATCACATGAGCTGAAATATTGCCTTTCAGATAACGTAATTAAATTGCAGATTAGTAACGCCACCTGTTGGCCAATGTATACATTCAAAATGTATATACACCTCCTTATACATACACCCCGTGTATCAAGTTTTATGAATTTGTACACTATAGAAGTTGAGATATAACCATCACATAACTGGTGGGATTCACTACGTAGCAGCGCCACCTATCAGGCGAAATATCCCATATGCAATAAAAAAAAACACCAATTGAGGGCAAGTTCCAATTATATAACAAATTTCGTTAAATTCTGTCCATTGATTTTTGAAATAAAATATCCACAATTTTATTTTCACCAATTTAAAATTTTGTAATTTTTTTCACTTCACCGCTACTACTTCTAGTTGAGCATTCTTCATTGACGTGCTAACAAAACGTTAAACTGAAAATATAAAAAAGGCCCTATCCGCTATCATGTTAAAAAATTATAAATTTCGAATAACTGACGAAGATTTTAAATTAGAATGTTGCAAATCTCTGAATAGGATTGATATCATACGTGATATTTTAAAACTGGTCCGATTTCTCTGCAATCATTTGTTGTTAAGATTTCGTTTACCTGGACTAACAGACTAACACACTAATAGGCACCGATACCCATTAACAGGCACCATACCAACCTTTGATTTTCGGATTCTTCACACCACAAAACGTGTAAAAAATTCAAAAACCGAAGTCTAAAATTTTCATGATTAAACTAGTTTGCCTACCAATAGTATACTTAAAAATCCTTTTGTCATGTTCGTTATAATTACACTGTTACAGAACGTGTTATGACGGTCATATAGTTGAACGTTCTATATAGAACTAGAATTGTACGTGTTATAGATGGTACAAAGCACACATTTTCAGAACGTTTTAAATAATACTATTTTTGAACGTACAATAGAACGTTCTATTGACACGAAACACGGTGTTTGAACTACTGTAACCGTTATTAAACGTTCAAAGAACGTTCTTGTGCTACTTGGGTTATATTGAATTCTATCCATTGGTTAATGCGATATATACAGTTGGTAAAAGTTTTGTATAGTGTAACCAAGATTCTCGCACCGAACTATGAGTACGATTCCAAAGGCTTGGAGGTGTGCTAAATTGACTAACAGGTCGAGATTTGGCAAACATCCAATCATTCAGTGTTGCCTTATTGCTATTTTCTCTCAACCACAAGGGTTATCACGCCTGTTTTAAGACTGGACTCGTCGAATCAGCACTTGTGCAGGAGCTCCCATGGTCGCAACAAACGTGGTTAACGAATAACACACGCACGCTGTTTCTGTCAAGAGAGAGATAAACAAGAGAGAAAATCAACAGAGAGATAAACAGACATTTTCTAAAAATGGTCATATGTTCAGGACACCTCAAAGCGTGTAAATCTATGGAAAACCAATGTTAAAAAACTCTCATGAATCCAGCATTTTCTTCTTATGCATAATTTAGAAAAAAAAAAAAGAAAAAAAAGTGCACTTGTACACTTTTGTCTACCAATTTAAATTTTTCGGCAACGAAATGGACCAAATGGTCTGTGAAGATCAATAAATTTTAATTGCTGGCATAAACTCTAATTATAACTATTAATATTTATCTTACTTATTTTTTATTTTTCTGTTTTAATAATGAATATGCGTAGACAAAAAGCACGTGAGTATCCTCGGCAAATCTTTAATGATACAGTAAAATGTTTAACATAAAAAAAATAAATAAATAAAAGGGCTAGCTTATCGTCATGTTCGGAAGACACTGACGCAAAAGCAAAGCTAAAAAACCTGTTACGTAAAGTAAAAAAGAAAAAGAGGAAAAAAAAAAAAGAGAGAAAAGAGGAAAAATAAGAAATCAGATAGGGTGTTTCTTTGAGACTGAGTCACCTAGGTTCAAAAGAATTGAACAAAACCTCATCTGCTTCAACATCAGGCCACCTTCCTAAAAAGGATCGGGGTGGTGCCCTGAGCGAAGAATTGGAAGAAAATGCTTTATGGAGGGTACTCAGCAGGGAAGTTGGCTTGATATTTTTATTCATATTTTTGACTTTCTTCGCTAAGGGTGGATAGGATCACGAAGTTTTTTTTGAGGTCACTGGCGCGTTAGGGGAGTGACAGAATTTAATGCCTGGGTTTATGATACTGAGAGCGTAAATATATATTTGTAGGCGCGCACATTCTCCAATCTCCGTAATTACGTATTTTTGCTGAGTTGGGATTCAAGCAGGGCATTACAATACTGGGATTTGACATCGTCTGGAATACTTATGATTACAGGCTGGAACTATCACAAGAGACCATTTTAGTGGTATTATTCAGAGTGTCTTTTGAGATCATCCCAACATATTAATTACAACAGAAAATGTTCGGTTAACAAAGGGAAATATCAGTGCCGGAATGATTTTTTTTCTCGTATCTGAAAATGTTAATCTATGATTATTTTTGCCTTTTATATATGTATATATATTTACATACATAGTTGCCAATTTTTGAGTTCTTTTCTAAAGAATGATCCACTGGCGCAGCTCTCGAGGGATATTTATTTTTTAAGTCTCCATTTTGTATAATTGTTTTGTACTTACGATATATAATTATATTTATAAGGTAAAATGCTAATTCCAGGGGTGTTTATGTTCCGGATTTTTTATTTTATTTTCCACCAGTAATTATGAATTGTATTTTTGGCTGAACTTTCCTTGAAAACTATCAATAATATCGCTTTAAAAAATTCTTGTAGCAATATCCGGGAACACACACACCCCTGTAATATAGAGAGACAATTTAGCCTATGTTGTTTGGATAAGGACAATTATAGGAGGTGAAGACTAAATGAAGGAAAAAGTAATAATGCTGCACTACAGATTATTTTGAATTAAGAAATGTATTCCAAATTTTAAGAACCTAAATAATAATAGACAATAAAAAATAATATCTATGAATATTACACAAAATTTATGAGGAAGAGAAGTAAAGTTAAATACAGATATCCTCTGATGTGGTATAGTAGAATATTTAAAACCCGAATATACTACTACGTCAGAAACGCCAAAAGAAAAATATTTGCGATGCATACATCTGTTTCGGTAGCCTTAAGCGTGCCGTCTTCAGTGCCAAAAGAATTCTGAATCTGGAGAAGTGTTCGTGAGAGGGACCGAATTTAGTTCAACCAATAGGATTACGGGAAAGGTGAAGTGTGTGGCCAATAGGAATTTAGGAATGTCAGCTGTGTAAACAGTAGAAAATTTAAGAAAATGTGGACTGAATGTAAAATTTCCAACAATCAGACAAATAGGGAACAGCGAAATCACAATTTACAAGGTTTTTAAAATTTTCATAAATATGAAAAGCTTCAAAGAAATCGAGTTCATGGATGGATTTAGGTCTGCAAATTATTTTAGCTGAATTAAATTTAAAAATATGATTTTCCTCCCAGCAATGTTTAGAAATAGCCGATTTATTGGTTTCTTGTTTGCGGACGTAATTCATATGTTCTTTTAGACGAAATTTAAGACTGCGTTTAGTTTGGCCAATATATGATAACCACACTGACAGGAAATACTATAAATGCCCCAAGAATTATGCATATCAATGGGATCTTTCAACTGAGAAAAGGTGAGTTTATTGGAAGGCGAAAATTCTCAAACAATATGATTTTAAAATAATATTTTCGCCTTCCAATAAACTCACCTTTTCTCAGTTAAAAGATCCCGTTGATATGCATAATGCCTTTTGCAGCCAGAGAATGTCTAATCGTATTGCAGGATGTTCTTGGATCTCGTACGACCATCCTTCTTATCGCATGATCATCACGTGCATTAGTTTTTCTAATCCGATCGCTTCTCTTAAGGTCCACAAAATTTCCGGAAATTTTAAATTTACTAATAGCTTGATGCACAGCTGTCTTGCTCACATGTACCCTCGAACTTATTTGACGTTCAGAAAATCTAATATTATGCAGGGCCAATATTTCTGACCTTTTTGAACCAGTAAGTGAAGGTTTTTTACTCATTACAATAATTACACAACAGCACTGTCTACTACAAAATCCAATAAATAACTGGCGATAAACGTGCCGGGCACCTTTATTTATAGTCGTAGAATGCGTCTTATGCAATCGGCACATGATATGACGCAATAATCTGCGCAAATGATGCAATGTGTTAAAATACTGAAAATCGGCTGCTGGTGTTAAACTTTTACATATGACTGTATTAAAATAAACCAGTTTATATTTGTTAAGTTAAGATGCAACCACATTTTGGTATACTAAACGTTTAATAACAGGAGACTTGGCGTTGGAATATTAAAACCCGAATAAACTACTACGTCAGAAACGCCAAAGAAAAATATTTGAGATGCATACAGCTGTTTCGGTAGCCTTAAGCGTACCGTCTTCAGTGCAAAAAGAAAACTTATTTTTGCACTGAAGACGGTATGCTTAAGGCTACCGAAACAGCTGTATGCATCTGAAATATTTGTCTTTGGCGTTTCTGACGTAGTAGTTTATTCGGGTTTTCATACTAAACATTTGTATCGAAAATTGTATTTAGGAGGGGGAAAAAAGAAAAAAAAAACTTAAACTACTTAAAACTTTACACCTGTTTTTAAAAAATGAGAATCATAATTTATTGAATTTCTAGATATTGAATACAATAAGATTTCTAAAAAAGGAAAAGAAAAAATGTTGATTACAAGAATGAGCTTAAAAGCTCTGACCTGTAGATTTAACTATTTATTATCCACTTGCGATAGGAAAAAGAATCATAGAGTAAGTACATTACTTTTCATTTAATACTAAACTTTCTATTATTCAACTACTATAATTAAAAAATAATCCCTTAAAAATAATACTCTTTGTTATTATTATTATTATTATTATTATTTAATATATATATATATATATATATATATATATATATATATATATACTTTTTTTACATTTAATTAGCTTCATTCATATTATTTAGCAGTTTTATCGTCTATTAGACAGAAACTTTTAAAAAACAGAAAGAAAATTTAACCTTTCTGGCTTGTAATAATAATCATTTGTAAATAATTTTAAGGGAATAAGTTTTATGATCAATTGTTTTATTGTAGAAATGCTATAAACTAAATAATAGGTTATCAAATATCAACAGGTTATTTATCAGATAATGGATAATTCACATTTATTTATTGGATAATAGATAATTTACATTTATTTATCAACCAAGTTTAATGCACAAATCGCATATAATATTCTTTCTTTCATTGCTGATTAAAGCTAGAATTAAATGCCATGTTCAATCTATTCGAAAAATACTCCTATCGTTAACTTTCATCTTGTCAAGGTTGGCACTTGCTCTTGCTCTGTCTGTCTTGTAATAACTTAATCTGCCCCATATAATACTAATAAAAATAACCGTACTAACTTAAAATGGTAATGAAAATAGTTATCAAAGGCGTTGTCAAGCTGTATTTAAAATGCCATAATTTCAATGGGCGTCTATCGCTGTTTATTTTTACTGAGCTTTTAAAAAATAAATAAAATTTTTTGTATTGTTAGTTGCGACCGCACTATTAATAATCATAGATAATGACAATGAAATAGAATAGCTGTTAATAGAATAGATGCTGTTATACAGAGTAACAAATGTTATCATTAAACAGAGATTATTTTTGTAACCATTTGTTAAAAAATATGCATCCAGTTACAGAAATGTTTTTAAAAAATTAAGCAATACTGATTGTAAAATTTACAAAAATTAAAATTTTTATATGGTTCCCAGTTTTATGTAGTAAAAAATATATAAATAAAAATTATGATATTCTGGCATAGAAAAGAATAAATAAAGATTATTTTAATATTAAAACTGACCGAGTTATTCCATTACGTTAAAATTTAAACTGACTTTTTGGAATCGCAACAAAGCGAAGGATTCAATATTGAAAGTAAATAATATATATGAATATACCAAATACACCAACATTTTTAATTTATTTTGGAGAATTGTTAACCCCGCTTTTTTATTCATTTACTAGCCGCCTTCGGCGACCAGCTGGTTCGCGATCCTTGAAAAATCCGACTTTATGAAACTCCCGCTCGGTGGCGACTGCGGCGCCTTTTTCCCATTTCAGATCTTACAACAGCTTATTGACATATAGTGAAAATAGCATGTAAATCAACAAACCTTTCAAATGATGTATTACTTATGAAAATATTTTAATTAGTAGCTGAGGTACAAAAGAAAACCTAAACAGGAGACCTTAAAACGTGTAAATCGGTAAAATCTCGAATTCCACTTTCGATAATATAAAAGAACTTTAAAATATCTTTCGAATGATGTATTAAAAATAATTTAATCATAATTAGAATTTGAAATATTGAAATTTTAAAATATTACAGCGCCATCTGGCTGTACAAATTTCTGTATTCCACTGTTCGATTCCAAATCAAAAAAGCTTTCAAATGATGTATTACTTATGAAATTATTTTAATTAGTAGCTGAGATACAAAAGAAAACCGATTCAGGACACCTCAAAACGTGTAAATCAGGTGAAATCTGGAATTCCACTTTTGATAATATAAATGTAAAAGTACTTTAAAATGTGTATCGAATGACGTATTAAAAAAAAATTAATCATAATTAGAATTTGAAATACACGTATTAGAATATTAGAATAAAATTTTATTTGCAATTAAGTGTATTAAAATGTTTTTTTTTTTTTTTTTTTTTTTTTTATTCTCCGAAATTTCTCTCAGTAACCCGACTTATCTCTGGTTTTCTCCGAAACTTGCATAATTCCGGGCTATATAACGTTAAAAATCCTTAGTACGATATGTGAGCAGAAATTCGAATTCGAAACTCTGCAAAACATTAAAGAATAAAGGTATTCTGGGTATTCCGTTGTTTTCTCCGAAACTCCCGTTCCTTTTCTACATCTTTGTTCCTTCGCTCTCCCCCCCCCCCCTTTCCGCCGATAATAATAATTTTACACTCGAAAATATTCGCATTCGATTTACCTTGCCTTAAAATCTAAATATACCAACCAATTACAAACGCAGTAACCTTTTTTTTTTTTTTTTGCCCCTTTTCCCCCTTTCTCAAGCCCTCCGTAATAATCGTACTCTTTCAAAAATATTCACAATCGAATTATCGGGCATTAAAACCAAATACTACGAAATTTCAACGGCATATCTCAATTTAAAATACTTCAAAGTATAAAAGAAAACTTAATCTTTTTCCAATAAATACGTCATTTTTTTTTTTTATTATTATTATTATTCATATATTTCCATGAAAATTGAACAGTAGATTTATAATATGCTGTCTAGGCCAAATATTAATTTAAATGTAACGTGAATGAAAATTTGAAAAATTTTGAAAATTGCAATTTTTATCCCCACTCAATGAAACACGTGATATCGTAATTGGTTACATTCATTTCCTTTTTTATCGCAGACAGTTGTCTCGCATGTGTTTTGTTTCCGATCGAGACAGCTTAGAAATCGTCTACTGATAGAATGTTTCTTTTTCGATCATTTTTCGATCGACATGGGTCGACATTTTAATTAATATCTCGGGAACTAATTAAAATTTTTAAATTTTGTTTTCACTATCAACTCGGGAAGGCTTCTGAGCACCCGTATGTCAAATTTTGTTCTTCTGCGTTCAGTAGGGGCTGAACGTATACATGCACAGAAAGACAGAGAGTGAGACAGACATCTTCTTTTATTATTATAGATTTATTTATTTTCCATACCAGAAATTTTCAAGAATAATTTTTTTCTCATTTAAACCTTGTCACATATTCAAGAGAAATATTCCACAAAAATTCTGGTGCTAAGAGAAGGCGGAGCTAAAAATGCTTCGGAATAAATTATAAAAGTTGGCAACTCTGATAAATAAATATATATTCTTTTTTTTTTTTTTTTTTTTTTTTAATGGTGCTTCTACAATTAAAAACTTATTCTTGAAATATTTTGTATTCAATACAAAATGATGAAAGCTGCTGGATGATAATGAACTGGAGTAATTTAACAGATCTTATTCGGACGTCATGCAGTCAGCACTGAGATCAGTGTTGCCAGATTGAGTATTTTGTCCCCATTTTGGGGATTTTTTGAGCTTCCGTGGACTTTTTTGGGGACCGAAGTTTTGTGTTGAATTTCATGGGGATTTTCGAAATTTTTGGGGAGAAATCTAGGGAATTTTCCAATTCTTTAATCTACCTGGTAAGTTTGCCGCGTTGCCAACTATAGGGACCATTTGACCGTGTTCTACATCTCTCAAAACGTGTAATTCCATCAAAAAACCGAGGCTAAAAATTTTTACGAATCCAATACTTTCTTCTATTGAATGTAGAAGAAAGTAAAAATTTTATAGAATAGGGTTAAGATTTATTTGGCTACATTAAAATATTCAAATACCTTAAGACCTACAATTTGGAATTTCTGGAACTGAATTTCATATTGTGTTAAGTGTATTCAACACTTTCCAACAATGTTTAAAAGTGATTATGAATTCTATTAGTCTTTGTGTCCTTCCATCTGCCCGTTGTATGATTTCACATGCAAAATAGATTGAAGGTTAAACGAAGCAGCGAGTACAGTCGGTAACAAAAGTCTCCGAACTCTAGCAAACATTCCTATCTAAAAAAAGTACACTTCATACAGTTTTGTTAAATAAATCCTTGTCGAATCCTGTTTTTAGACTGACTAAGATCCGGATTCGACAAGGATTTATTTAACAAAACTGTATTAAGTGTACATTTTTTATGTGAGAGTTTTTGCTAGTGTTCGGAGACTTTTGTTACCGACTGTACTACAGTTCAAAAGTGTTAATAATATCCATCGAAACCACGTGTTTTTTCGTTCTTACTTAACATGCAATGCACTTTCAAGGCCATGTACCATGTTATTGTCCTTAAACAGCAATTTTTCAAGCGAACATATTTCTTTAATGAGAGAGGCAACTTTGTTGGGAAGCAAAAAAAATATTAAAATTGAAAAGATGGAGGAAACACATACATGCACAAAATAAACTACATAATACTAAATTTATTCCTTTCTAATCAGCAAAAAACAATTTCAATTGCATTTAATACTTGTAACATCTGAATTGAAATTTTACAATATTTGAGAATAAATAGCCAGCACATACATTTTAAAGTTTGTGTCAGCTATAAGTAGGTATGTTTATATAGAGTCTTTGTTGATTGCATGCAACTCTAAAAAATAGTGCGCCAGCAGGTGATATTTCGAGTGTGCTTCTCGAATCCGTAACCGTTTAGCCGTTCAGACGAATGAGAACTGGACGTTACCGGAGGGTACCACGGGGAGGTAGGTTACGTTCCCTCCATTTTCACCACCGAGTGTCCGCCCTTTCCACAACCCATTACGCTCCGGATGACAGTCGAAGCGTAGCCCGGTGGACTTTCTGCTGCTGATGATGATGGTATTTTCAGATGTTAAGAAGGAGGCAAGATGTGAATTCGAAATTAGAGATGTTAAACTGAGTGATGATGGTTGTAATAGCGATGCGAGATGTTAAGGAGACAAAATAAAGAAGTTAAATTGAAAGATGGTGCTGGAGATGCTGGAGATGCCGAAGAAAGATCTTAAGACAATGAAAAGAGATGTTAAATTCAGTATAACTGTTGTAGATGGCAAGTTGTTAAGACATATATGTTATACAAGTCATTTAATTTGTGATGATCGAGCTCATGTGTCACAATCGAGAATAGTCTTTACCGTGATTCAAAATCGAGAGTCTTGTCCGTGAGTCACAATCGAGAGTCTAGTCCGTGGGTCATAATCGAGAGTTTAGTCATATTTAGTTTAAGAATTGTCTGTGCTAGATGGTCCTGCACAACATACACAATTGGTAAATATTTTCACAAAACAAGATTTGCGCTTTTTCCACCACGAGCGGATTTTCTGGCCGAAACTTTTTTTCTCAGTAGTGTCCGGAACGTTCTGAGATTCTGGAATAGAAAAAAAATTAAAAATTAAAAATACAAGATATAAAATTAGAACGTTTTAGATTAAATGGTACAGCTTTAGTATAGGACCCTCCCCCCGCGAAATTTTCAATTTGACACCGCGAATTAGCAAGGATGGTTCTCATAAAATTCTTCATTTACACAACTATGATAACCATTTTAATTCACCTATAAAATGGCGGCAAATTTTTAAAAATCTCCAAAGGTGCCCTATACTAAAGCTGAACTGTTTTAATATTACACAGTTGATCATACTTTCTAATTTAGTAATTTTAAAGTTGCCAGTAAATTATTATATATTCTATCTCCCTTATATATTTTTAGAAATCAAACTTTAGGTATTATGGCTTGCATTAGTTAAATTCTGTAGTGTGTATGGTATTGATGATTAAGAACGAAACTATTATAATCCATTTTCAGGTCGAAATAGCTAAATAAATATATTTTTTACTTTAACAGGTCAACTTAAAATATTTCTTTTATCTTTAAAATTTTTACAAGTCAAGTTACAAGTTTTCGACATTCCAAAACCAATTCCTTTTAAATTATTTCTAAACAAATTTCTTATTTTTATTTTATTTTATTTATTTATTTATTTGTTATTAAAACTCAACGAATCGTAAGTCCTGTGTTTTTAAAACTTCATTTCTTCCTAACGCAAATACAAAATATTTTCATCTCTAGATGCCTTTTTTTTCCAAACATTGATTTATGTAGGTTTAAAAAATAAGTGTTTATTCCACTTTTTACTTTCCGAACACTATAGTGAGGAAAGTATTGTAATCATGTCAAAAATCAGAATTCGAGATTTTGATGTTTCTATACGTTTTGAGGTCCCCTGAGTCCGTTTTCACTATTTTTACGATGATGTATGTATGTGTGTGTGTATGTGTGTATGTATGTGTGTATGTGTGTATGTCTGTGAGTGAACACGCTAGCGTCTAAACGCTTTGTTCGATTAACCTGAAAGTTGGTACGCATATTGTAAGTCACCATAGTACGAACCCTACAGATTTTGGTGAATCTAGCACTTATAGTTTTTTTACAGGGACACAAAGAAAAATTCTTTATCATTATGGCCTATGGGAGAAAAATCTTAAAAGTGCGATAGCATCTAAACGCCTTATTCAATTAAGCAAAAATTTTATACACATATTATAGGTCACAAATACTCAATCTGTATAGATTTTGGAGAATCTAGCACTTATAGTTTTTTTACAGGGGCACAAAGAAAAATTCTTTATCATTATGCCTATGGGGCCAAATTTTTAAAAGTGTGATAGCGTCTAAACGCCTTATTAATCCGAGCAAAAAATTTGTACACATGTTATAGATCACAGTTGAACTAACTGTATAGATTTTGGTGAATCTAGCACTTACAGTTTTTTTACAGGGACACAAAGAAAAATTCTTTATCATTATGGCCTATGGGACTAAATTTTTAAAAGTACGATAGCATCTAAACGCCTTATTGAATTGAGCTGAAAATTTATATGAGTATTATAAATCACTGTTGCACTAACTATAAGCATTTTGGTGGATCTAGCATTTATAGGTTTTTACAGGGACACAACGAAAATTTCTTTATCATTATGATCTATGGGCTCAAAGTTCAGTAGCGTTAAATAAAACATCGTGTAGTATATGGAGAAAAATACTCAAACACTCTATTATGGTTTTCTCCCTTTTGTTTGTTTAACAACTCCTCTTTCTTTACTTTATCTACAAAACTGTTAATTACTCAATGTTCGGAAAGTCGAGTGGAGTCACTCCAGATTTTTAACTTTCTAAGTAGAGAATTTCCCCCCAAAAATGCGAGTATCAGGTCGAGTATGTCGGTCTAAATACCGCATTGTGCTTATCGTAACTAAGGAAAATGGTTTTGTTTTTCAACAACCTAACCCACGGTATCTAAAAACTATAAATGAAAAAAATGATGGTTAAAAATGATTGGTTAAAAAACGTATATAAAAAAGAATATTTAAAAGTAAATCCATCCGAATTGAAATGTGCAATGATATAAAGCACTTTCTGAAATGAAACCTTTTCTACGCGCATTGCATACACTTTTTTCTAGCCTGGAATTATGTGATTTTTGCAAAAGAAAAAAAATAAATAAATCATGCTTTTTAGGGTTAAGCTTATTAATTCAACAAAGCAAATGGCGTCTTTCCATCATTTAACTGAATCCCGAAAAAAAGCCTTCTAAAATATTAAAGGGAAAAAAAAAAAAAAATCAGTCGATTTTTGGGGAACGAATATTATTCTTCCTGTTTTAAAGCATTCCAGATTTGGTAAAGATCGTATTATGATATTAAAATGAGGAGGAATTTTGTTTTTAATTGCCATTAAGAAGAATGAGACTCTTAAACCAGTTGAAAAACCATGAAAAGGATGTATGTCGCCAAGTCTGCATTAAGAGAAATCCAAATAAATTTAAACTAGAACAATTAACATTGTTTTCGTAACTAGCAAAAAAATAAATAAATAAATAAAAGAAAAAAGAAAGTTTAGCTCTTTAAAATTACACAGCTTACTAAAAGTAAAAAATTACAAGGTGCTCAAAAAAAAAAAAAAAAAAAAAATTACAAATTTATGTGTCTCCCTGTATATCCATTTGATATGTTCCAGGGTATTTTAATAACATACTTTTTACGAACACAAAAATTTTCATACTTAAGTTTTAAAATATGTATAATTATGGAAATTTACCTTCTGTGGGAGATGAACTTTTCACTTTTGGGTGGAAATTTTCATTCGGTGACAAATGTGATTGTCCACTACTAGTAGGCGTGCAGACTTCCAAGTCGGAGAACTGAAATGCTGATTCGATATCGGTGCAGTTGATTTCTTCATTAATATTTTCAAGTGATTTGATATTAGCAGGAGACGCTATTAATGTTTGACAGCATTCTAGAGAACTAGGTTTTACATCGGAGCAAAATTCAACTTTTGAGATTTCAGATGGTGAATTGCTGTGACTATTATATTCAATTGTTTTCAAGTCATTTTCTTCATTATTTTCTATTGCAGGAATTTCTGATTCTGTATTTTCTAATATATTTTCATGGAAATTAGAATTGTTCTCTTGGACATTCACTGAAAAAATAAAATAAAATGAAATAATTAATTAAAGATCAAATGAATTAGTTGACTAAAATATGCATTTAAAACAATCTAAATTGAGGAATAATTCAATTAAAAAAGTTTTTTTTTTTTTCCTTTTTTTATGATCTTAAAGAAATTTAACTTATTATATCCCCCTTTGTATTTGCTAATTTTTGTTTTAAATTATAATAGGACGATAACTTTCGATAAAGATATCCATTTATTCCTATATAACATATATATATTTTTCCCCTTTATAATCTGAAGGATAATTTATACAGCATATTAAAAGAAAAGTAATAGGGATGTAATTTTACGTCATAATCTCTCTAATCATTCTGATGCATCAATTTTCGAAACAAATATTCAGCGAGACTGAATTGAGTTTTCATAAGCTTCAAAGTGATTTTTCTAGAAATCCCATGTATATTTTTTGTTTTAATCTATGCGAAGTTTTTACTCGCATTCCTCTTCAAAACACGCGCTGTTAATTCATATACACAGGACTGCCAACCATCTCATTAATAAGCGTAGACTTGTTAACGCCCCTTGAAAATACGCCCCTTTTCCCCCACCACTTTATATTTAGAGCAATTTTCTCCAAATAGTGGTACGATTAAATAAGAGTGAAATTTCTCTAAAAAATGACTGGTGTACAAAAAAAGGCGGTGACTAAAAGTACTACGCTTCATAATGAGATTGTTGGTAAGCATGTATACAGCGTGATTACAATTAAAGTTACGATTTCAAAACGCTATGTTTTTAAAACTACGGGTCGGAATGACTTGCTATTTTACCAGAACAATCTTGAGACAATGGAATTTTGTTTGGTGGAGGAAAAAAGTAGTTCATTAATGTCCTTACAGATGGCGCTGACAGGGTAATGTAAGGAAAAGCGCCTGAATGGATTCATTATGCACAGTAATGTTGTTAGCACTACAATGAAATAGAAAGAAATAATAAACTCCAGGGGTTTCCGACAATTTTCTTAGCAAAAAGACGAGATTAAGTGTTTACAGCAGATATAGTCGTTGTGACAAGAGAAAAATAGAAGCTTCATGAAACACACACTTTACCGATGATTAACGACACATTTTGGAACTGATTTTTTTTTTTTTTTTTTCCCTTTGTCAAACAAAATTTCATCGCCTCACTATTGCTCTGGTAAAATATCAAATCGCTCTGATGAGTAGTTTTAAAATTATAGCGTTTTGATAACGTGACTTTAATTCTAATCACCCTGTATATAACAGGCATGTCAAAGTGGGAGAATATTACTGCATGCACGCAAAATCAACTGTTTGCACTAAATAACGGTTCGTGAACGGTCCGGGCTATTCTTCTCAGACTCAGATAAGCGAAAATCAGCAACACTTTAAGATTTAAGTCATTTTCCGATATAAATTTTACTCTTAAAAATTCTCAAATACTGTTAAATATTTAGTATCATTTTAAATTAAAACTTAACTGTTTAGTAATTGAAGACTGAAAAACGATTAAACTTTTTACCATCATTTGGTACTACGACTGTGGAAAAATATTAAATTAGGGTCAGCTATATTTCCGTCGACTTATGAAAAGACCAGTTAATTAAATACCAACACTGAGTTCTATAAAGTATCAATTGTTCTCAGATACTCAGTTTGAAAATAAATATTAATCTGAATTTAAAAAAAAAAAAAAAAAAAACTTTTTGTAACTTTATTAATGTTTATATTAACGAATATTTTTAACCTAAATTCTAATCACTAGTTTTTTATTTGAAGCACATTCATAATTGTAATACAGTTCACAACAAAATTTAAAACATGTTAAATAATCATATCATATTCGTAGGATGCAAGTTCATAGTAAAATGAATACTTTTACTATGGATAAACTTAAATTTGCTTAATAGTAATAATCATTATTATATTTTTAATCAAATTTATCTGGAAAAAAAAAAAATATATATATATATATACTTGGCATAAGAAATTAATAAATGTATATTTAACATAAAATCTGAAAACTATCTGAAACAGTGTCAAAATCCAAACAAATGAAACTAAAATAACACTTTAAGAAGGAGGAGAGACCAACATGGTTAAAACCGGTAGAGCGAGTTACACCAGATTATCGGGCGGCTAACTTTCCCCAAAACCTCGGCAAGACCATATGATAGGAAAGAAAATCTTAAAATAAAAATTATTATAATACTCGTAAAAAAAAAAAAAAAAAAAATCGTTTAACAATTATTGGCATTTATAAATCAAATTTGCTTAAATTAAATCGATCCCATATATTATGATCTAAAATAATTATTGATTAAATCAGCTTTATATAAACAAAATCAATCATATATATTTATATTTTTAAAATATTATCCACCCTCTACAGCTGTACTTAATGACGAGATATGAACATAAAATACTATTCTATACATCTTTCAAATATACAAAGAAATTTGAAAAATATATAGAATTATCGGTAAAGAAGCAGCATGGTAACAGATGTATAAATACATTTTTAGTTTAGAATCGTGTGCAAAGTTTGTGCTCTTATTCTTTGTTACTTCGGCGTTAATGCATATGAAATAACGAGAAATCGTGTGTGTATGAAATAAACTTTCGTAAAAACAGTGTAGCATCTTATATTAAAGACATAGGGCAGGTGCTGCAGTGATTGGCATGCTCCAGTAATTCAAATCTATCCCGAAATAATTAATAAATAAGAAAAAAAATAAAATCATATATTTTACATATAAGAATTTTAACATTTTATGTCAAACACTGGAGCATAGGTTGCTAATAATTGGTAAAATGAATCACTAGCAATGTCAAATACTGGAACATAGGGGGCCAATGACTGATAAAATGAAAAACTGGCAGTGTCCATTACTGGAACATTGAGTGGGTGTCCAATAAAAATTCATTAAAAAAAAAAAAAAAAAAAAAAATTATCAAATGTATATATTTTAACCTATATGTGGTTCTGAATGTCTTTCCTGCCATATGCACTAACTTAAGATTTCTAAAAATATTTTCTGATGACTAGAATGTTAAAAACATCAGAGATTGCTCTAAAAGTGCCAATTACTGGTGCACTTAACCTATAAGTATCCTAAATTACTTAAGATTATTCATTATAAAGTATTTATTCAATTTCTGAAACAGAGTTATAGCTTAATTTATCAAGAATATTCAGTGTCGTACCTTTTGTGCTCCATATATCTTCATGGGATTCCAACGGAACATTTTGAAAAGGGCCGCCAAAGAGTCGGTGCTGTCCTAGCTGTTGAACATTGGCACGTTTTTCTGGCGCGATGATCAAACAACATGTTATGAAACTTATGACACCTTCCACTTTTGCTTCGATTTTTGGGGAAGCTGGAAATGACTTGCGCATCAAATCAACAAACTTTTCTTTCTGCAAATAAAGTAGAAAGGAGAAATTATTTATCAGGTTGTTTAAGGTGACAAATATTTATCAAGAACATTACTCGCAAAATTTGTAACAGATACATTAACTATTGAAATATCTAATTTTTCTAAAATTTCATATTTTAGAAATGATATATAACAGAGTGTTTTATATAACTTGTGCATGAAACAATTTAGTATCAGAAAAAAATGGGAAAAGAGAGAGAGAGAGAGAATTTTTACTTTCATTATCCGACTACTGTAGGTAATAGAAGTATTGTATTCGGTCCAAACATTCCACATCGAGTTTTCACCTGATTTACACGTTTTAAGGCCTCCTGAGTCCAAAAAAGTAGCTTTGGGCAATTGGTCCGTGTATGTGTGTGTGTGCATGCATGTAGAGAACCATCTGGGTATCATATCTCCGAAACTAATAAAGATAAAACTACGAAATTTCAGAATGGAGACAGGTCTAGTGTAAAGATGAATTTTCTAAATTTTGGTGAAAATTGGAAAACCGGAAGTGGGACATCGGAAACCAGAAGTGGGACCGTAAGTCCGTATCTCAAAAACAGCTCTAACTATTTTCTTCAAAGTTGCTATATAAACCCTCTATTAGATGTCCTTTCGAATGATATGGTTGGATAGTTCAGGAAAATTGATAGGCGTCCTGTATAAATAGCTCAGTTTCAGGTCTCGCGCGTTCCTTTAAAAATGGCTGTACGGATTTTTTTTCAAACTCCTTTTTTAATATCCTTTTGTAAGTAATTATTGTTCTCCGGTTAATAAATGTATATGCCAAGTTTTGGTAAAAGTCCATATCTCAAAAACGGCTCTAACAATTTTATTGAAAATTGTTACAAAAATTCATTTTAGATATCCTTTCTCATGTATTACGTGGTTATTATAGAAAAATTAACTCGATCAGGTTATCGTATTTTTCGGCGCCTTGTCAGTTTATCATTTGTCGCTGAAGACCCGAGCAATGTTAGAACACGTAATTTTTAATGAAAAAATTGTGATAAATTTCTTGAACACTTTTGAATACTTCTAATTTAAGGGCGGACAATGAATATTGCATAAGAAATTTAAACTTATTTTAATTTTAAATTTATTTTAATTTTCATCAGAAATACGCCCATATCTATAAAGTGCAGGCATTTACTAAAAATGTATAACTTTTGAACAAATTGGGATATTTGAAAAATTCAAATTGCATAATAAAGTTTATGAATGGTATTTTTACGAAAAGAGTCATGGGCACGGTAGATAGGTATTTCTTCTATACGTGGATTCTGACGGATGAGACATAAGAAAAATGGCTCGGGTCTCCAATGACATAGCCTGATCGGGTTAACAGTCATCCTGATGAGGCAGGTCAGTTTTAGATTTCGGAAATTGAAGTTTCAAAAAATAACTCTACAAATAGTTTTTTCCTTATTTTTTAACTCGCTATGTGAACCTTTTTTGTATGTCTTTACGCTTGTATCAAGTTTTTCTTACCGGAAAATTGTTTGGTGTCTACTTCGTTGGGTCAATTTTATGTCTTCTGATCACATCTCCAAAAAATGCATATAATGTAATAGTGGGTAATGGATGTCGTGTGGTTGTTTCACACCATATTTTTAGAATATATTTTTATTTTCCTTTAAATTTAATTGCTTTTAAATGGTGTTTTTTTTTCTCTGATTAGAGATTAAGTGGGCTACAGTTAAAGCAGAACAGAGTTGCTAATCACACAGTTATGACTGATTAGGAAATAAAAACTGTTTTTAATGCGTTTTTTAATGACATTTATGCTGAAATATGTTTTTAAATATTTTTTAAGAAAATTAAAAATTAAGTAAAAGGTTTTCTATATTTGCACATTTTTACCTATTTTTTGGATTTTCTGTAACTTAACATTCATTAAATAAGATATAAAGTATAATTTATTGTTAATGACTTATTTCACAAAGTCATTAACAAGAAATTTTTCAACAGTAAATAATTCTACCCATATCAGTTTGCGAAAATGTTCATACAGAATCAGTACTAACGCAACACTAACGAGATCTATAAAAGTTTTTTTATGTTATTACTCGTCGATTGACATTGTGCAGCAAGCTTTCGGTTGAAGGGATTTTGTTCGCTTTAATAAACTCCAATTTAAATCCAAAGAAAAAAAGTAAAATTGAGGAGCAGACATTCAAACCGTGTTTTCTCCAAAAATCAAAAAAAAAAAAAAAAAAAAAAAGAATTAATGATTTTTCTTAAATCTCAACATAAAGCTGGTACGAAAATATACTATTATTGTTAATTAAAACTAATTTTATCCCATTATAAACTTACTTAGAGAACTGAGGTTTCAATCAAAAAGTGCTTCCTCCAGAGCCTGTCTCTATTCAAATGGTGATTCCTCAAGCCAGCCAATCAGAGCTGTTCTTAATGGTCATGTGACCTGCCCACGTATCAGCTTTTATGTTTGTTTATTTTGTTCACACTATGTTGGTTTATACTTTTTCATTCAAAAAGTGCTTTATCCACACTGGAAACATTCAAAGCATGTTTACTCCTCGGATATTCGATCAAAACATGATTTCTCCAAATTTCAAATGCATTTTTCCAAATAATTTTAAGTTCATTAGGTAAAGCATGTCTACATATCTTCCTAGAAATCAGTAATATATCTAAACAAACAATAACTAGAGTTTAAATGTAGATATTTTTTCATTTACTAGTTTTTTGTGTTTTCTGATAAGTTGCATCCGAAGGAGGAAATACGGTTTGAATGTTTGCTCCTCAAATATGAATTACATTTTTTTTCATTAGCTCATTTTGTCATACAATCATTGCTATAATTTTCATTATGTTTTAAAATAATTTATCAAAACATGACTAATTTTTCTAAAGGAATTATTAATGAAATTCCATACTTGCAAACTTTCTTGTAATAAAGGATATATCTGTGTGTGCCAATTTAAGGAACAGCTACTACACTTCGATATTTCAAAGAACAGTGACATCGCAGTGAATAACTCGAAAGCCATAGTTGCTATGCACCATACATCAAAGCTTTTTCCATTTACTTCAGTCACACTGTTTTCTGTCACCATAGATTCCGGACAGCGATAAATGAATGGAACGCCGTATCTAATTAAAACAAAGTAAATAATCAAAACAAACAAAATACGCATTTTATTTTATTTATTATTATTATTACTATTATTTGACAAATCCGTAGTTGAAGCATGGATTAAAAAAAAAAAAAAAATTCACGAAATTTTTACTTAAGTTCAACCTATACAAATAAAAAATGCTCACTTCTTAACTGGCTTCTCAGAAGATGTCAAAAAACCGAAATCTGATAGAATGGCTTGTCTGTCTTCAGAAATTAAAACGTTATTAAGTTTCAAGTCCATATGTGCAAGATTTCTGTTGTGCAAATATTCTATGGCGGCCAGAATTTGTTTCATCCAATCGATGGCTTGATTCAAGGCATTTTCTTCGGCCAGAATGGGTGAAGATTTCAGAAGTGACTGTTCCAAATCGATAGGATATATCTGTGTCATAAATAGGTGAGAATTGCCCCAGTAAACGTATTCGCTCGACAAGAGCCGAAGGACGTTTGGATGGTCGAGTGTGGGCCAAATAACAATTTCACCTTCAGAGGCATAGTTCTTAGAAACGATCTTAACGGCCACTTCTTTATCAGTCACAGAGTGTTTTACTTTAATAACAGAACCATACGAGCCCTGTCCGATTTCTTCGATGAATACATAATGTCTCTCTTCAAGATGATGAACGATTTCAATCATATCCAAGTTTTTTACATAACTTTTGAGATTTCTAACCCCAGTAAAACTATTATTAAGACAATTAGCCATATTTTCAACGAAAGTGAACCACTTTAATAGAAAAAAAACTTGAATAAACAACATTTATTCAAGAGGTAATCAGAATTTGTGCAACTTAATCACAAACCCTTTTATGATTACGAAGTGTTCATTGTTGCACTTGTCTCTAAGTAAAAACACTCCTTTATTGTTGTTTCACCCAAATAGTGTTGTAATTTTGAGAAATTTAACTATTTTTTAACAATATAAAATTATTTGTTCATTTATTGTTACTCATTGTATAGCTTTACTTGTTTGGACGATTACGGTGGATTGGGAGAAATTACACAGATCGAGATGTAAAATTTTGATTTTATAATTTTGACTGATCTTTATGTTTTCTGGTGTGCTAACACCGAAATTGAAGTCAGTTTTTCTTTATCACGTATAGATTTTTTTCAATACAGGGTGCCTACCAATATAATTTCTTCCATTACTCTTCCACCAGTATAATTATATGGTAAGTTTTATAGTATGTTTTCATGATTAATTAACCATGCGTACCTATTGTAATAGCGCAGCACTAGTGCGATGTAAAACCATACTAAACAACCAACCAACCTACTGTTATGATGGTATATGTAAGAAATTGTGTCGGTAAGCACCCTGTATTGACAAAAATCTGTACGTGATAGAGAAAAATGGGCTACATTTTCGGTTTCAGCACATCAAAAAACATAAAGCTCACCTAAAATCATCAAATCAAATTTTGTCATCTTCAAATTTCTAGGCCTGTGTTATTTGTCTATTACTTTTAACACGAGCACGTGTTCTGATAGCACTATTCCCTACGTTTTTGTTTTCCTTTAATTAAAATTTTTTTTTTTTTTTTATTATGTACATTTTTATAAATAAAGTTGAACGTTTCAGCAAAAATCAGTGTCAGTTTATGTCAATTTATCTGCGACTAATAGTCCTAGAAGTTTGGTACTAAGCTTTCTCCTTTTAACAGTGTCTTCTATTAAAATGGTGAAAATTATTATTAATTTTCTAAAAATATTGCTCAGGGCTGAATTCTCCTACATTTGCACCATTTGTTTAAGGGTGGGGAAGGGTTAAACATTGAATATTTTTCTTTTCGTACATTCTTAAAAGTACTTTATTTTTAAAAGAGCGTTACTTTATTTGTTTTGAGATGCTAAGCGATGTATATCCGCTGTTTTAACGGAATGTCCGCTATTGTAAATGGAAATATCCACCAGTTGTCCTAGGATCGCTTACTTGTATGCAGTTCCTTTGTTCCCAACTACACGAACCGTTTGCTTGATCTCAATGAAAAATTTAGTGTAGTATCTCTATATATAATACAGATTTAGAATACTGAATTTGGACTTAATGATACTATTTGTTCTTCAGATATATTCTGATAACAGATAGACACACGGACAGGCACACATTTACACATACAGACCAACCGCTAAAAACCAGATTTTAGGATTCAGGGGACATCAAAACGTGTAAATATAATAAAAACTCAATTTCGAAATTTTTACCAAGAAACAAAACTTTATCTTTCATATATATGGGTAAGCGAAAGTAAAATAAATTGCAAAAATGTATTAATAAGGTGCAGATTTTTGTAAAATAGCTCGAAAATTTCAAAGAATTGGATTTCAAGAATTAAAAAAAATTAATACGGCTCTCATATAAAACTTCCATTAAATAAAATGAGCCCCATATACTAATAAAGTAATGTGAATTTTTTTTTTTTATGTATTGTACGAGGCAAAGTCGTAGAAATATATTTAAAGAAAGTTACTGAGATATTAATGAAACAATAAAATGAAAATGATTTTATTATTTCAGTTATCAATTTATATTTTCCGAATATACATATGTAAGGAAAGTATTGTAATCATGACAAAAATTCGACTTCAATATTTTGGTGTGTTTATACCTTTTGAGGTAACCTGAATTAATTTTGGCTATTTTTATTGTGATGTATGTATGCGTGTGTGCATGTTTATGTGTGTATGTGTGAGTGAACACGATAGTGTCTAACGTTTTGTTCGAATGAACTCAAAGTTGGTACGTATGTTGTAGCAAGAACCCTATGATTTTGGTGAGCTAGTACTTATAGTTCTTTTACAGGGACACAAAAAAAATTCTTTATCATTATAGCCTACAGGCTCAAATTATTTAAAGTGCAATAGCGTCTAAACACCTTATTCGAATAAACAGAAACTTGATATATATGTTAAAGGTTACTGTCGCACGAACTGTGTAGATTTTGGTGAATCTAGGACTTGTAGGGATTAACGAAAAATTCTTTATCCTTATGACCTATATTCTAAAAATATTTGAATTGCAAAAGCGTTAAATTAAACGAAATACTGTTTGGAGGAAAATACTCAAATACCTTATTGTAATATACTCTTTTGTTTATTTAACGACTTCTTTTACTTTAATTTTTTTAAACAAATGTTAATTACTTAACGTTCGGAAAGTCGAGTGGAGTCACTCCAGATTTTTTCTCTCTAAATTTATGTATGAACATCGAAACGTTATCTGACGACATACTGTTTTATGTTGAGACATTGAAATATAATTTTAGTCAGAATACTTATCAATTCACAAAATATTGTACTTTAATTCAATATTTAAGAATTTTAAGCTAAAGTTAATGTTTAGTAAACGCCCTGTATAAAGCTGTAAAGCTGGTTGATATATGCATGTTAAAATCTTTATGAATTATTTTCAATTTCCTTTTTTTTTTTTTTTTTTTTTTTTAATTTGCCAAACTTTTTGTAAGTATTTTATACTGTAATATAACCTAACATATGAATTACAAAAATGTTAGCATGACACTTCTTATCAAGGTTTTTAAACTTTTTCAGAGTTAGCAGTTTTCAGAATTTTTCAGAGTTAATACATATGTTTAATTCCCTTTATAAATTCCAATTATATACTTCCATTTGGAATAGTCAAACTTAGTAACTGGTATGACTAAAATTAATATATATATATATATATATTGTTTGTTTCCCTTAGCGAATAAGATTAATAAATATCTGTAATATACAGTAGCAAATTTTCATATTTGTATTTCATATTAATACTTTGTACATATACAAAGTATTAATTTTATGAATCTTTAAACGCATATGTTGAAAAAAAGCTGGCGCTTAAAGGATAAACGATTAATAAAATAAAAACTACGAAAAAATGTAAATGTAAATTTGATTACTGAATATACTTTAATATGTTCTTACATATTTTTCTTATTTGCAAGAAAGTAACATGTGTTTAAAAAATGTCTCAGGAATATTTACTTTCTCTAATACCAATCTCCATACATGTGTTAGAGAAAGTATTATTTTTGATTTAAATTGTCAAAACTAAGTTTTCGTTATATTTACACATTTTGAGGTACCCTGAATCTGAAAATCGTGTTTTTGTGGTTGGTCTGTGTGTTTGTTTGTGAGTCTGCTGTCACCATATCTCAAGAACAAACTGTAGCAGGAAGGCCAAAGTTGGTATTCTAAATCCGTATCATATAGTGATGCTCCACTAAATTTTTCGTTGAGATCAAGCAAAGGGATCGTGTACAGGCCCATCCAAGCGAATTTAAATACATCACGTTTATGGGGGGGGGGGATTTCTGGTAAATGCAGTGTAACATCTATAGACTTCCCTAAACAGAATGGAATGAACATATTTTTTTACAGGCATGTTTTGTGTGGATTGTGCTGTGGAAATCATTCATCATTCGTTTATAGGCTATCCAAAGTACTGTACGTACATATTTCAGCTATACTTGAAAATTTCTGGAAGTGTATTTAATTTTGCATTAGGTGTTTTTTTTATGTAAGACTAAGTATAACTACACAATGTGATGTGCATATAGTTTATAGACAATATACAGGGCTACCCAAAATTAATCCATTTGCATCATAAGCGCATATATGTGCGAATTTTGCCTGGCCATTATAACCAGAGCGCATATGTGTGCGCATTTCGCTTAGGCTCTGATCACCAAAGCGCATATTATACCCGTGCATATTGGACTCGCAGTCAATGAAAAGTGGTGATCGGAAGTAGCTTCATGGTAAAATAACACGAAAAAGTGAAAAAAATGAACGATTGTGTTTCCGACAGTAGTGAAGGGGTAATTAGACCTACAAAACGCAAACGTTTTACTGCGGTTTCTGTTAAAAGGAGTGATAGTGATCGAAGTGCGAGTGATTTTGAGTAGGAAGGAAAAATTGACAAACCTAAAGTGCAAAAATTTATATATGTTGGCGGTGTAAATAAAAACATAACAAATTTTACTAGAGAGAACGTTTATGAACTGTTTTTAACAGAAGAAATCTCGAACATATTGTAACTGAAACTAATCGATTTGGTGAAAAAGATCCAAGTTTCAAAGGAGTTCCTGTAGAGAAATTGCAAGTTTATTTTGCACTTACAGTCGGCTGCAAAATTATTCGAGCACTAGCAATAATCCTTGCCAAAAAAAAGTACACTTAATACAGCTTTGTTAAATAAATCCTTGTCGAGTCATGTTCTTAATCAGTCTAAGAACACGATTCGACAAGGATTTACTTAGCAAAACAGTCTTAAGTGTACTTTTTAAATATAGGAATTATTGGCTAGTGCTCGAATAATTTTGCAGCCGACTGTATTATATTAATGTCTATGGTGCAAAAACCTACGCTGCAAAGTTATTGGAGTACGGACAAGAGCACTGAAACGCCATACAGTCGGTAACAAAAGTCTCCGAACACTAGCGAAAATCCCTATGTAAAAAAAGTACACTTAATACAGTTTTGTTAAATAAATCCTTGTCGAATCCTGTCCTCAGTCAGTCTAAAAACAGGATTCGACAAGGATTTATTTAACAAAACTGTATTAAGTGTCCTATTTTTATATAGGAATTTTTGCTAGTGTTCGGAGACTGTCCCTCAAAACAGTGATGTACGATATAGGTTCATGACAATTTCAAGAAAATTGTACTTGGCTAATAATGAACGTTTGCAGCGTGATGCTCTCTTACGTAAAATTAGACCAATAATGGGCATGATAAAGAAAAGATTCAAAGAAGTTTTCATGCCAAGCCGGAGATATTTCCTTGAATGAGTCTTTGGTGAAATGTAGAAGCAGAATTCTTTACATTCAATGTAACAAAACAAAGACAGCCCGATTCGTAATAAAATACTACAATCTATGCGATTCGAGAACAAAATATCTACATAATTTTAGGGTTTATGTAGGAAAGAATAAGTGTAAAAAATGTTGGTGATAAGAACAAATTTTCCATTTTTCTGTGTGATGCAAATGGGTAAACTAAACATTATATCTACTGAATGTAATTGATCGAAGTGTTTTGCTACGTTTCACTATATCGACAAACACGGCTCAGAAAGGAGAATCTCCTTAGGGGTGCGTCCCAGACAGTCACAAATTACCCATAGCGCAGCACTAGTGCGTGATTAAACCCAACCAACCAGAAAGGAAAATCCATTTTTCATACCAATACTGTAAGCAAAGTAATTTTTTTTTTTTTTCAGTTCTATTTTCAACTCTAATTTTTTGTATAACATCACGTTTTGAGATTCCCTGAACACGAAAATCCAATTTTTTTGGTTGATCTGTATATATCTCTTACCAGCATGCATAACTTAAATAACTGCAGAAAATACAAATTTGATATTTTAAAGTTCGTATTAAGTTGCTACTGACCAAGATTGGCAAGACTGAATGCAAATTAATAACAACTTTGCTGTTAACATTTTCCAACAAAGTTGAAAAGAGTGTTAATGACTTCGGTTCGTCTGTCTGTTCGTCGGTCCGCGCTCTAACTCCCGTATATATTTACGGAATTTCTTGAAATTGATTTATGTTATTCAAGCTCACTATCGGATGTTCCCTATTGAAAATGGAGCGAATGTCTTTACTATTTTGTGTACAGGGACGCCCAAAAGTATTCCAAAGCAATGTGTTCTATGAGAAGTATTTCAATAAACCGTATTTTAATACATTTTCTATACACAAATCTTAATGAAATTGAAATATGTTATTCAAGTTCAAAATCGGACGTTTCTTATGTAAAATAGAGTAAATACCATCACTGGATTGTGTACCGGGACACTCGAAAATATTCCAAAACATTGCGTTCTATGAGAGGTATTTCTATAAATGAAATTTTAACAACTTTTACTTTGCACAAAGTTTAATGAAATTAAAATATGTTATCATATACACAAAAGAATGCTTTGTATATAATATAGTATGATTAGCATTAGATTCACAGGGCAACACAAAAATATTCAGTTACATTAACAGCAATTAATAAAAATTTGCTAGAATTTCACTTTCGTTTACATTTAGCATTTTTAACACTTTCTTTAATTTTTAACTGTGACTATGATTTAAATTTGTGTATCTGTCTGTCCGATTGTTTACCTTTCTATCTGTCTGTCCCCCGCCCCCAGCTTCCGTAAATATTTTCAGAATTTAAAAAAAAATGACATATATTAATCAAGTTCACTCTGAAATGTTCCCTATATTTAAAATGACATTAATAGGTCCTGTACAACTAGTTTGTGTACAGGGACAACAAAACAAAAATTTACCAATGCATTTGCGTTTTAGGACAGACATTTTTAAAAATCACATTTCAATAACTTTCTATCGTAAAAATCATAAAGAAATTCACCGGTATTGCTGATATTCTAACATAATGTTTTGTATGGAATATGATATACCTTCAGATTTACAGGGCTACACTAAAATATTCAAATTAATGGCTACAATTATAATCTAACGGCTGCATTTCCTTTTGCGTTAAGCCTTTTTAACACTTTCCATCCATGTCTAAAAGTGATTTTAAATTCAATTATTTTCTCTTTGTACTTTTCAGTCATGTCTGTCTGTTGTGTGATAACATGGGCAAAGAATATTGAAAGTTATACGATACAACAAGTACGTACAGTTGGAAAGTGTTAATAATCAATGCGTACTGCATGATTTTTTGTTTTTGTTTTTATTAATATAGGCACTATAATTGAACGAGTCTCTCACACACAAAATTATATGCCAAATAAAACAGTTCTTAAATCTACATTAGACTATTTTAAAAGTAGATTGAACTTTATTATCTTTCTGTTTTGATCTTATGGCTTAAATCTGCAATCTATATTTATAGTACTGAAATGCAGCGTAAAAGAAATTCATGTGAGTGACACACCATTTATTTATTTATTTATTTAACTTATGCATAAGAGAAAAAAGCGACTTAACTCTGAAAGGTTTGAAAAACACTACCCTACATCAATAAGTTAATTTAAGATCTTAAATCTATACCTACAATTGCAAATATTTTCTAATTCTGCTGTTATTGACTTTTGTTATTATTTTTATTATTAGAACAGCATTCGTATCTGAAGGATGAAAAGAAACAAACAAAATGACGGATTGATTGTTTCGTGTATTTTAACTAGCTTTATATCGGCTGAATCGCTGAAAACACGTATACAAGGACTCAAGAACGCCGATTGATCTGTCTGTTACGTTTTTGTTTGGATAATTAGAAGAGAATAATGACTCCCTATAACAAAATAAACGTTGAAAACTTTCCCAGAGTTCTAAATGAATAATGAAATAAAAGGTAGAAAATATTACATATTGTTTCATTCATGGACATCAGCGTAGCTAGAAGTTTTCCGTATTAAGGGATGGGGAAAGGGAGAGGGTTGGATACAAATTGATTTCTTAATGGACTCTTTTTTCCGTCAGTTATGCATAATTATAAAAGAAGTATCGTTGATTAATGTTTATTCATTAATTATTCATTGATATTACTGCTCTGCATTAAAATTGCCCCGCAACACCATTTTTACGGATTCTTATGAAAAATGGCCTCCTGAATCCAAATAGTTCGCCGATTGTGACCTATCACCCGCATTTTTTTTAGGGACGGCCCCCTATTTTTTATCACTTTTCGGTCATTTTATGGCTATAAATCTGATTTTTAGGGGGGAGGGGCTTATTTTAACCGTTAAATACTTTCTAAGGGGATACAGAGTTGGAAAATCCTAAAACATGAACATTTGCGGCAAGGGGAAAATTTAGGGGGAGATTTGTCACTAAAATTATGTATATTACATTTCGTATATATTTTTAATCTATTATTAATTTTATTTATTAAACACTGTATATATTTTTTGTTTATAAGTGTTAAACTAATTCTTTTTCATTCTCCAAGTCAAATCCATGGCCATAAAATTTCCGAACAGTGATAAAAATCGGGGGAGGGGGGTGGTGTCCCGAGAAAACGGTGTGTGACTGAGCAAAATGGGTTTCTATTCGGATTCAGGAGATCATTTTACATAAGAAACAGCAAGAATTGTATCAGGACTCGAAAAATATTTATTTATTTATTTTTTACAGCTCAGTGTAATTTGTTAATTTATTGACCATTTTAATTAAAGATAATTATTTTTGAAAGAAAAACAGTATGGGTATCAACAGAACTTTATCAAAAATTTTCAATCTTTGAATTTTACTGGATATCCACTAATATCGGTATACCTTTCATTATATTTAAACAGGAAATAACTATATAAATGTAAAAGAGATCTCCGAATCTTTTTTCCTATTAAATAACTACATGATAATATGATGAATACATTAAATATATATATATATACATATTTCAAAATATTTGGTAAAAATAAATAAAGTTTTTACAATCATTGCAAAGAAAAATAAAGAAACTGAAAAACAATTTCCAAGCATTACAATAAACAAAGTTTTATTTATTTTATTTTATTTTATTTACTTATTTATTTATTTATTTGTAATGCAAAATGATAAATTTAATTTCAATTCTGTTTCAGCTTTACTCTGCTGTTGTTTAAAATTATCCAATAAAATTGAAAAGGGTTTAAGAGTTTGATTCGCTTGTCTACCTGTCAGTCTGTCCTCATTCTCGCCTCTGAAATACTTTTAAAATGTCTTGAAACTAATATATATTTATCCTATAGTGTATAATACATCAATCTTTTGCATTTAAAATAAAAAAAATAGCTGCTTGAAAAACATTTGAATTTTTTAAAAAAAAGCTTTTTTTTTTTTTTTACTTAATAATAATAATAATAATAATATAAAAAGCATGACTAACATGAATTAGTAGTTGGAGTATCGCAAATTTTTATACATCTTCGCAAAGTGGCCGGAAAATACACATTTTAATTAATTGAAAAAAAAAAAAAAAATCTATCACATACTAGATTTTCACTAAACATATAGCTAAGAACCATCACGGTTAAAAAAGCGTTGTAATAATAATAATAATAATAATAATAACGAAGCATTAAAATCGATTTATTTCTTTGGAAGCTACAGCGACTGAGAACTTAGACTGACTAAGAACAGGCTTCGACAAGGATTTATTTAAGAAAACTGTATTAAGTGCACTTTTTTTATATAAGAATTTTTGCTTGTGTTTGGAGACTTCTGTTACCGACTGTATGTTGGCGATTAGTGAGGACCGTTTGATTTATAATTATGTGGTAATCTTTTCAAAAATTGTATGTGTTTATGCGTAACACAATTACAACCATTTTTTCTCTACTATTTTGAATTTGGTTTCGATTAGAGCTTTGGCAAAACTAATGAAGAAATTGAAGTATCACTTCATCAACATGACTTGAGCTAAGAAGTCGTCGATTTGGGCTCCCACTCCAATGCTATTAAAATAACTTCAGTTCTAATTATTCAATAATAATAACTTTATAAAAGTTGGTCACCTATATCGATGAGCAATATATCCTATAAATTTTTAATAACATTTTTCGTGATTATCTACAAAAATGCCTGGATTAATGAACAATGAGTTATTGACTAGTCACTTTGCAAGAATTCTGAAATTGTTTTTATAAAGTAAACTTCTAATCAACGGCCATCTACAAATTCTCAACTTCAAAAATCTTCATCTTGACAATGAGCACCTATAAAATAAATAATCTGGTGTGTCACTCTCACGGCTTTCTCTTACCCTGAAATTTAATACTATAAATACGGGTTGCAGGTTAAGAGGTAAGATATCGAGTACTGTTATGTAAACCTATGTTAAACAATTCAAATTTGGCTTCGGAAGAGTTTTATATGATAACTAGTTCTGTGTGAGGGGGGCTACCGCCCCCTCAACCCCCCTCCCCCGTTTCGTTAATGCACCTACATTTATATAGAATTTAATTCGGTTATTAAAAAATAATTCAGTTTTTAAAAAATAATTTATTAAAATTATTATTTAAAAAAATTATCTTTTATGATAATGCAAACAATTCCATATTAGAGAAGTGGTATAACACTAAATATCCAAAAAAAAAGTTGAATTTATTCTAAATATTAAAGTTTAAAAAAAAAAAAAAAAAAAAAAAAAATGTAAAAAATGAAAAAAATCGATAACTTTATTTTAAATTATCGCAGATCGATGGTTCAACCATTCGTTTTAAAGGTATTGGCGAGCTCTTTTGAAAGATACCCATCATAAAAATTTACTCCCCTCGAGGGGGGACTTCCCCCCCCCTAGGGGGAGGGGGCGGCGAGGCTCCTATGTACACAAAAAAAATTTCCCAGTTGACTATCTCTATTACAAAAAATATATATTCGTTTCATTTAGTTTAGTGTAATCTATAGATGTTAAACTCTACTTACCTGCAATTTCCCCCATAGACGTAATGTATTTGAATACTTTTCAGTGTCCCTGTACACGAACCATTTTCTTCATCTCAACGAAAATCATACTGTAGCATCCCTATATGATACATATTTAGAATACCGAGTTTGGAATTTCTGCTACTATTTGTTCTTGAGATATGCTGATAACAGACACACAGAATATTCGCTAAAAACATGATTTTCGTATTGAGGGCACCTCAGAACATGTAAATATAACAAAAACTCACGTTCGAAAATTTGACCCTAAAACAATACTTTCTCGACCCTATGGGTAAGAGCAAGTGAAAAGGGCATACTACTCCGGGTAGTGCCTCACAAAGGAAAAGTTTGGAATCTGACACAGTTAGCCCCAACCAAACTTATAAAGAACGAATTTTGGAGCCAAATAAATGTCAAATATATAAAATAACACAATAATATTGGGCAACGTTTTGGCAGGCTCAGTATGGCTCCTTGCGACCATCACCTTGAGTAGACAACAGTTAACTTTGATTGCCCTGTATGATGAAACACCGTATGCCAACTCCTCTTACATCATTCCTCCAAGGGCAGTCCATAGACATGCCAGCACAATTTTCCTCTTACAAATACGGCGAGGACACCCTCATGTCGGTAATCCACAATGTTATTATTACCGAAGATACGGATATTGAAGCTACAACAGATTTTACGTGCACCAGCTATTATTAATGAACAAGGCGGTCTTTTTCCGGCTTCAGCATCGATCCCGCGATTCCCCGATTACGAGCTAGACTCCATGCCAGCTGGGCTACCGCGGATCACTCGTGAAATGTGCTGTGAGGAAAGTAAATCTTAAAACCGAGTAACTGCGATCTAAACTTAAGATTTACGCGCCTTAGAGGAAATATTTTTCTCCATTCATTATGCATTAAATATTTCAAATTTTTTTCTTTGAAGATAAAATTGCAATAGTACACTTTTTCCTTTTTGTTTCGTTTGAAGAGAAAATTACAATAGTACACAAATTCTCTCAAAAGTTTGCAAAATTGTTTGTGTTTGCTTCAAAAATTTCGCTTTCTTATTTTGGAAATCGCTATGGAAGAAAACAGAGCCTATTCTTCCATTTGGTGTTTGAAAAAGATTGGCTGTCCGTTCAGAAGGCTTTTGTAATATAAATACTTTCTTTCAGAAAAGTTCTGCACTATTTAGACTTATCGCAGAAAGCATAAAATTATTCTCGTGCAGGGATGTGGAGCGCTGTCTATCAATAATAACTGCAATATAAAAGTCGAACGTTTCAAGTCAAAACTTTTACTTAGTTTATGTTTTATACTATTAAAAATAATACATTGTTAATAACGTATTGCTAAGCAATATAAATGTTTAGAAGCTTCTGTTAAGATAAAGCTCATTTATATATAAAAGATTAAAAAAAAAACAACTTTTTATTACATGTCAACTAATGTTTGCTTTATTGAATAATATTATATTTACTTTCAAAAGTTTGATAATTACCGATCAAACATTTAATTACTGAATTAAACATTGCTAGGTAATTAAGCGTCTTAATTGGTCTTTTTTGTCTAATCTTCAAACACCTTTTGACCTAAAATTACTAGTAGTATCAACGCAATCTAACAGAAACTAAGTTAAAAACTAGTTAAGCAGCTTTTATTATGAAATGGAAACAGTATATAGCAATAAAAGGAGCGTAGGTTATATGTCTGAAATACACATTATTTTGCCTTCACCGTAACTGAGATAAAATTTACTTATAGCTAACGGATGAGTTATTAAAGTGACGCAAGAACTTTTATATTACAGATAACCTTTTGTTTCTCTATTAATATTAGCAGAATTTTTTTCTGCCTAAACATTATTTCAATCTCATTGTAGTTAAAGGAGTAGGCAGATATTTAGGCCTTACTAGTGTGTTATCATAATTAAATATCTTGAAGTAGCCAAGAACAAAAAGGATTTCGAAACCGTAGAAGCTAGGCTATTAACTCGAAGTCATTTAAATTTCTTCTTTTTTACAACATAATCATGCTCCCAACAACTTTCAAAAAGTAAAAAAACACTTTCAGGAAGTGATTAGTCTCATTTAAAGAAGGAGGGGTCCTCACTTTTGGCCCCGAAGGTCACAGGAGCCCTGTGATAGTCACTTCTACCGTGACTCCACCTTGCAGACCTCTAGTTCTGTTTTTATTTTGTTGATTGTAGTCTAATGAACAAACAAACAAAAAAATCACAAGTTTTAGTTCCCTTAAGCTTTATTTTCTCTTTCTCTATTAACTATAAAATGAAATTAGTTGGTACACGGGGACACTGCTCAATTTCACATCATATATTTATTTTTAAAATTCCGCTTCGATAAGTTTACCTTATCCTTATTTTTTGCGTTATTTTATGGGTGCCAGCTTTGTATTTCTGTTTTTCTGTACTCTCGCGTTCTTTTCAACGCAGTAATCCCCTTAAAGCAAGTTTATACGAAAAATAACCATATTCTACCACGTTATGAAAATTCCACGCATTACATTTTTCTTTAATTTCGAGTAATTTACGAAGAATGTGAAATAGGATTTTCATATTCAATGAAGTTCATGCTAGTATTAACAAGATCGCAAACTCATGCGGTATGCATTGGTTATTAACACTTTCCGAATGTACGTAATTGTGTCCCTGTACACAAGCCAGTAGAGATAATCACTCCATTTTTAATAGGGAACAACCGATAGTGAAGTTCAATATCATATATCAGTTTCAAGAAATTTCATGCATCGTATAGACAGACGGACAGATAGACAAACCGAAGTCATTAACGTTTTTAACCTTATTGGAAAGTGTTAAAAACATTTAGAAAACGATAAAAACAATTAATATAAAAGAAAATGTAATTCAAACAAATTTCTAATAATAACCATTAATGTAACTGAATATTTTTGTGTGGCCCTCTAAATTTAATGTTAATCATACTGTATTCTATGGAAAGCATTCTTTTGGGCATATGAATAATATTTTTTAATTTTATTAAGATTTGGGCAAAGTAAAGTTCTTTAAATTTGGTTTATAGAAATACCTCTCATAGAACGCAATGCTTAGGAAAACTTTCGGGTGTCTCTCTATACATACCAGTGATGGTATTTACTCCATTTTCAATGGAGAGCATCCGATAGTGGACGTAAATAACATATTTCAATTTCATTAAGATTGGTATAAAGTAACGGTATTAAAATAGGGTTTATAAAAATACCTCTCATAGGACACAATGCTTTGGAAAACTTTCGGGCGTCCCTGTACACAAACCAGTAAAGGTGTTCACTCCATTTTCAATAGAGAACTCCGATAGTGAACTTTAATAACATATATAAGTTTCAGAAATTCTATAAATATTTACGAGAGTTAGAGCGCGGATAGACAGACGGACGAACAGACAGACAGAAAAACCGAAGTCATAAATACTTTTCAACCTTGCTGGAAAGTGTTAAAAATGACTTTAAAAATAAGGCTGGCTTATTTACTTCAAAAACGAATCCTCAGAATGTTAATGCATAATTTTAACTTATTTTATATTACGAAAATCCTGAATTCAATAATTCCTATATAAAAAAGTACACTTAATACTCTTTTGTTAAATAAATCCTTGTCGAATCGTGTTCTTAGACTGACTAAGAACTTGACTCGACAAGGATTTATTTAACAAAGCAGAATTAAGTGTACATTTTTTACATAGGAATTATTGCTATCGCTCGAACAATTTTGCAGTCGACTGCAGCACTGGTTGGTCATTTTTTCTACAGTTGGGAATATACATCTCTTGAGTCTTAATACACGAGAATGTTAATATCGGCGTTTAAGTGCCGACAGTCAACTTAAGTTCTAAAAAATAGACTTTTTTTTTTTTGTTCGAGAGTAAGAAACAAAAAGAGCAGAATACTTTGGTACACAGCAGTAGCAACTAATTCCTATTCCTATATTTCTTCGTTTGGTTTCATTTTAGTCAAATGAATAACATAAAAATTTAGTTTTAAAAGATTTAGAACCCTTAGGTTTTATTGTTTGTTTGTTTTCTATCAACTTTAAAGGAAAAAAAATATGAAATATTTTTGCAAATGAATAAAATTTTTTTTTTTAATCCTGACTTTAACTATTGCGTGTGATTTTTAAGTACAAATGCTGGGTGTAGCTAAATATTTTTTCCCTTTATTGTTTCAAAATTGAACCATTTACTTTATTAATGAGTAAGGAACGACGAAAATTGTATAAGCAAGACGTTTGCTACGTAATAAAATCACCTGTTTCCTTTACCATAAAAATCCTGACGACAAAAGTTTGTTATATACTTTTTTCATGTTGTCACATTTCTGCCAAATGAAAGGTTCTTATCTAACAATTAAGAATTGGTGAAACGAATAACTATATTTTTAGTTTAAAGGTTTAGCTGAAATTGAATATAAATCTGATTAACATGTACAGTCGGTAACAAAAGTCTCCGAACACTAGCAAAAATTCCTATATAAAAAAAGTACACTTAATACGGTTTTGTTAAATAAATCCTTGTCGAATCCTGTTTTTGGATTGACTAAGAACAGGATTCGACCAGGATTTATTTAACAAAACTGTATTAAGTTTACTTTTTTATATAGGAAGTTTTGCTAGTGTTCGGAGACTTTTGTTTCCGACTGTACATTACTATCAAGGTCAGTCAGAATGGATGGTTGGATGGTTGGGTTTTACGTCGCACTAGTGCGGCACAGATGGGCAAATTGGCGATGGTCTGGGACACACCCCTAGAGGTGGTCCGGAGACATGCCATCACAATGTTGATCCTCCACGGAAGGGATGGCTCTCCCGCTTCGGCGACCCCCAGAGGTATAACTTTTGATGGGAACATGGAAGATATTGCAGCCACGACATATTTTGCACCAGCCACCCTTAGTGTACACGACGGTCTTTGGCCGGCTCGATTACCGAACCCGCAATCTTCCAATTACGAGGCCGGCGCTCTGCCGACTGGGCTACCGCGGCCCCTCAAGGTCAGTCAGAATTGCCTTTTAAAAAAGAAAATAAGAATCGAATTTTTATATGACAGGTGACAATATTGATGAAATGATAGTTCCCACATTGGGGTGAAATAGGTTCAAATATACATATTCAGAGTGGATATCGTGACACTCTGCTTTCAGATTTATGAAACAAAGAAAATTATGAAATACTGAACTAACAAAGATATAAAAATTATTACCAAATATTTCCATGATATTGAACTCTGTTACAGTAGTCGTATTAAAATATACTTGTGGAATTTAATTTCGAAATATTTCTGAAATAATAGGTTTTAAAAAGTTCACAGTTATTAACATGAGGAAGTAAAGTAGGCAACCACTTGGCGTAAATTCTAAGATACCTGCTCAATGCCGTAGACAAGCGGGTTTTGGGGGTTTAAACACCACCTGATAACTTTTGAGTGATATTTCGTTTTTAACACTCAACGTTATGTGCAAAAGTTTGGAAAATTTTGCACGTAAGTGCAAAAGTGCATTTGTGCAAAAGTGCATTTGTGCAAAGTGCATTTGTGCAAAAGTGCATTTGTGCAAAAGTTTGGAAACCCCTACAAAATTTATTAAAAAGAGATTTCGCGTTAGATAGCTAAAATCAGGAGAAACCTTCAACGTCTTGAACGTCAAAGGGAAAAATTGAATAGCAGACAGCCATTTCGGTAGCATTTACTTACCGTCTTCAGTGCACTAAAGACGGTGATGCACTGAAGACGGTATGCTAAATGATACTGAAACAGTTGTCTGTCCTTCATTTTTTCCCTTTGGTGCTCAAGACATGTTAAAGGTTTTCCCTACTAAAATATTTTCTGGCTACGGTTTTGTACCTGCTTCATAAAAATAAAAGAATTTTCCGTTACTTAAGTCTATATAGAGCAAAAAATAAATTTATTTATTTATTTACTGAAACAAACACTACAAATATAACATTTTACCACCATTACCGTCTACCCGGAAAAAATTTCCAAACAAAATTGAATTTTTTTTGTTTTTTCTCTTTAAAACTTTTTTTTTTCTTTCTCGTAGCACAATGCTAATCACTCATAGATCCACATACAAATGGATATCTTGTTTGTTTTACGACTCAGTCCTAACATTCCACTTCCTGAGTCCAAGAACAAATTAACCCCCCTACTTGAACCCTAAAAAGAAAAAGAAAAAGTCAGGTAACTCCCAGAATTGAACAACTGGCCCCTCCTCTCTTTACATCGGTCCCACAACAACAATAAGTAATTTAAAACAATGCTTTGTTTCCTGGACAGACTCTGATGAAACTGTTATCTGCGACTAAGCGCACCTTTTTTGAGCTTTTTCCAACGTATTTACGTTGGGCGTGGGGCTTTCTTTGACCTGGGGACCTCGGTCGCTTAAGCTCAAGATTAAAAGAAAAAGATGTGGGTGGGGGTTATTTTGAGTTTATGAACTGAACGTAAAATGGAAGAACTGTAAGTTACTGTGTTTCCGGTGCATTATTTAATTATTATTCCTTTAAAGTTTTACTCTTTGCGAGAATGAATTTTAAAAAGACATTCGTGAATTTAAATGTTGACAGTAAAAACTTAATAAAGACAACACAGTGAAATCACGGGGGGGGGGGGGGGGACATAATAATAACGAAAATATTCCATGTTTACTATAGTAATTTTTTCATACTTCGCAACAGATTTGAAAAGTATTTGTGACTTCTTTTCTTCTGTATGCCTGTCGTCCATCTGCTGGCTGAGCAGTTAGCGCTTTGGCCTTCATTTGATAGGTGCTAAGATCGATTCCCGGTTTAGCCATGGCTATTCACAGCGGTACAGAATCTACAGTCGGTAATAAAAGTCTCCGAACACTAGCAAAAATTCCTACATAAAAAATTTACATTTAATACAGTTTTGTTAAATAAATCCTTGTCGAATCTTGTTTTTAGACTGACAAGAACAGGATTCGACAAGGATTTATGTAACAAAACTGTATTAAGCGTACTTTTTTTATATAGGAACTTTTGCTAGTGTTCGGAGATTTTTGTTACCGACTACTTCAAGTCTCAAGTGGTAGGTTCTGGTCTGATTAACTTTGGTGTAAATAATGATAATAAACCCATAAATCAAACCAATATACATATACATATATTCATTCACTCAACTAAAAATTTGTATTTTGATGAAAAGGTATATATTTAATCATTGAAGGAATGGAATGACTTTCCTGTCATACCACAGTGATCAGGGTTTCCGTGGAGGGAAATTTGAATACCACTATTTCTATGTACTAATTTTAGACTTGGCTAATCGTTGATATATGTTTTTGAAAAAATACAGTATAAATGTTCTGGTATCCAAGTTTTCCTCAGTAGGAACCCTCCCAGCGATATACCTATCTTTGAATTCCATAGTGTTTCCAAGGATTGAAAGTTATAAATAAATTCTCATTGCATTAATTAAAATATCATGTATATACAGCCTGTACGTTATATGATAGCTTTCAATTTTCAGAAGAAAAAATAACAGTCTTTAGCATTTTTAGACACAAATCGTATCCCTAGAAAAGCAAATTTGGATGCCACAATTTTTATAGTATTTTTTAAAAATAGATATCAAAGGATATCAACGTTTAGTTGAGTATAAAATTACTAAATAAAAATAGTGGTAGTTACATTCCCTTTTGTATGAACCATGGACCCCAACACCAGCGAAATAGAAAAGAGTTAAAAAAAAAAAAAAAAAAAAAAACGATGCTGGCAGTTCGGCGTAGAACTAATATGCTACTACTTATAAAAACAAATATTCTTATTTTTCAGTCTAAGATTACTAGGAAGAAAATATTTCTTCATAAATAACGTCATATCACTTATTAATCTGCGACTAATTTCTATACTAGAAAACGACAACTATTAGACATAAAAATAATATGTGTCATTTCAATTGTAGGTAAATTTATGTTTTCTGATAGAACAAACACTTGGTTTTTGCAAATAAAAGCAATTAATTTGTGTAAGATTAGTTTCTAATTTCAAAACGAATAAAATTGCAGAATATTTGAAAGCCATTGCATTTTAATTCAATACTCGAAAAATAATTAACGGAAATATCTGATATGAATAACAAATACCAATTTACAGTTTCTATTTAAAACAGTATTCCTTTTCTGAAGCTCTCAAAATGCACAAATCCATTGAAAATTAAAAATATAAATTTTTACGAATCCAATACTTATCGCTATTCAATATAGAAGAAAGCAATAATAATCCATGCCTTTTAAATAATAATAATAATAATAATAACGAAAATACACGATATGAATAACAAATATCAAGTTAGAGCTTCCATTAAAAATAGTAATCATTTTCTGGAACTCTCAAAATCCCTCAAAAATCTAAAGTCGAAATTCTTCCCGAATCCAACACTTACTTCTATTGAATATGGAAAAAGTAATAATAATTCACGCCTTTTAAATAATAATAATGATAATGGCAAAAAATATACGATGCGAATAACAAATATCAAGTTAAAGCTTCCACTGAAATCAATACTCATCTTCAGGAACTCTCAAAATATGTAAAACGATCGAAAACTGAAAATCGAATATTTACGAATCCAGTACTTACTTCTATTGAATATAGAAGAAAGTATTCATGACTTTTAAATGATAACAATAATAATAATTATTATTATAGCAAATATATACGATGTGAATAACAAATATCAATTTAGAGCTTCCACTGAAATCTGTAATCTTCTTCTAGAACTCTGAAAATCTGCGAAATGATGGAAAATTGCAAGTCGAATTTTTTACGAATCCAGTACTTACTTCTACTCAATAGAGAAGAAAGTAATAATAATTCATGACTTTTAAATACTACCACTACTACCACCACCACTACTACTACTAATAATAATAATAATAATGACGAAAGTTCAGGATGTGAATAACAAATATTGAGCTAGAGCTTCCACCAAAACCATCAATCATCTTTTGGAACTTTCAAAACGTGTAGATCTAAAAAAATTTAAAGTCGAAATTTTTTACGAATCCAACACATATTTCTATTGAATATAGAAAACGTGCCTTTCAAATAATAATGATAGTAATAATAATAACAACAATACCGAAAATTTACGATGTGAATAACAAATATCAAGTTAGAGCTTCCACTGAAAACTGCAATCATCTTCTGGAACTCTCAATATATGTAAAACGATCGAAAATGGTATGACTTTTTTTTTTTTTTTTTTTTTTTTACGAATCCAATACTTATTTCTGTCGAATACAGAAAAAATATTCATGATTCATGACTTTTAAATTATAACAATAATTATGATGACGAAAATATACGATGTGCATAACAAGTATCGAGTTAAAGCTTCCATTGAAACCAGTAATCATCTTCTGAAACTCTCAAAACGTGTAAATCCAAAGAAAAACTAAAGTCGAATTTTTTTTTTACGAATCCAATTCTTCTGTGGAATTACAGAAGAAAATATACTTTTTAAATAATAATGATAATGACGAAAATATTGAATGTGAATAACAAATATTAAGTTTTAGAGCTTTCACTGAAAACAGTAATCATTTTCTGGAACTCTGAAAACGTGTAAATTCATCGATTATCTAGAACCGAATTTTTTTACGAATGCAATGTTTACTTCTGTCGTATATAGAAGAAAGTAATAATAAATCATGCTTTTTAAATAATAATAATAATAATAAAGATAATAATGAAAATATACAATGTGAATAACAAATATCAAGTACAGCTCCCTCTGAAAACATTAAAAAATCCTCTTCTGGATCTATCAGAACGTGTAAAACGACCGAAAACTTAAAGTAAAATTTTTTAAAGAATCCAATATTTTCTTCTGTTGAATGCATAAGAATGTAAAAATAATCCATTTCTTGTAAATAATAAATATGATGATGATGATGATAATAATAATAATAATGGTTGGAATGTCCTATCTGAATAATAAATATCAATTTAGAGCTTCTCTAGAAAACAGTAATTATTTTCTTATTTGTTCTGCTGCCACTTCTCAGTTGGAATTATAATCAATCTTAATCCATTTTACTAGAGGAACCTTCCCTTTTTCATAAGTAGAGACCATTTCAATAGGATCGTTGTATTAGGATAACCAAAAATTAAAGCTTGATCGCATCAGCAGAACGAAATTCGAAATTATCAAATTCTGATCACGAATCTATGAGGGAAAAAAACACCCATCGTTCTAAACAGGGCGGTGGCATTATTTAATTACGCAATGAAGGAATAATATTGTAGTTAGGACATTTTAACAAATCACGTTTTGATTGTTCTGTAAGTGGCTTTGTTCTTCAAAATACACTGTAAAATGTTAAGTCGCCAATCCAGGGCAAGGTCGCCAAATGGGTGGAATTTTTCTGTGCTTCTGTTCTGCTAATGGAATTGAACAGATACCTCGGGGATTTTGGAGAGTCTTTATTGAATTTTGAATGCGATGTGGTTACATGGTTTTTTGGGGTATTTTTATGGTAAAAATGAAAAAAAATTTATGAATCAGAGTAGAATAAAAACTAAAAGTAATATTGCTAAGTGATTTTGGTTTGTAGGTCAGTATGTTTCTTAGTTGGGCGTGCTCCAACATGATTTGTTTATGTATTTACTAATATATATTGTTTTTAATTATACTTAAAAGCGTTGTAAAGTTTCATCAGCTTTGCTTTCGATAAGTAAGAGAATGGAATTTTTATGATGCATTGTCTTCACGAGGTTGTTTAAATAGAAAATAAAATAAAATAAAATAAAATAGAGTTCTCTTAAAGTTTTTTGCAATGAGTAATTTTTTTTTAATTCAAACAATGATGTTTTGTAATTGCAAATTTTCTTAACTATGAAATCGATTATTTTGTTAAAAATTTTATCCCATTTTTCAATTTATTGAAAACAGTAAAAATCACATTACTATACAGATTATTAATTATTATATACCATATACTAATCAAAAGTTATACTTCAAATGCTATAAAGTTTGTATTTATTCTTTTTACAATCGTTATTTCGATTAATACTTATAATAAATAACATTACAATAAATAATATTATAATAAATAATATTAGTAATAAATACTTAAAATTACCAAAAATTTTATTAATATAAAATTAATCTACAAAGCTTAAACTACTCTGCAAATTATTATTAAACGGAAAAAAAACTACGAAACTAATATTTGATACATTTATAAAATCAAATTAATGCTCATATACAAATTTGCTGGTATATTTAAATTTTATTTTGAAAATGTAACATTTGGATTTAACATTGTAAGCCCAACAAGTATTTAAAATTGTTATGCAAACTGTCTGACACTTTTTTAAAGTATTTTTAAATTTTCACATCTTCTCCACAGATTTTTTTAACCGATTTCAAATTCAGGTCAACCGTGTTATAATAGAAAAAGTGCGTAGATTTTACTATGAATAATCGCATGTAATTTTGTCAGATATTTATTTGACTATGAGACTGAGCAATTTGACATCCGGAACATAGGTTACAGAAAGTTATCCGTATTTTACAGAAAATATTTCAATAATCAATTTTATGTGTTAACAAAGCATTCTATCTCATAATCATAATGCTTGCCATCTCTAGTTTAAATTTTTTACAACAGAAAGTTTTCCTTAATGCACCGTTTCAAATGATCCAGGGAAATTTTACATTTCCGTAATTTTCCAAAGACTAATTAGTGTTCTTGGATGCCTTTTCAGTTGCATGTATGAAATAGTCAGATTCATAATACTGATACAGCAAATGCTTAAAGCTGGTAGTATCATTCATTGAAGGAAAATTTGTTTTAAGAAGAAAATTTATTTTTCGTCTTTGTAAAATTCGTTTTCATTTATGCATAATTGGTATTTGTATCATAAATTTTGGTGAAATTTTCAATATCCTTTTTATTTTATTTTTTACGAGATCATTTTTTATTTTTTTAATTTTACTTTTTTCCAGCGTTCTGTATTATTATTAAAACCAATAAAATGTTTTTCTCACAAACACACCATTATTACTTCAAGTGAAGGAACAATAAAATTAGCATTTTTAGCTTCTGAAATTTCTAATTATAATTAAAATAAAGTTTAAAAAATACACATATATATTAAGGATGCAAGAGTTTCTGTTTCAAAATAAAACTCTTATACCACTTTTAAAAAAAAACAAAAAAAAAAAAAAAAAAACAATCTCTGTAATATTTGTACAATATTTTTTTATGACTGAATATAACAAAAATTACTGATAAAAAATAGCGGTATAAGAGTTACGTCTTGAGACAAAAACTCTTGCACTCTTGGCATATATGTTCTCAATCCCTTTCGAGAAAATGAAACTACCCATTAATATATTAAGTAATAAAATGTTTTTATAACATTAAATGAGGGAATGTTGATTTTCTACCCTATCATCATAACACTTATCAGAAATTTTTTTTTTTTTTTTTTTTTTTTAATTTTTCTCTCTTCATTGAATAACGGTTCTAATATATCTGAAAATTGTTTTACAGTCAGGCTAGTACATGTGTTTAGTAGATATGCGCTGTTCCTGCCTGTCTAGTTCTGCTTTCTATGTGAAACATAACGAGTGAGGGAATGTCAAAATTATTAATTTAAAACTTTCTTCGAAATAAAGTTTAACCCGGAAGAAAATAATAATAATAGTTTCATACATGCATATAATACTTTATGTATTCTTTGAAAAAAAAAAAAAAGGCATATAAGGCGTATATAACTATTATGGTAAAGTATGATGACTGTCCACATTTCCTCCCTGGATTCTTCCACCAGTATTATTCTTTCGGAATTTTAAAGAGTAAGTTTGCACGATTAATTGAGTAAAAAATTATCGTATGAATATACTAGTGGAATAATCCAGGAAAAAGGGCGGATTTACAGCCTCTCATATACATATTAATGCTTCCAATTTGTAAATTTAAGCTAATATAATAAAACCGTCTTTGTATTATATACAGAATACGTAATTTGATAATTTTTTTGTTTAAAAAATAAAAATATCTTCGAGTTTCATTACTATGGCCTATTTTTCGGCGAATCACCCATATCTTTTAGCATTAAAACTCTCGAAAAAAAAAAATTCGCCTCTCTGGGAGATTCCACCAAATAATGACATAAATGTTGCATCTTCGGAAGCAGTATATTCTGTGTAGCGGGGGTGAGAGACATAAATTTTGTTTGATTTCGATATCTGGGTCAGGATAGGTTGTGGGCAGCAATTTTTCGAAACGAGAACGTGTCTGACTACTGGAATGGAAAGTGAACGTGACCCTATAATATATTGGTAGAAAGTTTATTGATAAAAAAGGAAAATAAGTTTTCGCCCGCACACTTTTGATGAATGCAGAAAGAAATAAAATTTACGTGTTGCATATACATGGGTGTATATGCACAGCAAGTGGTCATTGTAAAACTTGTGAAAAGTTATGTAACAATGTCAGTCATTCTTGTAGCACAACAAGAAATGATTTGCCTTCTCCCTGAGACTTTTTTTCTTTCTTAGAAATAGACTTTTATTTTCATCTTTCGACAAATCCAATTAGGTTAGTATGAAAAATTACAGGACAATCCCATCATAAAATGTCTCTCATTTATTTGTTGCTGATTATTTTACAGCTACTTATTTCAGATACGGGTCAAGGCGCTGTTATATCCAATGTATATTTTACATGTACGGATAAGTTTTACATTGAAGCAATTGAGAGTAGCTGTGGTATGCAAAAGGTTTAAATATGTTGCACGTCCTTTTTGTATGGAAGTATAGAAGCATACATAATATTTATGGTATCCAAGGTGTATGCATGTTTCACGGTGTACGTAAAATGCATAAGCAGGTTGATGGAATATACGTGTTTTAATGATTGTATCGTTGAACGTCTAATTGATTAAATGATTAAAAAAAAAAAAAAACTAGTATGTTATGGCCACCACAAGACTTTCTTCTATATAATCTCATACTAATTCACGCAAAAAAAAAAAAAAAAAAAAAAAAAAAAAAAACTATTAACTTATAATTAAATTATAATTTATTAAAATTATTTTCCATTATAAATGCAGAGGATTTTTATCGCAAAAAAGTATAGCACAAAATGCCAAAATAAATCAGTTTTGTGCCAGCATTATGCATTTTTTTTTTTTTTTTTCGTTAAAAAAAAAAAAAAAAAACCTTTGTTTTAAATTATCATAGATCTTTGGTTCGACCATTCGTTTTAAAGGTATTGACGAGTTCTTTCGAAAGATACTTATATTGAAAATTTATACCCCTCGGGGGTTACTTGACATGCACACTTATTTTTCCTTAGTTTACTACTACTATTATCAATAATTTACATTAGTTTTACAATCATGCGTTTAAAATAATTCTCATTATGTACATTTATACGAAATTTTGTCCTATACTGCCCTGTTAAAAATTTAGAAAAAATTGGATGACAGCGCCAACTTTTGAGCGATTAATCTCCAAATCTGATCAACACCACTTTAGGTCAAGTTGTAACTAAATACCAAATTTGGTTAAAATTCGTTCATTCGTTCGTATGATACAGCGTCCACAAAATTTGTGATGCATACACACAGACAGATTGACTGACAGACAGACATATTCTAAAAATTGTCAAATCCTTTTCAGGACATCTCAAAACATCTAAATTCATCGAAAACTGAAGATCGAAAATTTTCACAAATACAATTTATGTCTGAATATTGTTGTGATGCCAACTGCAGGTATTTGTCCCTAAGCGTAGAGATTTCTAGCAGTTTTTACTTTCTTCTATCTTCAATAGAAGAAAGTATTGAATTCGTAAAAAATTTCCATTTCGTGTTTTTCATTGATTTACACGTTTTGAGAGCTGTAGAACACGATTTGACAATTTTTAGAAAATGTCTGTCTGTCTGTCTGTGTGCGTGTGACAAAATTTTGTGGCAACTGTACCTCAGGAACTACTGGACAGAAATTCATACAAATTGGTATGTAGTTGCACCTTGACATAAATTAGTGCCTATCAACTTTTGGTAAAAATCGTCTTACAGGTTGCGTTGCCATTCCGCTTTTTCTAAATTTGAGTTGGCAAAGCTGCAACATCGGGAATCAAGTTTTATCGATGTGCACTTTTCCATGAACCAAAGGTGATCTCGATAAACCGTATGCGCTAATGGTAATGCTTTATAATTAATGATGTTTTAGCTCAGTAGTCAGCGTAAGCTTAAATCGATTTATTGATATCGATATAAAACCAATATTGTCAAGAATCGGTGTAATCATGAATTGATTTTGTGATATAGACATTAAAACAATATTTCTCGATGAATCGATATATATTGCACAGTCCTACCCTAGTATACGGAAAATGAATGTCAGATCAGTATTTTCCTAACAGACAGGGTGGAATACAATGGAAAACTGCTCCCCAAAACACTGAATAATTTTGGGAAAAGATGATGAGAGAGAATCCTATTTATATTTAATCATTTCATATGCTCATCTGAAATAATGTGCTAATAAAAAAAAGCTTAATGAGCTTTTTTTTTAAAAAAAAAAATGATTGATAATATATAATTTCTGCTTATAACATGCAGGTTTTTCAAACGAATGACATGCCATCTTTGGAAAAATTGACTACTACATACAGCAGTCAGAATATAAAAATGTGAAATATCTAATGAAATATGGAGTTTTATAAATATTAATATTTAACTAGGCATGCGCAAGAGTTAGCAAAATTACTTTTGCTTTATTTATTAGCCAAAATTTAGAAAGATATCTTCGATAGAATTAGCAGATTTTCCAGTACACTCAAAGGGAAACAAAATTATATGGTATTTTACCCTTTATTTTAATCAAAGAACACTATATTGCCGGTAATTGATTCAAAATAAAAAATTACATTTCACTGAAAACCTGCTTTCTTATTTTAAGAAAAATAAATGTGTTCATAGTTTGAAAAATGTTAGTCATTATGAGTAGGGAAAAAGTATCATTATCGCAAAGGACAATAAACGGAGAGTTCCAGAGTCCGTCGTTATCGTATGATCGTTGTATCGAGGGTTTGCAATGCGTATAAAAAAATATTTTATATTTTGTGAAAAACCTTCATTTTTAAGCTATAGGGGAGACTGGGGCACAGTGGACCACCCCTATTTAAAACTTTTAATATTTAACTCGTTTAATTTATATTGATACTCATAGATGGCAACATGGTACTACTTGTATACATCCAAAAAAAAAAAAAAAAAAAACCATAGTAAATGCTAAGGTAGCCGTTTTATACATTTTTTATGTTTTTAACTGCTCAAAGTAATTTTTCAAGTTTGAAGTTTTTTTTATTTTATCAGGACTGAACTTTTGACGACAAGTATTGGATAGTTGTTAAGAAAAGGTAAGGTATTGTTGTTGTTAAATTTATAAAAATTATTAGCATATTTATAGTCTATATATAATTTTAATATTATTATTTATTTTGTCTGGACATGGGGCACAGTGGAACACCTCTACATGAGGCACAGTGAACCGCCTTCCAGTGTGCCTAAAAGTCCATATTATATTTAATACCTTATTTACTTTAGTTAAATTTACATATACAAATATAATGTGACTCAAAATAATTAATAAAAAAAAATAATAATCTTAATGTTATAATAAAATAAATTTCTGAAAGGGAAAATAGTTGAATAGTAGTATAATAATTATGAATGTCTAAATTTAATAACTATTTGAATGGTCTAATATTAAAAAAATAAATAAAATGATTATGTGATATAATAAATAGTAGGTTATATAAATTTATTGTTGTTGTTTTTAGAAATAACCTGTAAAAGATAAAAGTAGAATAATTTTAGTTAAACTTATCTCACAAATATAATGTAACGTATTAATGTTTCAAAATAATTAATAAAAATATAAAAATGTTTGAATAGTAATATAATGTTTAATAATGTATTTCATAATTTTTACAACTGTATAACTTTAATAAACAAATTAAAAATATATCTTATTGTTTTTAGTGATGGCACGTAAAAGACAAAGGAAATCCGATATAGGATTCTTCCTCTAATTTGATTTCTTATTTATTTTGATTTTCTTTAAATTTTGGTAATTTTATTTCATGAAAATGTTCGAATTATGTTATTTAGTCTAGAATTGTATAAGAAACTAATTTTAGGAAAAAAATGAGTAATTTGTATTAATTGAACATGAACAACAGAGGTTGGTCCACTGTACCCCGGGTTGTGGACCACTGTGCCCCGGTGATGGGGCACAGTGATCCACTTTGTAAGTTCACACAATTTATTTTTTTTATTCGTAATGTATTAGAAGTATTGTTATAAAAAAATGGGACATGTCAAGAAAGGTATAAAGAATGTTTTCTAATTTTTTCAAGTATCTTGCTTTTTTATTTTTGGTGAAAAAGAATTAAAAGCGTAAAAGTGGTCCACTGTGCCCCGGTCTCCCCTATATTTATTTCAATGTAATTTCATCATCAGGATCTTTATAGTCATTCTATGTAATTTAATTTTTACCTAGTAATAAATGGCTAATAGCGGACATGGTTACAAATCATGAAGCAAAATTAAGCTGTGAAACTGTAATGCCTCTATTAACCTCGTTTATAATACAATTCACAATGTTCTTTATTTCCATTTAAGTAACATTTACTTTAAACAATCCTATGAAAATAAACAGGCCGTAAACTTCAGCATTAGGGTATTTGACCTTTTTTGTGATTTTTTTTTTTTTTTTTTTTTTCATTAACGCACAACTTAATAATTATAGCAAAGTCTACAAACAAATAAAGAAAAAAAAAAAGGCTTCTTTATAATATTATTCTTAAGTTCGTTCTCAAACCTTGCATCACTTTGTAAGACTAATTGGATGTTATCGGTATAAATGTAATTGCTTTCACTCTAAAAGAAAGAACAGAATGATTAGAAGAAAAAAAAGAAAAAAATACTTGAACAATAAACTGAGAAACTGTGGATTCGCTGCAAAGCTTCATCATTTTGTAATTGAAAAATACCGGAACTGAAGTAGTAAAATTTCGGCGAGCGATACGAAAGTTCGTTAAATGGCATTTATGTTTTTTTCAGTTCTCGACCAGAGTTTGTTGACTCTATTTAACAGAGGTAATCTAAAAAGGTAGATACCCAATTACGCATGCGCTAAAAAGCACCCTGCTATCTTATAATCAACAGAGAAAGTTATTTAAATGAAGTAAATATATACGTTAAGAAAGAAAGGGAGGAAAAAACTCATAGAAAAACGAATGCTTTGCTTTTCAAAGACCACTTGCTGAGTGCGTAAAAAGATTCGAAAGTTATATCGTCTGCATCGCAGTCGTGCAGAGGAAAGAAAGTAAAAAAGAAAGCAATGCTGAAATGTTATGCGATTCGCATGGATTATTAACACTTTCCAACTGTATGTATTCTTTACACTGTTTAACCTTCAATGTACTTTGACTGCGTTATCACATAAAGAACAGACATATGGACAGAAAGACAGGCAGATAGACTGTATTTATAATCATTCTCAAACTTTGTTGGAAATTGTTAAAAGTGCTTAATTCAAACGGAAATGCAATTACATCAATTTCCGATACTGACACACTCACACTCACACACACATACACTCATGTTTGTGAAAATTGCAACATCAAGAAGGAATGCGAATATAAGAATGATATTTATTGTGCACATATACATTATAGTAGGAAGAGCAATTGATTAAAGTTTCAGGAAGTTTTGAGTAATATATCCTGAGAAAACACAAAACAGTACATAAAGCAATGACTTCTGGGAATAATAACTACATTTATTTGCCTAGGCATCGAATCAAACAGCGATTGGATGACAGCACTCCATGAAGCTTCAACAGGATGCCACAGTTCGTAGACGTAGTTACTGGCGAGTGGTGGCGGGCCACTCGCGTTTTTCAACGATTAAACAGACATTTTCATTGGTGCGAGATCAGGAGAACGCGCTGGCAAAAGCAACGGTTGAACACATTCTCTATCAAGGAAGATCCGGACAATCAGTGATGCCAGATTGGGGATTTTAACCTCATTTTCGGGATTTTTGAGGCTTCTGGGGACAATTTTGGGGACCAAATGTTTGTGGGGACTTTTTTGGGGAATGCTAAAATTTTTGGGGACAAATTTGGGGAGTTCTTCAACTTTCTGTCAATGTTGGCAACGTAATGATTTATCCCTATGACTAGGAACTTTCAATAGCTTTATTGTTATTTGGGGATTTTTATCGAAAATTGCCTTCATTTGGAGAAAAATCTGAGCTTAAATCTGCTCGATATATATATATATATATTCCCTTTTTATTAGAAATCAAGTTGCGGATTTTTTCGAAAAAAAAACCTTGATTTGGGGAAATTTGAACATCTGTTTGGGGAAATAATTTTCGACCATCTGGCATCACTGCGGACAATACAGACGACTTTCAGTCGTGCATTATCCTGCTTAAATGTTGTGCTACGGAAGCCTAAAATACAGGGCAGAGGGGCGGTCCTTAAAGCACCAGAAATTTAATGGCCACTATTCAGAGTGCCGGGAATGCGAACAAGAAGTAATCGAGATATGTATCCAGTGGGACCCCATATCTTCACTGCAGGTGGTGGACAGTCTGAGAATGTCGAATCCCAGCTGGTAATATGCATTATTCACAATGGTGTTAAATACGGATAAGGCAATCTTGATGCTGTAAACAGGTTTGTGATTTGTCTGAAAAGCGACTTCACAGCATTCCTGCCTCCAGGTTCGTCGTTGATCACACATTAAAGGCGCTCATATTAGTGATGCAGTTTGATAATTAAAATTCTGGTAGCCACATACTGGGTCACCACCTGGAGTGATGGTATGCGGTACCATTGGATACACGTCTCGATCAACGGTTGTTTTCATTCCCGCCACTCTGAATACCAGTCATTACATTTCTAACGAGTTAAGGCGCATCGCACTACCCTATATTCAAGGCCTCCGAAGCGCAACATTTAAGCAGGACAATGCACGACCGCAAGTTGCCCATATTGTCTGGACCTTCATTGATGCAGAATATGTTTGACTGTTGCTCTGCCCAGCGCGTTCTCCTGATTTTGCACCAATAAAAATGACTGTTTAATCATTGAAAAGCGATTGTTCCCCCACCACTCACCAGTAACTACGATCGGTGAATTGTGGCATTGTGTTGAAGTTTCATAAAGTGCTCTACCCGTACATGTCATCCAATCGCTGTTTGAGTCAATGCCTAGGCATATAAGTGCTGTTATTGCTCACAGAGGTCGATGCTTTATGCACATATATCTCAGTACATATCACTCCAAATTTCCTGAAATTTTAACCAATTGGTCTTCGTACTATAATATATGTGCCCAATAAATATCATTCTGATATTCGCATTCCTTCTTGGTGTTGCAATAATGCTATCAATATATTTTCACAAAAATTTTATTAATGAATAAATCCTAGAAAATTACAAATTTACCAAAATCATTAAAATAAATAAATAAATAATTAAAAATTCCTTTCTGAAATCGTTACAGATACAGGGCTGCCACAGACGGCTTTTATTATTATTATTATTATTTTCGCACCACTATTTTCTTTAACATAAAATCTATAATAAATTTATGAAGACAAGATGCAAATTTACCTGCAAAAATACGTTATACATTTTATTTTTTGGATATAATTGTTCGAAAAGAAAAAAAAAAAAAAAAAAAAGTCGCCTGTGAGATGGATTGTATTAGAATGAACGGACATACTTTTTTATGTAGTATATGTGCCTATATTACCTAAAATGTAAGCCCACAAAATTTTGAATCGATGCTAAAAAGCATCCAATAAAACCTTTATCATTTTTCAGGAAAGTGGAGAAATTTAAAACCCCTAATGCTAGTAATTTTCTTTTGATTTGGGTAGCAAATCTTTTCCATTGTGTTTCTCATTCTGCAAATACAAGTAATCAAGGGTAAATTTAATTATAAAAAAATGTAATCTTTATTACTATTACTCTCATTATTTTTATTATTACTACAGGTAATTGAAATTCAAGCCATTTTAAACAAAAATTTAATATATTTAGAAGTACAAATTCCAAAGACATGTTTTCAAACCATCTTTTCCTTAAAAGTTATTCAAAACTATTTAATTTCAGATTACACTGCATATAAAATGTATAAAACAGAATTTTAGAAGTATCGGAAGAGCCATTTTTTGACATAGACATTTTCAAGATCTAAAACTGATCTATCTAATTAGGACCTTTATGAATTTTTTCTGTAGTAACCAAGTAGTACTACACACGAAAACACTTCTAAAAGGCGGTTCCTGCAGCAAATTAAAAAAAAAAAAAAATCGTTAGAGTCGTTTTTGAAGTACTGACTTTCGATCCCAGTGCCGATTTTTCCCAAAACTTGGCAAACTCTCCTGCTCAGCAAAATTAAATATTACATACGAAAGGATATCTAAAAAGGTGTTAATAGAATGAGTTTATAGAAAATCCGTTGTGTCGTTAATAAAAGAATGCTCATGCGAAAGCTAAAATTGAGCTATTTAAACAGGACGTCTGTCTATTTACCTGAACTAACCAACTAATACATAGAGAAGGACATATAAAAGGGTGTTTATATTTCAATTTTGAAGAAAATCATTAGAGCCGTTTTTACGAACTTACTTGCTTTTTCCAACTTTCAACTAAAAGTTGACAAAATTATCTATGCACTAGACCTGTCTCAATCCTATAGTTTCGTTGTTGTATCTTTATTAGCTTCGGAAATATAATAATCAAAAGATTCCTTACACTCATACATACACACATAGACACATACACATATACATACCGAGCAATTTTCGAAAACCCATTTTTTTAATTCAGGAGATCTTAAAACATGTAAATCAAGTGAAAACTCAATATTGAAATTTTTGGCCGAGTACGGCAAGGCTGTAACCAGAAAAAAGAATTTAAGGTTTATTGCATAATATTGAATGTTAAAAATAATGCATAGTTCAAAAATTTTCTAAAATTTTTCAAATTTTCAGAAAGGATTTGAACTCTCAAAACCAACCCTTGGCTTCGGCCTTGGAACACGGTACTCTCATTATTTAAGGTAGTCGAGTAAGGGATGTAGTTATTGTAAACATACCATATAACGATCTCTGTAACGAAAAAGTGGTAAAAATAATAGTTTAAAAAAAAAAAAAAAATCATGTAAACTCGGTATATATTATACATTCTTTTGTAAATTCGTGCTGTAAAATTTAGAAAGTCAGCATACAAGGACATTAAAATATAATCGTATTAAGTATTTAATTTTTATTTATTTATTTTTTTCTGAGCTATATAAATTGAAATTGTTAAATTAATATATATATACAGTCCCATACGTCTGTAGACATTTTAAAAATTCATAACTATTGAATGAATTGATAGAATTGAACGCCGCTTGCGAAAAAATCATTCTCGTGCAGGGGGATTTTTTTGGTAAAGAAAAAAATGTTGTCAAATTTTTTGTCGACGATAGTTACAGAAATAGTTAAATTTTTCGCACGGATGTTAAAGAGAAATATGCAAATGAAAATCCTATAAATTGCACAATTTCGTGATTAGAACAGTTATTTTTTTATTTTGCTTCCTACTTGTGTGTACATGAAGTTTTAATTCTGATTCTGACTGGGTGAATAAAGCGTTATGGGTGAAAATGTTTTCCCTCAGGTAAGAACCGCCGACTGAATCTGCAGTTAGCAGTGTTATAACTCGTTTGCAAACTCTAACTTGTGGTGACAACGAACACATAGGATAGGATTTATATGCCTGTAAACATTTGCATGCGAAAAGTACAGTTTCTCATGAAAATGTTTGATCTGGTCAGGCGCAGCGCCCTCTATCAACAAATATCTTAATTACTATTTTTCCTTTACCAAAAATAATCCCCCTGCACAAGAAGGATTTTTTCGCAAACCGCATTCAATTCTAACAATTCGTTCAATAGTTATGAATTTTTAAATTGTCTACAGACTTGTGTGACACCCTGTATATATTGGGTGTTTGAATTAATTCGTAGCGTTTTTTTTTTTTTTTTTTTTCGAAAATTGAGGCTTTATTATGCAAAAATAATTACAAATAGATTATTCAAAGTATTGACCATTACTAGCCACTACTTTTTCCCATCTTTCTGGCAGCATACGGATTCCGCGTCGGAAGAACGAATCGTCTTTAGAGGCAATCCAAGAATCAATCCATTTTTTACAATCTTCATAAGAAGTGAAGTGTTCCTCAGGCAGGCCATGGCTCATCGATCGAAACAAGTGGTAATCAGATGGAGCAATGTCTGGAGAATACGGCGGGTGAGGTAGGACCTCCCATTTGGTCGTTTCGATGTAGGTTTTGACCGGTTTTGCGACGTGCGGACGAGCACGTCTCTAGGTTTCAGTTCGTATGGGACCCAATTTCTCTGCTTTTGGATCATTCCCATGGCTTTCAGGCGTTTTCTGACTGTTGAAAAGTCAACTCTTAATGATTCAGCTAAATCTTGAAGCGTTTGGCATGGATCTTCATCGAGCAATGACTTCAATTCTTCATCTTCGAATTTTTTCGGCTGCCCAGGTCGTTCCTTGTCATAAAGCTCAAAATCACATCTTTTAAATCAAGCAAAACATTTCCGACACGTTTGTTCAACTAGTGCATCTCCATAAACTTCCACTAAAATTCGATGATTTTCGGCAGCGCTTTTCTTCATGTTAAAGTAATGAAGTAGAACTCCCCGCAAAAACACTTTATCCAGCACAAAGTTAGACATATTTGGTGAAGTAAAAAATTATGTTATTTACACTTCAACCAAGTGACATATACTAATAACGATGCTCAATGATAGTAGGTTTACGGGGAATACTAGTCACGCCATCTATTGGAAAATGCCACTTGTCACGCCATCTATTAGAAAACGCTACGAATTAATTCAAACACCCAATATATAATATATTATTTTACTTTTGTAATCATTTTTTAAATGTTCCAGCCTCACTAATATTTAATTTTTCCCTCAATCTCACATCAGTGTTTTTCGAATTTATATTCTGAAAATAATTGGGTGTCGTCCCTTTGAGAATGTACTGATGAGTTAATTAATAAGAAATAGGGTAAGTGCACCAGTGATTGACACTTTTAGAGCACTCTCTGATGTTTTTAAAGTTCTAGTCATCAGAAAATATTTTTAGAAATGTTAAGTTAGTACATATGGTATGAAAGACATCCAGAACCACTTATGTGTTAAAATATATACATTTGATAACAATTATTATATTTTTTTAATGAATTTTTACTTGACACCCACTCGATGTTCCAGTAATTGACACTGCCAGTTTTTTTCATTTTATCAGTAATTAGCACCCTATGTTCCAGTGTTTGACACTGCTAGTTAATCATTTTACCAGTTATTAGCACCCTATGCTCCAGTGTTTGACATAAAATGTTAAAATTCTTATACGTAAAATATATGATTTTATTATTTTTCTTATTTATTAATTATTTCGGGATAGATGTCAATTACTGGAGCATGCCAATCACTGGAGCACCTGCTCTAGTTTTTTTATGTTTAGAATGGAATGAAATTCGGTGCGAATTTTCTATTTTTTGAAAGTGAAAATTGTGTAGTTTTAGAGTCTAAATTAACACTGAAATTAAAAGGAATACATAGATATATTCGTATGTCTATAAAGTGTGTTCACTATAATTTTTATAAGATTTAGTCGGAAATTAGCAAGGCTGGAACGTTTTAAAAAAAAAAAAAAAAATAATAATAATAATAATTTTTAATTTGAATTTTTTATGTTAAATAGTTTGGAAGAGAATTTAATATACTTAAAATTGTTACAGTGAAAGTAAGGCTGAAATTAAAATGGATACATTTTAATGTTTATTATGTGTCTTAACTATGACCTTTTTATAAAATATGCTCTAAAGTTAGTAAAGCTGGGACGTTTTAAAAATTTTCCACAAGAAAATCAAAATTTCGAATTTTATTATTTTTTATTCAAACAGTTTTGGAAAAAAAATTAAAGTATTTTAAATTATTATACATTAATGAACATGCGTGCAACCTTTCTTAATTTTAAGACTGTAATTTACATAAGATTTTACTTAATGTCACATCGTGTTCTTAATATTTTTTAAACACTATATATCTAAAATTCAAAATAAAAAATATCATTCATCTTCCGATAATTTAACCCTGAGTTCCACAAATCTGTCCCTCAAAGTGGTATTTTAAACTATGAAAATTATCTTTTCTTATATATACCTTTTCATGCTTTATTCCATAAAAAATGAAAAACATTGCACGTGTTAAAATGAGACGATTACTTTTGTCATAAATAAATGTTAACACTTTTGTAATGGTTTTAAAAATGAAGTTATAACTACTTTTTTCCCATTAGCAGACATTCATAAATGTCAAATATTACTTCGTCCGACGTAAAATTTATAGTTTCTTAATGAAAATATATTACGGACGTATTTTTCGTCTGCAAGCTGCTTAGCCAAAGGAATTTTTGGTTACTCTCTCCGAACATGCTTGCCATTGTTTCTTAGAGGATCGGTAGGAAGTACAATTTGTTACATTGTTTTACGAGTTGCCATTTGCGTTTGTCTGAATTCTCCTTTCCCCTCCTTCCCTTCATAGTCGATCGAACGGCTTATTAGAACGCGTGTAGAGAATAGTAATGATCAAAATTACACGGTGAAGATGGAAGCGGCTATTTCCCACACTAACTTCGTTCATAGAAGGAAGGATCATCTGGTATTAAGAAAGAAAAGAAGCAAAAAACAGCTAAGTAATAAAACAAACAAGAAAGAATCGAAAAACAGATTTATTAGAGAAGTAATACATTAGATTTTTACGATCACGAGGATGGTAATCTGTCATTGCTCGATAATCGTTTCCATTTGATATTTATTTTCCACCAACCAACAGTTTGTCGCGTTATTGGGTTCGTTGAACCATCATCAGAATGCGAGGTATAATTGGATGGAGGCTTTTTCATCATTCAGAATGATACTAAACTTAGGAGTAAGGGGTTAAATGAAGCAATCGGTTTTACCAATTATTTAATGAAAATACACACAAAATACTGCATATATGTTTGATAAATTTAAATCTAATAACTGCAAATTAAATGAACCACGTTTAGCCAAGTAAAATTTGTATTTGATAAATCAACGTTTTATATGTTATATGCCGTTTTCATGAATCAGTATTTAATTGAAAGGAATCGACAATTTTATTTGCGATAAAATCTCTTCAAAGATAGGGAATGGGCCCTAGGCAAAATCTTGACAAGAGTCCCTCATTCAAAACATATTATTACATACTAATACAGCCGTCATAGGGTGAATTAATATCGCCAAACTCGTTTATATAATAAAAAGTAAAAAAGTTAATGAGTGAGGTTTTATATAGCACTAGTACTACGCTACAGGAAATTGGCTACGTGCTAAAGAGTTAGGGACCAGCATGATTTGGTGATTAAATCCCAATGTCATTAAAAACTGAGTCTCTCGAAAATATGAAAAGAAAATTAAATTAGAAAAATGAATTAGAAACAACTTAAAAACTATTTCCTTTTTGTATTACTTCCTTTAATGAAAGAAAAAAAAAAATCGTGAGTTTCGTTTTATTTTTAATGTTGTTCTTTTTTCTTGGCAATTGTCGGTACAACATTCATGGAATGGTATAAACTTGGTATAGGTCTGATATCAATACTTTTTTATTCCAAGACAGATATTTTTTTTTACATATTTTTTTAATGTGGAAATGGATGGTGGTAAAAAATGCGTATATGTTGTATACTAATAAACCTAAAGTGTATCCCCATCAAAGACAATGAAGTTCTGTTTTTGAACTTGTAAGATGGGAGTTGGCACATTCGGACCCAGATTGTGATCATGGACCTAGCCATTTAAATTTTCCTCCAAAATTTGAGTAAATACGGGTTAGGAGCCATTAGAAAGTCTTTTAGGGAAGGCATTCTATCCAGACATAGGTCCCCTGGGCAGACAATCGGTTTTATTTACAGTTAAAATGAGATACTTTGTGTTAGTAATATTAAAGGAAAATAAAATAACGTTTAAAGGAGTACAAATTAAAGAAATTTAAAAACTAGCAAACGGTCGTTTCGGAACTTCTAAAGTTCTTGGGGATTTTTTAAATAAATAATAAATTACGAAAATATCGTAAAAAATTAATGAAAGAACCAGGAGAATCAAAATTTAAACTCGCCTAGCTTGCTAAGTAAGCGTGGTTCAAAGATGGGCTAAGAAAGGATACGACTTTTTCATGTTTCATTTAAAGTTTTTTCCCTAGCATAGATGAAGGAATTTTAGAAGTTCCAAAAGGGGGACATTTTTCCCGATGGAACGTTTTTCCTAGGGTCGTTCAATCCATGGGATTTTTTTCCGAGGGACATTCTTTCCTGAGGACATTTTTTCCAGGGGGCATTTTGTGGGGGACGTTTTTTCCTGATACTGCAATATCAATTTTTAAGAAATGTACGTCCTGATATATCAAACTTTTTCTTCAAACAACATCAAGTACTTTACATATACATACATGCATGCTCACATTAAGCACATCTTCGATCAAAAATATTGAACAGGTAGAAACGTTTGCTAATTATAAAATTCTAAGTGTCTCTTTTTTTATGCAAAAAACATAAGTCAATGTGCAGGAAATTTTATTTTTTAATGATCTTTCAATTATATCTTCTTAACAATAATAAAAAAAAAAAGAAAAAAGAAAAAGTGTTTTGTAAAAGTATTAATATTAATATTAATATTAGGTGTACCGGATCTCAACACCGATCTCAATACTGCCAAAAACAGTATGTCTATGGTATTTCTCGAATGAATTTCAAGGAATCGATGAATGGCCGAGCAAAATATGAGGAATCAAGCTGTTAAGATCGGAAGTTGTTTCATTCACAATATTATTTTTCTTTGACTAAAAGCAATATATTTTATCAAATATAGGTCTTCGGAAACTGGAAACTGTATAAAAATTGATTCATGATTGTGTCATGTGTATAACATATTGTGAAACTAATTCTATTTTTAAAAGCGATTATTTCAAATCAGTTGAGACTGGAAATTTGAAATTCACGTTATTATTATTATTATTATTATTAATCAATGCTGAATCTACCAAATGGCTTTATATCGTAAATTATTCTAACTATCTTAACATTATTTAAAAAATGACCAACTGTAAAAGTTTAGAGACGTTAATATGAGAATGGTTGGTTGAGTTTTACGCCGCACTACCGCTGCGCAATGGGCAATTGGCAATGTGAGAATGTCAAAAATAATGTTCTCCCTCATTGAACTTACTAATTATCTCCACAGTCTTGCCTTTAATTATCTTTTAAAATCACCAAATTGAAAGACTTTTTTATCAGTTTTGTATACGACATTATGTTTCGATTTTGTTTACAAATATTAGATAAGCGAACAGAATGTGGCTTACAATGAATTAAAAAATCGATTCCCTGTATAATATGTATATATCTTTGATTTATTAATAGCAATGAATTTCATTTTTGGTTGTACACGGGATGATCAAATTCTTATCATTATTATTTGTTTGTTTATTTATTTGGTTTATTTTTGCTTATAACAAGAATGGACTTCCAAAAAAATTTACAAAACAGAGAAAATGACAAAGCATTAGAGAAATATTATTTCGAAACATAAAATTCATATGCATAATGTACGAGCATTTACAGAAAGTATTTTTTCACTGAGCATGCACGAAAGATCGAAAAAGTTTCTATTACACAGATTAAAAGCTAGATATATTGGGCAACTTATGTCAAAAGTTCATTTGAATAGAGTAAAAATTAAGCATATTGTCGACAAAAGAATGAGCAAGATTTTGGATATTTTTCAGAGTTGAAATTTTCTGAGGGGTTTTTCCTATGCCACATATTTAATTTGAAGATCCAATTATTTCAATCATGTTGCAAAACTTCTTTTTTGTGGAAAACCCCCTTACGAACTCACAAAACTCACTTTTAGAATATATATATATATATATATATATATATATATATATACCGGGTGATTCAAAATAGATGTTACAGCGATTATCTCGTAAACTAAGAAAGATAGAAACATACTTCCAATTACAAAATTAGAGCAAATTAAGAGTAGATTTCAAATGTGGCATTTTTTAGTACAAGGGGCTGTATACATATTAAATACAAAATTTAATTTTTAAACGGCCCCTCCTATCATGTGACTTATATTTAAAAAATTATTCTCCTCGCTCTGACAAGCAAAATAAAAAAAAAATCATCTCTCTAAGTCAAAATCTCGCTGAGTTATTGCAATTTGAAAATGATGACTTACTCCATTTTTTTTTTTTTTTTAATTTTGGCATTTATTTTTCAACGCCAACGAGCTCACTTTAGGGGGTTATCTATGAGATGAGAAAAATTAAATAAAGATCCTTTATTTTAAAATAGCAACTAAAATCATTCAAGCACGTGAAATCAACAGTTTTAAGAACTTAATGCAAATTTACATTATGTCGTATTGTTAATAAATTTAATAGTTAAATTTCTTAGGGGTCACCTGCAAATTAAAACACGTTAAGAGAGGAAAAAAATTAAAAGTCTAGCAAAACCGTGTGGAATTTTCGCGCTTTATTTTTACCACTTTCCATCATAGTTGAAATATTTAATGACTTCGGCTCTTTAACAATTCCAGCCAGGTTGAAAAGTGTTAATGACTTCGATTTGTCTGTCGGTCCATTCGTCTTTCTGTGTGTCCGCGCTCTAACTCCCGTGAATATTCATAGAATTTCCTGAAACTGATATATATTATTTGAGTTCACTATCGGATGTTCCTTATTAAAAATGGAGTGCATACCTCTGCTAGCTTGTGCACAGGGACATCCGAAAGTATTCCAAAACATTGTGTTCTATGAGAGGTATTTTTATAAATCATATTTTAATACCTTTAATTTATGTATATATTAATAAAATTGAAATACGTTATTAAAGTTTTCTATCGGATATTTTCTATAGAAAATGGAGTAAACACCATCACTGGTTTGTATACAGGGACACCCGAAAGTATTCCAAAGCATTGCGTTCTATGTGAAGATATTTCTATAAACCAAATTTTAATTACTTTGCATAAATCTTAATGAAATTGAAATATGTTATTCATATGCACAAAAGAATGCTTTCTATAGTGTACAGTACGATTAGCATTAGATTTACAGGGCACACAAAAATATTCAGTTACGTTAAGGGTTATTATTGGACATTTGCTGGAATTGCATTTTCGTTTACATTAAACATTTTTTAACAATTTTTAACTGTGAATAGGATTTCAATTTGCATGTTTTTTTGTCTGACTGTCCGTCTGTCTGCCCCCATATTTTCAGAAATTTTCAGAAATGATATATGTTATTCAGGTTTACTATATGATATTCCCTATTTAAAGTAGCATTAATTAATTCTCTACAATTGGTTTATGTACAGGAACGCACATAAAATGCCAATGTATTGCGTTTTGGGACAGACATTCTTATAAATTACATTTAAATAACTTTATACTGTAAAAATCATAAGGAAATCCATTTTTATTATTAATATTCAAAATGTTTTGTATAGAGTATGATATCGTATAGATGTATAATTCTATGTCAGGGGGGTTACCGCCATTCTCAACCCCTGTTTAATTATAGTGCCTATACTTATCAAAAACAAAAATCAAGTCTGTTATCAATTTCTTTGAAGCTTGCAAATCTTGATCAACTTTTCAAGTGGCAACTAGATATGGAATCCGAAGTACCAAATTCGCATTTCCTGTAGTTCTTACTTTCTCATACCCATAAGGTAGAGAAAGTATTGTTTTTGGGCCAGATTTTCGACAGTGAGTTTTTGTTGTATTTACACGTTTTGAGGTGACCTGAATGTGAAAATCGTGTTTTTAGCGGTTGGTCTGTGTGTGTGTCTGTCTGTTATCAGCATATCTTAAGAACAAATAACAGCAGATATTCAAACTTGGTATTCTAAATATGTATCATATAGAGATGCTACACTAAGCTTTTCATTGAGATGAAACAAATGGTTCGTGTACAGTGACACTCAAGAATTTTCAAATACATTACGTCTATGGAGGAAATTACAGGTAAATAGAGTTTAACACCTATAGACTGCACTAAACCAAATGAAATGAATATATATTTTTTATATGCATAAAAACATGCCTCATGTAGAATATGGCAGGGAAATCATTCACTGTTCATTTACAGGGCTACACAAAATAACTAGGTTATAATGCGACAATAGCTGAAAATTGATGGAAGTGCATTTTAGGTTGTGCCGTATATTATTATTATAATATTTAGGTGCACTTTGTGGTTTGTACATATTCTTCAAAAGATATACAGGGTTGCAAATATTTAAGTTATAATATTCTTTTTTATTGTTAGTAAAAGTGCTTTACTATAATATTTTACCATGTCCAAGAAAACTGCTCAGGATTTTTTTTTTTTTTTTTTTTTTTTTTTTTTTGTGTGTGTGTATTTACACGTTTTGAGGCTTCCTTATTACCAAAGTCAAGTTTTTAAAAGTTTTATCATTGCCTGCGTCGAATAATTTCAGGAAACGAATAATTTCATGAGATCACAGAACTAACTATCATATAAAACTCTTTCGAAGCCTAATTTGAATTATTTTAACATAGGTTTACTGTACTCTTTATGTTACCTCTTAATCTCCAATCTGTATTTATAGTATTAAATTTCAGGGTAAGTGAAAGTCGTGTGAGTGGCACACCAGATTATTTGTTGTTAAATTATGCTGATAATTCATATATATACAGATCAACCAATAAAAATTTACCTTTCGTATTCAGGAGGCCTCAAAATGTGGTATTATACAGAAAAAAAATCGGTATTAAAAAACTACTTTGTTTGCAGTATGGGTATGAGATATTAATTTTCCGTTTTGTATCAGCAGTGTTCTTCAAAAAAAAAAAAAAAAAAAAAAAAAAAAATTGCAGCAAAGCACTTACGCCAATTACATTTAATAATAATAAAAAAATGTTTACCTTAATTTTGGGTAGGCCTGTATATTGTCTATAAACTATATACAAATGACTTTGTGTACGTAAATTTAGTGTTATATGTAAAAAAAGTAACATAAATTAAAATACACTTCCAGCAATTACCAAGTATAGCTCCAATGTATCAAAATACTCTGGGTAACCCTGTAAATGAATGATGAATGATTGCTATACCACAATCTACATAAAACATGCTTTTATGCGTATAAAAAATGTGTTCTTTTCATTTTGTTTAGTGCGGTATATACATATCGCACTGTACATATGAGAAATTTCGCTCACAGACGTAATGTATTTGAAATCTCTTGGATGACCCTGTAAACAAACAATTGTCTGATCGCAAAGAATACTTTAGTGTAGCACCGCAATATGATATCGAATATGGATTTTCTGCTACTATTTATTCTTTAGATATTCTAATAACACAGAAACACACACACACACACACACACACACACACACAGAGAGAGAGAGACCAACCGCTTAAAACATGCATGATTTTTCAATTCAGAGGATCTGAAAACGTGCAAATATAACAAAAGCTAATTTTCCGAAATTTGACTTAAAAACAATTCTTTCTCTACACCGTGTATATGAGTAAGAGAATGTATAAAAGAAAAGAAAGAAAAATGAATTTGAAAATTCCCTTTTAGTACATAAATTATTCATAAATTTTATTTGTTAAATTATCAATGAGCATTCTCTTGTGTATTCACAGAGACATTACAGGTTAAAATAGCCGTCTTTCCTTGAATGATTTTTCTCCCCCCCCCCCCAAACGCTGATCAACGTGTGCCTTATTACAAAAGCTACAGTAATTACAATTTCTCACTTTTGATACAACCCCTTAAGATTTGGCGAAAAATGCCAGAATTTTGAAGTTGCAATAACTCAGCGAGATTTTGACTTAGAGAGATGATTTTTTTTATTTTGATTGTTAGAGCGAGGAGAATATTTTTCTAAATATAAGTTATATGATAGGAGGGGCCGTATAAAAATTTAATTTCGTATTTAATATGTATAGAGCCCCTTGTACAAAAAAATGCCATATCTGAAATCTACTCTTAATTTGCATTAATTTTGTAATTGGAAGTATGTTTCTATCTTTCTTAGTTTACGAGATAATCGCTGTAACATCTATTTTGAATCACCCGGTATATATATATATATTCTGTAGAGAAATGTAAGAACTATGCTGGTTAGGTTGGTTTTAATGAGTGTAAGGTTTATAGTTGTTTAAGAGGGGTATAAAGAAGAATTCTTATACATTATGGATTAAAAATTTTTAAAGTACAGAGTAAGTCAAAATGAATATAGCGATTGCAAACGGCTATAACTATTTAATGGAAAAGAATTTATCGATACGATTAACACAGAATGTAGACGGAACTCCAAAATTTTGCTTACATACGTCATACATGTTCCAGGTGACTTCCCTTGGTAACACAGACAACATTTAGACGGTTGTCCATTTAACGCCATACATTCTGAAGCGTGTCTGCAGTCACCGACTCAAGCGCATTACAAATGCGTACTTTGAGACCCTGCGATTTTTATCTATGGCTTTATGTGAAAGATAGGGTGTATGTGCTGCCCATGCCCAAAACAATTGAAGAACTCAAAGTACGCATTTGTAATGCGTTTGAGTCGGTGACTGCAGACACGCTTCAGAATGTATGGCGTGAAATGGACTAAGGCCTAGATGTCCGTGTGACCAAGGGAAGTCACATAGAACATCTATGACTAATGTATACAATATTTTGAAGTTCCGTCTACATTCTGTGTTAATCTTATCGATAAATTCTTTTCCATTAAATAGTTATAGCCGTTTGTAATCGCTATATTCATTTTGACTTACCCTGTACATTTTAGTATTGTTACAGTACTTAAAACAAAATTGAAATATTTTACATTGCATTGATAAAGTTCGACCATCATGGAAAATGGTGTGCATTGTTTTCGTTATTTTATTAGAAAATCATCTTTGCTTTAGAGGGAAGCATGAAAGACCGATATATATTATGAACCGTGGGGCCCTAATTGTCTGGTAGTCTTCCGTGTCACGGAGTTTTCCGTGTCATTTTTTTTTTTTTTTTTTTCTTAGCAACGCGCGTGAATACTGGCTGTGATCTGTTTGAAAGATCGTTTACGGAGAACACTCCACCGTAGGTCTCCCTAGCGCAGATAATTGGCCTTAATTCTATCATCACCACAGCTTCATCACAGTGGCGGATTTAAGGGCCCCCTCCCCCCCTCCCCCCCCCCCCAAAAAAAAAAAAAAAAAAAAAAAACCTTTGACATTAACAATTGAATATTGCAATTGTAAATTTTTTATTGGTCTAGAATAACACTTTGAAAAATCTTAGCCCCCCCCCCCCCCAAAAGTCAAGTTCTGAATCCACCATTGCTTCATCACCATCTAACTGTCTGAAATGGATTAAATTTTAAATTATTTAACCATAAATGAAGCCGATATATGTTTTACATTTTTTTACAATACGATTATAACTAAAACTGTATGTTCATCATTTATAGTTCCTTTATTGGGAATAATAGCAGAAAAATAAATAAATAAATAAAAATAAAAAAATCAAACAAAATATTCGGATATATTATAATCCATTGGTATAAGTAGGCGAACTTGAGGATAAATATTCGAACACGTTATTATACTTTCACCCTTTTTACTTTCTTTTACCCATAAGGTAGAGAAAGTATTGTTTTGGGGTCAAATTTTCGAAAGCAAGTTTTTGTTATATTTACATGTTTTGAGGTGCCCTGAATCCGAAAATCGTGTTTTTTATCGGTTGGTAAGTGTGTGTGTCTGTGTGTCTGCTTGTGTGTGAGCCTGTGTGTCTGTGTGTCTGTCTGTTATCAGCATATGTCAATAACAAATGGTAGCATAAAGTCCAAACTTGGTATTCTAAATGTGTATTATACAGGCATGCTACACTAAGCTTCGCTTTTCCTTGATATGAAGAAAATGGTTCATGTACAGGGACACCCAAGAGAATTCAAATACATTACGTCTTTGGGGGAAATTGCAGGTAAGTAGAGTTTGACATCTATAGACTGCAGTAAAACAAATGAAATGAATATATATTTTTTGTATGCATAAAAACATGTCTCATGTAGAATATGGTTGAGAAATCATTCACTGTTCATTTACAGGACTACACAAAATAAATAGATTATAATGCCAGAACAACTGAAAATTGATGGAAGTGTATTTCAGGTTGTGAAGTGTGTTATTACTATAGGATTATAGTTAGACGCACCATTTGGTCTGTACATAATCTTCAAATGATATACAAGACTGCAAATATTTAAGCGATAACATTCTTTTTTATTGTTAGTGGAAGTGCTTTACTATGTCCTGTAAAGTTGCTCAGGAACTGAAATGAATTCCTCATAGGCATATAGTAAATAATATATGTTTCAAAGCTAAATATTCATCGCTTGTTTTTTGTATATTTACACGTTTTGAGGCTTTCTGATTGCCAAAGTCAAATTTTTAACATTTGGTCTTTGTCGGTGTCTCTTAGAGTAACTTAAAAACGAATAATTTTAGGAGAACCAAATGTTGTATTTTCATGTTAATATAAGTTGGTTGCTAGAAAAGTTTGATCAAGACTGATAAGTTTCAAGAAATGTTGCGTGTGAAAGTTGTCTGAATAATTTTAAGTGAACTTTTAATTTTAATAACAGTTTTAAATTTTAATAAAGCGGGTTGTTGAGGGGGTGGCAGCCCCCTCACACATAATTAGTTATCATGTAAAACTCTTCCGAAGCCTAATATGAATTGTTTTAACATAGGTTCTCATATCAGTTCTCGTTATCTTACCTATTAATCTCCAACTTAAATTTATAGTATTAAATTTCAGGGTAAGAGAAAGTCGTGTGGGTGACACACCAAGTTATTTCATTTACGGAATGATGCCCTGTTTCTAATTTGTTCAAACGACTGGTAACTGGTAACTACTAAATGTTTGGGATATCGAATGGAGTCACTGTAGGTTTTTTTTTTTTTTTTTTTTTTCTGAGTAGTGTAATTTTTTATATCAACTTTCCTAATAAAAGACGACCTTCTAAAAGTGACAATAATGTCTTGCGTTGAAAATACATACATTGAAGTGTATAAATATTAAGTATATTAAAATTTCTCGAAAATTATAAAAATTAAAGTAAATAAATAAATAAACAAGATTCAATTTATTTTACTTTATTTATTTATTTAGTAAATTGAATTTTTAAATTTCTCTTTGATTTTATATTATTATTGTTTATCAATATATTCTAAACATATTTGTACATTACTTTGTAGATTTATTGATAAGCTAACTTTTTAAAAATATTCTTATATTTGAATGCAGAAATTTCAGCATTCAATCATAAAAAAAGGAAAAAAAATCAATTAATCCACAAATAAGAACAAATATATTTGTAATATATTGATTAAAATCAAATGAGAAATTTAAAACCTCTATTGGTTGGAACATTTTTTTTATTTATTTTAACTAATTTTTAAAAATTTTATTATTTTTTTTCTTCAATTTGAATAAATAATAATAATAATAATAATAATGAATATACATAATATTTCTACATTTTAACGATTACGAAAGCTAACTTTCACAAATCTCAGACAATAATTTTAAGTAAAAATTTTCAACATCCACTCTTCACTTAAGGATTTTTAACACTTGAATGTGTAAAATTTATTTTGCATACTTAAAAAGGCTGTAAAGGATCGTAAGCTGTCGGTTAAAGCACTCGTACATGATCAAAACATTATCACCCTCCTAAGTGAATCACAACTTTCTATTGTTTAGTCTAGATCCTGTTAGCTGTTTGTACATATATATAATTATAGATTTAGTCTTCTTAAACATACCACTCTCATTTTCTGAGATGTTCATTAGTGTTTTTCCGGGAAGAAGTTCTAGGAAGGATGGACGTGACAAAATTACTGAAGATCCTTTTTTGATGACAACTGAAGCGGAGAAAGTTATTAGCTTAAGGATGTTATTAAGATGGACTGGGATTTAAAGAAATCTTTTCAGTCACTTCGCAAGTTGTTAGAAATATTTAACTTCCTGTCTGAGTCTAATCTCATTATTATTATTAACCCTTTCAGATCTGCAATATTTTAACAAAGAAAAAAAAAAAAATCTGTCGAGTGAATGAGTCATAAGACATGAAATGGATGGTACATTTTTCTTAAAAAATTGTTTAGTGTAAATTTTAATTAATACAATACATCACATTTGACGAAAATTTTTAGTGGTTTTTTTTTTTTTTTTTGAGAAAGAAAAGAAAAAATTCCGACTCTAAATTAATATCTCAGAAATAAATTTCTTTTATTTTTATTTTTTATTTTTCTTAATTTATTTTCAATCGAGAGATTACCAACATCCTGAAACCCCAATCATCCAATTGCGATTTCCCGTAATCACCTAACCACGAATTTCCCTAATCACCAAATCACCAATTATCTCAATCACCAATTTCCCATTTACCAATCACAATCTAATATAAGCATTGGTTGCAATTATATACAGATACTCTAAGCACCCACATGGACTTGAGGAACATTCTGATATTAAGAAATAATCGTGTGTTTCAATCTATCAGCCAGAAAGGTTATCTTCATTGCAATATTTTCTGAAAATCCTCTTTGAATAATATATATCCATGAATATTTTCAGTGGCATCAGATAAAAGAACTAATTATTTCATTTGCAAAAGCGTAGGCCGTTCCCAGACCATTTTCTGGGAGAGAAAATAAAAGAGCGGCGTTATAAAAAAGGACGTTTGGTCAGCTACAAAACTATAAAAAGGAGCTGACAATGATGATAACAAAGTATATGTCGTTTGACAGGCCACCAATAATGTTCTTTAAAGGTCAAGGGCCCGATTACACGACCTCATCCAAAGGTACGTTTCCGGCTGTGCAGGGACGGATGAGGCACTGATTTCTCTGTTGGACAATTGTTTGGTGTCATTGTGAATGTTAGTTTTGGGCGTGCTAAAATGCAAGTAGATTACTGTAATTCATCGGAATCGGTTAGTATCGTTATTTCATGAGCGGCATAGTTTCCTAACCTATCATTTATGATGTTTGCCATTACTCTACAAATGCAAATAATGAAGTATAAATTATTTGCGACAAAGATTTTTTTAATTTCCAAAGATTGAAAGTTCTCCCGAAATTCACTATCATGAGAAAAGAAATAACTTAGTTTGGTTTTTTCTGTCATTTTTTAACAATCTTTAGAATATTTTTTTATTTATATTTTACATTAATCTATTAACTTCCAGTGTTCTCTTTAATGACAGTTAATAAAAACAACTCATTGGTTAAAACTTTTTAAATTATTGGCCCCCGTCATGTCCAGGAAATTCTAAATTGAACCTTTTTACTTCCTTATACAAAGTATAAGGAAGCATTGTAGAAGTCGCTACCCTGCAATTCCTGAGCTCTGGTGTTCTAGTCACATTGCTGCGCAGAAGTGACGTAGCAGTTCCATCTAGTTCCTGATGATGGTGGGTGAAGTCTGAACGAAGAATCATCGGACACAGCTCGCTCTATTTTGCGACTAGATTACTGTCTGGTGTAGGCAGCTTCCATGTGGTGATCTGGCGATTTATACGCTCCGGCGGGCGGCATCCAACCCGTTCAGTTTGGCCGAGCCCAGGCAGGCAGGGGCCGTCCACAGGTTTCTAAGGAAGCATTGTAATCCCGATTTGCGAAATGGATTTTATATCTCGAATAGCTCAAAAACGAATCATCAAAGAATGTTACAAATTTATGTGTGACTTTCATGATGTCCAGTTTTACACCTGCAAGTTTCGTCTTAATACGAACTCTCGCTTTAGAGATATCAGCGACTTTACACTATTTTTCGTGACGTTTGTGTGTATCTTGCATAACACGAAAACGGTTAGACGTAGAACGTTGTAAATTGGTATATAGGTTTGCTATAACATCTAGTTGTACACCTCCCTTTTTGGTCTTTCTGTGACTTTCCGTTTTCGAGATATTTACGAAAATTATATTCATAATGACCATAATATACAAAGGTTTCGGCCATTGTGTATGACCTACCATCATAGAGATTTCGAAATAAGCTAATGATAGAGCCCGTAATGATATTATTATGAAAGTTGTCGACATTTTTGCGTGTAAAAAGTAATTTTTAAAGACATAAGCAGGTTCTAGTCGACGAATGCATTATATTTAAAGAATATTCAGCCCGTAAATAGGGTCCTTAATGATAGTTTATTAAAATTGCCGAAATTTTTGCATGTAGAAAGTAATTCTTAATTAAAGACATAAACAGGTTCTAGTCGACGAATGCCCTTTCCTGAATATTCAGCACGTCGACAAAGCACGTATTGTTATGAATTTTGCCGACATTTTCGAGTGTAGACAGTAATTCTTACTATATAAGCAGGTTCTAGTCGAAGAATGCACTAAATTTTGTTGTAGTCTTGTTTGTCATTTAAAGAATTTTCGAAGAATTTAGTTCAGCGCTATAAAGAAATGAATTTTTCCGGAAAATTCCAGAATTCTGTTTACATTGAAGTTAGAGCTTCAAAACTTTGGCAACCCTAATCTACAATTTTTCGCCAAATTCGACGCAAAATCGCTAAAATCGATGCCAAGACCAAAATCAGCGTTGGCTACAAATTTGGCGACTTGGCGAAATTAGCGATCAAATTTGGTAACAAATATTGTTTCAGGATAGCCAAAATTTGTAAATCGTTTCTCAATTTTAAATAAATTAATTGTTTCGGTAAAATGTATCACATCTGTACTCGAATGATTTTTATAAAACTCCAGGTTATGAATTTGTCAATGGAAGATTCTGTACTAAGCCATTCCTGAAAAAACTATTATATTTGTTTGGCGGTACATATAATCCTATTATCATGAGTTTCGTGGTTGGAGTAGCAGTGTTTCAGTTTTTAGTGACCATTTATTATGTGAAGCAAAAATGGCGAGAAAATAATCTGCAGTCGTTTCAGCAGTGGCCTCCTTGGGAAGGACATTCGCAGTGTCGTTGCCAGAGGTTCAACATGTCCTGGTACGTGTACGAAAGAAGCGCTATGTGCTATTCTTCTTTTGTTAAAATAATATTAATAAATGTTACATCTTGTATGCGAACCTACGAAAGATTTGAACACCATCTTAATTATCAGTTTTAAAGAGATATTATTTATGAAAATTCTTAAAATAAATATAGCTTGAAAAACCACTTTAACTTCAAACAATTAAGTACTGATCAACTCTTTTTTTTTTTTTTTTTTTTTTTTTTTTTTGTAATAGCACAGTCTTCATGTTTCCACACTATCAGTCATTTTTCGTATCCCCTGACAATATATTTTTTTTTCTATGAATGGACAGATTTTTTCAAGGTCGAAAACAACTTTACCTAATTCTCTTCCGCATTTTTTTGATCGCTTGAAAAGCAAAATTTGTGACCCTCTATATTTCTATTTCCGGCAAATGTGTGCAGCTGACAATCGCACGCGGCAATACCAAGATGTCATTGTTATCCTATTTGACCCAGCGGCCAAGGGTCATACGATCCAGGTCTCTTCTTTTTTTTTTTCTCTTCCTTCATTATTTTCATTTCACTTTTTTTTATTTATTTATTTTCTTTATTGAGACTGCTTTTTCAGATGATCGCAGAGTGCAAGATGATACTCCTAAGAAAAATGTTTATGTAACGGTCCAAGAACTCGAGAAGACAGACATTAAAAAAAAAAAAAAAAAAAAAAAAAAACTGGCTTTGTGAAAGATTTGGAAAAGAGAGACTCTTCTCTTCTAATGGTTGACTGAAACTTTATTCGATTGATGAACTTGATAATAAAATTGCGGTTTGCGTAATATTATGATAATCTTTCCAGTCGTTTCCGGTACTTTCTAAAAAGGAAAAGAAAAAAGAAAAGAAAAGTGGAATAAATTGTTTCTAAGCTGCGTTCTTAATCTTTTTAATTCGTGACATGGTATCACAAAGATTCTAATATTTTGTGATGTAGAATCTAATGCATAGCATGGTTATCTAATGCTAATCTTTCATCTGAAGCACATTGACTACCTTAATAGAATATCTACTTAAGCAATTGATTTAAATTTTTGTTTTTAATACTTTCGAACTAAAGTCAAAGGATCATTTCTTTTTAAAGAGCAATGTTACGTCGCCACCAATTTTATTTTCATGTTTTGTATCTCTCCAAAGTCATAAAATTTCCTTTAAAAACTAAAAATAGGCAGTACCTTTTATTTTCTAAAAGAAAAAAATCTTTAAACTGAATTTCATACATACTATAGTTTTTTAACTGCGTGAATTATAAATTGTGGATCAAATAATGTGTCACAAATAGAAAGATGATTCTTATACGACATGATTAATTATTACCGTTGTATTTTCAGAATTCTGAATTATTATAAAAATCAACTTTTAAAATTAATTTTATATCTTTTATACTTTTTTTTTTTTTCTTTTTCACATTTTTCACAAATTGTGCACTGTACTATTTCAACAATTTCACAAAATTTTCTGCCAATAAAATGGCATTTTAACTTTCTCTTACTCATAGCGTCGAGAAAAAAGTATTGTTTTAGGGTCGAATTTTCGAACGTGAGTTTTTGTTATAATTACATGTTCTGAGGTCCCCTGAATACGAAAATCATGTTTTAAAGAATGGTCTGTGTGTCTGTTATCAGCATATCACAAGAACAAATAGTAGCAGAAATTCCAAACTCGGAATTCTAAATTTGTATCATATAGGAATGCTACAGTAAGCTTTTCGTTGAGATGAAGCAAATGGTTCGTGTACAGGGACACTCAAAAGTATTCAAATACATTACGTCTATGGGGGGAATTGCAGGTGAGTAGAGTTTAACATCTATAGACTGCACTAAACCAAATGAAACGAATATATATTTTTTGTAATAGAGATAGTCAACTGGGAAAAAATTTTTGTGCATGTAGGAGCCTCGCCTCACCCCTGGGGGGGGGGGGAGTAAATTTTCATGATGGGTACCTTTTAAAAGAGCTCGCAAATACCTTTAAAACGAATGGTGGAACCATCGATCTGCGATAATTTAAAACAAAGTTATCGATTTTTTTACTTTTAACGGAAAAAATCGTTTTTTTTTTTTTTTTTTTTTTTTTTTTTTATATTGAGGGAAAAAAAAATGGACTTTTTTTGGATATTTAGTGTTATACTACTTCTCTAATATGGAAATCGTCTGCATTATCATAAAATATAATTTTTTAAAAAATAATAATTGTAATAAATTATTTAAAAAAATAGAATTATTTTTTAATAACCGAATTAAATTCTATATAAATGTAGGCGCATTAAGGAAACATTGAGGGGGGGCGGTAGCCCCCCTCACACAGAACTAATTATCATATAAAACTAATTTGAATTGTTTAACACAGGTTTACATAACAGTACTTATTATCTTACCTCTTAATCTGCAGCCTGTATTTGTAGTATTAAAGTTCAGGGTAAGAGAAATTCGTGTGAATGACACACCAGATTATTTTTAATTCCTAAATTAAACAACCAAAAATGGTTTCAGCAACATCACTTTCCCTTACCATTAATTTATATAATTGCTTGCATAGCAATGAAAAATTAGTTTGAAGATTTTTAAAGTCTACATAAGTCAATAAGTAAAAAAGTCTAATATCTATTTCGATTTTAAGTAACATTATACTGAAGAAATCGAATTGTTCATCTCGGATGGCTAATTGCAGTTTGTTTTGGTAAGTATTTGTTTGTTTGTTCAATCACAGTTATTTCTAAGCTAATTTTTATTAAAAGCATGTCAGCGATCGAGATACAAAACGCAAACGTTCTTCATTTATAGTTAGTCAGTCGGAGCAACGGGTCGATGGGCGACGTCGTCCGATTGATGCATTATCTATAGTTATAAATTTTTAGATAAAAATCTTTATATTAATATATACCTCTTTTTATAACCCACAAGCTTCATATATTTATTAATAATAGTATTTCAAATGAGGACCGATGATGACGCCAGTGTCATCCCATTGGGTATTATTCGCGTCAGTGAGGGGTCAAGTATTTATTGCTAAATTTTTTAATTAAACAATATAATTATCTGGAATTAGATTGAAAAAATCATTTCATTTGTATGGATTAACGAGAAGGCTTTAAAAAGGTATCATTCTTCGTTTAATGTTTTTGTAAATAGATTTTTTTTTTTTTTTTTTTTTTTTTTTTTTTAGAACGTTTCCCAATTGACATATGATCTCGGTTTTCTTCCAAAATACACTAAATAGACAATTTAGAAAATAGGGTAGGTGCTCCAGTGATTGGCATTCTCTAGTAATTGACATCTATCCCGAAATAATTAATAAATAAAAAAAATAATAAAATCATATATTTTACATATAAGAATTTTAACGTTTTATGTCAAACACTGGAGCATAGGGTGCTAATAACTGGTAAAATGAATCACTAGCAGTGTCAAACACTGGAACAAAGGTGGCCAATGACTGATAAAATGAAAAACTGGCAGTGTCAATGACTGGAACATTGAGTGGGTGTCAAATAAAAATTCATAAAAAAAATAATTTTTATCAAATATATATTTTTTAACATATATGAGGTTCTGAATGTCTTTCATATCATATGTACTAACTTAAGATTTTAAAAAATATTTTCTGATGACTAGAAGATTAAAAACATCAGAGATTGCTCTAAATGTGTCAGTCACTGGTGCACTTACAGTCGGTAACAAAAGTGTCCGAACACTAGCAAAAATTCTTATGTAAAAAAAGTACACTTCATACGGTTTTGTTAAATAAATCCTTGTCGAATCCTGTTCTTAGTCAGTGTAAGAACATGATTCGATAAGGATTTATTTAACAATACCGTATGAAGTGGACTTTTTTTACATAGGAATTTTTGCTAGTGTTTGGACACTTTTGTTACCGACTGTACCCTATAACTCAAATATTCATTCAACATAAATCTGTATTCACAGAGGATGCTAAAAATAACTATAAATATTCCTTAAGTGAATTTTGAATTTCTCAATACTTATTTTGGCATGTTTTACAAAATCGACCTGAAAAGTGTTTATGAATTCAATTCGTTTGTTCGTCTGTACGTACTCTGATTTTGAAGCCCTAATGCACAATCGGTGTCGGTTTTTCATTCATAAGATTAAGTTTTCGGATAAATTAACATAGAAGACGATACTCTCTGCAACTCTTCTTGCATCTCACCATACGGACTCCTGAGGAACGTAGCTTCTGCTGCAAAAACTCCGCAGAAATACCTGCAAAGGTGCTCTTGTCAGATTACTTTAAGGTTAGCGAGAGAGCCATTACATTGTCTGGCAGTTCATAGTAGTTTTATTCAACATTCGGCAAACAAAACGTGTAATTTAAATATATATATATATTCCAAAAACATTGAAGACGAATGGGTCATTATCAACATGTACTTATTTGAAGGGCCACTCCATGAAGTACAGATAATTTTGGTTGTTGTTAGGGCGATGGATACATGGCGAAAGTAAATTAGGGAACATCCACAAATGAATTAATTGCAGACAATGAATATCTAGGAAGAATATTCAATCAATAAATTTAACATATTTATTTTTAGGAACAACATTGAAACTTTCGAAAAAAAAAGTCTTAATTAAGGGAAATGGTATACTGAAGGCTTATTACTGAGAAAGTTGAATTTTTTTACGTATTTTTTAGGATGATGTATACTATATACAAATATTGCAAGAAGGAATTTCTCTACAAACATGAAACGATGTCACCAAGCGTAATCTTTCATTCGAAGAAAATTATCACCTATAGCAAGAGCCAAGAGCGAAGAGTTCACATGCCACTCAAGTGTTTTATTGCGATATTCCTGACCATTCACAGTGCCTCCTTTGAACACATGCAAGTGAAAGTGGCCAAACGAAAATGAATTTTACTGACACCAGAATTCCTCTTTTGTTGTAAACGAACATTTCGATCATGTAGGATTCATGGAAACTGGCTTCTTCAAATCATAACGCAATGAAAATCACTTTCTAAAATGGATGTAGATGCATATAGTGCCTGATTTGGGCATGAGGGGCATGTGGCTGGGGCCTGGGCCCTCACATTGAGGGGGCCTCCAAGAAATTCCATCATACATTTAAAAAATATTTAAAATAAAAAAATTTCCAAATTTGCTATAATGATCGTTTTTTTTTTTTTTTTTTTAAATGGATTTTTTCAATTACTATGCTGTTTTAAAAATCGGCGGTATGAACTTTCAAGGAAACTATCAGCTCATCGAAGAAATTGTAATATTTTCGCTAAACGCAAATACAACTGCATGCTATCGATACTGCATTCCAAACTCTTACTAAAGCTAACTAAATCTGAGGCACGCACCGCAGCGCAGATACATGATCGCGGTGTAGACAAGCATCGGATCTAGTTAAGCTTTACTTTTACCAATAACATTAAAAGTGAAGTGAAGTGAAATGAAGTGAAGAGAAATTTTAGACGCGTGAATCAAAAATATGCGGTTTGTTTTGTTTTTTGTAATAGTAAAGTACGAGGAAAAGGGGTCCATTGAACATGAGTGCTCTGGGCCTCCAAGTGAGTAAATCGGTCCCTGGATGCATATCTGAAGAGCTCAGTCTTCCATTCATGTGCTGTTCAGTCGATTTGCCCAATTTAATTTGATCCGTTGTTTATATTCATCTTCTAGGCCCGCCGTACACTGACGAGACATGAGACAAAGTTTGAAGCGACATGCGACACGCGCATGCTCTAAATACAACTTCATCTCCTGAAAACTGTTTAGAACAGGCGTGTGTCGCATGTCGCATCAAACTTTGTCTTATGTCTCTTCGGTTTGTGGTGGGACTAAGAGTGTACAATATCCTCAGCGGCAGTCAAAACTTATACACTATCGGTAAAATTGTTTAAAAAATGACTCATTATCTAATGTTTTTATTATTATTATTATTATTCTGTTTGATATTAAAAATAAATCCCAAACTGTTATCTGAAAATTGAGATTTTTCAAAATTTTTAATGTTTTATTTTGTAGCTGTAAAGTGAAAAAATAAAAGAAAGAATGAATTGCATTTTTTGCATTTTCTAATACCTAAAATAAATATTCAGAATTTAAATAATTAATTTTTTTGAAAAACAAGAACTTAAACGGTTGTAAATTTTTTTTTAATGTGAAAACGGAATTAAAAAACAGCTGATGAAACATTCGATAAGCAAATTTTGTTATAGAATAACATGAAATTTAGCTGTCAGCAAGAATTTGTATTGTGAGCCTTAAATGGAACATTAAGCATCGATTTTATCTCTTTGCATATAAGACTTCATTTTAAAGATAGTTTTAGCTTAAAATGTTTCTTCATTATGAGTGCAAGAATTTTGATTAGATCGTATTTCATCGATGCCCTAACCCAAAGAGTGCTTGTCAAAAGTTGTCATGCAGTGGATGTTGTTTGTCAACTCACTGTAGGCTTTCATTTCTATTATGTTATCCCCCCCCCCCCTTCAGCTTGTCATCTTACCACGTGTTTGCCGACTTCCGTTATCCTACCTGCATGAATCCAGCAAAATAAATTTAGAAAAAGTATTTCCTGATCGTGATTTGATTTGATTTATTGTTTATTTTTGTTTGGCTCCATCATTTCTGAGGTCAATATTCACGCGCTGCCCTCAGGGAAGTGTGGGTAGAATCTTACGTCACGACACGATCAAATCTGCTAATTGGTCCGGGCGCCATCTTGATTCCGGTTTGCAAATCACCCGCAAGATGACATTTGAGATTAAAAAAAATATATTTTTTTTCTTTTTGTCTTATTAAGTTATTGTTAACTTTATTTCATCGAAGAATAAACAATTGATTGCTAATTTACATAATTATTTGTTGAAAAAAATTTTGATTTAGTGTTAACAAGCTGTTTTTCTTTTGAGTGAACGAAAATAAAATACATGTAAAATAATAGAAGAATATATATATACAGTAAGTTACCAAAGTTATTTTTCTGATGCTATTTTCTTGAATTTAAAACAGATTTTCCCTAAACCTATTCTATGTTCAGATGAGATTTGCGTTTATATAATCCTTGTTTGCACTTTTCATCTGTATATGGAGCAAAATTGTATATAAATAATGGCATGATCATGTTTTTGCAGAATTATAAGACAATTTTTCATAATTATTAAGTTAAAAATTGATGGGGAGAAGGCAAAAAGTATTAAATTCATATTAGTATTAAGAAAATAATACAATGTTGTTATATAGAAAAAATTACGTATTCCATTTTAGTGTTTTTTTTTTTTTATTTTACAGTTTCTAAATTAATTTTTAAACCGAACTTAAAATAATGATTTTTTTCCCCTTAAAAGAAAAGGGGTGTATTGTTCTTGTCATTTATTTAATTTGAATTTATGAAAACTAATCTTCGATTTTCTTTTATTATTATTATTATTATTCATGAAATAAAGTCGTCTGGTTTTATGCATGAGTAGAAGAAAGTCCTAAAGGGCAAGATAAATAGTGTATGTTATAATTTCTTTTCGCTTCTCAGGTAAAAACTAGATATTAAATTATTGATCATATCCTGCTAGCCAGATATGATAAAGAATAAATTTCAAAGAAATTAATCAGCATTTTTCTTCATTTCCACCGCAAGACAATGTTTCTATATTTCCTACTAGAAATAATCTAAAGATTACCTTAAAAAAAAAAAAAAAAAAAAAATATGCAGAATATCTTATTTGACCCACTTCTTAAGCCTATATATTTTGAAGAAAATCTTAAGATTATATTCTGCACATTTTCTTTAGATTAATTTCCGAAAAAAATCTACAGAATATAATCTTTAGATTTTCTTCAATATATATAGAATTAAAAAGTATGTCAAATAACTTAAAATATTCTGCAGATTTTAGTTTTAAATAATCTTAAGATTATTTTCAGTGAAATCTACAGAAACTATGCAATTTTTGCATCTAAATCAGATATATGACAGATAATAATAAATGAAGTAAAATATAGTCTTCTGAAATTTAATTTAACATCCAGTAGCAGGCTTTGCCCGCTTCGCTGGGCACTATATTTGAATGTTTTCTTTTTAATTGAATAACTGAAACGTTTAAATAAATATATTTCGATTGGCGACTATTTTCATCACAGCTTTAGTATGGCACCTCCTTGTCAATATCAATCATTTTTTGAACTTCTCGAATCTGTACAACAAAACTATTATTAAAACAAATATTCTCGAAAATAATCCGATAGTAGTGTTAATTATTCGAATATTCTGGAAACAGTTGAAGCTGTTACTCGTACAGTAAAAGTCACTATTCGATGAATGTTCTGGAACAGTCCAAAAAATACTCGCTTGTTCCACAGGAGTAAAGCAAATGACATCAAATACTCCAGAGCAGAAATTTTCGCTAGTTCAGGAAAAATGTCCAGTCGCTTAGAGCTCAATCCCTAATGTGCAATCATTCAGAATAAATCTCTGAATAACTCTAAATAGCAGTGACTACATACTCTTTAGCAGAAATCAACTCACTGCTATTTATAACTTTTGGCGATGATTCCATACAGAATCCCACAGAAAGCTTGAGATCTAAGTTCTTCGGGAACCCTAAACTACCATTTTTCACCAAATTTAGTCGTCCACTCGCCAAGTTTGTCGCCAAGTCTGACCCCACTGCAAGTGAATGAACTACCCTTTTATTTTCACTATGCCTGTAAAACTACTTTCATTGCAATAGTGCAATTGATGCAAGAAAATGACATAATCCCTTGTAACAATATGCTACGAGCACTATTTCTGCCGTATTTTAGACAACTAATGTTTCTATGGTTATATATATTTCCCATTAAACATATTTTCATTTAGTTATTTAAATATTAATTTGAATTAATCAAATCAGTCACACACAGCAGCTCGTTTATTCGTATGTTAAACTAGCGTAGTGATTGGTATATAAATAAATAAGTAAACATTATTGTGCTACACAACTTTATTAAATCTCTTCCATAGCGGCTTTTGAATTTTTGTCGCCATATTAGCGATGGATATATATATATATATATATATATATATATAATTTCTTGTATAAAAGGGGAAGCCTATTTTGCTAATACTTTTATCGGACACCTTTTCGTTAATATATAAGAATCCTTTATATTTTTAATGATTTTTAGATTTAAAATAGTGCTTCGAAATTTTATTTAACACCCATTTAGGTTATTTAAAATATCTTATTCAAGACAGTGCAGGATAATTTAGGAAAAATTATATATTACTTAACTGTTATGAAATTTTGCATAAGACAAGATCTGTTTATAAATGCATACATATACATATATAACTGAAAAAGCTGAAAATATAATTATGATGCTAATTAAAATTATTGAATTAATCAGAACTTATGTTCGTTAATTTTTGCTGCAGACCAAAACAGTTTTTAAAGCTGAGACTTATATAATTAGAACAAATCTTAGAAAACTTTTATTATTATTATTATTATTAACGATAATAGTAAGAACGGACAAAACTTTTTTTTTTTTTTTTATTATTGATAATTAATAGAAAAAAAACATGAAAATTAAACTTTTTAAACCCTAACAATCCAAAAATTGGTTTTGAGGTAAAAAGAAATTTACATTATGAAAGGTTTTATTCTATAATTACTACAAAATATCCCACCAAATAAAGTTAACCATTAAAATAGAATTTTCTTCTTTAATAATAGTGCTGTGTATTACACTTCAAATAAAAATTTTATGCAAGTATTTGTTATATAATAATTATAATAAAGTTCAAACTACTGGTAATTTAACAAAACTTTAAAAATAATAGTTTTAAGATGTTAATAGCTACAAGCATATAAAATTTAAAATAAGCTGAACTTAAAAATTCTTACTTTAAAATAGCTTTTATTTCTTAATTTTGAAAGAAATAACACATACTACCATTATAAAAGAGCAAAAGTGAAATTTTACGGTGAATTTTAAGTATCATGTGAAAGAAAAGTAAATAAATTTGCTTTCTCTAATGCTTTACTAAATTTTCAATATTTGAGTTTTTTTTTTTTTTTTTTTGTTTTTTTTTTGGAAGATGGGAGATTATTAGTTTCAATCAGAATTTTTTGTTGACTCGTTTTGTGTAACATCAAAATAAATTAGAAATATCAGTCCTATCATTACAAATTAGGTACCAAATGAAAGGAGCGATTTTTCTGATTCCAGGCGTGCAAGCAGTTTTTCTACACGATAATTAGACTTTTTAAAATTAACTAAAGTTTGAAATTTAGGTGACAACATTTCATTGTAATTCATTTCAGTAATTTTTAAAAGTGCGTGGCCCAGTTTTACTTTCAAAAAATGAGATAAAAAATAAATAAAAATAAAAATTTTACATATTGAAATTAATAGACTTACGTACTAAACTAAATTCTGTCTTTAATAAATTTTTTAATTATTTTTTTTTTAAATAAGTGTAATTAAAGTAAAACTTTCATAATGTATTTATTTAAAGTGATTACATGATTCTTTTGAATGGTTAAATGAGGGGCTCTTACGAAATCCTATGGTGAAGCGTGACAGATGCTGTCACATCCCCTTTCAAAAGGCTTTAAATATGCACTAAAGGACATTTTACAGAAATTTAAAAAAAATTGCTGATAGATTATGTCAGCCGTAGGCACATGCATGGTAAAATTAACATGAGCTAGTAGAGACAAATTTTTCAGTTTAAAGTAGATTCTATTGCTCATTTTTGAAGTAAATTAATACGTAACAGTATTATAAAAGAATAAAAATGAATTTTCTTCTTTATTATTATTATTATTATTATTATTATTATTTTGTAAAAAATAAAAAATAAACAGATTCTTTGTGCTTTTAATGTTGAGCAAATTTTTTGTAAATCTATATTAATAAAATCAGATTTTTGTCTGTAAAATTTTTCAGAAAAAAAAAGCGATATTTTTACGTTTCACACATTGTGAAAGCGAAAAATGACTTCAGAAAATTTTCAGTGTGTGTGTCACTTTGTCTGTATATTTGCAGTGCTATTTTGTCCGGGTATCATATGAGAATGGCTGCACGAAATTCAAGGACACTTGGCAGGAATTTAGGTTTGTAGCCAACTTAAAAATTTATTTATCAGCTTTTGCAAAATCACCCCCCCCCCTCCTGTTTCTCCCCTTGAGGGGGGAGGCAGGAGGCAAAATCACGTTTGTAAGCATAACTCGGCTGCAAATTATTTCACGATTAAGAAATTGCACATTGAAAGACTAGACTTGAGTAAGGGAAAAAAAAAAGTCTGCAATTTTTGAATTTTCAATTTTCAACAGGGAGGAGGAGGAAAATCAATTTTTGACGGGAAATTTCGCAAATTCCGGATTTTTGAGTAGAACTCTACCAAAAATGGTACAAAGGTGTTAAAAACAGCCATGTGTCTTCTTTATGATAGCTCCAAAAACATGTTTATGGTTTTTGTGATTTTCGATTTTTTTTTTTTTAATGGGGAATGGTGTTACAAGTGGGCACATTCGTGACCCCCTTTTAGCTCTAAATTTACCCTAGGAAATCTATGGAAGCTGTGGTCAGGAGTTTTGGGGCGTAAATTGTTCATATATATGATATATCCGACACCTAATGTAACGAAATTTTATGAAATTTCCCCCACCCCTTTCTCTCCTGGGAGCAGCGCATTTAGGCAAAAACACGCTTGTAAGAATAACTCGGCTCCAGATTACTTCACGGTGAAGAAATTACACATGGAGAGGTTAGATTTGAGTAAAAAAAAAACATTTTCTGCGATTTCAGAATTTTTTATTTTAAGTAAGAGTAGAGGGGAAATAGATTTTCATGTCGAAATTTCGCAAATTCAGTATTTTTGAGTCGAACTTTACCAAAACTGGTACAAAGATATTGAAAACAGTCATGCGTCTCCTTTAGGATATTTTCGAAAATCCTGTTTTGCTTTTCTTTGATTTTCGATTGTGGGGGGAGGGGGGAGGGACGTTACGAGGGGCCAATTCCAAGCCTCCCTTTCAGCCATAAATTTGTCCTGTGAAATGTATGGGAGCTGCAGTCACGAATTTTGATGCATAAATTACTTATATGTATACGACACTTAATGTAATGAGATCTCTTATGAAATCTCCCCTTTCCCTCCTTAGGGTCGTGGGGGGAGGGGGCAAACAACGCGTTTTCAAGAGTAACTCTGCTTCACATTATCTCAGGAAAGCATTTTTTAATGTGTCGATTGATTATTATACCCAATATACACACTACAAAGAGATTTTGCAAAATTACTTTCTACCCCTCCCGTGAGGGGAAGAGAAAAAAACCACGTTTTGAAGTTTAAATCTGCTACAAATTTTCTTAGGATAGTGAATTTTCACGTATGAGTCGATTATACGTATCCAACACGTAGTATAAAGATATTTTGTGAAATCTCCCCCCCTCTTTCCGCACTTTAAGACCGGTGGGAGGGGGGGGGGGCAAAAACACGTTTTCACACATAACTCTGCTCCAAATTATCTCAGAAAAGCGATTTTTCAATATATTGGTTGGTTATGTGTATGCGACACGTACTCTAAAGTGATTTTGCAAAATCACTCAACCCTCTTTCTTTTTCTCTCTCTGTGTGTGTGTGTGTGTTAGAATGGTGATTTTTCGTGTGTGAGTGTTGTTTAACCACTTCACTAGCCACAGTAGTGTGTGGAAGGCTAAATTTCCCCCCGAGTTATCTCGGGATAGTCGGTGAAGTGGTTAAGTGCATACAATATGTACTTTAGTGGGATTTAGCGAAACTTCTAAGTTACCCGCCAACTAAGGGTAGTAAAAAGCGGGTAAGTGGAACCCAGACTCCTCATGTTGTGAGCGGAAAATCTTCTGTCGAACGCAGCGGGAAATTTAACTTAAGCTTCGACTAATTTCAGTGATTTTTTTTTTTTTTTAATTATTAATAATATGAAAATTTGAAAACTCATTTAAATATAGGGTCCAGCGAAGCGGGCAAAGCCTGCTAGTATTGAATAAAAAGGTGTTCCTGAATTTAGCAATACTAATCAGAGGATTAAAATTAAATAGGACTGGCAAAGGCTTAAAGTTATGGAACTTGAGAGAAGTTGTATCGCGAATAATATTCATCTGTAATGTTCTAAAATTGGATATCTTATCAGAAACATCTTAACAATGTTTGCATCCTGTTCTTAAAAAAGTTTAAATTAAGGTGGTTTAAATAGGAGGAAAACTTCCTTTTAAAGTAATTTATACCACTAATATAACCTTTATAATTCATCATTACAAGCATTTTTATTATATAATAATTTGTGAAAGATTTAACTATAAATTATAAAAAAAATTTCTTTTGAATTGCAATGATAGAATAGCATGCTTTTCTATCCATGGCCCATAAAATAATAATAATTATTAATATTAAACGTATTGCATTCTCTCTCTCTCTCTCTCTCTCTTTATATATATACATTTTTTATTTATTTATTTATTTATTTATTTATTTATTTTTTTTTTTGTAAGGAATTAAAAAAAAATACATATAGAAGTCACATCTGTGATGCTTTTGTGCAGAAGCCATTTAGCCGTTACCCGTCTTCGACGAGTAACGTTTCCAGGGAGAACCACTTGGCGGTAGGCTTCGTCTCTCCCCTTTTTTTAGGGTGGATGAGTAAAAGGGGATTATTCTTTTGTCTCAATTTTACGCGAAGATCGTCTTCCGAACAGGAAAAGAACATTGTCGATGAGGGTCATAATGAAGAGCATCCACAGAGGTTAATGACGCTTCAAACACTCAAAGAAGCTGATTATGTTAAAGGTCGGCCCTATTTTAGCTAATATGTCTCCTAGGGTAAGAGTGCCTTCAGGGAGGACTTTTAAAAGGGTAGGTGGCCCGAATTCTCGTTCTTGTACAAGGAAACCCTGAAAAACCTTGTACAGCCACCCTGCTCAAGCTGTGCTGCTGCAGAACATACGAGCTTTGGTTACAAGCTCCTCATTGAGTGGAAGTCACTTGGCTCAATGGAACGGACAGAAAAGGGAATAGAGCATGAGGTGCTAAATGAATTAAGGCACGCTGAACACCGGCTTAGTAAAACAAAGAGAAAGGGATATCATTAATCGGACGGTGTTGGTGCTGGAGTATGTATCAGAGAGAAGATGAGCTAGAATGGTGTGCTTTTGTAGGAGGAAGAACAAAGCTATTCGTAAAGTTGATTTTGAAATGAAATGGCATTGTAGATGAAACATTTATCTTGCATTTTTTAGAGAATATCGAGAAGAAAGATTAGAGACAGAGGCTTACGAAGGTAAAATAGACTGGTACAGGAAGAAGGATATACCATTTTAAGTAATTGAATAAATTTTTAATGGAATGTAGAGATTTTTAAAATGAGAAATAACATAAGCCAGATGTTCAGCATTTCTGGACAACGTTATTTAAAAGCAACTCGGGATATTAAGAAGAAGGAATTGGTATTAGGTACTGGTAATGATGGATATCGAGATCAACGATGATGCAATTATTAAAATATTTTGAGGGGCATTTGATCAGGAATAGAAGTCGACATTTCAGAAGACGAATTTTCAAATAGAGTTGACCTAACAGCGGGAGGAAGCGTAATGACATATGTTAATGACCTTTTAAAATGACTCTGAGGAAGAGCATTCGCTGATTAAAACGTGTGATGATGATGATGATTATTATTATTATTTATTATTTTTTTTTTTTTTTCATTTTTATTCGATTCATAAAAAAAAGGGATGTGTGTGTAGAGATTTGAATGCATGAGGGATGAGGCTTATGCAACCAAGATATTTTATTAATGAGAAAATATTAAGCGTCATTTTTTAGAAAAATAGGGTTAAATATCCTAGTAAAAGCAAATTAAGATAGTTCAAAGAAACAATAGGGCAGTTCCTTGTTTGTAAACAAACATCTCAACTTTTATGAGTGGTTGGCAAAAAGCAACGAGATATATATATAGTAGAGTGATAAATGGTAACCCTTGAGAAGGTCCAAGATGAATCATGTGACATGCTCTCTTTGCACCTGAGTATTCGGTGGTTCCCTTGGTAACAGCTTATTTTCAGTACATTTCTATGACAACGGTTTGGAGATTGTTCTTCGCATAGTCATAGCCGCCAATTTTTTTGTTTACTTACGTAGTTTAATATTCTTTTGTTCTAAATCATTTTGATTTTGATTTTACTTCGTTTTTATTTCGTGTAGTTGAACTTTAACCGACAAAATGCTTAAAAATAGTTGAAAAATTATTATTTGTTGTTAAATTTAGCTCTTTAGAAGTTTGAATTTTCTTTTATAAACACTTTTAAACTGTTGGGAAACGATAAAACAAAAGGTATTTTATTATTTATTAAAATGAAATATGTGTAAAATGATTTTAAAAACAATTTATTTCGATCATAGGGCTGTCATGTTACCTAATAATAATGATAATTTGTCGAACTGATATTTTAAATGCCAAAATAGCGATAAAGGGCCAAACACAGCAACCTATTGGAGCATGTCACGTGATTCATCTTGAGCCACGGAAAGCTAATCCTTCATCCATTGAATCAGCACTCTAATTTATATATCTCGTTGGCAAAAAGGCTTGGGAAAAGCATAGCGATGGCGATTACTTGATTACTACCAACGGAAAATAAATGGTGGGCGGGGCGCGCTTTTTTGCCAACCACATGACGTCACGAGGAAATGCTCTATAAGAAAAATTACGGCCTTATTCACCAAATCAGTGTTAACCCATGGTTCACGTAACACTTGTGTTAGAGTTAACACTCCCTTAACCCTGGGTTAGAAAGTTTTCGTATTCACCATCCGTGGATCAGTTGACCCCAGAGTTATCTGTAAAAGTCTCGCTGATTGGTCAATAAAAACGCAATGCATTAAAAAAGTAAACAAGAGTGTTTTCCCTGTAACTGTAACATGCCCATTTAACACCAGAGTTAACCCACCAATTTAGGAGGATTAAAAAAAGAGGGTTATTTTGCGTGGTGAATACCGATTTTGAGATAACCTAGCGTATTCCCGGGTTAACATCAGTGTTAAAATTTGGTGAATAAGGCTGTTATAGTTTGAGTAATACAAATAAAAGTAAATTTATAACATCAGCTTGTCAATAGTTCCGTATGGAAGACTTCTGTTGCCACTGGATATAGTTATTAAAAGTAATTTTGTTTGAATTTATCTTAAAATTAGATTTATTAAACTAGGTACTAAAGAAAAATTTCAAGGATTATTATTTGATTCATTTTTATCTGGGTTTAAATATTTTATTTCGAAATTAAAAAATATATAAATTTATTTAATTTTTCTTTTTCAGCAATAACTATAGAATGAATTGATTTTCTTTGTAAGAATGACTAAATTAAAAGCATGTGTAATTTACGCTTCTGTTCAAAGTTTTTATACCTAATTGTATGAGTTACTGTTTTGTTAGCTTATCCACTGTTTATACGTAAATAATTATGCAGTTTCCTTCTTCATACAGTTTGTTCTAACGGAGAATGTCATTTTCAATAGGGGAATAGAACTTGATTATTTTTCTGCTGGAACACGGAATTTAGACTTGCTCACTGTGATTTGTTTTTGCAGAACTAAAGAGGAAATTTAAAAAACTGATTTACCAGTTTCAAGTACTGACTTAAAAAAAAAAAATAATAATAAGTAAACGAAAACTACTTTAAAGTGTAAAAAACTAAAAACGTCATCAATTATGGACCTAGGAGAGTGCATATGTTGTGAACTAGATAAGAAAGACAAAAGACCTTTTAAAAATTCATTTTATTTTCAAAAGGAGAGCGAGAATACATTTACAGAAAACAAAGAACAGTAACAGGATATTCATAATAAATTAATAAGAAAAAGAAAACAAAACACAGGTTTATTATTATATATAGAACTCATTAAGCGTGTTTAATGTGTTGTATGTACAGTACGCTACATAATTAATAATAATTTTAGAAACTGACCGGGGTATTTGTGGAGTATGCTAGTTATGTTTTTTCTCGTGATCGTAAGTTAAAAGAAATTCACACAAGAGACATCATTATTTTAATAATTTATTATCTTAAAACAGCTTATTACATCATTGTCACAATCATGCAACAACAAAATTACAACTCAAGAGAAAAAAGAAAAAAATTCACTTAAAATCGCTATGCAAGTCGCTATGCAACTTGTTCGAAAATATTTCTCCAATAAATAAATATCTATATATTATACGCCAATATGAAGCCGGATAACTGAAATTATTACGCAAATTCCTGTCCGATATCAACCAAACGCCCGCGTATCCTTTCGCATACTTTGCTTCGTAAAATAATCACTGATATAATAATACTTCGAAGTTCTTGTTTCCCATATGATATAAAGACGCCCTAATCTTCTCCATATGAGTTTTGTTTAGTAAAACTGTTATTCGGACGTTGAAAGTTTTCGCTGAGAGAGAGGAAGCAGAAGGTTGCGTTTTGCCCTGTTAGAAGAAGTGAGAAGCCGTGTTTTCGCTTAGTGAGAAGAAGAGAGTTGTGATGTAATTCATAAGCAGTGCCAGAGACCTTCACCTTTCGCCAAATGAGAAGCAGAAAGAAGCAGCAGAAGTAAATGAGAAGCCAAGAAAAAGGAGCCGTGTTTGATGCTGAGCCAAAAGTTGTATTACACGCCAAAGATTGAAATTATTCTGTATGTACTGCCCAGAATTATTTGTTATGCCGATATTTAATCCAGAAGTTATTATGAAGGAGTTGCAGTTCGATGCCGTGTTTTAGAACTCTAAAGATCCACCATGACTGTCAAGCCAGAAGGGATGCCACTTCGAGTGCTAATGATCGAGTCTACCATTTTTTTATATTTGCATAATAAATTTCAGATTTTACTTTATTGCTTAACCGTGTAATACTAAGTAGAATGTCTTGAAAATATCTAGAATGAAAACTTAAAACATGATTAGCATTACTGGGTTTTTAGGAAGAACCATGCTACAGAAGTAATCGAAAAAGCTTGTGTTATTAAATAAAATTTTACTGATTATCTGAACATATTTTAAATTGGTTATGTATTTATTATTATAAAATATTGAAGTTATTAAAATGGGCATTTATTTTATTTCAGTTATTATTTTATGAAATATTATTGCTGGTTAGTGACACTATTGACATGTAAGTGACAATTTACATTTTCAAGCCAAAATAGTAATTATTTCAGTTATTATTCTGTGACATACTATTGAAGAATATTGAAGTGTAAGTGAGAATTTAGATTAATAAGCCAAAATAATATTACTTCAGTTATTGTGTTCTATGAAATATAATTGAAATATAAATAAGAATTTTGATTAATAAGCCAAAATAGTAGTATTAATTTAAATTTGTTCTGTAAAATATTAGAAAGACTATGCAAGTAAGAAAAATGCAAGTAAGAATTTGGAATTATAAGCCAAAATTATATTAATGTTGTACCTTAACTACAAACTTTAAACTAAATATATAATATTAATTAAAAATTTAATCATACTTACTTATGCCGGATAATAATAAAGTCATTTGAAATAACCAGAAAACAGTAGGTAGAGTTGGTAAAAGTGTTACGAGCCAAAACTTTTATTAGGCTAGTATAGATAATCATAATTTGCGAAGGTTGAGTAATTTCGATGTAAAAAGCAAATAGTGTAATTTGAACTTTTATTTTTAAAAACAAACAACTTATAAAGTCCGAGAATATAGTATGATTCAAGAAAAATTACAGAGAAGAGATCTGAAAAGTTAATTTTTTAAATAGAAATTAAACAAGGACGCTATTCCGTTTCAGGTGGGCCGTAAAAGAATCGCCAACGAGAAACAAAATTGCCCCAATTGTGGTGCATAATTGCCAGCGTATAACGAAATAACATTTCTCTGTAATTTTACACGAAATTTCTTTTTTCTTTTTACTTCCATTACACTACTACCGTAGGTAAAGGAAGTATTGTAATCGGTCCAAAAATTTGATATCGAGTTTTCACCAAATTTCAGTCCGCATCGCAAAAACGGCTCTAACGATTTTCTTCAAAGTTGCTATATAAACATTTATTAGGTGTCCTTTCGAATGATATAGAGTTGGTTAGTTGAGAAAAATTGATAGGCGTTCTGTAAATAGCTCAATTTCAGGTCTCGCAAGTGAGTTCCTTTAAAATTGGCTGTACGGATTTTTTTTTCAAACTCGTCATATTAACTCCTTTTTAAATGTTCTTTTGAATGTAATTTTAGTTTACAGGTCAATAATTGAGTATGCCAATTTTTGGCAAAAGTTGGTATATCAAAAACGGATCTAACGAATTTCTTGAAAATTGTTACATAAGTCAATTTTAGATATTCTTTCTCATGTATTACATGGTTATTACTGGAAAATTAACAGTCATCCAGCTTTGGTAATTAATTTTAGATCTCGGAAATTGGTGTTTTAAAAAATAACTCAACCATTTTTTCTGTTATTTTCTAACTTACTACGTAAACTTTGTTATATTTGTTTTTACTCGTGTATAAGTTTCTCATAACAAAAAAATTTTAGGTTTCTACTTCGTTAGGACAATTTTATGTCAAAAAAAATATTATATTATCAAAAAAAAAACAAAAAAAAAACTATATATATATATATATATATATAATACGTGTAATAGTGGGTAATGGAAGTTGCGTGTTTGTTTTACACATTTTTTTTTTTTTCTTTTTTATCGCGACTTTATGTGACAACGAACGCATTAAAGAAAACTTGCATGTTTCTTTCCATGTTGGAAGCTGTTAAAAATTTTATGCCTCCTCAATTAATGTAAGTGTTTTAGATTCCACATTTTTGACTTATTTTGTGTCGTGTTAGTGTAAGTTTGCCAAATTTTGCCAAATGTACAAAAGACTTATCTTTTATTAAAAATAAAAATTAATATTTCATCGACCATTTTTTGTTTGTTGATTTGCCAAAAAAAAATTCTCTAACGGCCTCCCGAAACGAAACAGTATTTAAACAATTTAATTAATCCAAAGAAAACTTTTAATAAACGTATTAATACGGAGACACTATTTTATTATTTATTATTTAAACTAGAATTGGAACTTTTTTGCTATCTGGATCAGATTCTGATATCGCATAATCATCAGTACTTCCCAAAAGTTCAACTCATAAAAATAATCATTGAAATATATTAATTACAATTCATTAGAAGAAAAATAGTATAAAAGGTATTTGAAAAAAAAAAATCTTTAGTGTAGAAATTAAGCAAAAAGGTATAACTTTGATATCTGTCGTCCTTGGCGGTTTTTGAATTTCGCTTTCAAAAGGGGAATATGAAAATACAAACGTCAGACGTATATTTCTGTAATACATATTGTATGAATTGTTGTTTCATATTCTTGATTGCTCATTTAATATACCTTATTAAAATAACCATGATTTCTCAAAGGAATTACATATGCCAAATAGATACTTTGGCGATCTTTTGTTTTCACCTAGGACGGCAGATACCAAATCTACTCCAAACAAAAATTATTAATGTCAAAGATATGATAAAATATATAATAAACAATTAATATGGAGGCATTGAACATTATTTAAAATACGAGAAAATATTTGCGATTGAAAGCAAATTGAAAACTTTGCAAGTTTAGTAAAACATTTGGCTATAAGTCCGGTTCTGAAAACAGAGAAGTATAATCTTTAAATATATACAAATTACGGTAAAAATATATTTGATTTATTTATTAAAAATTTAAATTTATTTTTTTTAACTATTTTTTAATTTGTTATAAACTTTTAAAATAATTTTAGGATTGCTTCTTATCTAAGTAAACATGGTGGTCGTTAAAAAGAGAATGTACCAGAAATATTAAATCTCATATATATATATATAAATTTTTATAAAAATTTAAAAGATTTTTTTTTTTCATTATTTAAACTATTTAACTTTTGTGTTTTGCTTCTTGTCAGTTTTAAGATGCCAATGTAGTTAAAATTTCGTTTTTTGCAATATGGGAAATGTAACGTTACACTTACTCTACCTTTTGTTTACTGGTAAAATATTACAGTTCAGTCATGTTTTGATTTCATGCTATGTTTTAGAACATGAAATTCATCCTCATTTTGGAAATGAGGCGTCGCCGAATGCGGTTTGCAACTGAGCGCAATTTACGCTGCAAGTTGTCTTTAGCCAACTTAAAGAGTTTCCAGAAAAGGAAACCAAACCACACGGCGATCAAAAGACCCAACATGACTGATTTTTCAGAAAAAGGTTATAAAACACTTAATTTAATACTTATGAAATGATTTTTTACACACAAAGTTCGTTATTCGATTGAAACACTTATTTCAAAATTTGCAGGTGAATTTATCCAGCAACAGTTTGAAAAATTTTCTTTAGAATCAAGAATCGGTTGCCACAACTTAATTTTCAAAAATTAAAATTATATTTGTTGCCAGTAGAAAAACGAAACTTTTCTTCAATACGCAAGCAAAGTGATGACGTCACTGGCCGTTCGTTGATGCAAGAAAAATATTTCCTATGTTAAACGCAAACGTCCATTGGATTTTTTGTAAAAAATTATTAAAAATCAAGGAAAATTATTTCCCGATTTCAATCCTCATATTTGGATATATATATATATATATATATATATATTAGTTATCGAGTGCGTGCATGCGTTAGATTAAGTTGTTTTGTTGTAAAATTGATAAAATTTGAATTTTAAATTTCGAAACTCTAGAAAAAAAAATGGCAAACTTTCATATTCGATTGAAAACATAAACATTTCATTTCAAAGGATGATATTTACACAATAAATATCCAATTAATATACTAATTAAAAGGAAAATGATAAATATTCTATCATAATTTGAAGTCAAATTTGTTTTCAAATGTCTAAATAAAGTATCTGATATAAGATACTAATATGTTGCAGCGGAATAGATTTGATATCGGTCATCCTTGGCAGAAAAAAAAATATCGCCAAATTATCTGGCGAACATAATTTAATTCCTTTCAAAAATCAATAGCATGTATATTATCGTATTACGATTTGATCGCCAAATACAAAAACGCCAAAGACAACAGAGTTTTGAAATTTAAAATTATAATTTTGTCAATTTGACAGCAAAATAACTCAATCTAACACATGCGCATGATAACTAAGAAATATATATATCCAAATATGGGGATTAAAATCGGGAAATAATTTCCCTCGATTTTTAATAATTTTTTACAAAAAATCCAACCGGCGATTAACATAGGAAATATTTTTCTTGCATCCACGGTCGGTCAGTGACGTCACACTTCGCTTGCGCATTGATTTCAGTATTGTCAGATGCAATGTAATAAAAAACATTGCAACGTGAATTAAGAAATACATAGTGCAGCGTCTATTTGTTTGGGGAATTACTCATTATGCGATTAAAAAAAATTAATTAAATTAAATAAAAAAATTAAAAAATATTGACCGAAATTGAAAATGTTTATTTAGTTGGAAATAATTTATTACTCACCCTTTAGGTAGAGATGCATTTGAAAAAATTATTGCGTTTAGAAAAGATTCATATGAAATAAGATTCACTGAACAACTGAGAAAAAACGTCGTCTTACAACTGATATCAATCGATCTTGCCATGAACAAGAATGTTTCTGTTTAATTTTGTCCTAATTTCAATCACAAATCAGACTCGTCGGTATAGCTTTAGCACTGGAACCCCTTGACATTTTTTTAATTATTATTGCCATTTTTGTCGACGAATTAACAAGGCTATCGCAATTACGTAAGTAAAGAAGAGAAAAGATGACCAAAAAGTAAACAGTTTAAAGATTTTGATAATCTATATGCATAAAATCGTTTATCCTGAGTGAGCCAGTGGGTTAGTTACTGATTTATCATTGCCTGGCCCAAACCCCTTCACCTGGAAGCACGAAAATTGGTGAAAACATTCCTTCTGTGACGTAGACACTCACTAAGAAGCGATTTTAGAAAATTCGTCCCATAGGCTTTTCAAACTTCTAAAACTATCGCTGATTCATTTTTTATTTCTTTTCCAAAAGCTAAATATAACAAAGAAAGATTTAACCCTTTGCGGCGCAAGACAATTCGCATCATTTAAATTATACTGCCACCGGAATTCATAAACTAAATTAAACTAAAAGAAATTTTAAATTTTAAGGTTTAAAAAATTGGCCTTTTCTGATATGTTATAAACTTAAATTTTTGCTAAAAAATTTCCGGGATGAATTTTTGCAGCTGGATCTTAAAATTTGCGTCCTCGCAGCGAGGACAGCGCGCGTTAAGAGGTTAATCAAGCAGATAGGATGTGTATTGGGTCCAAAGTTAATTTGTCAGTTCAGTTATAAGGCAACGTTAAACTTACCCCGATGTTACACTTACCCCACTTCAACATAGTCAGTTTAAGAAAATATCTCATATGAAAATTCAAGTTTGTTATGTATCCAAAATAATGTTTGTCTAAACAAACTAAAAATATTCTCTTTATTCCAGATGTATCTAATTGATAAAAATTATATTTTTACTAGATCGTGAATTTTATTTCGTGTTTTCTAAAGAGCTGGATGGTGTTACTTTAAAAAGGTACAAATATATGATACCATAAAACTAGATTAAGTTAGGAAATAAAAGGCTGTTTTATCTGCTTTCACAAAACTGCTTCATGTGAGTGTGGAAAAAGATAGGGAAATAAAAACTAAATCTATTTTTATTTTTTAAGTAAAAGGTCTAAAATTCAGAATTTAATTTAATATGACAGGACATATTTTAGTCTATTCTTCCAAATAAAGCCATGCAGTAAGTGCATTTCATTCCATAGCATCGGTTACTATATTTATTTCTTAAAATATCTTTGATATAGCTTTAGCATAGGAGCCCCTTGACAGCTTTTAAATTCTCTTTTTATCATTTTGGCGATGAATTAAATTCGCAATGGACTCTTCCCAGTTTCGTCTGCTCAATCATATGATAGAGAAAAACGAATAATCGAATTCTGAGAATTGAATTCAATTAAATATTGTTCTTAAGAACAAAAATGTTAATATTTAATATAAAATAAAATAAAAGTAATATTGTGCATTTGTAAACAGTAGAACAGTTGCATTTGTAAATTTAATAATATTTTAAAAACACTTTATGTGTTTATTTATTTTCAACTGTAAGAATCGATTTTTGTATGTTCTAGTGTAACTGTTACATTAATTGATCTAGCAATAAATAATAGCTTCTTCTTGTGGAATGTTTACGGATTATAATTTGAAATTTAAAAATGTTTTCATTAAATTTAATTGCATAAAAGTGTTACAACAAGTTAAATAACTTAGTTACTGGTCAAAATGGATTTGAGCAGTACGATATTGCACTGTCACTGATTTAAGTGCCTAAAATCATAGTATTTAACATGTTCTTCATGAACATCAATAACAAATATAAAGTAAATGATGATTGTAAATGTATACAGCAAACAAAAGATGATGAATAATGATATAAAATGAATAAAAAATGATGATGTAAAAAAAAAAAAAAATAACACAGATTAAATACGATTGATCAAAAATAAGAATAGAAAATATGTTATTTCAGCAATCACTATAGATAAACAAGACTTCGTCTGCTATTTGTTTTTCCTCTATCATGTGACCTCTGACGTCAGGTGGGAAGAGCCCATTGCAAGTAAAGATCTTGGTGAGAAACGACCGAACTATTTCTGGGACGAATTTCAAATTTCGTCAAGGGGTTCTATGCATTAACTGTTCCCTTTCTTTAGCACGGCTTTTCTTAATTTTATTTTAATTATTTTCTTTAATTGTTTGCACGTTCATTTTTGCTCGTCTGAAAAACAAATATATTTATTTATATATTTACTCATTTTTGGCATCCATTTGTTTATTTTTTCTTTTTAATAATTTTAAAGTTAAAATGGTGTATTTGTTTAATATCATTGAACCAATTATCTGACTGAACTACAAAATACAGCATTACCTAGATTCTGTCCTGTTTAATAAATGTACCATTTTTTTTTTTTTTTTTTTTTTTTTTTTTTTTAATCTAATAATCCAGACTAAAACTCCGCACACATACAATGACAAACTTTCAGCTTTACATATGTAGATAAAAACAAATATGTTTTTACGTTCATTCAAAGCGATAGAGAAAAACTGGTAACGACGCCGTCTAAAAAAACAGTACAACCTGTCATACTAAAAGAGAAAAAGGCGCCTCTTATAAAATACAATGCATGGGCATTCTTTCAGATACTGTACACAAACCATTTACGCTAATAATGCTTATTTTAAATAAGGAACATTCCATAGCAAACTTTAAAAACATATATTATTTTGAAGAAATTCTAAAAATATTACCGACGCTGGAGGGGGACAGACGAACAGATAGACAGATGAACAGAAAGACAGAGATAGACTAATTCAAATCATAATATCTATTAAAAAATTGTTTAGAAAGTTCTAAAAATGCTTAATAATAATGACAAGGCAATTCCAGCAATTTCTAATCACTGATCAACAAAAATCGGGTTTATATTTTTTTTCTTAAATATAAAGCTAATGTTTTAAATTGATACACTCATGTGTACGGTCAGCAACAAAAGTGTCCGAACACTAGCAAAAATTCCTATGTAAAAAAAGTACACTTGATACGGTTTTGTTGAATAAATCCTTGTCTAATCCTGTTCTTAGACAGTCTAAGAACATGATTCGATAAGGAATTATTTAATAAAACCGTATGAAGTGTACTTTTTTTACATAGGAATTTTTGCTAGTGTTCGGACACTTTTGTTGCCGCCCGTACATAAACATAATAATAAAACTTTTTAGTTTATATATATATATATATATATATATATATATATATAAATGAAGGATATGTATTTATGAATTATTTCCAAACCAATTTTGTAGATTGTTCAACAAATTTTAAATTTACCTGCAGAGTACTTGTGCACATTTTACACATGGGCATACACTTTAAGTGTATTAATTTCAGTACATTAGCACCTGTTTTTGCGTTTATATATTTGTTCAAGAAGTTTTTTCTTGATGAATGAATCAACAGTAGTCGGCAAGCATTGCTGAATTCCACTGAGATCGATAACGAGATTCTATAGTAGATATCTGTTGGTGAAAGCTAGGGCTGGATTATTTATCAATATATCCCCAAGTATCGATATTTTTTTAATATCCCGATAACAATATTTAAGATCTAGCTCCTCCAATATATCCCTTTAACGATATTGCCGAGTGCGCACCCGAGTGAACGAAACTCGAGCGAATGAAACCCGATCAGCCAACATACAACAGCTAACGAGAGCGAGACCCGAAGAAAAAAAGCGCCAAATATCTTATTCTAATACTTATTTTCTACTTTCCTCTAATTACTCACTGATAAACTAGAAAAAATAGCCCCACGCCAAACGATCTCTATTGCAATACATATACATATACTTCCTCATCCTTCATAGCCTCAACTCTAAACATCACTGCTTTAAAAAGGCCACCGCATAATAAAAAAAAAAAAAAACAGTATTTATTGAAAGCCATCTGCTTTGATTATCCCGTGAATAAGCTGACTTCGTTCAAGGTCACGGTTCTACCCCTTCAGAAAAAATTCATCAGACATACTCCAATATCACAATACCTATAATCAGCAGGTGTATTTACTAGGAAAGAGATTTGATATTAGTCGAAACGATATATCCCTATCCGAGATATCTATTATGGGTTCTGATATATTACACTATATTGAATTCCCACTCTACATTCATGCATATCGTAGGTGTTGGAAACCACAGAAAAGGCAATATGACGAATGAAAACAATATCTTCTGTTTTAGCTCCTTTCCTGCTATTGGTTCATTGATATCGGTCTATTTCAAAGTGTCGATATAAAATGGCCAATAACATGCTTCAACATGTGTTTAATAAAGATCATCAAAGCCGAACTGATACAGTGATGCCAGATTGGGGATTTTGTCCCCATTTTGGGGAGTTTTGAGGCTTCTGGGGACAATTTTGGAGACCAAATGTTTGTGGGAACTTTTTTGGGGAATTCTAAAATTTTTGGGGACAAATCTGGGGCGTTTTTCAACTTTCTGTCAATGTTGGTAACGTAATGATTTATCCCTATGTCTGGAGACTTTCAATAGCTTTATTGTTATTTGGGAATTTTTTTCAAAAATTGCCTTCATTTCGGGAAAAATCTGAGCTTAAATCATAGAAAAATCTGCTTGATACTTTTTTTTTTTTTTTGAAAAAAAATTTATTTTCCCTTTTTAGTAGAAATCAAGTTGGGGATTTTTTCGAAAAAAAAAAAAAAAAAAACGTGATTTGGGGAAATTTGAAGACCTGTTTGGGGAAATAATTTTCGACCATCTGGCATCACTGAACTGATATCTACTAGAAGAGTTTTTTTGCAAATTTTCTTAGCGTTTAATAAAAAACTTCTGAAAATATAAGCAATTATGGAATGTATTTTTTTTTAATATTATTTTATTATTATTAAATATTACGATAAAATATTTTTTTTATTAAGACTACATCAGTCAGATATTTAATGTACACAAACATCAAACCGTCTCAATTATATATATTAAAAGCAAACACGTTTTATTTATGAGACAAAAAATTTTTAAATTAAAACACAATTAAAAAACAAAAAATACATATAAAAACAATTAAAATCAGACGTTTCGAAACCCGTCCGGGTTTCCTCATCAGTAATTACAACACAAAATGCAAACAGGACATGAACACTCAAGGAATTTAAAGGAGTACAGAATATTGAGGGGTCCACCAGCAGCTGAGCGGTTCTGCGCTCAAAGCTGGTAGACGTGAGGTGCCGGGTTCGATCCCAGGTCGCGCTCGTCGGCCTAGCCGTTCGGAGTTTTCCGTGGTTTCCTCCAAAACTTGCGTGAATACGGGCTAGGACCCCTTAGAAAGACCTCCGTGGAAGGCACTCCCCCTCAGGCCTAAGACCCTAGTGATGTCAATCGGCCTTAATCCCTAACACCAACACCAACACCAACAGAATATTGAGGAGCCAGTCCGCATGCTTCATTGATAGTGTGGAGATGCTTGGCAGTGTGCCAGCTCTCAAGGAAAATGCGCGATTTATAATTATGAACACCAGAATTTAAAATTTTTATATTATCGAAGTCAGGAATATGATCGGTTTCTATTGAATGGATTACAATTTTAGAATTTTGGTTGCAATTTTTAAAAGATCGTCTGTGTTCTTGTAGTCTAATTTTTGCTGTACGGCCAGTTTCACCTATATAAACAGATTTGCAATTTTTACACGGAATTAAATATATTACACCAGTTAAATCCAGAGAAGGGGTTATGGGTTTAAAGTTGAAAAGGACGTTTTTTAATTGTTTAATTGGCCGGAAAGCAGTATAAATATTATATTGTTTAAGTAATTTAGAAATAAATTCTGAAGGAAAACCAAAATATGGCATAGAAATATAACTGATTTTATTGATAAGTGAATTTGTCATTTTCATTGGAGTAGAGAGGGAATTTGCAGGAGGAAACGAAGGAGGGAGAAGCTGATAATGTTTTCACGATAAATTCGTTTTAACCAATTAAGAGGGTAATCGTTATTTATTAAATCCTGGAAAATTCTTTTAATTTCCAATTTAAAAAGTGTCTCGTTACTGCATAACCGAAGAACTCTATTGACCAAAGTTTGGAAGACTGCAATTTTATGCGAATTAGGATTAGCGGAATGAAAATTTAGATATTGACCTGTAAATGTGGCCTTACGATAAACAGAAGTTTGAAAAATGCTAGGTGAATTCGAAATGCGTTCAACGAGAACATCAAGAAAAGGCAAACTGTTATTCTTTTCTATTTCCAAAGTGAATTGAATTTCTGGTCATAACGAATTACAAAAAGTAACGACTTCATTTATATGTTTTTCTTCAATTAATAAAAAATGTCATCTACGTATCTTCGCCAAAAAGGAATTTTATCATTTAAACTATCATTTATTTTATTTTCCAAAAACTGCATAACTATTTCTGCTATGCAAACACTAGCAGGTGAGCCCATAGGCGTGCCACGAATTTGTTTGTAGTATAAATCATTAAACTTGAAGCAATTACAAGATAAGCAGAAAAAAACTAATTTAAGAATTATTTCAATATTAAGAGTAGAATGAGTACTATCATTAGGATAAATTTTTCTTATAATATCACAAGCAAATTCAATAGGGATGGAAGTAAAAAGAGAAACAACATCTAAAGAAATCATTATACAGTTTGGGGGGGGGGGGGCATTAAGATGTTATATTGGTATGGCTCCCAATTTTTATGGGTTGCCAAAATTACATAAACCTGGTATTCCATTTAGACCTATAATTGATTACTCCCGTTCCCCTCTTTCTAACCTTGCTAGATTTATTTCGTCATTGCTTAAACATCTTACTTTAAATTCACCCTTTAGTTTAAGTTCTTCTTTTCAGTTTGTTTCTGAATTAAGAAATTTTAATGCCCCCCCAAACTATATAATGATTTCTTTAGATGTTGTTTCTCTTTTTACTTCCATTCCCTATTGAATTTGCTTGTGATATTATAAGAAAAAGTTATCCTAATGATAGTACTCATTCTACTCTTAATATTGAATCAATTCTTAAATTAGTTTTTTGTTTGCTTATCTTGTAATTGCTTCAAGTTTAATGATTTATACTATAAACAAATTCGTGGCACGCCTATGGGCTCACCTGCTAGTGTTTGCATAGCAGAAATAGTTATGCAGTTTTTGGAAAATAAAATAAATGATAGTTTAAATGATAAAATTCCTTTTTGGCGAAGATACGTAGATGAAATTTTTTATTAATTGAAGAAAAACATAAAAATGAAGTCGTTACTTTTTCTAATTCGTTATGCCCAGAAATTCAATTCACTTTGGAAATAGAACAGAATAACAGTTTGCCTTTTCTTGATGTTATCGTTGAACGCATTTCGAATTCACCTAGCATTTTTCAAACTTCTGTTTATCGTAAGGCCACATTTACAGGTCAATATCTAAATTTTCATTCCGCTAATCCTAATTCGCTTAAAATTGCAGTCTTCCGAACTTTGGTTAATAGAGCTCTTCGGTTATGCAGTAACGAGACGCTTTTTAAATTGGAAATTAAAAAATTTTTCCAGGATTTAATAAATAACGATTACCCTCTTAATTGGTTAAAACGAATTTATCGTGAAAACATTATCAGCTTCCCCCCTCCTTCGTTTCCTCCTGCAAATTCCCCCTCTACTCCAATGAAAATGACAAATTCACTTATCAATAAAATCAGTTATATTTCTATGCCATATTTTGGTTTTCCTTCAGAATTTATTTCTGAATTACTTAAACAATATAATATTTATACTGCTTTCCGGCCAATTAAACAATTAAAAAACGTCCTTTTCAACTTTAAACCCATAACCCCTTCTCTGGATTTAACTGGTGTAATATATTTAATTCCGTGTAAAAATTGCAAATCTGTTTATATAGGTGAAACTGGCCGTACAGCAAAAATTAGACTACAAGAACACAGACGATCTTTTAAAAATTGCAACCAAAATTCTAAAATTGTAATCCATTCAATAGAAACCGATCATATTCCTGACTTCGATAATATAAAAATTTTAAATTCTGGTGTTCATAATTATAAATCGCGTATTTTCCTTGAGAGCTGGCACACTGCCAAGCATCTCCACACTATCAATGAAGCATGCGCACTGGCTCCTCAATATTCTGTACTCCTTTAAATTCCTTGAGTGTTCATGTCCTGTTTGCATTTTGTGTTGTAATTACTGATGAGGAAACCCGGACGGGTTTCGAAACGTCTGATTTTAATTGTTTTTATAGGTATTTTTTGTTTTTTAATTGTGTTTTAACTTAAAAATTTTTTGTCTCATAAATAAAACGTGTTTGCTTTTAATCAGTCAGATAGCTCCCTTGCTCCTTTCCAATGTTATCCAATGGGATTTTCGTTGCTTCATTTTATAAAAATATCTCTTTCAAAAATGAAGTTTTTCAAATTCTGTTTTTTAAATATTACTCTTTGAACGGGTCGCCTTTTAGCTTAGTGAGCAATTTTTCGAAAAATTAATTTAAATATTTTATTTCAATAAGTAAATTATGGACTCTAAGTGTGGATCTCTAAGTAAAATATTTAAATTTATTTTTTCGAAAAATTGCTCACTAAGCTAAAAGACGACCTGTTCAAAGAGTAATATTCAAAAAACAGAATTCGAAAAAGTTCATTTTTGAATAAAATATTTTTATAAAACGAAGCGACAAAAATCCCATTGGATAACATAGGAAGGGAGAAAGGGTGCTATCTAACTGATGTAAAATAATGTTTTATCGTCAGTAATTTTACAGTGACAGTTTCTTTATAGAATTATATAATATTGAATAGTTTATTACTTTTTTTATGTAGCATTTATTTTTTCTCTTTCCATTTATTTATTTATTTATTTTATTTTTAAAGCCGTACATGTTAAATAAAATTGGTTTAAATGCAAAATGAGTTACTTTAAGTAACAAAATGAAACTTCAACATAATTTTGTTTAAATAATATTTTCTTTTTACTGACAATGTATACATAAACACACACACACACACACACACACATATATATATATATATATAATATGTAATTCAAATTTCAATTATTGTGAAACTATTACGAATGTGAATTGAACATATATATTTAAAAGATATTGTAATGATTTGGTAAGAGGATACAAAAATAAAAATGACAAGTAACTGACATTTAGGATGCATATAACAGTTTTAAGTAAAAAATATTACTTTCTACAACCAAAAAAGGTGTATTCAATGCAATTCTGAACTATTTATAATGGCAATTCTGAACTATTTAAAATGATTTTCATTTTTATTTAATAACTACATCTTAAGACAATTTTTCTGAAGCTTTATTTTTAGTAGAATTATGAATTTTGATATACTTGGTACAAATAAAACACAGATCACATATTAGCTGTGTTAAAATATGATTTTAAAATAATTAAAGCTTAAAATGGGAAGAATAGAGGATAAACTATACAGAGGTATACTAAAAAGCAATAGTATAAGTTATAAGAAACACAAAACATTAATTCACTTTTTATGATTTTTTTTTAATGATAAAGTTATGGTAGTAATATACCAGAAAATACATGGAAAACACTCTATACTTGTATACTTTAAAATTCGTGTGCATATGTCTTTAAAAAATAACAAATGTCTATTTTTTCCTGCCTTGAAAGAAATATCGCAATATATCACTAATATCGATATTAACTTGGTGATATATCGCGATATTTAATTTCTGATATCGTCCAGCACTAGTGAAAGCGTTCACCATGCTCATCGCCTTGCTCATCACTCAGCGCTCATATTCTCTGGAAAGAAGTCTAGGGGAGAATGTAATAAATGAAGCTCAATTGACAGGTGACTTCCTAAGTTTTCAAAAATTTCCACCCTATTTTGAACTATACTCTTGTAGTTTGTGGCTTTTTTATTCCCTAGGAAATTTTTCACAACGTCCTAGAATGAAAGCGAAGCATGCTTTTCTGTCTTCATAAGAACATTTTAAAACTGGTCATTTTGCATAAGTTTCCGAATGTCTGGACTTACAATACAAACACACCTTCTTTTATTTTAGCATAACATGATATTGATGGGAACAAATCTCGGATAAAGGCTAATACTTTACCATCCCGATCAAGCAGTTTTACGAAAATTTTGGTAATCCCATTTTGATGTGGAGTGGTGTGAGTAATATGTCTGCTGACGCTACAAGAGGTTTGTTAACAACATTTTTATCACCGGGTTCCAGAGATTTCCGAGAAGGCCACTTTTGTACATGGTAATGTTATTTTTGCACAGCTGTTCCACTCGCACAAAAAATATGAATATTTAGTATAACCTAGTTGCATTCCCAGAAGAATAGAAATTACTTTCAAATCAGCACATAAAATCATTTTAAATCATCCTATTTCAACACAAGTAATAGTTTCTTCAAAGTATCATAAGTTTATTTTCCCCCTGAAGCATACCCTACGGGAATGGAGCTATATATATTTCTAATATGAATGAGTACTGCTTTTAAGCTCACCTTAGAAGCATCAATAAAAAGTCGCCATTCTTCTGGTTTATGACATAGATCTAAAGATTCCAATAGGTTTGGAATGTCATTGCAAACGCAGATTTCGCCATCTTTTTCATAAAAATTAATAAAGTCTTTATGTCTGTCACGATATATGGAAATACGTACATTTTTGAGATAACACATTCCACTCCTGAAGCCTTGATCTAAGCAATTCTGCTTCATTTTTACTTAGCTCCAAATCACGCACAAGATTATTCAATTCTGCTTGTGTAATCATATGAGGCTCTGAATGTTTCTCTGATGGAATGTAATCCATATCAGTCAGACACTCAAGACTACAAAATGGCATTCATTCTTCATCATTTATTAAAGGATAGTTAACAGGTGGCTGTGGCACTGGCAGCTCGTCACTGTGAGGTACTGGCCTTAATGCAGAACTTATGTTGGGATAGTGAACATGCTTCTGCTTCTTAAAATTAATTCCTTTTGCAGTAGGAGTAATACAAAAATAGCAATCCTCTAAATGTTCTTTAGGTTCCCTCCAGATCATTGGTACCGCGAACGACATTGAAGTCTCCTTTCCTTTCATCCATTCGCGAAGTCGGGTAGAACAGTTTAAACAACAAAAATGTTGTGCCCATGCGGTTTATCTTGTTTGCCAATTTCACATCCAAAATAATGTTTATAGGCAGTTTTAATTAACGAAGCGATGTTTCTTCTCCGAGAACTACTCACAAATTCACCACAAATATAACGAAAACTATTACTGGAATTAACACACTTACGAGACATTTTAAAAGCGTCCTTTGATCAGCTTATTAAATGCTTATACTGATAAGACATTTATTACAAATAAACGGTTTTTTAAATTCTCTTTGCGTTATAATGTCTGACGAAACAAATGTTAGTGGTGCATATTATTTCGGCGCCACTTTACTTTTAAGGTCATTTGTCTGGTGAAACAAAGCACTTTAAAAGGCAATAAAATTACGGGGTTTTTTAAAATATTTAAACGAAGATTTCTCTGAAATGCGAACAAACTTCACTTTTTTATGAATATTTTCTCAGTTCTTACCGGCAGGGTTACTTAAATTTCTTAAAAATTCAGAAGAAAAAAAATTATTGTTTATCAGTGTTATGGCTCTTAATGTATCTGAAAATTTTTGAGTGGCCCTGTAAATCTTAATGATATTTATACTATATCGTAAGATTTGTGTGTGTGTGTGTGTGTATTTGGATAATACATGTCAATTTCATTAAGATTTGGGCAAAACAAAAATGTTAAAATATAGTTTATCGAAATACCTCTCATAGAGCGCAATACTTTTGAGTGTCCCAGTACAAGAACTATTTATGGTATTAATCTATTTTCAGTAGGGAATATCTGATCGTGAACTTGAATAACATATATTAAATAATTAGACACATTCCAGCAATGGAAATTTTATATTTTAAATTACTAATTTCCTTCAAGAAATACTTTTCTTTAATTCAAAAATATTTTGAACGAGTTTAGAGTTATTTATTAATTTAATATTATTAAGTAATTTAAGATCTATTCACATGTAGATCTTTAATTATTAGATACTTGGAAGTTCAGTTTGAGAATCTTTTTCTGTAATCTTTGACGTCAGTGAACCTATGGAAATCCAGTGAATCTTAGACACTAGTGAATCTATGTAAATCCAGTGAATCTTAGACGCGAGTGAATCTAAGTCATAAAAGGTTATTTATATTGTTATTATGATCGCGAATCTAAATAGGATAAGGAATAATACCACTCAAGTTTTAGTAGTTCCATAGATCAGCAAAGACAGTTTTTTGAGCGCCATTATTTTTAAAGCAATCTCTCTATTATTTAATCGAAGTTAACTATTTCAAATAATTGGGAAATAAAGAAATGTGGTATTAAAAAAAAGTGACCGCGTCAGCCCTGTGATAGTCTTTTAGCCAATACTGCAACTACTAAAAGTGTGAATCACTGTTTACCTTTTACTTTAAAGTTAGGTGTGGAAATTTTGTATAGTTTTATAATCAATCTTGAAAAGAATTCTATTGAATTTATGAAAATAATTCATATGACTTCTGTATTTAATATTTGATTCAATAAAAATATTTTATATTCGAATGTGGTGTGTTATGGCTACATCGGTGTTCACAACTCAATGATTGGAAATAATCACGTGTGTTCTTTCACAAATTCAGTACATCTTCATTATACGGAGATGCAGTGAGAATGAACAAAGATGGCGGAAGAAATAGTCTGGCTCCTTTTTACTTCCCATGCGATAAATGAAAGTCCATAATCGAGTTTTTTTGCTGGCAAAAATCACGAATTCATTAAGTTAAATTTCACGGACGACTTATCTTTGATCGGCATTTCCCCCAGGTAAACAATGACGCATTCATTTTTGTCGTAATTAATAATGGATGACCTCGTGGTCGAGCACGTAAAACATCTCCGAGATATGCTGGACGACGGAGTTTAATGATGGCTAATTATTGGGAATAATTAAATCATTAATGACCTGGACAGCTGGCCGAGCATCTACTAAGTTGGCAAAAGTCAGTGTCAGTCATGGATCGTGTGGGTGTTATGATTTTGCATTTATTTATCGAGACTCCTTATGAATATATTGCTACTGTGGAGAATTGTTTCGACGCGTACAATTAAAACTCTTCTAGCAATTTCAAATTTATTTATTAAGGCATATCAGTACATATTTATGCAGGTTCCGCACGCTAAGGAAGTCTACAAAAAATCGAAACATGAAATGAAATGCTGCCTATAAAGGTAGTTTTATTATCATTGTTATTATTATTTATTTCTTTTTTCTTGAAGAAGTATCAGAAAGGGGCACTAATCCACTCCGTACATACAAATACACAATCGTGTTGAAGTTGATGTTGCCATTGCACTTAGAGTGTGGCGACGGTCTGAGTTTCATCCTTAGCCTCTTCGGACCCGAAGCTATAATAACAACATAAGTTACACTTGAAGGCTTTTAGACATATACGTTCACATTGTACGTTACAAAAATGTATGATTTTCTTACATTTATAACTTAGGGGTTAGTAATGCACGATACAAATGTATGGCTTTAAACAACTAAACTCTAAATTATTAAGTTACATAAATCTTCCTAACTATAACACAAATAAAAATTTGATGCCTTTAAATAAATAAATCACTATTAGTTTTCTTTTTATTCTGACAAGTGTCTAAGTACTTAATAAATAATTATGAAAATTGCGTACTTTTCTTCGACCGTGTGGTCGAATACTATTTTGGAGTCGTTTTACGAAAGTCGACAAAATAACATTATATTTCAGATATAAATTTAATTTCAGGCTTCCATATATTGGTATCTTTTGAAAGCCAATTTATTCAGCTTTTTATTAGTTTAGTCAAAATATAAAAATATTAAATGGTATAGATTTTATAAAGGAAATAATAGAGGTCTACATATGTGGACCTCTGGAGAGAAGAGGTTAGGGGTGTTTCCGGAGACATACGCTGTGTAACAAGTTTCATCCTCCGTGAAGCAAAAACAGGCAGTCAGGAAAAGAGTATTGACAAATTCATGAAATAACAATTCACTTTTGAGAAATTCATCTAAAGATTATAGTCTATAAACTGTTTTGTCTTTTTCCCTTAACACCGAGAGAAATTAATTTAGAAGAGAATGAAAAATAATTTACTGCTTTCAGAAAAAAATTAAAACTACATTATGCGAATATAATTCAAGAAATACTTATCATAGCAACAACAAAAAAATATTAGTGACAATTGATGTTTTACGGTTAGATTTTGGACTTTCAACTTGCATCTAGTTAGGCCTAATCTAATCGAAATAAATAATTATTTTCATATAATAAATAGATGTTTCTTTATGTACAGTCGGTAACAAAAGTGTCCGAACACTAGCAAAAATTCCTATGTAAATAAACTAAACTGCATACGGTCTTGTTAAATAAATCCTTATCGAATCCCGTTCTTACACTGACTAAGAACAGGATTCGACAAGGATTTATTTAGCAAAACAGTATGAAGTGTACTTTTTTTACATAGAAATTTTCGCTAGTGTTCGAACACTTTTGTTACCGACTGTAATAATCATAGTCGCCTCGTCTTTTATTCGGTCTGGGGTTAATTTTCTTAGGAAATATTATAATAATAGCTATATTTTCCCTCTTAATTTTGTAATAGTTAAATGTTTATTAAACTGTAACTTCTTCGCCACAACATTTTCTTGCGTTTGAGGAATATGATATTACTTTTAAAGCACAGAAGGATTCTTTAAATTTCGTTCAAGCAATTCGGATTTATATCTGAAAATTTCTTTCGAACTTCAATTTGTAAAACATTTTAAAATTTTGTAAAAAAATAAAAAAATAAATAAACAAAAACAAAATAAAATAAAATAAGCAAGCAAATGACCTGCATTATTGACATATTTTATTTTTGTGTGAGATTTTGTAAGATAAATAATTTACTTAAGAATTTAGATAAAATGTTTTCTATCTGACGCCTAAACAAAAACCTGCATTTCCACTTATCAGAGAAGGAAAAATAAATAATAATAATAATAAGCTTAAAAAAAATTGAAAATTAAAAATACCTAACAGAAAATATTTAAAGTATATCTGATAATAGTAACCCTTCGCAGTGTTGCCAGATTTGGGGACTTTTTTATTCAACTCTCACCAATAATTTTGAGAAGTGATATTTGCTATACATAATAGATGTTTAGCTTTCGAAGTGCTTAGGCAACCGTTACAATTAAAATTTAGCGGCGGGGGTTGAACAAAAAAGTCCCCAAATCTGGCAACACTGACCCTTCGTTTCATAGTGGATAATTTTGTATTCTTAACGAAATTTTTATTACTGTTTGACTAAAAGAAAAATAAAGAATGAAAGAAAGAGAGCCAAATCAAAAATAGTACAACAAAGTTTTATGTAACTAGGATTTTTCAGGTTTTATTCACTTTAAAATATGAGATTTATTTCCCTTACTTATCTATTCACCCTGTACAATGTTCTATATTTTAACAAATATTTATTCCCATACCACTTAAAAAGATGCGTCATTTCCCAACTATCCTTGTTTTATTTTTAGGTCATGTAAAAATAATAAATCCATTTATTTCTAGATCTCTAATCTCCTTCTTTTTAATTACATATTTAATTTACGTTCAGTAGTCTAAAATAACTTTCTAATGAAGGGCAGATGATCTGGATCTATGCCCTAAGTTGCCATGACAACATAGTAAACGATTACTGACCTATCTTTTGATGTAACATGTAACAATCGTAACCTTGTTCTTCCTAACATGATCTCTTTTTTTTTTTCCTGTGATTTGTACGTTTTTACTATTTTACAAAGCTTTTTCAGATATTTTTCCATCTAATTAAACGATTGGAAACAGTCATGACCTAGTTTTTTTTTGGAATAATACATATAGTATGATACTTTGTTCTGTAACTAATTACTAGATTTTAAAACAACACTTAAGTTTATTTGTATGTAGAAGGTGGAAACGTGATGTTAGTCACAGATTGGAAAATATAAAACAACACTAAAAATGCAAGTAGGTTTTTAAATGATAGTGCTGTTGACCGTAAATATTTTTTAACCTGGCACAATTTTAGGCGTTTAAGAAATCTTTCTTGCCTTTTTTTCTTAAAAAGAAGAAAAGTAAAGAAAAAAGAATGCAGAAGTCATTACGGTATATTTCTGCTGGCTTTGGAATGATAATCTTCTCTGCGTTTAATTGACAGCTACAAAATGTTTTTAACTTGAGGGAAAATTTATGAAAGCTTCACCACTTGACATAATTGCAACTTTAAATACATTTCCTTTAAAAATAAATTATACTCAAGCTTTCAGAGTTTCTTAATGTGCTTGTGTATGCAACCGTTATAAAAATATATCGATATATAACAAACAATTTTTATTGGCTATTGGTTACTATGGATTCAATCAGCATATTATATGACAATGCTCGTTTTATTATGTTTAATAAACATAAACATAAGATCCATGACGTACTTTTTATTATGCAGTATCTTAAGGGAACTTGGTACATTTGGCCTCAGCCCTGAAGTAGATTTCATGTAAAAGCCTATACTCCATTTAATATTTATAAATTGAACTATATTACATTTGTGCAATAAAATATAGATTTAGGCAACAATTCTTATGGTTTTCGGTGTATTTTTAACAGATTGGATATCTCTAAATTGCGATTTCTCAGTTTACATTTTTTCATGAATTGATCATCTTCAAAATGCTAAAACTCCTGCAGATATTTAAGAAAAGACTTAAAAGTTTTTTGGGCGTTTAATAGAAACTACTTAAAAGAATTAGGGATGGATTATGAAATTTATTTATTAATATTTGAGGAAAAAAATTAAAAAATGAATGTCTATGTAAAAATTTGCAAGAAAACATGATTTTTGTTATATTTTTATTTTTCATATTTTTTTTCTTTCAAAGGTTTTGGAAAACGGATTTTTAATTCTTTTAAGTAGATTTCATTGAACATATATATGCCCAAAAAAAGCTTATTAAGTCTTTTATTACATATTTGTAGAAGTTTTGGCATTTTGAAGGTAGGGAATTTATGAAAATATGCAAATTGGGGAAACCCAATTTAAAAATCTGTAAAAATATATATCAAAAACCATAAGAATTGCTGCCTGAATATTTACTTTAATGAACAAACCTAACATTGTTCAATTTATAAATATTAAATGGAAATACTACACTCCAACCTCGTTAACGTGAATCTCAAGGGGGATAAAAAAATTTGTTCAAACTATCAGTAAGTAATCTTCATATAACTGAACTAATCTTCATTTAAACGGGGAATGTGGAAACAGTTCATATTAAAAGTAATTCACGTTAACGCAGTTCGACTGTATAAGCTTTTATATGAAACCTACAGTCGGCAAGAAAAGTCTGCGAACACTAACGAAAAATCTTATCTAAAAAAAGTACATTTAATACAGTCTTGTTAAATAAATCCTTGTCTAATCCTGTCCTCAGTCAGTCTAAAAACAGGATTCGACAAGGATTTATTTAACAAAACTGTATTAAGTGTACTTTTTTTAGATAGGAATTTTTGCAAGTGTTCGGAGACTTTTCTTACCGACTGTACTTCAGTTCTTCCATGAAAACCGTGAAGTCCTCTTAAAAGTATTTTCGTTTCTGTTTTCTTAGTTTTTTTTTAAACAATATAAATATACACATATTTATTATTTTTTATTTATTAACTAAATTTGGAAGCTTTAGATCAATAAAAGACGTTATTGCCCCTTTAAATATCATAACATTGGGTTGAAGCTTGGAGGAATTCAGTCGGCAGCAAAAGTATTCGAGCACTATCAATGATCCCTGTCTGAAAAGGGTATACTTAATACTGCTTTGTTACATAAATCCTTGTCGAGTCATGTTCTTAGTCAGTCTAAGAACATGATTCGACAAGGATTTATTGAACAAAGCACCCTAACAGCACAGTTAGGCTTAACTTATCCACAGTACATCTTAAGGACGTTTCTAGGATGTCTTTTCATCCAGAAGACATCTTGAAGATATCCTGGGGAAGCGATGTGCTGTCTGGGCAGTATTAAGTGTATTTTATTTTACATGGGAATTTTTGCTAGCACTCGAATATTTTTCCTGTCGACCATACAGTCGGTAAGAAAAGTATCCGAACACTAGCGAAAATTCCAATGTAAAAAAAAAGTAGAGTTAATACTGTTTTCGTAAATAAATCCTTATCGAATCATGTTCTTAGACTGACTAAGAACATGACTCGACAAGGATTTATTTTACAAAACAGTATTAACTCTACTTTTTTTACATAGGAATTCTTGCTAGTGTTCGGATACTTTTCTTACCGACTGTACATCATTTCAAAATAACAATGCAGAATTTTTCATACAACTGCATTACTTAATGACTCCTGCGGTTACGATTTTGGCTTCATGTTTTTTTAGACATGTCACCGCCTCTTTGGGTTACATGCAAACGGAACGCTTGCAACTTCGATGACGTAAATTTTGCAAGTTTTTTGCAAATACAGTCGGCAGCAAAAGTCTCTGAGCATTAGCAAAAATTACTATATAAAAAAAAGCACACTTAATGCAGTTTTGTTAAATAAATCCTTGACGAATCCTGTTCTTAGTCAGTCTAAGAACACGATTCGACAAGGATTTATTTAACAAAACAGCGTTAAGTGTGCTTTTTTTACATAGGCATTTTTGCTAGTGCTCGGATACTTTTGCTGTCGACTGTAGTCATACATTTGGAACGCTTGCAAACGGCTTTGCAACTGGAAGTGTTTCATTTGTATGTAACCCTTTCCTTCAAGGCTTGATGCTAAGGTTGAAGTCGAGTGGGTTTAATGCCGCACAATTGGTATAGATGTGGAATTCTCCCTAGGGGTGGACCATAGACATGACATCATAATTTGGATCCTCCGTGGAAGGGATAGCTCCGGTAAAATCCAGAGGGATTATTTTAAAGCTCGGTTGGTTTTACGTCGCACTAGGGCTGCTCTATGGGCATTGGTGACGTTCTGCGACTGACCTCTAGGAATGGTCCGGAGACATGCCATCGCAATTTGGATCCTCCACGCAGGAGGCGACTCCTCCGCTTCGGTGAACCCCAGAGGTACAGTCGGTAACAAAAGTATTCGAACACTAGCAAAAATTCCTATGTAAAAAAAGTACACTTCATACGGTTTTGTTAAATAAATCCTTGTCGAATTCTCTTCTTAGTCAGTCTAAGAACATGATTCGATAAGGATTTATTAAACAGAACCGTATGAAATGTACTTTTAATACATAGGAATTTTTGCTAGTGTTCGGACACTTTTGTTACCGACTGTATGATTCGGGATGGAAACATGGAGGACTTTGTAACTGTCCTTATTTTCTGGGGACAGCCTTCAGTTTGAAGGCATTTTTCTAAGTTTTGAAAAATTGTAGAAAGTAAATTACTTAGTACTGTTATTTTAATTTTAGTAGTTATTTATTAAGAAAGAAAAAATACATCCATAATTTGATATTTGTAGGAATTTTTGACGCTTCTCTGTTATAAAGGTACTGTAACCTGGTCACTATGAATTACGACAAATTTTTGATGTGCAGTCACTGTTAATGTACACGAGAGTCTTTGGCAGGTTTTGATCAACGTACTCGCAATCCTCTGAAGCTTTACCAACTGAGATACGCCAGCTCCCATGACATTGGAGCTTTATTTTATGTGGAAATATAAGAAACATTTATTATTTTTACCTGAAATCTGTAACACTGAGAAATTAAAATTTATTTTGAGTTTGGGAGTTTTCCAGTGTCTCCTAAAATTTAATAAGAAATTTCTAATCAATTTAGTATACTCCATATGATTAAGAGTGGCGAGTTTAAAAACAAAACAAGAAAAAAATATCTTTAATGAAGCAGGCAGCCACAACAGTGAATGATTCGCTAATCGTGTGGATTTATCTTAACCCTTTCAGTCGCAGTGTTCCCGCTGATGGAACACCTAATTTTAATTCTCAAGTACAAAAACTCATCCTGGAAATTTTTTTAGCAAAATTTACATTTATAACATAGCAGAAAAGGCCCTTTTTTTTAACCTGAAAATTTAAAATTTCTTTTATTTTAATTTTGTTCGTAAATTCCGGTAACCGGTGGCAGTGTAATTTAAATGATCCGAATTATCCTGTGCCGCAAAGGGTTAAAGGAGTACATGTAAAATAAGCGTAAGAAAAAGAAGTTTACAATTTTTTTTTTTAATCACTATCTACTGGCTATATCTATGAATTTTCGGATTTGTATTCCAATAACAAATGTTTCATTGCCATAATCTAAAGTAGTTTTAAAAAGCGCTTATAGAATTCAAGTTTTAAGTGAACGATAATTAAACTTTTTGAACTAAATCTACCACAACTTAAAATGAATAATTAGTACCAAAAAAGGGAAAAAAAGCTTTTGTTATTGACATTTCTAAAATTACTCTTCATTATATTTTGATTAGAAACTTTTTGGAAATTTTTCTTTTTGAAAAAATTCAAAATTTCCGTGTTGGGACAGGAAGAAAAATAAATCGTCCGACGCACACATTTTTTATGACCATTATAAACTACAATCGCAAGAAGTGTCTTCTATCCAAAGCCATAAAAATATTTTATTATCTTTTTTAGGTTTCTATCATGATCAAAATGTTCACTAAACCAAGAAAGTCTGCTAGTGAACTGTTAACCTTTTATAGAGGTATTTTAATCAAACCCAACCCTGTGTTTCCATAGAAGTATATTCTACTCCTAAATCCTCCAAGATCTGGGGGTGGAGAGAATATTAAATTCAAAGAAATGAATGCTCGGCAATTACTTGTATGTTCATCCCGCCCCGGCTGTGCAATAATTCCCCGAAGTACGATTCAAAGAACTGGTTCGCGAAAGGGTCTTCGAACTTTTGTTTGGTCTGCAGATGAGTGTGTTTGTGCTTGATGGGAAAATTATTCTGTTTTATTCCAAAGTATGGGTGAAACAGGTGATACTTGGGCGCCATCTATTGGTCTTTCTATGATACAAGCAAATGAATATAATATGAAATTTTGAAAGTGCATTTGCTCATAATAATAATTATTCCAGTATTCAATATTTGATTATTTTGTGATAATACATTCACGATTAATTTTTGTACTATTGTATTAGTTCGGCCTCAACTAAGAGGAAGAAAGAAACTATACGGCACCATTCAGGAATCAGTACACTTTCTGATTTGCGATGCATTTCGTGAAAAAACTGAAAATTGTTTTCTTCAAAAGAATACACATACCTGAAAACTTTTAAACATCGTGATAATACATTTTACAAACAATTAGTAACCGTCATTATTACATTGGGAGATTTTTGCAGTCTACTACAATGTGTACTCCGGAAAACTTGGATGGATAGTTAATTAAATGGCTCAGAGAAAATAAATTACTCGTCAGATTTAAAATCCTCCTTGGCCCGATCAAATTTTAAAGACTCAAGGCACGTAGAACAAAACTGCATCTATATATTTTTTATGTTACAATTTTTTTTTCCTTGACGGAGCAATAGAGAGCATGCTGACATTTTAAGCCATAAAGGTAACTTCAATTTTATGAAATACAAATATAAGTACAGATATTTGCTGAATTGACAGAATTCATTTTTACAAAAACGAAAAGTAACAAGAAAATAATTTGATCCCTGTGCTACCCACTGCGATATACCAGTCGATTCCTGATCCACACAATTCGATCCTATAAAAGTTAAAAATTTTCATTATTCCTTATTTTAGTGAAAACAGATGCAGAAGAAATTTTATTAAGTTAAGCGTTTTGATGTTAACCTTGATCCCAGGTTCTAATCCTGCCCTCATCAGCTGCCGTATTTGTAAGAATGAATTCGATCAATCCATCAAAATTTTATAGTATAAATTTGTGAAGATCAAATATTAATTACAAATATAAATATTGAAATTTCCTCTAGATAAATTATTCTGAACTCAGTTCTTTTTTTATACACGTCCTAATAATACGCCTGTTGTATAATCCTCATAACTGCTTTATATGCACCTTCGTAATTCCCTTTACCTTAACACGTTCACGCCGGCGCATTTTGTTTACTCAAAACTATCCGAGCACTAGCCAATAATTCCGATGTGAAAAAGGTACACTGAAAACTGTTTTGTTCAACAAATCCTTGTCGAATCATGTTCTTTGACTAAGACAATGGCTCGACAAGGATTTATTGAACAAAGTAGTATTAAGTGTACCTTTTGGACAAGGATTATTGCTAGTGCCCGGATACTTTTGCTGCCGACTGTAGCTGTGGCTCACCGGTGGGTCACGCCGGTGTGATAACGTGTTAAAATACTCTGATAACCGCCTAAGTTCAAGCCACTACTGAGTCGTACGTAAACATACATATTCAGTCAATCTTTTAATAAATAATTATTCTTTTTATCGATTAACCTTTAAGCAAAAATCTAAAAATTGATCTTTATAAAATTTTAAATCTTGCACAAAGTAGTAATATATATATATATATATATATATATATATATATATATATATATATATATATGATGCAATTGATTTCATTGACCGTCCATCCATCTCAACTTATCTTTTCAAGATTCTGCTTAATTATAAGTATTCATAAAATTAGTATACTTTTTGGTTACCCTCGACTATGTTCCAAAAAAGAAATGCTTAGTTTTTGCGTATATTACCTGTTCCCAATCAAGGTGTAGCCCAGATTCTCAAAGAGTGTGCGTCCCTTTTCCCGTAATCCACCTATAAACTCATAAAAAAGTACTTGCAGAATTTCAAATCTACAATAATTTTCATATGAAAAAAATTAATATAAGAATATATACATTATTTAGCTAATTTTGGCGCAGTTTGGAAACCTCTGGTTAAGAATTCTTATCAAAAATGTGAATAAATAATTTTGTAGTCGTGTATGGAATTTTGGTACTCCCAAAATCTGGTGTCCGTGTTTATGGACTTGCTCAATTATGTGTTAAATACATCGTATATATTACTGAACAACACAAAAACATTCTGTTATGTTTTTTTTTTCATCTTTAGAAGGTTATTGTTAACTTGGTATTTTGATAATGTTACACTACACCCAGCGTAGTGAAATTTATGTGCATTATTAAACCGCATTATTACAACTCAATTTCTAATAAAAATAACATATGTGCAATCTACTGAAGATTTAAAATATTTATTAAATTATTTTTTAATATAGTGTTACAATAGACTTAGGAATAGTTATTGTTTACGGTATATATTTAATTGAAAATATATTGTTTTATTCACAACAGAATTTCTTATATGCATGTTTGTAAATTATTTATGTATAGTTTTAGTATTTTTTCGGTGTCTTATCTTGACATGCGTACATTTTGTTATCTCGTTCTCACTTTGGTTAAAATATTGGAATAGCCTCGAAACATAAAATATTATTATAAATAGATTTCATAATATTTTCTGCTGTGTAGTATTTGTAGTTCTGAGACATAAAAAAAATTGATATACTGAGATTGTAAGCGCAAGTCTTCTTTATTTTATTTCATTTTATTTTATTTATTTATTTATTTATTTTGTGCTTCATAAATCAAATTTAGACCTTTAAGATCATCTCAATTTCATACGTAAAGGCACTGCTTTTGTAATTCATTAAAATTGCTTCTTTAGACATTTTACCAGACACATAATATATACCCCTTCCTATTTTCATCGTTTCATAATTTTTTCTTGAACTGAACTCCTCTGCTATCATCTCGGGGTTAAAATGGGCAAAACAAGTAAAATTATTTTTACACGATTTTCTAATTGTCGGCTTAGGTTACCGAAAGGAAAATAAATGAGCCTGCCTGGATTTTTGACATCGAATTATTTATCAGGCTGCTGATAATACCAACATGGGATCTTGCATAAAACAGCAAGCAAGATGTACATTCTTTATGCATGCTTTATCAGAGTTACTTTATAGTAAAATACACCGAAACATTAGTTTGAATTATGATGAATAACCGCATTGTAAGTAAACGCCATAAATTGAATAAAAGCACTCAACATTCGTTTTAAATAATTCAAAACAACCCTACATTTGACAAAGAAGTATACACGAGTGCAGCAACGTTCGAATGTTGTATTTATGCCTACTTTATATCATTCAACAATTGTATTTCATTATTTATTTTAACTTCTCGTAAAATATTTTTAAACACCTGTTTTAGGGAGAAAAAAAATCTTATTTATTTGCGTTTAGTCTCAGATCAATTTGCTTATAAAGATATGGACTACTTTATCTTTAAAAATCTGCCAGTGAAATTTAAGAAATTCTATAAGATGTCTATAAGGTTTAATATTTTTATTTGATGTATATCTTTCAGATTCTTATTGTTCCTGAATGAATTGACATAAACAATGCAAAAGTAAGTATAATATTTATTTGTTCGATGATTTAGCTTTTCAGGAAAATAATAATAATAAAATGAATAAATATGCACTTTTATCAAATAAAAATGGCATTTCTAATATTTCAGTTATGATTTCAGATTTTCTAGAGTATAAGCTACTAAAAACTAATGTCTTTAGATGTGAACAATATTTATCTCTCAAGTAATGGTAAAAGTATAATATTTTTTAAAGGAGTTTCACTTCGCTTGTTTTTAATACATAATTTGAACTACATTTACAAGGTTCAATTAATGAATATGGTTAAGCACTCAAAATAAATTATAACTTGTTCAACATTTTTGCAGTAAGGCTCCAAAATTTGCACAAATAAAAGACGACTGCAAGACGTAGATCTGTGGATGATTCGATGATCCAACAAAATGTTACAAAGTATAAGGGTTTTTACTTTATGAGGTATTTGAATTATAAACTACTTATTTCGCACTACAGTCAGAGCCTGATTAAGGGGGAAGCACACATTATTGAAACTTACACCGTTATTTTTTAACAAATACTTTCCTCCTATAATAAACACAAAATTCTCATTAAAAATTATTTTAAAAGAATTCTGGTGTCTAATAACGGTGAGTAAATTGGATTGTTTTACACCGTTCAATTTTTATAAAAAATATTTTCTCGTCAAAGCGTGGAATTTCTATGACATGAAGTAAAAAATAATTGTAAAAATATTCCGGTGAGAGCGGAGATAATGTGTGCTTCCCCCTTAATCAGGCTCTGACTACAGTCGGTAACAAAAGTCTCCGAACACTAGCAAAAATTCCTATTTAAAAAAATACGGTTTTGTTAAATAAATCCTTGTCGAATCCTGTTTTTAGACTAACTAAGAACAGGATTTGACAAGGATTTATTTAACAAAACTGTATTAAGTGTACATATTTTTACATAGGAATTTTTGCTAGTACTCGGATACTTTTGTTACCGACTGTACAATAACAACACAATTTTGAAAAACAGATTGAAAAACAACACTTTCTCTACCATATATGGATGGTATTTCTCCAATATATAACTTTGATAAAATAAGAAAAAATTACTTTAAAAAAATAAGTTGTATAGAATAAAGACGGGGTTAAAAATACTCCGGAATAAAATAAAATATTGACATCCATGATTTATTACTGGAAAGAACTAGAAAATATTGGTTGCCCAAGTCTATGGTTCGACGGTTCTAGTGCAAAGAAATATCCTCTAGGATACCATTTAGTTTCTAAATCACTGATTGAAAACATATGTAATACTTGCCATCATGACATGCTGTAATTGGCTGCGATATTACCAGTAGATTTGGCAGCAAAATACAGTGTTTGAAAGTTGCAACTGAGGGTTTCGCACAAACAGCTCTTTTATCTTTGGAAAACCTTGAACTAAATAATGAACAATTAAAACAGTCAGAAATAGTTTATACATATTTAAAGAAAGAATAATAATAACTGCTGACGAACTCCGATATAAACTATTTTCTCAAAACATAGGTTCCGGTTTTAATTTAATGAAAGGTGTTATACACACGTCAGATGCTTTGCATTTCCATTTGTTAAGGGCTACTACAGTACAAACATGTATTTGGGGGGGGGGGGGGGGGGTAGGGGGGGAAATGCCCTTCAAGCAGAATTGCAGCTTATTGATTACTGTTTATTTGACTGTGAAAAGTTTAATGATGATTTACATTCACAACAAATAACTAAGCCATATTCATTAATTTAACTTTGTAAATGTACTACGTCAGATTGTCAAACAATGTCTTGCAGTTGCAAAAAATCGGGATCATTTTGTATTTCATCGTATAAATGTATCAATAATGATTGTCTAAATAAAAATGAGTAATTGTTTGGCTTGCTTGTGTATATTTCTATTTAAATTCACTGTTTCCTCTTAAATGTTATTTTTCGGGAGGGAAAAAAAAAAAACTGATCGCTTGTAAATCTTGTTAAACTTTTGAGAAGGGGTGTATATATTTTTTTATTACAGTGAAACCCCGATCAATCGTTCCCGCATCAATCGTTTTCCCCCACTGATCGTTTTATTTATATGGTCCCTGCACAAATTGTATTTAAATAAGGTTAACGAAACCCGCGTGTATCGTGCTTCTAAAAGTTGTTTTCCCGCATTCATCGTTGTAAAATTTTTCTCCTGACCTTGTAAAAATTTTCTCCCGAAGGTCAAGCGGTTCTATAAGGCATGCAAACTGGAATTACTTCATTTATCCTAAAATAACTCTTTTACCCATTTGCATGGAGGATCAAAATTGTGATGCCATGTCTCCAGACCATCTATTCATTTTGTAATTTCAGCATGGCAGAAAGTAACCTCTTCAGTAATAAAGAAAATTGTTTCGTGAAAATTACGTTCGAAAAAATGATGAATACCAAACAGAAGGACAATAAAATGATGATGATGATGATGATGATGATGATAAAGCAGATGAAGAGTGGTTGCGTGTAGCAGAGGATGTGTCTGGTGCAAAATTTAGTGATAATATTTGAATTAATTAAGACATTGCGACATGCAGTATCCTAAAGCATAGAAGAAATGTGCGATTTCAAAAAATGAAAATAATGGCGGAAAAACGGAGGATAATTTTCATGCCGATGAGGCTGAGCCTACAGTCGGCAGCAATATTATTGAAGCACTAGCAATAATTCCTATTTAATATATTCTTATTTAATACTGTTTTGTTAAATAAATATTTGTCGAGTCATGATCTTAGCCTTATGCTGTTTATAAAAATGTAAATTGATGATAAAAATTAGAGATCAAACTTAAAAAAAAAAAAAAAAAAGCATGAAAAATGTGAATGCGTGCTTCAATAATTTTGCTGTCGACTGTACTCCAGTGTCAAATATGTTTGACGTAATTATGGCGTTTGAAAATGCACGAACATTTATATAAGCACATGAAATTGTAGAAAAGGACTAGAAAAATGTTGGAAATCTGGATAAATTTCCCGTTTAATTTATAAAATAAATGAAAAAAACAACATAAAATTACTGATTTTTAAAAAATAAATTTTACTTAATGTTCTACAACATTGAGTTATTTCTTTGACAGTCTGAAAAGCAACAAATTAGTTTTTATTAGTAGTATACTGTATACATTGTGTGTATTATATCATAACCATAGTTTTCTTCGTGTTTTCACTTTAACCCGCATTCGTCGTTTTCCCGCTTTCATCTTTTTTTTTTTTTTTCACGCACCCCGTGGAAAAACGATGGATCGAGGTTCTACTGTAATATTTTATTATTATTATTATTATTATTATTATTATTATTATTTTAGTTTTTTATATCATTTGACAACCCATTAAATTATGGCTGAGACCACCACTAAAATGACTTCATAAAATGTACTCGATCGATTTCCTTTACAAATAAGAGGGGGGGGGGGGATAAAAAAAAATTGAACCATAAAATGAACCGGCAAGATCCACATTATTAATCTTTCAGCTATTCTCAACAAAAAACCATTGGTGGAATTCGGTCCTCACATTTTGCATACTCATTTCCCTCTAGCGCCTAGAATAAAATAATTAAAAATATTTTTTGAATCTATTAACAATTTTATATATTTTACGAATATTAACAATGTGACTCACACTCACATAAATGTATTTCAAATAAAATTATTTATAAAACAATTTTCAGCTCTTTTACTTAATGAATTTTACAAATCTTCAAATACGGATCTCTTGTGTCTCATATACTTCCTCTCAAACTGAAATAATGCGTCATTTGTAATAAAGGGTAAGAGAAAGTTGTGTGTATTACACACCATATTATTTAATTTAAAAGAATGGAAAAATATTTTAGTCAAAAAGATCTTACAGTCTAAAATTTAAACCTTTTTTTTTTTTTTTTTTTTTTTTTGGTTTGCTTTCTGGCTTGTCCGAGAATGCATTTAAATTAAATCAGAAGCGTAATTATAACATAATTAATTTCCTATTTTAATATATTCACACCGAAAAGCGGTAATTTATTTTTTAGGGGATGCAGGGGCAGGGTTAACATCACTAATTATAAGCAATAACTTTTCATTTATCAAATTGCAGGAAATTTCAAAATTCCTCGTATGCGTTGTTGTTTCAATTTCCATATTTTTCCCTTCTTCTTTGTTTTTCTTTTTTTCTTTTTCTTTTTTTTTTTTTTTTAGTACCGGCGCTCTGTTGCATCTCACATAACCCCTATTTAACTATTACGGTAGATGGGGGCATTTAAATTCCAGGCACTAACCTGTAACAAGTTTCGATCGCCATTTCTTATAAATGGTATATATATATAAATGAGGGTACCAGAGGGCAACACTGTTCTTTGTGTTCTGAAATATCCCAGTTTATATGAAAATCATAGTGGAAATTGCCCGATGCAAAACTGTCGAGAATTGTCATCAAATAATTTAGGCCTCACCAATCGCCAAAAATGTAATGCTCGTGAAATTGGTAGATGGGATGTTACGTGTTCGATTCCAGGTCGCGCATCTAGACGCTAAAACTTTTACGTGATTTTCTCCGAATCTCGCGTAAATACGGACTAGAACTTTTTTAAAATACTACCCATGGCGGGCATTCCATCTAAGTTAAGGACCCAAGTTAATCAGCCTTGACACCAACACCAAAAGCTCTAAAGCTGAAATGATATATTACCAAGTCTACTTTTTTTTTTTTTAATAAATGCAGCTGAAATGAAATGGTATAGATTAACGGAGTTCCTTTAGAAAAAATAAAGGCCATTTTAGATCATCATTTTTTAAATTTATGATGAAAGGTGTGAGTTTATGAAGAAGGGTTAGATACGTGATTTTGCATTTGTCATGCTCGCGAATTTCCGACGGACTTTAATCTTATCTCGTAGATTATCTCCGCGTATTCAAAATGACTCCTCCTACGACCTTGGCTGGTGGGTCGAAATGTTCCTCAAAACCCATCATTTAGAATAGAACCCTTCCAAGCCTTTTCATTTTTTAATACATACTTACATTTTGGCTTGCACCAAAATCGTCTGCAAGTTTTTTTTCTTTTTCTTTCGTTTTGTTTTTTATCCCTTTCTTGTTTATTCGTTTTCTTTTCAAGGTTGCTTTTGCAATGAGAAGGGAAACGAAAGTGGTCAAGCCTTTTTCTTCTTCTTCTTCCCCTTCAGAGAAATATTAAACGTAATGGCGATTCTTCGATGAGAAGTGTCAATCACAGAAAACTTCTTTGCCTTGAACTTCTGCCCAAAAGGGAAAGGATGGATCGTTTCATCCCTTCATACATTATGCATGAGGGGCACGTGGATAGTTGTGCACAGCGTAACTGTTGAAAATAAACCCAGCTTCTGGTGTTTTGGCTCCGGGCTATCATCAAATCAACCGTCAAAAAAAAAGCCAGCTGCATTTTTAGAAAGAAAGTTCTTTTCAAATTGATAATCTGGGGGCCACACGTGGTCAGGGCCTCCCGTAAAGTGCTCGAAACGTGCAAAACATCTTTAAAAAAAACAAATAAATGAAAGGGCTGGATGATCCATCATTCAGAATTCGATTTTGCATATTCTATTTCCTCTTTGAAATTGTTTGAGAGAAATTTAATGGCATTATTTGATTAAGGTATTCATTTTTTGTTACTTTTTTAATAACTCCATCTTCAATTCCTATTGATGGTCTGGTCACTATATGTAGTCAGGGCCTTCTGTACTGCGCCCGAATCGTGTAAAATATCTGTAAGAAAACAAAGAGACCAAAGGACGTACACCGGGGAGGGGGGGGGGGGATCGTACGTATGTACTCCGAAATAATATCATTAAAAAAATTTAGCTATTGAGTAGAAAATTTTGTTTTAAAGATAACAGAATGCATAAATTATTATATAAATGAAATAATCATTAAAAAAAAAAAAAAAAAAAAAAAATTGGTCTCATATGACATTTGTTTTGGGTACGGCCTTAATATGGACTATCCACACTTCAGTCTCGTATGATATATCGTATCTTTCATATACTCCTAGGATTTTTTTTTTTTTTTTTTTTTTTTTTTTGTATTATTTAGAATGTGTTAGGTTTTAGTCACTTTCTTCTAATATACTTTTATTTCTTATATATTCTCATTTCAAATAGATAATTGGAGGAGCTATATGTATTCAGTGCTTTCTATAAAGCGGTCGAAGCATGTGAAACGTCTTTAAGTAAGAAAAGAAATATGTCTTTTAATAAATCATTAATAATTTTGAATATCATCTATGTATTTCAGGCGTGGAAAAATTAAATTATTTATTTTGTTCAGTTTTTAATCAGTATCTTCTAATACCTTCATGTTTAGTATATATTCAGATTTTATATCAATAATTTGATGAGATGTTAGGACCTAGTGTACAGCACTCAAATGGCGTAAAAAAATTTTCAGAAAGCAACTATGCAAAGGAAATTATATTTATTCCATCATTCATAAATCGATTTTGTATAAGTTTTTTCATCATTGAAAATGCTTTAGAAAAATATAACAAAATTAGATAATTTAAAGTGATCTTTATATTTCCGATATATTCCTCCATTTTTAATTGATAATTTAAGAATATAAGTGAGGATATAAAAGTCTCCCATGAAACGCTCAAAACATACAACACGTTCTTAAAAAGAAACAAATAAAAAAGAAACTGTCATCTTTCAAAATTTGATTTTTTTGGACTCCCTTGTCTTTCAAAGTATTTCCATAAGTGCCAAGTCAAGTGTCCCGTTTTTCAAGGGAGACTTCAAACCGGAAAATTTTTATACATGTTTTCGGTAAAGTTAATCGCCGAAAATATATATAACATATTTCATTTTAAAATATTGGTGTCAATTCTAATTTAAAAGTTAAAATTTAAATGTCTTTGTTCTAATTTAAATGTTGTCAGCTATGTAGACCTGTTGACTATGCTAGTTTATCCGTAATGGTATTAGGCCCCACCTTTTTTTCACAGCACAATAGTTGTAGAGTAATATTCAGCAATATGTTCTCATGATTAAATAAAAAGACTATTGCTCTACAACTATTCTGGTGTGAAAAAAAGGCGGGGCTTAATACCATTACGGATAAACTAGTATAGTTAGCAGGTGTAGTTAGTTATGCATTTCAAACAAATTAAAAAAAAAGATTAATATAAATTTAAAAAAAAAAAAAAAAATGTTTGTTTAATTTTGGTCTTTTTTAACCTAATAATTTCATATCATATATTCCTATTTCAAATTTACAGAGTTGCCAAGTTCCTTAATTTATTCCGGAGAACTTTTAGCCCCCCATTTTTTTCACACCACTTAATACAGTAGAGCCTCGCTTATATGAGGTAACGTGGACCGAGGGTACCTCGGATAATCGAGAACTCGGAAAACATAGACTCTGTCACAAATCGACGGAGGAACAAACCATAGAGTTTAAAATGAATGAAAACGTAATCAGGGAAGTAAAAAAAATATCTATTACATAAAATGTAATCATTTAAATGTAATAGAATATCTACATACATAAAAAATAAAATACATTAGCGTATAGTAAAACTTGTCAAAATTTAAAAGTCATTTCTTGAAAGGAAAGCCTTTTTAGGGGCGTGGCCTTTTCGGGAGTACCTCGGTTTACTCGAAACTCGATTAGTCGGGGCTTGGATAACCGAGGCTCTACTGTATATGAAATAATTTTCTATAATACATAACTACAATTTAAAAAAAAAAAAAAAAAAAAAAAACTCTTTTTAAAAAAAGGTATGAAAAAAGGCGTGGCTAAAAATGCTCCGGAATAAATTAAGGAAGTTGGCAACTCTGAATTTATAATCTGGATGAAATATGTGTTGTTAGATTCTTAGAAATATGGAAAACATCTTTGCAAATATACAAAGAGATTATAACACCCATCACTCATTCGGTTTTGTACCAGTTATATCTTATCTTTAAAAAAATTTCTGGTAAATTCGCAATAATTATAATATTACTGAATATTATAATTATTGATAGTCATTCAGTTTTAGTCATTCAGTCATTTTCTTCTAATATATATATATTCATATACTTCATTTCAAATTGATAATATGCATAACTGGATTTTGTACATGGTATCTCATTCAAATTGTCTCAGGGAAATATTACAAAATCATATAATTTAGTTTTTTCAATATTTGTCTCTTTCTTTTAATATTTTCATATTCCTATACATCGTCATTTGTAAATGATAGTCTGGGAGGCCACACGTAATTCATAAATACCAATATTATAATTTATTCCGGAGTATTTTTAGTCCCGCCTCTATTTCGCAGAACTTTACTTATGGAAAAATTTTCTCGAATGTACAACTTTATTTATCCTTAAAAATAAGTGGTATGAAAAAAAGGTGGGGCTGAAAATACTCCAGAATAAATTAAAATGTTGACATTTATGGTAATTACTGCCTTCTGGAAATTTCTCCGAAAGTGCCAAACATAATGCAAATAAACAAAGGCGATATGCAACATTCACAGTTCGACTTCATATAAACTATTTCATCTTTCACACTTCTTTAAGGAAAATTTCAATAATTATATAATTAGTGAGTTGCATTTTTGTCATCTTCTTATAATATTTTTATGTATTCTATTTATTCCCATCTCAAATCGATAATCACGTTTCTATACGTGCCAATTTGTACGCTTCTTTTTTTTTTTTTTTTTTTTTTTTTTTTTTTCAACCGGAATTTTTGTATCGAAATTTTAATATTTTTAACAATTTTCTCTGATTAAACATGATAAAATATATTGCAAAGAAATACTGCTGCATATTTTCCAACCATCTCATTAATAACCGTACAATTGCTAACGCCCCCGGATAAAACGCCCCTTTTCTCACACCACTATATTTTTAGAGTTATTCTCTCCAAATATTGTTACAATTAAATAAGACTAAAATTACTCTAAAAATTTATTGGTGTGAAAAAAAAGGCGGGTACTAAAAATTGTACAGTTCATAATGAGATGGTTGGCAAGTATGCTGCTGTTAAAAAAACCGTACAAATTGGCACCTATGCGTATACAAAAGCATGTGTAGTTGCGATCGCCGTGTACCATAATTTTATGCGTACAGTCCCAGGTCAAATAAATCAATTTTATACCAGAAATTTTAATTAACACGTTGAGCGCTGTGATGTAGAAATCACATATATTTTAAAAATTCTCTATTTAATTTTAATTCAAATCTATTTTATCGCTTTTTATAATAATTCACTCGTGTATTCAATATTAATCTTTAGTAACTTCCGAATTCTTCCTCTGTCAGTAAAATAAAAAAATAAATGTAAAAGATAATCAATCTCCTTGCATATTCTCATAATCATTTACTATCATAAAGAGTAACACATGGCTCATTTTATTTATGTTCCTCCCAAATTACAGTAGCCTTATTTCTAACGTAATTTATTCAGTTAGTCAAAATTATCCTTGAACACAATTAAATTATAGCTATATTTTATGTATATCGATCTGTTGCGGTTTACTTTTCTCATGATGAATCTCTGGCGAAATTTTTTTCATAGGATTATCATATTATGGCAATCCTACTCTGTATTCAAAATTGTTAGCCTAATTTGAGTATAACGTATCTTTAAAAAAACACTTTTTATGTGTTCTTGCTGGCGATGAAATTAAATGCCAATATGTAACAATAATTTGAATTTGGCTTGGCTGGAACTTGATCATTCTTCTCTGATCGCTCCTACTTAGAACATACGGATGTAGTTCTTAAAATATTTATACGTTAGGGGCACCTTCCCTCCTTATTTTATGCAGCAAGTCAATAAAGAAAACTGTGCACAGATTTTTGTCAAATCTTTATTGAATTCTGAATTTCGTCCTTTTCTTAACACCTCTGGATTGAATTTTGGTTATTTAATGGAAAAATTGTAAATTATATTTCTAGCGGCAATCAACACATGTGGAGGAGGTCTTTTCACCTATACGAAAATATGGCCTTGTGGAAACCGTGAAAATGGAAACTTCACTACTTACATTATATCTACTTGCCACTAACTAAAAAAACTTCGCTACGTATCTGTATTGATAAAACTTCGCAACATACCTGTTTTATCCTACGGAAAATTATCTTTCCTGCCACTAGAAAAACTTCGTAACATACCTGATGCAAGGAGATTGATTATCTTTTACATTTTTTTTTTTTTTTTTTTTTTTTTTTTTTTTTACTGATAGAGGAAGAATTCGGCAGTTACTAAAGATTAATATTGAATACACGAGTGAATTATTATAAAAAGGGATAAAATAGATTTGAATTAAAATTAAATAGAGAATTTTTAAAATATATGTGATTTCTACATCACGAGCGCCACGCGAATTCTTAAGGAAATCCCCGTCATATGCCACGCGCACTGCTTACGGCGGTATTCACCAATAATTTCAACACCTGGTTGAACACGAAAATTTGAAAAGCGTATAAAGTCAGAGTTCAACTTTTAAGCAAAATTTGACAAGTTGCATCTGGCATTTACCGGCAATGTTATTTTCAGATTTTTTAGCTGAAGATAACCAATCAAAAATTATATGAAAACTCTGACGCTAGATGGCGGAAATAGCGTGCCAAGTTTTCTTGGAAAGAAGCAATCTGCCTTTAGACGTTTTTTAAGTTTTTGCTTTGAACCGGAATTTGAAGTTAATGGTGTTTGGCTCTTATTCACCAATAACTTCAACTCCCGGTCGAACATGAAAATTAAAAAAGCGTATAAAGACGGGGCGCAAATTTTCAGCAAATTTTGCCGTGTTGCTTCTGCCATCTAGCGGTATAGTTATTTTCAGATTTTTTAGGTGAAAATAACCGATCAAAGATTATATGAAATCTTCGACGCTAGATGGCAGAAGAGTGTGCCAAATTTTGCTGGAAAGCTGTACTCTGCCTTTAGACGCTTTTCTAGTTTTTGCTTTGAACCGGGAGTTATAATTAATGGTGAATACGGCCATTAGAAGTTCATTATGTTTACCCTGTTTCAATAAAATCCATTAAAATACCTTAATGATTATAATCCTGTAATAAATAAAAATTGAGTAAATTCTAAATAAATTTTCAGTAATTACTTAAAACAATGTAAATTGTTTAGTTTTGTATCATATTTTACACTTGTCAGCTACCGGTGATTGACGCAGCTTTATATCATACTTTACACTGTCAGCCACTGGTGGTTGAAGCCGCCTAAACGAAAAGCTCAGTACAGTCGGCAACAAAAGTGTCCGAACACTAGCAAAAATTCCTATGTAAAAAAAGTACGCTTCATACGATTTTGTTAAATAAATCCTTGTCGAATCCTGGTCTTAGTCGGTGTAAGAACATGATTCCATAAAGATTTATTTAACAAAAACGTATGAAGTGTACATTTTTTACACAGGTATTTTTGCTAGTGTTCGGACGCTTTTGTTACCGACTGTATCAGCCAGCGATGGCTGTCGTGGCACTCAACGTGTTAACATACGAATATATGTTTATTTCATCGTACAAATATATACTTCTTTATCAATTAAAACTTCTGGTGTGAACTGTTTTATCTGACCTGCGGATTTCATGCAAGCAGATTGCCCATTGCGCAGCACTAGTGCGACGTAAAAACCATCCATCCATCCATCCATGCAAGCAATGTAGCCAACTATTATAAGGACCTTTTCTATTTAATAATTACCCATTTTGAAGAATTGTGCTTGATACATATGATAGTCGATCACACAAACCAAAGCTGATTGCATACAAAAGTTGGCATTCCCATTAAATTTTGCATGAAGGTTAAAAAATACGACTAAAGCGATCCTATCAGTGGGTGTGAGAAATACATTCAATGACAGACAGCATGTCCCAAAATAACTAGCTCTTCTAATGTAAATATTCTATGTTATCACTTGCTAGCTTTCCAGAGAACAGTAACTTTATTTTGAATGCCAACAGTTTTGAAAAATGCATTTTTATTGAAAATGTATGGTTGAATGGTATGTATTTTTTGTCTTGAAATCTTATAACTTAATGTTTTACAATTATAGTGATTTTTTACTTTGCAAACAATATACATTTTATACGTGTTGTACTATTTTGTCAAATGTTACTTTCTGATTAAGCCTATTTATTTATCAGTCTTACACAAAATCTATTACAGTATTTTAAAAAGGAAATGAAATTTTATATTTATAAATCATTAAATATAAAAAATTAAGTTATAAGATTTCAAGACAAGAAATTCATACCATTCAATCACATATTTTCAGTAAAAATGTATTTTTCAACGCTATATGTCATTCAAAATAAAGTTACTATTCTATAAGAAGCTAGCAGATGATGGGTTGGATATTTGTATCTGGGTGTCTCGATTGATTCATATTATGTAATTTCACAATAACAATTCACAATTTTCTTACATACTTCACATATAAGAAACACCACAAACATCCATGTCTGAACCAGAATTGGCAGACGGTGACATAGCACACATAGCATATTTACGTTTGCAGAGCTAGTTTGTAGCATGCGCTCTGTTATTAAATATATTTCTCACACCCAATGATGGGATCGCTGCAGTCGTATTTTTTACCTTTATGCAAATAACTCTGCAAGTTAAATTGAATGGGAATATCAATGTTTCTATGTATTCAGCTTTCACATAAACATTCAATTAAATAAACATTACAATTAAAAATTAGTGGTGGATACTGAATAAAAAATTTCTCTACAACATAGCAAAACTGTACGAATTACCTTGTGGTAGCTTTTTTAAACAAATGGAAGGAAAATAATAGTATAGACCTGTTCAATTTTCTTATGCATTTTGCATCAATTTAAAAAGTTATACACATTTTAGGCATAAAACATATTTGAATGCTTTATTTATACAAGGTCTGTCCCGAAAGTAATGCGCCCCATTTTCTTCTGTCGCGACTATCCGTTGCACAGGGTTGCCGCTAGCACGGAAGGGTGTGTGGAGCCTTGGGAACACAGCGCCACCAGCGTCCGAGCTCCTGTAGAGTCGAGTGCCTGTTTCAGTGAACCCTTGTGTGAATGGTCGGTCAAAATCAAAATGGAAAAAACTCTCAAGCAAAATTGTTGCAGTTTGTGAGGACGATCCGACTTTTTGGACAATATGGTAAGTGGTGACGAATCTTGGATCTTCTTGTACGACCCAGAAACCAAAAAACAGAGCGCAGCAGAGTGGCATACGACGTCGTTCCCACGCCCAAAAAAGTCAAGAATGAGCAAATCGCAGGCAAAGCGATGCTCATAGTTTTTTTTTTTTTTTTTTTCGATTTCAAAGGAGTGGTCCCTGTTGAATTTGTTCCACCTGGCCAACCAGTCAACGCCAAATTCTACGTCGAAGTACTGAAAAGGCTACAGCAACGGGTCAACTGCGTCAGGCGCGAGATCAAGAATTCCTGGAAGCTGCACCATGGCAATGCTCCCAGCCACACCGCCTTTATGACGACCGACTACATGATCAAGGCCGGCATCTCGTTGCTCCCCCAGCCGCTTTACAATCCTGATTTGTAACCGCCCGACTTCTTTTGGTCCCCAAGGCGGCTACGACGAGGTTACTAAAGGACATCCCTGTGACGGACTTACAGGACGCATATAAAGCATGGAAATCGCGTTGGAACAAATGTGTTGAAACAGGAGGGATGTATTTCGAAGAATATTGAGTAATTGTACGAATCGGTTCAATAAATTTCTTAAAATAACGGCGCATTACTTTCGGGACAGACCATGTATATTTTTTGCAAAGCTTTCAACAAAATTTAAGGCAATTTTCAGATAAACTAGCAAAGCACTGTAGACAAAATATTCTGCACTTAGAACAAAAATTATATTATTTATCTAACGAAATATGAGCGATAGTATGAAAAGTGTTTAAACCGCGCATCTACAAACAACAACAACAATAATAATAATAATAAGTATCCAGCATAATTTAAAACTTTCAACGCAAATTTTTAATTCCCAATTGCAAAAGATGGCTCCGGAAATTTTTATTTATTTTATTTTATTTTATTTTTTAATGTATATAACTTAAAGAAGGAACTTCATTTGTCTCTTCCCTTCTAAAATTGTAGGTGGATTCTGATGGTTTTCGATTTTAAATGGTAAAATTTGCTTGCCCCTCAAAGGTCAATGGTCAAATATATATGCCCAACTAATACCAAAAGTTCTGTCAAATATCACAGAAATTCAGAAAAATATACGAAAAAGGTGTTTTTTTTTTTTTTTGAAAAAAATTTAGCTACGGGAAATATTCACGCTTTTTTTTTTTTTCAATCATAGGTTAATTTACTAAATGATATAAAAACCTATTAATACTTTAAATACAAGTACAAATGTATAAATGACAGAAAACACATCGTATATAGTGAAATAAGTTTGTTTTATACATTATATAAACAAAATATTTTTGTGAAAACATTATCGCAAGTAATTGTCATAATTATTGTCAGGAGAATTATGTTCAAATGAAATTGCTTATGTCATATTGCTTAAATCTATTGTACATTGAAAAAGTTCTTATTAAGTCCCAAGTATTCATTACACATATAGATTAATCAACATACCATTTTATCAATATTCTCCAATGTTCTTCACATGCTACTTCAAATATTTTCTTTTTTAAACAAAGTATAAAGTTGGCATTATAGTTTGAATGTTATATTACATTTCTTGTTTTTCATGTTATAGATTTTAATCTATGTATTTTTTTTCCCCATCTTTCCATTTTAACGTATATTCTTTAAATTGGTAATTTCAATTGGTGTATATAGGGCCTAGGTACTTGTAAATTCTTAGCATTTGCTTACAGTACACAGAAATATACACCTTTTGCATACAACGTGCAATCTAGGCCTCTGATGAAGTATTGTACTGTTGTATGCCAGCAATTTAAAGAATTTTTATTATTATTTTTTTTTTTTTTTCTCAAATTGTTCATGCTTTCCAAGTGATGTCATTTCATTTTTTACAATGTATGAAAAGGTATTCATAATATACATATATTATGGCGTGTATATATATATACACCGTATATATGTATATACATATATATTATCGAGCAGTTGAGTGTAGCATGAACAATCTTGCGGAAATTATCATATACACTGTTAAAAATTTCAACAGAAAACTCTGTGTAATCTATTATCTTAAGTCTTACGTAAAATTACAGAGAAAAATAAACGGAGATGTTAAAAAACTTATTTTATACATTCATTTTAATAACTAATATTAATTTAATTATTTATTGGGGAGAATATATTTTAATTTTAATTAAAAAAATAAATAGTAAAAATACGTAAAAATACGTAAAAATACAGAATAAAGATTGAGAATCTCGATTATTCACTTTTAACTAAGAATTACTGTAAATTTACAGAGACTCAGGATAAATATTTACATTAAATTTACAGAAATATTTAACATTGTAGTCTATAATTGTAAGGTAAATCTGTGCCACGTAGTCACAAATGCAGTTTTAAAATCAAGTTTTAAGGACTGAAAGCAAAACGTTAATTTTATCAATTTACAATGTATACTCAAAGGGTTGAGAGTTTATATTTTAAATCATCGTCTATATGCACTGTTTCACGAGATATAATACTTTTGCGTTACATTCATATCTACTTTTTTAACGTAGCCCAAGTCAGTCAGCATCGGATTTTTTCCCTGTAATGTTAAACCTACGGATGTACGACACGTTGGTATTTAAAGATATTACATGAGGAAAATCAAAATTTTCAAAAGAAAGCTCAAACTCGTTATTTTAAATCTGTATCATATGAGAATGTTACACTGTAAAATAAATAAATAAATAAATAAATAAAATAAAATAAATTTACGGCAAAAAAATGCTTGCAATGTGGGTGGCAGTACATTTTGCTGTTAATTTACAGAAGATATGTTAATTTGCTGTTAGTTTTCAGTTATCACACTGCGGTAATTTTCTGCGACTCAGAAAGTAATTAAATATAAATATAAATAATAATAAATTAATAAAATAAAATAAAATTTGCTTCCATCAAGAAAAAAAAAAAAAAAAAAAAAAAAAAAAAAAAACACATTTCACATTTGCCGGATCTTATTCTTTACCCACCGCGTCATGGTTACAAACTAAGTAAGTTCGTTTTTATATAAGTACAGACTGATAACACTGCTCGGCATTAAAATTGCCCCCAACACCATTTTGACAAATTCTTATGTAAAATGACCTAATGATTCTGAATAGGACGTCCATTTTGCCCTGTCACCCACCGTTTTTTAAGAGCGGTCCCCTATTCTTATCACTTTTCGATAATTTTATGGCTATAAATTTGATTTTTAGATTTATTTAACTGTTAAATATCTTCTGAGGAGCTACAAAGTAGGAAAATTCTAAAATATCAACATTTGCGGCAAGGGGAAATTTTTGGTGGAATTTGCTACTGAAATTATGTATTACATTTTTTAATCTGTTATTAATGTTATTTATTAAACATTATATTTTTTTTGTGTTTAAATGTTAAAATAATTATTTTCCATTCTCCAAATCAAATTCATGGCCTTAAAATGACCGAACAGTGATACAATTGGGGGAGGAGGTGACGCCCCGAGAAAACGGTGGGTAATGGGACAAAATGGAGGATTCAGAATTCAGAAAGTCATTTTAAATAAGAATCAGCAGGAATGGTATCAGGGCTCGAATATTTATTTTACTTATTTATTTTTGCAGAGCAGTGTAATTGCATGTTTTTAATCATTTGCAAACGAGATGATTCTTATTATTTACAGTTTTTATTATTTATTTATTTATTTTATAAAATAATCTTATAGAAGTAAATAACTTTATTAAAGTATACTACAAGTATTTTAAAATCATGAAAAGAATTGGAAATCGGGTGACAAGCAGAAATTTGAAAGGACTTTTACATTTGAATTTTACAGAAGAAAAAAATAATATGTGGCTCCTTAACATAGTAGGTTTATGAAACCTATTGTGTCAAGTACATTATTAATAAAATATTATAGCTAACTTTTTTTAATTATTATTTTTTTAATAACTTTTACGTGTTAAATTTTAATGATAATAATTAAACATACTTAAAGATTTGAATGAATTCACGCACTAAATAATTGCATTACGCTTTAACTTTATAATTTATATATGCTTCTTAATCGAATGCTTCCCATTACTTTGTTTTAAATACTATGTAAAATATCGATGCTTCGAAAGTTCCGTGTCAGTGGTTCAGAAAACATTTATTAAATTACTTAAATTGACATTTTAATTTTCATTTTGTCAAAAATTGCCAATAGTTATTTTAAATACAAACTTAAATATAAAGACTAAGGCATAAATCATATTTATGATATCCGATAATCAAAAGAGGACGCCACTTGTACATCACAAGTTGCAGAACATATGAAAAAAAAAAGGAAAAAAAAGTTGCAGTTTTGGTATTAAAGGCTAAAAAACACATTTGCGCATTTTATGCTGCATTTTCATCCTTTTTTTTTTTTACTATGTACTCGAAATTTTTTACTGAAATCGGACAAATGGTTCGTGTACCTACAAAAATAATAAATTACATTGCGTGCGCATGAGTGCAATTTCTGGTAGGTACAATTTAACATCTTTACACGGAGCTAAACAAAATGAAGTTACTATAGGTTCTTTCTATGCACAAAAGCACGTTTCACGTAAAACATCGTATACACAGTATTTGTCCTTCGTCTACAGGTTAACACAAAAGAATTCTTATGTATTATTGCTATGTTTGGAAATGGATCGAAGTGCATTTCACGTTGTGTCAATCATGTTTTTTTTTTTTTTTTTTTTCTAAATTTTAAGTACATTATTTGCTGCGTCTGTAATTTATAGATAATATATAGGGCTACTCAAAATTAGCCGAATAAGTTTCAGGGAGTTGTGTGGTCAACGATTCTCTGTAAAAGATTGAAATGAATTTTAAAATTTAATAACAATCAAATTTTTCTTAAATATAGCTGCAATAATCAAACGGAGAGTGGGACGGTAGTACCCTCATATAAAACTATATTTCTTACAAAGCTGTTTTTGAAAATTTTTGAATACTTAAAATTACATTTCTATAAATATTTTGAGTTGTTTTAGAAATACAAATCTCTTATCTTTCATTTTAAACTCTACTAATGTAGAATGAAAGAAAGTAGTGTGACTGCAACTCCACATTTTTTTTTTTTCAATCAAAAACTCATTGAGAGACAATTATTAACGCATAAAATCGGAGCATGAATTAACTCACAAAGTGGCTTAGAAAAAGCAAAATTGCAATGTTATTTTCATTGCATGTTTTTTACAATCACTAGAACAACTTTTACAGCTAGAAATAAAAAAATTTACTATTCATGTGAAGATAAACCTCATAACATTTACATGTGATCTCTACACCTAAAAGTCAAATTAAAAATCATGCACTTTAGAATTATAAATGAATAAGGGGGAAAACAACTGTTTAGGGAACGGAAAAATCTGTATCAGAGGGTAAAGTAAAGTGTTTCAAAATTCAATTGATTAAAAAAAATTTTTTTTTTTAGTTCATAAAATGCATAGAATCAATTTAATAATGACATCATGCTATACATTCAACATTTTTGTCATAAATATGACATCACATTTGTAATATTCTAAAATATAAAAAAAAACTCATATTTGGCATTGATGAAATAATGCATATATAATAACTATCACGTTTTCTACTCTGATTGAGGCTGACCTGAAATTAACAATGACGAAACGTCTGGTGAACATTGACTGCCCTTTGCTGTTTTTCTATAGATACCGCTTTAGATATTTAATGAGTCCGAAAAACATATTAATTTAAAGCTTCATCGGTTCTTTTCTCTCCTATTTAATTTGACAGTTTTCAATGTAATTTTGTATAAACAGCGTATAGTTTATCAGAAACGAACCTTTATTCGTTCCGAACTAAATTAAAGATCGTAAATACATCTCATTCCATTGTACAGACAAGACAGCTTTGATTGTTCTTTATTGAATTGCCCTTTTATGCGTTTTTAGAATCCCCTGCTGACACAATAAGCTAAATCGTTTTTCTTTTCTCATCCGAAAGTGAACCGTCGATGACGGCGGCAAACATTGAGCACTTTCTAATTAAACGTCTGTTGCAATTTTATACTTTAGTGCATGTAATCAACTTGTCAACTGCATTTTTTTTTCCACCAATAACTCTTTTCTCACTATTTCAGAGTGCGCGATTCAGGTAAGTGACGTCATGAAACTCTCCTCGTTGGCATTGAAAATGATTCAACAGCTCTATCCTTCCTTTTCTACTGCCGCTTTTTTTTTTTTTTTCTGTACCTATCTATAAAACCAAATCTGGTATCAAGGTAATATACACTTTCAATTATCACGGCCCACGCTTGCAGAATTCATTTTTTTCTTCTTTTGTTAGTTTTATTTAACGCATTTTCTTCCTCGTGAAGAGAAAAATACTTAACTGTTCTTGAGATGCGAGTGATGCCGACGCAAATGAATGTTTGATCTGGGCGATCCCTTCATTGGTTGGCAGTTATTTAGACAATGACTAACATTAACTTCATTGGCATTGAAGAAGCAAAACATTGTCTGTTAATAAACAAGTTTATTTTTGATGGTATACTCAGTTTTGAATATTAGCGAAAATAACCCTGACAATCAATGTATAATCATCTCGTAATTTGTCATTCAACTTTTCTTCAGATATTACAATTACAATCCACCTATTGTTACAGTAGGTTGGTGGGTTGTTTAACTGGATTAGCTTCGTACTAGCTGTTCAGATGAAAGTATGGATTTCACCTCTAGCCTCTCAGAAGACATACCCTTCCCAACTTGATCTTCAGCAAAAAAACCATTATTACCTACAGTACAACGTGATGATATATTACACTAAACATTTAATTTCATCAACATATTGTGTTCCTTTAAACACATTTCCATCAAAGTTTAAAAGTTTTTTGAATTCGGTCCGTATGTCTTTCCATCTACTTATGTGCGGTTACATTTCCGTAAATATTATTTAGAATGTCTGTAAATTCATATATGTTATTCAGTTCTACTATAGCAAGTCTCTTATTGAAAATGGCACTATTTGTTTCTTTACGAATTTTCCAATGAGAGGTTATTTATATATACAGGGTGATCATTTTAACACTTTGACTACCATGGCTATCCTATGTGATAGCCAGTGATGTTTCCGTTGGGACACTGGCTGTCAGATAGGATAGCCATGGATTTTCAACACTTCAGTCCTTGGCTATAAAAACGATATCAGTTACATGAAAATTGTACTGGAGTTTGATTGTTGGAGGATGAGAATCTTCCCATATGTTGGAAAAGGAATCAGATTGATTTTTTTTTTTTTTACATATAATTTTATGTCGAAAAAAATACAAATTACACAACAGAATGTTTCGGCACCGTAGTGAACATTTGCAATTTCGGCTTTGCAGTCAAAGTTTTAAAAGAGTACTCGTTGGTTTTTCTTATTACCCTTAAATCAGACGGATGTGGCAACTATTCTAACACTGAAGTATAATAGTTTGAACCTTGTTTAAGTATGGGAGATAATTTTTAACACTGTTAGACTGTTACACTTTATTTGTGAAGTAACAGAAATAGAGACGCACAGTGCCACTTAACCCTGTGATAATTTTATTTTTGAAAAACATAATTTAATTCAATTTTTTTTTTTACATTATCATTCCTTACAGAAAATGTTGAAAATGTTCGTCATCATTTTGAATGCAAACATGAACACGTCGAACCAAGTTTTTTGACACACTTCCCAGCATTGTTGGTGTTATGGACGAGATTTCTTCACTTATGATCTGTTTTAATTCATCGATGTTTGCAGGACTTCTCTGGAAAACCCTACGAAGTGATAATGTAAAAATGATAATGTAAATGTAATGTAAGAATGGTAATGTAAAAAATTTTAATTAAATTTTGTTTTTCATAAATAAAATTATCACAGGATTAAATAAAATTGTGCGTCTCCATTTCTGTTTTACCTCCCAAATAAAGTTGTAAAAGTCCAAAAGTGTTGGAAATTGTCTCCGATACTTACACAAGGTTCAAACAATTATACTTCAGTGTTAGGATAGTTGCCACATCCGTCATATTTAAGAGTAATAAGAAACACCAACGGGTATTTTTTAAAATTGATCACCCTGTATATATATATATATATATATATATATATATATATATTAATTAAGCATATTTTAATATGTTTAACAAAACATAACGAGATTTATATACAACAATTAGACGCTCAAGGACATGTTTTCCAGCGAATATACTAAGATTGGTCGTTAATAATTGCTTTACAGGGCTATACAAACTTATTCAGCTACAGCATCAAATATATCTAAAGTTACTCTAGATATATTTTCCACTGTATTATTAATTTGTGCTTTCTTTTTTTAGGAAAGAGCTATAAAAAAAATTTTGAGAGTTGTCTTCGCCTATACTATATTTAAAGGTATCCTCACATAGGTTAAAAAACATAGAAAATTAAGCGATAAAACTTGTGAGTGTAGTTTGACATTGTATTATAATACATGCAAAACGCATTATTGCTTCTTCTATATTCCATAGAAGAAAGTATTGGATACATAAAAGTTTTCGACTTTTGGTTTTTGACGGATTAAACCGTTTTGAGAGGTCTAGAACACGATTTAACCATTTATAGAAAATGTCTGTCTGTCCGTCTGTCTGTGAGTGTGAAAAAAAATTGTGGCGACTGTATCTCCGGAACAACTGCTCAGAATTTTATATACGTTTATGTATAGATGCATCTTCACCTAAATTGGCGTCTACCGACTTTTGGTGTCACCCTGCTCAACAGATGACGTTGCTAAGGAGCGAATTTCGCAATTTAAGGGGAGTCTATATTTCAGGTTCTATTGCGTATAATGAAACAAAACTTGATATGTGAGAAGGTCATTATGAGTCATTATGCTGATTCAACTTGAATGCTTATCGGCCAACAAGTGGCGCTGCTATACCGCGATTTCTGCAGTTTAAGGGAAGACTACATCTCAGGAACTACTGCCCAGAATTGCATATAAATTTATATGTAGTTGCACCTTGACATAAATTAATATCTGTCAACTTTTGAACAGGTGGCGCATCTATGCTACAATTTTCCTCGATAATGGGAAGGGTATATGTCAATTTCTATGGCATATAACTGTTTGAAACTTGATAGCTGAGATAACCACTATAAAAATGCATTTTTAAGATGCTGTTTATAGGCAATGAAACGGTCTTTCTTTGGATATTTATTGTTAATTTTCTCGAAAGTGAAAATTATTTGCATTAATATTGTTACATAATTTTAATAAATAATAGTTTTAATAAATTACTTGCACTTAGTGAATTGATACAGGAAAATATAGGAGAAAGTCTTGTGGTGGCCACAACATACTAGCTTTTCTTACTTGTTTTTTAATAATCTAGATCTTTGAATATTGGATGAATTAATTGTTTGACCTCACGAACGCTATATTCTTTTAAAATGAAACTGAGCTAGGTAATATGAGTTATGATGCGAGTTCTTTTTCGTTATCTGTACTAATAAAAAAACGATATCTGCGCATAATTAGCGCAAGATTAAGACATGCATAATTAATATGCATGATTATACAGCTACAAACTCAGAGACCGTTCATCGTGAAACTATAAAACTTGGCAGCCAAATACATTAAAACTTGCTAAGGAAAGAAAACATTTAGTTCGATTTTATTGTTTCTATCATTATTGCAGTCGGTAGCAAAAGTGCCCGAGCACTAGCAAAAATTCCTATGTAAAAAAAGTACGCTTAATACAGTTTTTTTAAGTAAATCCTTGTCGAATCCTGTGCTTAGACTGACTAAGAACAGGATTCGACAAGGATTTATTTAATAAAACAGTATTAAGTATACTTTTTTTGCATCGGAATTTTTGCTAGTGCTCGGGCACTTTTGCTGCCGACTGTAAAGGTTTTCTGAAAATATAAAAGGTTCATGTTTGATTTTTTACTTCCGTTTTTTGTATGTCTTAGAAACATTCTGACAGCCCTATCGGAAAGACCAGACAATTTTAATTAAAAAAGAAAGTTTGTTTTTCTTTTATTTCAAAAACATTTTAGATTATTTAAATTATTTTAAAGGCAACGCAAAATTTTTTTCATTGCTTACTTAACATTTCTCTCTCTCTCTCTCTCTCTCCCTCTCTCTTTTTTTTCCTTTTATTTATGCAGACATATTTTTTTGGTGGTATAAAATTAATTGAATTCTTTTTTTTTTCTATCTTGAAGAATCATTAGAAAACGAATAAAACTTTGTGACTTGTTTTTATAAAAATCTGTATTGCGTTAACCCTGTCTTTTTATGGAGTAAAATTCATGTTAATATTGCAATGATATATTTTCCTTTAAATTGGAGTTTTCCTTTTTTTTTTTTTTTTAATTCAGTTGCGAACTGGATTGTGAAAGACTGCCCAAAATTTAAAATGATTATTCGGTAATTTATTAACAAATCGACTAATTTTGATTTTTGGATGCTTCTACCCAAGCAGCACCGAAACGTTCTCTGAACGTTCAAAAATTGTTCTGCAAACACGTTCTTAGAACGTTCACTTTGAACGTGTTATAGACGTCTATCTGTCCATCTTGAAGACGTACAATAGTACGGTTCAGAGAACGTTCAATTAACGTGTAACTATCACCATCGGTGTTATAGAAGCGTTCTGAGAACGTTCTATGTATACAGTCTCAGAACGTTCTAAACGTTTTTAGAACGTTTTCAAAACGTTATACACATTTTCAGAACGTTCCAGAAAACGTACTGTAAACGTTCCAAAATAGTGTAGTTAAAAAAAAAAAAAATATATGACGTCATTATAAAAAATCACCTCAGTACGAGCTTTTAGAAGTAAAAATTACATAGCTGATGACGAATAATGATACAACACATGAACAGGGATATGAATTACTTTTTTTCTTCAATTCAAATAATGTTTGAGAAATTTTAACATACTTATTATTCCTTTAATTTCAACGTATATGCATCAAAAATTCTATATTCTATGACAATTTTTCCCAAAAAGTGTCATAACGTCTCTTTATACCTTAAAAAATTTCTTAAATTTTTGCATTTTTAAAAAATTTCTTTTTTTCTCCTAATCTGAAGATAATGAAGTTGTAGTATTAATAACAAAACTTTGAATACACACCATAAAATGCAAGAACTCGCACCAACTGTTTCGGGTCAAAAGAAGACACAACCCTTCATCAGGCGAACATTGTAGGCACGAGAGCTGCAAACAAGCACGTTAAGTGTGTTGAATGCGTTGCCGCTTTGTTTGTAGAAGCCGTGCTTTGTTTGTAGTAGTTGCGAGTTCTTGCATTTTATGGCGTTTATTACTGTCATAAAATATGGAATTTTTCATGCATATACGTTGAAATTAAAGGAATAGTAAGTATGTTAAAATTTCTCAAACATTATTTGAATTAAAAAAAAAGTAATTTATATCCCTGTTGCTGTGTTGTATCATATTATTCTTCCTCTGCTATGTACAACTAAACTCTTGATTTATTTTGCTTGTTTTAATCCTTGTGATTCCGAATGCGTCATCCTATGATTAATGTGTGTTTTTCATGGTTGTTTTCTGTTTAATTCTCTGATTTCTTGAAGTAAATAATTTATTCCAATTTATTTTTCATTTCTAACTTCAATTAATTTCTTGTACGATATTGTGCCCGCTAGCAATTTGCTATTATAGCTGCTAACGAACAAAATCTTACATTGGTGCTCAACGACAAAAAGGGTCACCCCTGACGAGTTTTTTTTTTTTCCCTACCATTCTAAGCTTTTCCTAAAAAAAAAATGTTTAAAATGCTGTTTTAATTTTTTATTTCCTTGTTGCTTGTTTGTATCTTTTGATTTGAGTTTCATGTGGTTTTTACGCACCGGCAAAATTATTAAAATTGCAACTAACAATATAGGAATAAATTTATGATTAGACTGAAGTTAAATAAAATAAAAATCAATAAATAAAAAATAAATGTTTCAAAAAATCACAATCAGTCACCCCAGGTTATTTAAATTTGTTGTAATTTCCTTCTCGTTGACCTATGTGGTTTCAGGGATCTTATATCTTACATATATATATATATATTATTATTATTTTTTTTAAATACAGGGTGCAAAGCATTGTGACGAGAATACCTTTATCTCCGCAACTATTGGTCGAAAATATATGGTTTCAGTTACAAAATGTTTTAAAGAATATGAGCATTTGTGGTATAACATGTTTAAATTTAAAATATCTATTTTTTCAAAATTGCAAAAACTAGCTTTTTACATAGTCCCAGATACCTATAGTCATATTTAGAAAAACTGACACTCATCCTAACAAAAAGTTTCATTTCTATTCTCCCAAAATGGAACAAGATATTTAAAGTTTGAATTTTCTAACATATTTCGGCCTTCAATAAGGGATCGGTTTAAAAATCCTAATTGGACTTTGTTTGCATTTTCCCTGGGTTTATTAAAGAATTTTTCATTGACTTTTTAATAAAGCCCGAGAAAATGCGAAATAATCCTAAATTTTGAAAATAACTATCTCAGACAATTTTGGGTGCACAAAAGTGAAACTTTTTGTGTTATATAGGTTTTTTAGGTAGGAACTCAACTTTCACTATTAGTGTCATGAAAATTGTATAAAAATTATCAGTTTTTGTGATTTTTAATAAATTGATTTTTTAAATTTAAACATGTCATATAATGAATTCATACATTTTTTTTAAATACATTTTCTTATTGGAGGACGTCTAAGACCAATTGTTGCGCAAATAAAGGCCTGCTCTCGACTTTGCACCCTGTATATTCTAAACATTTCTGGGTACTACTTTGTAAGTCCATGGATAGTTTATAAATATATTTGAATGCTGAAGTTCATAGAAAGTTTTAATATTCCAACATAAAAAATAATTTCAAAAATGAATGTACCAATACACCGCTAAAATAATATATAATTGAGTTTAGAATATATTGTTAATTTATAATAATAAGAAATTGAAACAAAAATTTAAAAATTAGTTAGAAGGAGGAAATTTAAAAAATTTCCAAATACTTAAATACATATATATATTTTTAATCAAAATATTTTTCTAAAATATTTAACATACTTCATATTTTTAAATTTCAGTGCATGCGTGTATAAATATTTTCAGTTTACAGCAGCAGTTTACAAAAATTATGTTTGCAGGTATTTAAATTTAATCCACATGGCAATGTAATTGGTATTCTTTAAATGTTTAAATTTCTTTAAATTGAGTCAACGCAATTTTTACCTCATTTGATGTAATTATGCTACCATGGCATATTAAATAAATGATAAATGTAAATATTATTAGTATTAATAAATAATATAGTAAATCGTCCTTTTTTTTTAAGCAGAATATCTTTTTTTTTATAAAGATGTGGAATAAAATTGAATTGAATCTTTGTTTTATTATGCAGTTAAACAATTTCATATATTTTATTTAATAAACACCAGTAAAGAGATATTTAAAATTGTAAATCGGTGAAACTTAGGATATTATTTTTAAAATGTGCAATTTGCATAACCTAGATTGTATATATATTATCATATAAACTTTAAATAAATACTTCAGAATTTAAAAAGAAAAGAAAAAAAGAATTACGAACCTTCTGAATTTTCATAAGAATTTTCTTCAAGAAAACACCCTTCCAACTAGCATTTTAAAATACACAATGACCAGTCGGAAGGGCATTCACTTAAAATTAGCTCTTATCTTGTAAAGTCTTTGTGACTTCTTCATACTTCATTCACAATTATAATAACCAAAAATAGTTATTTTAACAAATTAAATCTCAGAAGACTAAATTAATAAAATGAATCCATAATTTCTAAGCGGTTGTCTGTAACAGGAGCAGTTTTTTCTGCGATTCAACTCTGCTTTCAAGTATAGAAAGTTAGGCTTAAGAACTTACGCAGATATGAAAATGATTGTTTAATTGATATTAAAATAAGACTTAAATAAACAGAACATAGAGAATATTACAGGTTAAAAATATTACATTTTTATCTTTTCTAAAGCTTATCCTAGTCATTATAACGCTAAAACTAAGCAAATCAGATTACATGTTTTAAAATTACCGCCTCACATAACGACACGACTTTCCCAAGACCTGGTGCCAGGCGCCTGGCGTTTGACTTTGCAGTTGCACGGTCAGCAAAAATTAAATAAATGCAATCCACAGATGTCGATGTTATCATCTGCTCTCCCTTCTTGCATCCACAATAATCATGTTTCAAAGTTCAACATTTGAAACAGAAATTTATTAAGCATTTATAGCTGTAGAAAACATATAGTCAATATTTTAAGGAAAAATTTAGTGGAGTTAAACAATTATTTAAATTTTTATAAAGTATTTTAAAATTTTATGAGATCATTTTATTTTTTCATTTTAAAATCTCGAATTAAACGGAAAAGCATATTTTGTTTTAGTGTATATTTCAGTATTGAACAAAATATTCAGTGAAAATAAATAAAATAAAATAAGACCAATCAAACACAGTAATGATTTAACAACATGATCAATATTGATAATTTATCAGTAACATTTAAACTTAAAAAGAATCATAACTTATAGAAAAGAACAAAAAAAACTCATTTCTGTAACTTCCCGATAAGTATTACAGACCGCGAGGTTCTACTCTCGAACCTTACAGACGGGAAGTGTTGGTTTCGATTCCTGGTCACGCTCGTCGACTTAGGTTTTCGGAGTTTTCCCGTGATTTTCTTTGAAACTCGCGTAAAGCACTATATTACTTATTCAATAACATCCGTGATTAGCTTTTTGTATCTAAACTCTGGGTCTGGGGAATGCATAGATTTTCATGACAGAAGACAATCATTTTTATGCTGTATAGAAGATCTTAGAAAATGTATTTTTCTAAGGGTTTATTATTATTATTATTACAAATGAAAAAAAAAAAAAAAAACGGTAAATTTGTTTTAAATCATCAGAAAACGATGTTTCAATTATTCGTTTTAAGGATGATATCGAATTCTTTTGAAAGATAATCATAGTGAAAATTTTTATCCACCCCTCCCCCATCCCCCAGGGATGATGTATACTTTTTCTTAGGGGAAAAAACAATGTCCGGTGAATAATAATAATAAAAAAAAAACTGTTTGACTATTACTCGTTATACATCCAAATTGAATCAATAATATATATCAAATGTATGTCACGCAGAAGGTTTGGTGAGTATATATATTACAGAAGCTGATAGATAGCCTTTCTGTGAATGGAAAATTTTGGAACGTGGCAGTGCCACCTGTCGTCCGATATGCACCCAAAGGCAATCTGTAGAGTTTTACATAATATTAATTTCACTTACCAAATTTACAATATTTATAAATCACAGAAGTTGAGATTTTCCGTTTCCGTTATGAGATTAAATTGCAACATAGCCACGCCACCTGTTGGCCGATGTGCATCCAAAATGGACCAGTAAAGCTTTACATAAAATCGATTTCATTTATAACTTCAGTGTATCACAAAATTTATTGTTAAATCACAAGAGTTAAAATATTGCCTTTCCGTTAAAATGATTAAATTGCAGATTAGCAACGCCACCTGTTGGACAATGTATACATCCAAATTGTGTTAGCAGAGGTTATGATGATATATGCCACTATATCAAGTTTAATGCATTTGTACACTATAGAAGCTGAGATATAGCCGTCCCATAAATGGAGGGTTTCTTTGCATAGCACCGCAATCTATCGGACGATATATCCCAAATGAAATTCAAATAAACTCCAATTTAGGGCAAGATCTAATATTGTAACAAGTTTGGTTGAATTCCATACATTGATTCCTGAAATACAAAATCCACAAAATTTTTCCATGAGTTTAAAATTTTGTAATTTTTTTTCACCTCACCGCTACTGATTATTGAGAAGCATTCTTTACTGACGTGCTAACAAAACGTTAAACTGAAAATTTTAAAAATCCTCTATTCTCTATCATGCTAAAAATTATAAATTTCGAATAACTTACGAAATTTTTAAATTAGAATGTTGCAAATCTCTCAATAAGATTCTTATCAATATCATAAGTGATATTTTAAAACTGGTCCGATCTCTCTGCAATCATTTGTTCTTGAGATATCGTGTACATGAACTAACGGGCTATCACACTAATAGGTGCCGAAGCCGATACACATTAACAGATACCATACCAACTTTTTGACTTCCGGATTTCTCACGCCACAAAACGTGTAAACAAATCAAAAACTGAAGTCAAAAATTTTCATGATTAACCTATTTTCCCAACCAATAGTACTAAAAAGTCATTTTGTCATATTCGTTATAATTACACTGTTACAGAACGTGTTATGACGGTGTCACACTTGAACGTTCTATATAGAACTAGAATTGTACGTTTTATAGATGGTACAAATCAAACATTTTCAGAACGTTCTAAATAATACTATTTCTGAACGTGTTTGAGAACGTTCTTTTGACACGAAACACGGTGTTTGAACTATTGAAACCGTTATTAGACGTTCACAGAACGTTCCTGTGCTACTTGGGTATATGCAACTGAAAAAATCCTTATTAAGATGTATATATATAAATAAAATATGTGTACATGTTATTTTAAAGACGCTATCAAAACTTCATATAAAAATTTTCATTTATGTATCCTGAATAAACTGAAATTCAGGCATAATCAAATTAAAATTTAAGTTGAGTGATAGAGAAAATTTCTGACAATTTATGCGTGTATTCTGCTTTAGCATTTTTGAGTAGAATACTACTGAAATTCGCGTTACACAAAAAATAAATAATTAAATAATTAAAACACCTCGTTAATCAATTGCTACAAAAATAAACATTCCCCTACAGTTCCTGTTGGTGAGTCTTGACAGACCAATATTAAAATTACTCTTGAACTGGTTAGTTCAGTTGTTAAAGTAAAAGCTCCATCATATGATGCAAACACATACAGTCGGCAGCAAAAGTATCCGAGCACTAGCAATAATCCCTGTCTAAAAAAAGTACACTTAATACTGCTTTGTTAAATAAATCCTTGTTGAGTCATGTTCTTAGTCAGTCTAAAAACATGATTCGATAAAGATTTACAATAAAATAGTTTTCACAGTACTTTTTTGACATCAGAATTATTGACTAGTGCCCGGATACTTTTGCTGCCGACTGTAAATATTATTACACATTTAAATGCATCTGATTCTAAATATGTCCATGATTTAATATTGCTGTACAGTCGGTAACAAAAGTGTCCGAACACTAGCAAAAATTCCTGTGTAAAAAAAGTACATTTCATACGGTTCTGTTTAATAAATCCTTATCGAGTACAAAAAGGTACACTTCATACGTTTTTGTAAAATAAATCCTTTTCGAATCCTGTTCTTAGACTGACTAAGAAGAGGATTCTACAAGGATTTATTTAGCAAAACCGTATGAAGTGTACTTTTTTTGCATAGGAATTTTTGCTAGTGTTCGGACACTTTTGTTACCGCCTGTATGTATAGCTTAGAAATTTATTTTTGCTTTCTACCATCCATATATGGTAGAGAAAGTGTTGTTTTTCAATCTGTTTTTCAAAATTGTGTTGTTATTGTACAGTCGGTAACAAAAGTCTCCGAACACTAGCAAAAATTCCTATATAAAAAAAGTGCACTTAATACAGTTTTGTTAAATAAATCCTTGTCGAATCCTGTTCTTAGTCAGTCTAAAAACAGGATTCGCCAAGGATTTATTTACAAAACTGTATTACGTGTACTTTTTTTTTTTTTATATAGGAATTTTTGCTAGTGTTCGGAGACTTTTGTTACCGACTGTAAGTCCATTATTTAATATTGCTATATGTATAGCTTAGAAATTTATTTTTACTTTCTACCATCCATGTATGGTAGAGAAAGTGTTGTTTTTCAATCTGTTTTTCAAAATTGTGTTTTTATTGTAATTACACCTTTTAGGATCTCACGAACTCGAAAGTCAAGTTTTTAACGATTAGTTTGTGTGTGTGTGCGAATATTTTATCAATACAACTTCAAAACGAATATGAGTAAAAATCTTAAACTCGGCATGTAAAATATTTAGTATGTAGAGAAGTCAGATTTTATTATTATTATTAAAATAAGACCAATTTTCAATGTGCATGCGGAATACAGTCGGTAACAAAAGTGTCCGAACACTAGCAAAAATTCCTATGTAAAAAAAGTACACTTCATACGGTTTTGTTAAATAAATCCTTATCGAATCATGTTCTTAGACTGAATAATAACAGGATTTGACAAGGATTTATTTAACAAAACAGTATTAAGTGTAGTTTTTTTACATAGGAATTTTTGCTAGTGTTCGGACACTTTTGTTACCGACTGTACATATTTAAACGCACTAAGTTCACGGACGAAGATTCTCGTTGATATATTTCAATATCTTTAGACTGGACTAAACAAAATCAAGTTAAAGGGCATTTTTTATATGCATAAAAGTAGATTTATTATTTAAAAAAAATATATCAAGAAATGCACTAGTCTTTCATTTACAGGATCACAAAAAATAATTGTGATATATTAAAGCAAGAGCTGTAAACGGCACGAACTGCACTTTAGAACTGCAAAATTTTTGTACTGCTAAATTTAAGTACAGTACTTGGTTGGTGTATATTCATTTTATAGATAATATACAGGGTTACGCAAAATCAATTGCATATGTTTCAGTGAATGGTGTGCAGGGAAATTTTCTAAAAAATTTAAATATGTCAAATGAAACTGTTACTAAAACTTTTTTGAACTGTTTCTAACAACTGTGGAAAATTTTCTAATACAGTAGGGTAGGTGCTCCAGTGATGGCCCTGCTCTAGTAATTGACATCTATCCAGAAATAATAAATAAGAAAAATAATAAAATCATGTATTTTACATATAAGAATTTTAACATTTTATGTCAAACACTGGAGCATACGGTGCAAATGACTGGTAAAATGAATACCTAGCAGTGTCAAACACTGGAACATAGGGTGCCAGTTACTGATAAAATGAAAAACTGGCAGTGTCAATTACTGGAACATTGAGTGGTTGCCAAATAAAAATTCATAAAAAAAGTAATTGTTACCAAATGTCTATATTTTAACATATATGTGGTTCTGAATGTCTTTCATACCCTATGTACTAACTTAAGATTTCTAAAAATATTTTCTCATGACTAGAACATTAAAAACATCGGAGATTGCTCTAAAAGTGTCAATCACTGGTGCACTTACCCTATATCATTTATCCTCCACCTCAATCTGTTAATCTGTCTGTATTAATGTTATGGCAAGAGATATTAGTGTGAGTACCTCACCAGATTATTTTTGTTTAGTTGGTGAATGCTTGAATATTTTATTGTAATACGATATATGCGTAATAAATAATATTCAACGCTTATGTTGAAAGTCGTGTTATGCCGATTTTTGAAACTGTAAATCTTTTAAAATCGCATCTGCAACTAATTGACTTGTTTCAATGTATATATTTAGAACAAAATGGTAATTTTTGAACAACTCTTTGTTAGACATTTATAGTTACTTTAAACGACGTGTTATCAGATTTTTCGTGACTCATTTAAAATTTTTCATGACTTAATCATTCATTTAATATCTTCATATCATATGTTTCGAAATTTTCCTGAGTTAAAATATCAAGACATTTTCTTTCTTCTTTAGATCAAATCATTTGTGTTGCCCCTTTAAAATCAGGCAAAAACGCAAACAATAAAAACCACATTCACAATTTTTTGATAAAATAATATATTTTTATATTCAGGAAAAGATACTGCATCATGTTCTTAGAAATTTGTCATGGATGGATTGAAATCTATTTTGCCGTACTCGCTCCAGTCTAAAAGCTGTAAAAAAAAAAAAAAAAAAAAAAATTAAAAAAATTACAATTGTCTTAATCGAAATAAATACTTCACATTTAATAAATTACAATAATAAAATAATTTTAAAAATTGTGAAGCACATATTATCTGCTAGTAAATAATAAAATAGAGACGTTACTTGCTTAATTTACATTATTTTTATACTATAAGATGTGCTCACATGATAAGAAGACTACAGTTATGTATAAAATAGTAACATTAATAATAATAACAATAACATTAATAACAATTAACAATAACAATTAATAATAATAACCGTAGCCCAGTCGGTATAGCGCCGGGCTCGTAATTGGAAGATTGCGGGTTCGGTACACGAGCCAGCCAAAGATCTCTATGTACACTAATGGTGGCTGGCACACGTAAAATCTGTCGTGGCCACAATGTCCTCCATGTTCCCATCAAGATTATACCTCTGGGGAGTCACCGAAGCGGGAGAGCCATCGCTTCCATGGAGGATCAAAATCGCGATTGTATGTCTCCGGACCACCTCTAGGGATGAGTACCAGACCGTCTTCAATTGCCCATTGCGCAGCACTAGTGCGATGTAAAACTTAATCGATCAACCTTGCTCCACCAGGATAATGATCAGTAATACTCAACAACCTAAACAGGACTGACATATGACCCAACTCGCAACTTCACTCCATCTTTTCTCATTGAAAATAATAGATCGAATATATTTTTCGCATAACAATTAATAAATAAATTCAAAAGAGACCATTCAATATATTTAACTCTTATATGCGTGCAACAAAACCAAATGATTCAGTTGTATTGCAATTAAAAGCAACCACTAGAATAATTAATTTCTCAATATTATGTTTTATATAGTAAAAACAACATTTTTAAAAAATAATCAAATTAACTAAAATAATTGGCGGATCCAGAACTTGACTTTGGGGGGGGGGGGGGGGAGGGATAAGATTTTTCAAAGTGTTATTCTAGACCAATAAAAAATTTACAATTGCAATATTCAATTGTGAATGTCAGTGTTTTTTTTTTTTTTTTTTTTTTTGGGGGGGGGGGCTTCAGCCCCCTAGTACCCCCTTAAATCCGCCACTGTAATTGGCTAATTTAAACTGTCACGCGTTTATTATACATTTTAAAGTTTAGTTAAATTTATACTCTTTAAAGATGTACTAAGTGGTGGCAGAAGACACATTCTTACCACCACTTTTTCCTTAGGCTTCCCAAATAACTCACTTATATATTTCAGAACTTCTGTTTATAAATGGTCTAAAAGTACTGGGTGATTATAATTAAAGTTGTCCTGTTTATCCTACAGTCGGTAACAAAAGTATCCGAACACTAGCAAAAATTCCTATATAAAAAAAAAATACAGTTAATACTGTTTTGTTAAATAAATCTTTGTCGAATCATGTTCTTAGACTGACTAAGAACATGATTCGACAAGGATTTATTTAACAAAGCAGTATAAAGTGTACATTTTTTACATAGGAATTTTCGCTAGTGTTCGGACACTTTTGTTACCGACTGTATGTAGGTCGTATTCTAGTAGATGAACTTCTTTGAATCTTGGTATATGTCGACCATGAGGAGAATAAGTAGGCAATAAAAAATAATAGTTCGAATTTCGACTAATAAATGTCGCCTTTCGCACAACGTAGAAAATATATTACGCAAATTTACAGCATTTTAAAAAACCTGTGAAAATCATACATCATCATCTAACATGCACAAATATCATACCGTCTCAATTATATATATAAAAACAAAAACTTTTTTATTATGAGACAATAAAATATCAGTTGAAATATACATTTAAAAGCAATTATAATATAGACGTTTCGAAATTCGTCCGAGTTTCCTCATCAGTATTAAAAACAACATATTTTGCTAACAATTGCATACAGTCCGTAACAAAAGTCTCCGAACACTAGCAAAAATTCCTATGTAAAAAAAGTACACTTCATACGGTTTTGTTAAATAAATCCTTGTCGAATCAGCTTCTTAGTAAGTCTAAAAACAGGATTCGACAAGGATTTATTTAACAAAACTGTGTTAAGTGTACTTTTTTTATATAGGAATTTTTGCTAGTGTTCGGAGACTTTTGTTACCGACTGTACCTACTCAAAGGATTTACAGTAGTATAGATAGAATATTGAGGTGCCTGTGCACATGCTTCGTCGATAGTGTGAAAATAGTTGGCAGTATATGCCAACCCTCGAGGAAAATAGGAGATTTATAATTATTATAACCAGAGTTTAAAAGTTTTGTATTATCAAAATTGGGGATATGATATGTTTCTATTGAATAGATTACAATTTTAGAATGTTGAAGAGTTAAAAATTTAGCATCTAGAGTTTTATCTGATTCTGAACTTACTATTTTGAATCGTGGAATGAATTAAGCGATTGGAAGTAAAAGAATTGACACCCCTAATATTCATGCATGTGTTGAGCCATCATTAGCTAAACTGGATCCTGTTATTATGCATCCACTTCGTACTGAAATCACAAAAACTCTGTTAAAATATAAAGCGCATTCAAAATCTCAACATTATCCCGCTGATTTCACTGTCTTAAAATCTCTAATGTTACAGCCAAATCTTTAAGGTGTTATATTGGTATGGCTCCCAATTTTTATGGGTTGCTAAAATTACATAAACCTGGTATTCCATTTAGACCTGTAACTGATTACTCTCGTTCCCCTCTTTCTAACCGTGCTCGTTTTATTTCGTCTTTACTTAAACCCATTACCTTATTGTTCTTTTTAGTTTGTTTCTGAATTAAGAAATTTTAATGTTCCCCCTCCCTCCCCCCAAACTATACAATGATTTCTTTAGATGTTGTTTCCCTTTTTACTTCCATCCCTATTAATTTTGCTTGCGATATTATAAAGAAAATTTATCCTGTGAATAGTAATCATTCTACTCTTAATATTTAATAAATCCTTAAATTAGTATTGTTCTGTTCATCTTGTAATTGCTTTAAATTTAATGATATATCTTATATTATAAACAAATTCGTGGTACGCCTATGGGCTCACCTGCTAGTGTTTGCATAGCAGTAATCGCCATGCAGTTTTTGGAAAATAAAATTAACGATAGTTTAAGTGAAAAAATTCTTTTTTGGCGTAGATACGTTGATGACATCTTTTTTTTTTAATTGAAGAAAAACGTATAAATGAGATCGTTACTTTTCTAATTTATCATGTCCAGAAATTCAACTTACTATGGAAGTAGAACAAAATAATTGTTTGTCCTTTCTGGATGTCCTTTTTGAACACAAAATCACCTAATATATTTCGAACTTCTGTTTATCGTAAGGCCACTTTTACATATACTGACCAAACGTCCCCATTTTCTGGGGACAAACGTGGATAAATGGGGACGCCCTTTTATTTTGAAGGCATTTTTCTAAGTTTTAAAAAATTGTAGAAACTAAATTATTAATCAGTAACACTTTATTTTTATTTTAATAAAATTTTATTTTTCCGACTGAGCGAAAATAATGCCTGGACCGGGAGTCGAACCCCGGATCATTGACTTACAAGGTCAAGGCTCTACCAATTGAGATATCCAGGCCGGGGTTCGACTCCCGGTCCGGGCATTATTTTCACTCAGTCGTGAAAATAAAATTTCATTAAAATATGATTTTCTTCCAATCAGTTGATTGTGATTTTAATAAAAATTGTATTTCTTTCTCCCATAGTTTAATGGTATTTTCCTTTACCTGCGGCTTATTTCTGTCGAGCTATCTAAATGATAGACCAGATATTTCTGCCTAAAGGTTGTGTAAGTGAGTAATGCTGACCGGTTGTCGGCCTGGATAGCTCAATTGGTAGAGCCTTGACCTTGTAAGTCAATGATCCGGGGTTCGACTCCCGGTCCAGGCAATATTTTCACTCAGTCGGAAAAATAAAATTTCATTAAAATATGATTTTCTTCCAATCAGTTGATTGTGATTTTAATAAAAATTGTATACTTTATTTTTAGTCCTTATTTATTAGGAATGAAAAAATGCATCCATAATTTGATAATTGTAACAATTCTTTATGCTTCTCTATTATAAAGGTACTTTGATCTGGTCAGCCCACCTTTACAGGTCAGTATCTGAATTTTCATTCTGCTAATCCTAATTCTCATAAATTTGTCATATTTTAGACTTTGTTCAGTAGAGCTCTTCGATTATGCAGTGATGAGACACTTTTTAAGTTGAAAATTAAAAGAATTTTTCAGGATTTAATAAATAACGATTACCCTCTTAACTGGTTAGAAAGAATTAATCGTGAAAAAATTATCCGCTTCCCAACTTTTTCTTTCCTTCCTACAATTTCCAGCTCTCTTCCATTGCACATGAACAATTCAATTGCAACTAAAAAGCTTATATTTTTATGCCATATTTTGGTTTTCCCTTCTTTGCTAAATTACTTAGACTAAATACTATTTATACTGCTTTCCGTCCGATTAAACAACTATAAAAAACATTCTATTTAGCTTTATACCTAAAATTCCCTCTTTGGATTTAACTGGTGTAATATATCTAATTCCACGCAAAGATTGTAAATATGCTTATATAGGTGAAACTGGCCGTACAGCCAAAATTAGATTGCAGGAGCACAGACGATTATTCGATCATTTAAAAATTGTAACCAACATTCTAAAATTATAATCCATTAAATAGATGCAGTTCATATCCCCCCGATTTTGATAATAAAAAGTTTTAAACTCTGGTTATAATAATTATATGTCTCGTACTTTCCTCGGGGGTTGGCATACTGCTAGTCATCTCCACATTATCAATGAAGTATGCGCACTGGCATCACAATATTCTATACTACTATAAATTCTTTGAGCATGTATGTAATTGTTTCCAAAATATGTAGTTTTTAATACTAACGAGGAAACTCGGACGAGTTTCGAAACGCCTATATTTTAATTGTTTTTAAATGTATATTTTAATTGATATTTTATTGTCTCGTAATAAAAAAGTTTTTGTTTTTACATACATCATCATGCCTTTAGAGGAGAAAGCTCGATCCTTACTGATCAATTTGTGTTATTAGAACAGTAGCAATTTTTCAACAACACTGCAAGAATGTCGACACTTGAAAGGCTCATGAAAAAGGCCTTTGTCGAGACAGGGCTTGTTAAGATGAACATTCGATTTGAAGAGACTGGATAGTTGGGTATCGGTATACTGTGAAGAAGATAATAGAACTGATTACAAAAAGAAAGTGAAGGATAAGTCACTCCCGTGGACGAAAGAGCGTCTGGATGCGTTGTCAGCGGCTGTTTGGACCCAAAACAACCAAGCAAATTCAATACGTTTTTTCAGCTTCACAGCTTATATCTTGTATGGATACCATTTTATAATAAATTATAAAAACATTCGTACCGTAGATAAATAGAAAGACGAATCACGGCGAATGATGTAACATTGCAGTTGTCGAAGATTATTGGAAACTGGACTCTCTTCCGATCACGGCAATATGACTTCATTCACAGTTTTTCTTGAAATCAATTTCTGTCATCTTTCGCGCAGCATACCCAACTCTCCAGTCTCTTCAAATTTAAAATTCATCGTTCTCAAACCCTATATCCGCAGAGGGCCTCTTTTGTAAGCTCTTTATGCGTCGATATTCTCGCAGTGCAGTTGAAAATTTATTACTATTCTAATAAAACAACTTGGTCAGTAATGATTGATTTTTCTCCTCTAAAGCCATGGTGAAAAATAATTTCATGGCATTGGTTATAGGTTTGTTAAAATACTCCAATTTATACATCACAAGAAAAGCGCCATCTATCTGTCGAAATCTGGAGTAGTTAATTTTTTTTATTGTAGATTTCTTTACCCCATGGTCCATATAAAGCACGTACCAAGTTTCAACGAAATACGTCTGCTGGATCGGAATCTAAGTAGATCTAAAAGAGGTTACCTTAATTAGAACCACCCGATATAATTACGTGGCATAGGATTTCATGACATTTCCTCCTTAAATGAAAAACACTCCTTGGGAAAATTTTCTAAAAGTTTGACAGAGTATGCTAGCTATATTAACCTAAAATGTATGTTGTTGTTGTTGTCGTCGTATGCCACTCGGAAATTCCGAGCCCGGGTAGTGGAACTAACCGGATTTATTTTAAGGCATGAGGGGTGCGTCTTCCGTTATTTAAAAGCGCCTCATAGGGAGGAAGTACGACTTTAGCTCCAGAAGCTGGTGAAAGATGCCCGCACCAGCCAAGCAACAGGAACTCGAATATTGATCCGGATCAGAGCGAGTTAAACCCATGTTCCGGTACCCCCCAAAGGTATAATTTTTGATGGGTACATGGAGGACTTTGCGACCACGACGGCATTTAACGTGCACCAATCGCCATTAGCGTACACGACGGTCTTCGGCCGGCTCGAGGACCGAACCCGCAATCTTTCGATCACGAACTCACTGCTCTTACCGACCAGGCTACCGCGGCCCAACCTAAAATGTATATTTTGAGCAAAAAGGAAAAAAAAAAGTGATTTTTTTTTTTTCAGCTAACATTTTGAGTAATTTTACCACTGTGCAAGCACAATTTTATCCTTACCAAGAAGTAATTTTCAGTTTTTTTGGTGTTGAATAATCGTATTGAACTTTCTCAAGGCTGTAATATTCTAAGAAGGGCTTTCCTGTAGTCCCCGCTCGTGTCCTCTGCCACATCTTCAGCTAGGTCCTTCTGATACAGCATTAGGTAAGCCTCCTTGACATCTTCTAAATCAATCTAAAATTTATGTGATTGTTATTAATGTCGATAAACTATAAATGTTTAAATATACAGAAAAAATTTATATGATAAATACGTGACAATATGGGAAAAATGAAAAATACGAAAATACGGCGCGGAATACATGGAGCTTGATCAGTACCATTTATACATTGCAAGAAAGGAAACATCTGTCTGTCGAAATTTGAAATAATTAATTTTTTATTGTAGATTTCTTTACCCCACGGTAAAGAAATCTACAATATTAAGTACGTATCCATATTAAGTACGTACCATGTTTCAACGTTACTCACCTTACCAAATTACTCACCTGCTTACATTAGAAATTCTTTTCTGTGAACGCTTCAACGTTTTGCTGATATCCATCGAAGATAACGCATTTTAATAAATTTGCAAATATTTGTGATACAGCTGATAATCATTTATACATCTAATTTAATTCTCTTGATTCCAGGAGTTTACCTATGAGTACTACTCCTCTTTAATTAATAAAATTCATACCGATTAATATTTTAATATTTTGACAAAACTTCTAAAAATCTGAATGCTACCCCACTAAAAATAATCTCAAGATATTCTGAAAATATTTTTAGAGAAAATCTGCAGAATATCTTAAGTTATTTGGCCCATTCTTAAGAAAGTTTACAAAATTTCTTTATAATGTCTTTAAAATTTCTGGAGATATTTTATAGAAAATGATAAATCTTCAAAATATTTTAAAATATTTGAAGAAAGTCTTAAGAAAATACTATTTTCTCAAGAATATCTTCATATTATTTTTAGTGGGGTATTACTTTAAAGAGGAAGCACAATACTATGTATTTTGTGAAATACAAAGTTATTTTATCTGTTTTTCGCAAAATAGCTTCAAGACAGTGTTGCCAAGAAAAAGAGTAATTTTTCTCCGATTATTCACAATAAATACACTTTTACATCAATATAATTTGTAGTACAGTAGATTATAAATCATAAAATTTTATGTGCATTCTATAATATTTAAGAGTTAGGGGTTGAACCAAAACTTGGTATTATAGTAAGTCCAACTAGAAGATAATGAAATATTTTTTAACTTAGTTGAATCACAAATTACAGTACTATAGTAACTACAACAATGAGATGGTGAAAATTTTCACTGCGATTTGATGCTTTTTTCATTAAGAAGCGTTAAATCATAATAGAAGATTCCAGTATGTTATGATTCCAGTTACCGTAATGGAAAGTTTTGATTCAACATAGAACTTTTAAGCTACTGTAGTACAAGATTTTTATTCAACTTAGCACCTAAATTTTTAAAAGTACAGTATATGAAAACATAAAGCTAGATTTATTTATAAGCTGAAAAGTTATTTTAACTTTTTTTGCAATGTGACTTTAAGGCAGTTTGGCCAAAAATGTAAATAATTTTCCTGATTTTTTAATATGATTAGGCACTTGACCTTTTGACTACTAACGCAACATGTTTGTCTCACTAAGATTTTAAAATTTATTCTATAGATATCATTTCCAATTTACTACAAAAATTACTTGCCAGGTAGCTTGCATCTGAAATTTAAAAATCACTTTGCAAAATAAATAAATAAAAACAAAATCAACTAGAAAATATTTCTTTAGGACCTATGCATTTCATTAAGAACTTATAAAGGTTAAAATTATTTTAAAAAACAATTCACAGCCAAAGAGCTACAGCGATAAAAATTGGTAGCGTTGTAGATTATCAACACAGAGGTCCTAAAATTCTATTCAAAAATAGGCTGGGTCTTTTTTTTTTTTTAATTCATAGTCAATGGTTTATAGAAATAAAATTTGTAGAAAATTATTAATTTAAAAATTATAAAATTTCATTTACAAAAGGTGGCAGATTCAAAAATTATTATATATATTCATAGTCAAAAGAGTTAGGCAATAAATTATTAATTTAACAAAAATCATAAAATTAATAATGTATGATACTTATTTATTAGTCTTGTGTACACAGACAATGTTAGCCATCAGTAAAGCCTGATTAAGACCGGGGCACACTCTCATCACTATTATTTTTTAACCATTTTCTTCTTATAAATAGAGATTCCTCCTTACAATAAGGAAAGAATTATTTTCATAAAATAGTGGTGTTAAACTGGCGATGCCTAAATTTGATTCACCGACACCGTTCATTTCTGGTAAAAATAATTTTCTAATGAAAGTGTGGGATTTCTATTATAAATAAGTAAAAAAAGAAAAATGTCAAAAATTGTGGTGAAAATGTGCCCCGACCTTAATCAGGCTCAGCCTTCAATAAAAGTGCGAATTTAAGCTCGTAATTGTGAAGTAAGGAGTTTGCTCAACTCTTCAGTTTATGAGAATGTACCTAACCAACAAATCAAGTATAATTAGTTTAATTTTAATGGCAAAAAATGTAATTCATGTTTAAAAACTTTATCATGGAAATAGCTACTATTCGGATCAAAACAACATCAAACATGATTCTACATATTTTATGTAAATATAATATAATTACCACCACTAAATATTAAATTTATATATGCATTTACCATTGTTAGGATATCATAACATTTCATGCGAAACAATATAAAGCTATTGAAATTTCCATTGCAATGTAGGGGAGTGTGGGCTGGTTGCAACAGTTTAAGAAAATTAAATGTTTTTCGAAATGTATAAATAATTTTATACAAATTTTATACATTTAGTTTTCCTGATTATAATTGCTGTTTTCCATAGCATACATATTCATTTATCATATTCATAAGGAAAAAAAAAAAAAACCTTCGTTAATTTTGCTAATTTTTCAGGACACTCTCATTGATGAGAAATTTCTGCATTTTTTGTTACCACTATTTTTATGCAAAATTCTCTAATTCCTGATAAAATAATCACGGTACTATAATATAAAAACACAGAAAATATTTCCGTACAAATATAGTAGTGACAAAGAAGCCAAAAAATTTTCATTTCTGAAAGTTTCCTGAAAATGGGCGGAGACTTCGAGCTCTGGCTGTAGGCATCACCACAAGCCACTCCTCTAATTTAGAATCTGTATCTGGAGTTAAGGACATTATATATATTTTTTTATCCTTTCGTTTATTTATTTATATATTTGTTTGTTCCTTCCTATAATCTTTTCGTTTCTCTTTTCATTCTCTTTAGGTTTGTGTTATTTTTTAACTATCTCTTCAAATTATTTTTCAAATATTTTTCTTTCAGGTTATGGGTGTATGGGAATATTTGTACCTCTCTAGAAGATTTCAGCTGTAGCCAAATCGTATACATCTTGACCTTTTGAAGCTCTTTCAGATTTCTTTTTACAGTTCCTCATGTTAAAATACAATTTGCTTGTTAACATTTAGAATGTCTAATTGCATGAATCAAAACACAAAGGGCAAATTGTAACATGTTACAACATGCCCCAAAATTTGTTTCAGATTGCCCCATCGTATGATTTTGGACATTTTGTTTACTGATAAACCGCAGAAGGATGATCCCTGGCGTCATCTGCGCATGGGTGAAAAAGACTGGTCCATTTATAAAATAGGAGTGTCCGTAGTACCTAGGGATGTGTTTGTTTATGCATGGCTGCCTGCTATTCTACTGAATCGCAGGGAGCCATGGTTTATGGGTATGAAAAAATTATAAACTCACTGATTGCATTTCTTTTCCTTCTTTGAACTGAATCTTGAATATCTGGTTATATAAATATTTTACGATTAATTAAAAGAAAGAAAAACTGATAATTTTATAAAGGGCTACTTTTAGATTTCAATATAAATATTACTCATTTAAAATTAAAAATAAAAGCTTTGTTAGTATTTTGAAACTTTTGAAGTGTGTAACACTAATTAAAAAATTATGTCAATTATTATTTACAAACTAGTATATAACCCCGACAAAAATGACGAAATGTGAAATCAATTAAGGTAGTGAATCAGCGAATGCTTTGCCAGCTTCGCTGGTCACTATATTTAAAGGAAACTAATGTGCAAGTTGTACCTAAAGAGACTAATGTGAAAGTTGTACCTCACAGGACTAATGTGTAAGTTGCACCGAACGAACAAACCATTTAAAATGACACTATTTAAAATTGGATGTTGCTTTAAATATTTGACACTTACTTTCATTTTGATATTTATTATCAAAATTCTTGAAGAAATAATTAAAATTCTTCAAACAATAACTTCTTCTTCAAAAGCTTCTTTATCGCAAAACTTAATGACATTATGTACAATATGTTTCGATTCACTACGGAGAGGTTTAATCCGAGAACTTGTACCAGATGTATGAACCATTGGTATAACTTTAGTATATCCCCACAGCTGAATTTGGCGATTTTTCTTTGGTGCCGTTTTGAAAGATAACGATGTAGTTCTGGACTGTTTGCGATATAATATGGCAGCCTATATGTTGTTTATTTTGGATTTATGATTTTATGTTTTATGATTTAGATTATGATTTTATCATTTAAGATTTAGCCATAATCGCCAACAAAAAATCGCCAGATATCGTTGTGGGGATATACTAAAGTTGTTCCGATTCAACACATAACAGAAGCGAATAATAGAAAAATTTCCCTTCTCTTTCTTCTTCCTTTACTGTGTCTCCCAGCGAGTGAGTGGAATCGTCCTGGCACTTTGCCAACCAGGTATCAATCGTCCGCGGGCGGACAGTATTTATATTATATATATATATATATAATGTATTAATTACTGGATAAGAGAGAGACGACAGGCGTAGCACACAATGACGACTAGAATTTCTTTCAGGAAACATCTTTATTGCTTCATTATTTCTAAGTCGAGACAGAGTAAGGCGAATGGAGTCTTAATCCAACACTCTGCCGACCCACGGGCAGCTCAAGCGACGCCCCGGACCGCAGAATCTGTTGGGGAGGTCTGTAGCACCTACGTAATTTCGGAGGAAGGCTGCAGCGTGGAAGTGTTTAACAAGTCAAAATCGTGGCAAGAAGTGTCCGTTTATTTAATGTTTGGGCTTTTATACCGAATTTTCTGAGCTGCTGATTGGTTCTTGAAATCATCTGGGCTCTTAAAAGGAATTTCTGGGATTAATTAATATGCAGCTTAATGCCGACACAGTTGCAAACTGCATTAACGTCAGCGAATTTCGACTTATAATTTCGTTCTTTTCTGATTTCTGAGTTATAAAGTCTTCTGCTGGAAAACAAACTTTAAACAGACACTTACGAATTATTCGCAATTATAATTTCGACTAGCAATTTTTACACTTTTAGTTTGAGTTTTTTACTAATTTAAATTTATTTATTTTTATCCCTTTCATATATATATATAACAATTTATACAAAAAATTAAACATGCATTTTATAACTCAACACACAGACTAAATAAATAGTTATAAACACTTTTTCAAAATACAAATTAACATAACTTTAATCAAAATTTACGAAATACATTTTTTCACACTAACTAGCTAAAATGAAGCACATGTACAGAACCTCTCATTATCCATTTCTGCAGAACACTGATTGTTCTTACCTGATAAAGCGCGTCATTAGAATTATGTTTATCGAAATACCTAATCAAAAAAGTTACAAAATATTTCACAAATTGCGTGTTACTTCCTACCCCTGTCTCAACTAGCCCCACACTCCCCTACTTATTTTCTGTGAAATTTATTCTCAGTTTAAAGTAGGAAACTTTTATTTTTTGATTATATAATGTCCTAATTCCCTTTTTTTTTTTTTCTTTCTCTCATTTTACTTATTTTCTGATAAAAAAATAATAATAATAAGTGTATATATTAATATTAAGACACTAATACTGCATACAAAAAAAAAAAAAAAAAAAAAAATAGAAAAGAAGAAAAATATTAGAAGCTATTTATATCTAAAATAAATTTTTCGTATGTATGCTTTTTAAATTCAATAGAGGAGCCCTTTTAAAATTAATTTATAAGAAATTTCAAAATAATAATAATAATAATAAAATACAATTAAATCAGAGATTTAATCGATTAAAATAAAATATTCTGTAATTACAGTAGTTTTAAATAATAATCATTATTATTGTTATAAAATATAACATACCTCTGACCTAGAAACTAGTATCCGGATTAAGGCAGCATCATCTGTTCCGAGGCCTTTCAAAGAATCTTTAAGCTGCTTGGCAAAATATTTATTTTTGTCCTTCATGCAATATACTAAAAATAGAGAAAACAAATTATTACCAACTTTCAGAGTGAAATTAAAATAAGAAAAGGTTTTTCTTTTCTTTTTTCGGTTAATAAAATAATTTACTATTTCTTTTTTTTTCTTTTCCCTTAAAATAATTCTTACAATAAAAATATTAATCTTTATTTTGGCAATTCGACTATACGACTTATTGAAAGTTCAGTTCTTGTTTCGGTAATAATTATATCAGGAAGGGGTAAAGGACACTTGGACAGACGTGTCAATTCAGAAATGTACACTTACGCCTTCTTGACTTTTAATTTTTGCTTTATAGCTTCTATACAATTACGTTTACACTAGATAAATTCTGGCCATTTTGCTTAGAATTTTTGAAATTACTGTTTTCAATTATGACTAATCGCATTCTACCGCACTTGAAATACGGGGTATAGTCAAAAGTCCATAGAAAATAGCATGAGATGAAAACGAAAAAACTTACAATCATAAATAAGTACAATCAAAAAACAAAAATACCCAAGAATATATTTGATATTTTTATTAAATGTTGACGACTATTTTAGTAACAACAGGATGCTCTAAAAACGTTGACCTTACCTTTAATTTCTTAACCCTTTGCCAGTCCCATTTAATTTCACTCCTCTTGTCAGTGGGACCGCGGTAGCCCAGTCGGTAGAGCGCCGGACTCGTGACTGGACGATTGCGGGTTCGGTAGTTCGAGCTGGCCAAAGACTGTCGTGTACACTAATGGTGGCTGGTGCACGTAAAATCTGTCGTGTCCGCAATATCCTCCGTGTTTCCATCAAAATTATACCTCTTGGGGTTACCAAAGCGGGGGAGTCATCCTCTCCATGTAGGATTAAAATTTTGATGTATCCGGATCACCACTAGGGATGTGTCCCAGACCGTCACCAATTGCCGATTGCGCAGCACTAGGGCGATGTAAAACCCAATCGACCAACCTCTTGTCAGTGTTTACAAATTTAGAAAACTTTTATTTAATATCCGCCACTAAATATAGTCAAATTGACTATAATGGTCACTTAATAAGTTCGAAGGTTATGCGTCCATCATATATCAAATATTACTCCACAAAATTATTGGGGGCAGTTGAATAAAAGAGTCACTAAATTTAGCAACAGTGTTTAGAGCGTTTTGCAGCACTGATGCAAACAAAGGGTTAAATATTGATGCTAGAAATGCATAAGAAACAACAAAAATTTGCAAAAATATTGTAAAATCTACTAAACATTTCTGCGAAAACATGTTTAATAATTACAAAAATCAATTTTTTTTTACAGTCCTCCTACACAAAAATTTACAACGAGTAAAATGTTCCCAATACTTTAATAATACAGTCAGAGATCTCTGTGTTCCTATATTTTTGCGTCCGTTTTACTTTATTTCAATCACTATTCTTTAATAAACACTTTTTAAAGGTTTTTATTAATGTAGTAGTATAAAAATAAAAATGCACCGAAGAAAAAAGTTAAAAACTTTGAATAAACATCCATAAAATGATTTAAAAAAAAAAAAAAAAAAAAAAAAAAAAAACCTCGCAACAATTGTTTAGTTTCGGTTCGAAATAAAGCACGACAATACTTCAAGCGAACAAGAACCTGACGAAGCCTGTTCAAGACCAGTTCACCTGACGAAGGGTGTATTTCGAACCGAAACCGAAAAAATTGTTGCGAGTTTTTTTCATTTTATGGTGCTTATTCAAAGTTTTTATTTATTTATTTATTTTTTTATTTATTTATTTATTTAACAGTACATAAAAAATATCGTTTGAAAATAGTGGTAGCAAAATAATAAAATTTAAGTAAAAAAAGAAAAAAAAAAAAAAGAACTCTGCTACTCCGAAATATAGTGCACAAAATTTAAAGATATTATAAAATATCAAACATATATTTGCTACATTAGTTACAAACTAAAATGTAAATATGTTTTTAAGTTTAAATTTATTTAAGTCATCATTGTTTTCACTCTGCATTTGTATACACTGAGAAAGAATTCTTTAACTGACATCTAGAATCTAAATTGTGGCTCTAGAAAAAATAGTTCCATGTCATCCTTATAAATTCTAGTCCCCTTGGAAAGCGAGTTCTAGAAACCCCTATAAGCATTCTAGAGAGTTTGCCTATATTATCGAGGTCAAACTTATTTAAAAATCTCTGCAAATAAATGCGAATACAAGAGGCGGGTTTCAGCAACTATAATCTTGGTTTATTCTAGAGCAAAATTATAGTTGCTACCCAATTCTAGAAAATCAAGCGAGAATTTCTTGCAATACAAATGATTGAGAATATTCAGAATATTGTTTCACCATCTAGAAATGTGTACACTAGAAAATCTCGAACATTTCGTCTATTCAGTTTATTGGCGTGCCTTATGCGCATAGCACGGAAATCTATATTCCTAGTTAAGGGATTTGGAAAATGACCACTTATTCATTCTAGATGAAGGCAGTATATTTCTTTTTCCTCAGTGTACATTGTAAAAAATAACGGTAGTTTTTAAAGCAGAATGTGCAGGCAAAAATGCTGTTAAATAAGATAATTTACAGAGTTACCTGTGTAAATAATCTGGTGTGTCACACACACGACTTTCCCTTACCCTGAAATTTAATACAGGTTGCAGATTTAGAGGTAAGATAACGAGTACTGTTATGTAAATCTGTGTTAAACAATTCATATTAGGCTTCTGAAGAGTTTTATATGATAATTAGTTCTGTGTGAGGGGGGTTACCGCCCCCCTCAACCCCCCGTTTCATTAATGCACCTACATTTATATAGAATTTAATTCAGTTATTAAAAAACAATTTATTAAAATTATTATTTTAAAAAATTATCTTTCATGATATTGCAGACGCTTTCCATATTAAAGAAGTAGTATAACACCAAATATCCAAAAAAAGTCCATTTTATTCTCAATATTTAAAAAGTAAAAAAAAAAAAAAAAAAAAAAACGATTTTTTTTTTTTTTTTTTTTTTTCGTTAAAAGTAAAAAAATCGATAACTTTGTTTTAAATTATCGCAGATCGATGGTTCAACCATTCGTTTTAAAGGTAGTGGCGAGCTCTTTTGAAAGATACCCATCATGAAAATTTACTCCCCCACCAGGGGGGAAGGCGAGGCTCCTACATACACAAAAAATTTTTCCCAGTTAACTATCTCTATTACAAAAAATATATATTTGTTTCATTTGGTTTAGTGCAGTCTATAGACGTTAAACTCTACTTACCTGCAATTTCCCCCATAGACGTAATGTATTAGAATTCTCTTGATTGTCCCTGTACACGAACCATTTGCTTGATCTTAACGAAAAGCTTACTGTAGCATCCTTATATGATAAACATTTAGAATACCAATTTTGAACTTTCTGCCATAATTTGTTTTTGAGATATGCTGATAACAGACAGACACACACACACACACACAGACCATTTGCTAAAAACATGATTTTCGTATTCAGGGACCTCAAAACGTGTAAATATAACAAAATCTCGTGTTTGAAAATTTGACCCAAAAACAATACTTTCTCTACCTTATGGGTAAGAGAAAGTAAAAAGTGGCTGCTTTATAGATGTTTCTATTATAAATTATTTCTTTTTAATAGCAGAATGTGCTAGCCCACTTTTTGCCAGCATAGTCTGCTTTAAAAACTATCGTTATTTTTTACAGTGTATATTCCTGGAATGTTAGCCATAGTATGTTTTTATGTGGTACAAAAATTTTCTTTAAGCTATTGGAAAGTGGTTCAAGTCAGCTTTTTTATCGTTCTACATCTCTTAAATGATGCAATGCTGAAATTTTGAATATGGTTTTACTATGGGTGAGCGACATTTAACTCACTGGATACAAATAAATACATAAATAAATAAACGGATAAAACGTTGTAGCCAGTTTTACGATGGTTGGACATTTATCGAAAATGAAAATTTATCGAAAATATAATTGAATAATTTGAAAGCGACGTCATAATTTGAATAATAATAATAATAATAATAATAATAATAATTTAAAAAGAATTATTTTAAAAAAAAAAAGTAATAGTCCTCCGTACTACTACATTCTGCTTTTGCCCGGAATTTCATAAAAATCTTTTTTTTTTTTTTTTTTTTTGAAAAAGAAAAGAAAAATTTAAAAGCTGCCAATAAGATCCTCAGCTAATGCTCTGTGAAATAAAAAATTAATAAATCAATTTTAATAATAATAATAATAATAATAATAATAATAATATATATATATATATGTGTATATACCTTTAGAGCTATAATGACGTCAATTTTACCCTGCAAGTTTAATTTTTCACAAAGTTTTATATCAATTTTAATATTTACGCGTAAATTTCTTTTCATTCAAAAAAAAATAAAAATAAAAATAAAAATAAATCAACTCGTAAACTTTTTTGGCAGCAATTAAAAATTAAAATAAATTATGTATTTTTGTCTAAAAAAGGGCTTCTTTAACTTTTTCGATACTGTCCGTTTCGATACCGATTATTATTTATCTATTTATTTAACTTTCAATATATGCAACTTTACAATTTATAGTATATGTTTATCATTAATATTATTTAGAAAATCGAAGAGTCCTTTTTGGTGGCTCTTCAATGAATAAAAGATAATTGTTATAGTAATCGAAAAAACGCAAATTTAGGAGTGTCCGCTGTTAAATAATGCAAGCCAAAATAAAATCAACTTTGTATTCCATAATAATCTTATCGTGTATTCTAAAGCATCAAAATGATGTCCATTATAAAACCGACTCGATGCTGCGTTACTTGTTAAAAACATTCCTTATAAATAAATCAATTTTTAGTTTTTTACATTTCATAAGTATCGTACCCTATAATCACATTTAGTTAAATTTATAATATATTTTATTCTGAGATATACTTGTCCTATAACTATTAAAAAATTGTGGCATAACAGCGTCGAATGCATTAAGGTTCATTTAAACACATTTCATGGAATTATGTGCATTAGTTGTAGAGTTGCTGCGCCTGCAAAATTTGTGTAACGTTCATACACAAACAGGCAGATATCGGACTAACGTGCCATTTAAACAAAAAGCCGAAAAATTTAAAAATATCTATGATATCTTCTTATGAATACAGAAAAAGAACACCAATTATTTAAACAATACTGATGCAGTTTTACCGTAAAAACATTAATCGTTATTTTAAAGATTCAAAAAAATTTAAATCTTAAATATATATATATATATATATACATATACACATATATATATATATATATATATATATAGAAAAATAGACTTAATAAAGTACTCGAGTCCTTTAAAAAAGAAACTTGTCACCCATAAAAGTTGTTTTTATTCCATCCTTAAACTGAAATTGAAATACAAACTGATAACACGACCCACTTACCACTAAATAAATTTTTAAATAATACATGATATTTAAGATACACATGGCAAAATAAACAAATAGCTTATTACAAGTTCACTTAAAATAATTAATAATAATAAAACAGTAATAAAATACTTAAAAAATAATATGCATAACTTAAAAAAAAAGAAGAAAGAAAGAAAAGAAAAGAAAGAAAAATAATAATGACGAGAAAAGTTTTCGTGAGTCAGTACTCTTCAGAAGTAAAAATCGTCCTTTTTTAAATTGTAAAATTATTTTTTCGCAGTGTCAGGGTCACCTATGCACATGCGCGAAAATTTATTTCAAACATTAACTGTGACAGTATCTGCTAAACATTGTTTCACACAATGGGAAAACAAAAATGCACTCTTCAAAATTTCTAACTGAGAATTTGCATATGAATTTTCATATCTCTTTTCACTCTATAAAAAGAAAATTAATATGTGCAAAATTAATCACACTTTTAAAAAATAACGTCTTGAACAAACTTGCCTATTGCCAGAAGAATTTCCTGGGTATCGCCTGAAAATTCCGATCGTATTGCAGCCGTGAGAGGGTGACCGGTGATTCTTTCGTAAGCATCGAACGTCTCCTGAAGCTGGGCGCGACTCCTTGAGCACAAGATTTTGGTGAACACGTCATCTTCAACGCCTAGTTTACCAACACCTCCCTGAAAATATGTTTAATAAAAAATTTAAGCACTTTTTCATTCCTGATTATTTTTCAAAGACATGTTTCATAATATGTTCCACAAATTAATAGCATTCATATTTAATTAACGTTTAATTTAATAGCAATATAAAAATAAACAACTAAATAAATAATTTAACGTAAAATTAAAGCAATTGGAAACTAAATTCGAGACCTGTCTTCTAGAAATTTTAGTCGTTTCGTCCACAATGACTATATTTGTGAGTGCTGTATGCTTTAATTTCTTTTCTTTTTTTTTTTTTTTTAATATCGATTTTATATTTTGCTTCATACGTATATCAATATATTTAAATATATTGATATAAAATTGTGTTTTTCACTGTTCCCTTTCTAAAAACACTATCCCGTAAAATAAGAAAAGGTTTCATCTGAATTTATACTACATTTCAAAATAAATGGCTAGCCTCCCCCCCCCCCCTTTCTTTCTTTTCAGAATAAAAGGAATAGCTTTTTGGGGATAATTTAAACAGTGTGTACAAAGGAAAAAATAGCAAGCAACTTATAAGGTATAGTGATGGAACTTACTTCTAAAGTTAAAAATTTTTATTTCAGATATTAAAAGAATTTTTGCAATAAGAATAAAATTCCCAAGAGTGTTTCGAAATGGGGAAGGGAAGAAGACGGAACAGAAATCCAAATATGTGAAACTTTTAGCAGCAAGGAACATGCAATATCTTCAGATAAGAATATCCGTGTTTTCGATTTTTTTTACATGGAATAGAACTAGACTTTTACAACAATGACCATCTCTTTGTGACATTTGCGTCTCATAATTTGGCTCAAAGATCTGTATTTAATACAAATTTTTTAAAAAAAATTTCTAAAAAAGAAAGAAAGAAGATAGATATTTTATTTTTATTTATTTACTTTTTTTTTTTATCTTTTTGACTTGCTAATATCTGAATGGTTTTTTAGACAATCTTTCTTTCTTTCTTTTTAATAATATAGGTTTGCAATAAATAAGACTTAAATTAAAAATTAAAAACATAAAATAAATAAATAAATAAAATAAAACACGCTTTTACTTCGATATGTATTAAAAACTCCAATTTAGCAAAGGTAGATATTATACATTCATTTGCAAAATTATCTTTGTATGCATAAATTCACGGATTTCTCAGAAACTATGAACTATAATTTTATAAGTTTTTCTGCAATGATACATAACATGATATATAAATTGAAAATAAATAAGTAAAAGAATTGCATGCGATATATAATTGTAGTCAAGAACACGAAATTATCCCTCGAATAATATGAAATGTGACCGTTTTGGTAGTGAAGATGTGAT